>CAMRHE010000041.1:6025000-6670000 GCA_947044405.1 Leptodactylus fallax
ACCTTTTTTACAATATTAAAATTTTCTTGATTTTGGTTTTCATTAGTTGTAATCCATAATCAACATTTACTGAAATAAAACACTTGAAATAGAACACTCTGTGTGTAAAGAATCTAGAAAATATAGGAGGTCACTTTTTTAATTCAATTACTGAAATAAATAAACGTTTCAAAGTTATTCTAATTTATTGAGATGCACCTGTAACTGCTGTGTTTGCATTATAGAGCTAGAAATTGAATAGATATAGTGGGGAAAAAGAGTATTTAGTCAGCCACCAATTGTGCAAGTTCTCCCACTTAAAAAGATGAGAGAGGCCTGTAATTGTTATCATAGGTAGACCTCAACTATGAGAGACAAAATGAGAAAACAAATCCAGAAAATCACATTGTCTGATTTTTAAAGAATTTGTTTGCAAATTATGGTGGAAAATAAGTATTTGGTCAATAACAAAAGTTCATCTCAATACTTTGTTATATATCCTTTGTTGGCAATGACAGAGGTCAAACATTTTCTGTAAGTCTTCACAAGGTTGGCACACACTGTTGCTGGTATGTTGGCCCATTCCTCCATGCAGATCTCCTCTAGAGAAGTGATGTTTTGGGGCTTTCGCTGGGCAACACGGACTTTCCACTCCCTCCAAAGGTTTTCTATAGGGTTGAGATCTGGAGACTGGCTAGGCCACTCCAGGACCTTGAAATGCTTCTTACGAAGACGCTCCTTCGTTGCCCTGGTGGTGTGCTTGGGATCATTGTCATGCTGAAAGACCCAGCCATGTTTCATCTTTAATGCCATTGTTGATGGAAGGAGGTTTGCACTCAAAATCTCCCGATACATGGCCCCATTCAGTCTTTCATGTACACGGATCAGTTGTCCTGGTCCCTTTGCAGAGAAACAGCCCCAAAGCATGATGTTGCCACCCCCATGCTTCACGGTAGGTATGATGTTCTTTGGATTCAACTCAGCATTCACTCTCCTCCAAACACGACGTGTTGTGTTTCTACCAAACAGTTCTACTTTGGTTTCATCTGACCATATGACATTCTCCCAATTCTCTTCTGGAACATCCAAATTCTCTCTAGCAAACTTCAGACGGGCCAAGATATGTACTGGCTTAAGCAGGGGGGACACGTCTGGCACTGTAGGATCTGAGTCCCTGGTGGCGTAGTGTGTTACTGACGGTAGCCTTTGTTACGTTAGTCCCAGCTTTCTGCAGGTCATTCACTAGGTCTCCCCGTGTGGTTCTGGGATTTTTGCTCACTGTTCTTGTGATCATTTTGACCCCATGGGGTGATATCTTGTGTGGAGCCCCTGATCGAGGGAGATTATCAGTGGTCTTGTATGTCTTCCATTTTCTAATTATTGCTCCCACGGTTGACTTCTTCACACCAAGCTGCTTGCCTATTGCAGATTCAGTCTTCCCAGCCTGGTGCAGGTCTACAATTTTGTTTCTGGTGTCCTTCCACAGCTCTTTGGTCTTCACCATAGTGAAGTTTGGAGTGTGACTGTTTGAGGTTGTGGACAGGTGTCTTTTATACTTATAACAATGTCAAACAGGTGCCATTACTACAGGTAATGAGTGGAGGACAGAGGAGCCTCTTAAAGAAGTTACAGGTCTGTGAGAGCCAGAATCTTGCTTGTTTGTAGGTGACCAAATACTTATTTTCCACCATAATTTGCAAACAAATTCTTGAAAAATCAGACAATGTGATTTTCTAGATATGATTTCTCATTTTGTCTCTCATAGTTGAGGTCTACCTATGATGTCAATTACAGGCCTCTCTCATCTTTTGAAGTGGGAGAACTTGCACAATTGGTGGCTGACTAAATACTTTTTTTCCCCACTGTAGGTTCCTAGGAGCCTGAATTTAAGGTGTAGTTTGTACTGAACTTGTTCGACCCGAAACAAATCTTGATTAACAACACAAACATGAAATGAAATTAATCTTGAGAGGTTCACCCATTTTTGGTGAAGTTGAGATGTACCACCTATAGATCTGCCCATCTACTGTATTTCCTTCTGTGCTTCCAGCCAGGCTTACAAAAAAGTCTTCCATTTTATTCTTTTTTATTATATATTGTTTGCATATATATCTTTTTTATTACATCTTTTTTGTTTTGTGCATATTTAATCTAAAATTCAATAAGGCTGTCTTTGGCTCTAAATGTCCCCACAATTCCAAAGAGAGTAAATTTTGCTTAGGATTGTTACCTTTTGTATGCTATTGTTGTGAGTGGTATAGATATACAGTATTGGTGAGTTGACTACCTTTATGTGTTGGGTTTGTGGCAGCTATTGGTGCGGATGTGTGATTGTAGAAGGCTGTTTCACTCCTGTGTAGCCCAGTGTGTTAGGTGAGTTTAAAGGGAGTGTGGAAGTGGAGTTCCCCTTTTATGGTCATACTCAGCTGCGCATGTGCTTGTGTGATGAGTAGGGTGTATGGATCCCTGACAGAATTAATATACAGTAAGTCGGATATATCTTGTATTAGACTGATTTGAGACACATGCATTAATCCATAGGGAGCTACCTTCCAAAAGGTGGCGCAAGGAGCAAGTTCCTCACTTTCTCCAGTGAGGTCTTATTTGCATATTCCTTACCCAGAATTCATAGCAGGGCATGTATGGTCTTATAAGTCCCTGTACTGTCTCTCCCTAATGAGACACATTACCCCTTCTGACTTTCTATGCTTAGAAACAGTAATTGAATCATGTGGGTGGTCCTAACAGTAACTGACAGCTATTGGTTGGAGGGTGGCCAAGCATAGAAAAGAAGAGATATAAATGACAAGTTATATTCAATCTTCTCCCTCAAACTATATATCACCTCCTCCTGTTATATAACATGTTGCGGGAAGATTATACTGCATTTTCATGGTGACAGGTTCCCTTTAAATAAAAAAGAATAAACATATTTTCTTCTACAGATTTACATCAAATTTAACAAAGTTTACATGAGGCATATTCTTTAAATGCAGCCAACTATAACCTTACATGCACTTGATCCACTATTTCTTCTCTCATCTAAGCAAAGGATTGTTGCTACATGTCATTGAATATGGACAGGTGTCTTTTTATACTGAAGATGGAAAACTCTCATAATACTTTGATTCCAGAAGCAGATGCTCATTCATTATGCCCGTTCATCATGAGGTTTTAGTTTGAATGGTATTAACCCTTCTAAGTCTTTACTGTAGATTAAATTGCTGATGATCCCTGTGAAGATTGTTAAA
Source organism: Leptodactylus fallax (assembly GCA_947044405.1). Taxonomy (NCBI): domain Eukaryota; kingdom Metazoa; phylum Chordata; class Amphibia; order Anura; family Leptodactylidae; genus Leptodactylus; species Leptodactylus fallax. The sequence goes on from CAMRHE010000041.1 coordinate 6,028,231, forward strand.
AGTAATTTGGCTATCTTGTGTACTAATACACTCTAAAAAAAAAACGTCATCCTGAGATTGTTGAAATAAAATCTGTCTATAAATCACTGTGAAAGAAGTTATGCATAAAACTTTATATTAAAGTGTATTCACTGTGGCTCAGCAGAAACTATAATACAAAGATCAAGTAATACAATTAATAAAAGAAAAGCAATCTATTTATGATTCCATCATAATAATTTGTATAAGATAATAGAGAAGAAGCTGTATTCAGTCATGGTTTTCTTAAAGCATTTTTAAAATACTTTTAATAGAGACAATAATGTTAAAAAAAAACAAACAAAAAAACACAGCACACTAAAGGTGAGCATTTTAAAATAATTTTTGCTCATATTTTTTCTTTGAATTTAAAGTGAAACCTAAACAAATGTTTCCCATGTAACAATGGTCCGAATTGGAGAACATTCATAAATTATGATTGTTGATTATGGCATCAACAAAGAAAATAGATTGCCTTTAAAATCCTTTGTTAGCCACAATATTGCATTCCCTGACAGTTTTATAATAGCATTTCCAGGGTTTAGTGATGAGACTGCCTATTAACCCTTTCACGCATAATCATGTTAATTTACGTCATTATGCGTGAAGGGATGTATGGAGAGGGCTCAGGAGCTGAGCTCTCTCCATACATGGCAGATGTCGGCTGTATAATACAGCCAATACCTGTTGCTATCAGCTGCGATTGGTGCCAACACCGATTGCAGCTGTCAACACTTTAGACGCCACAGTTAAACACAACCGTGGCATCTAAAGTGCGCAGGCGCCATGGGCGCCGCCATCTTTGACTGATCGCCTCCCTCCAGAACATCATCGGAGGGCGGCGATTTGTTGCCATGACAGCTGGGCGCCTATTGAAGGCTCCCAGGCTTGTCATTAGGATTTTACTATTCACTGCAATTACATTGCAATAAAAACGCCATTTTGTCCTGCATAAAAAGACGCCATACCCAGCTCCATACACATAAATATAAAAAAGTTACAGGTGTCACAACATGGTGACACAAATTTTTTTTTCTATTTAGCAAAGCTTTACATTTTTTAAAAGGTATCAAAACATTACAAATACTATATAAATTTGGTATCGCTGTTACCATACTGACCAAAAGAATACAGGTAACATGCCATTTTTACCACATAGTGAATGCCGTAAAAATTAAACCCATACGAAATTGTCGCAAATACATTTTTTTTCCAATTCCATCTCATTCTGAATTTTTAGCCAGCTTCCCAGAACATTGCACAGGATATTGAATGGTGCCATTACAAAGTACAATTTGTCCCGCAAACAATAAGCCATCATGTTACTCTGTGAACTGAAAAATGAAAAAATTATGGGAAAACAGAAACTTATTAGAGAAAAACAGAAATGCAAAAACAAAAATTGGTATGAAAGGGTTAAAAGGAATGTGTCATCAGAAAATGTCAAATTATGGTAAACATGTTTTAGAAATTGATTTTTAATTTCAGTTTCTATATTTAAAAAAAAATCCTGAAATCATGCATTTCACTGTAGCAATAGAGGCTCATAATAGAATGACACTTCCTGTTCTGTAGAGATCACATTATAGTATTTATCTAATTTATCATCAAATACAGGATTACAGTTAATGGGATCACATATACATTGATAATGTACAGAGCCTCCTTCCTGCACAATGATCTCTGCAGAATTCATAGAGCATACCCAGAAACCTCATCCCATAGAAATGAATGGACATCTCCAGTCTAAAGGTTTGTATAGTCTGTGTGACTGCTGTAAGCTGTAAAGCATATGTCTGAATGCTATTAACAGAAGCTCTGAAATGATGGCTGCCCTCCATAATCATTTATCGAAATTTTTTTTAAATATCTACAAAACTAAAAACACGTAAGAAAAAATAATATTTATAAGTATATGGTATTTTAAATGTTCTTATCTGTTTTTAATATTTGCAGATGTTTTAAATGTTATTTTCAATACATGATTATGGAGGGCAGCCATCTTCTCTGAGCTTCTGGTAACAGCATTCAGAGATATGCTTTAAAGCAGTCACATAAGGTGAAACATATAGTCATGTGTAGTAAAGCATAAAGATAATTTCTATGTATGAGTATGTCTATAAGGATTTTATGCTATGGCAAATTCTCAGCATTTAAACAGTTAGAATTTGTTAAGAATTTCATGCCTGTATTTTCTGGCCCATGAATGAAGTGACATGTCGTAGTCTGGTTTGGTAGGTAAGTTTTGTAATAGGTGATCTAAATACGTCACTCACTGTTGTCATGAGCAAAAGGAGTATTTCTAAAACAGCGCAGTTGTTGTGATGAAAATGTATTGTGAGCGAACAAATGGATCCATTGGGAATAACCGATATGGAAACTTCACAGCACCATGTGCCATTGATGTAAGATGTGAACTTTGGCTACAATAGCATGGTACAGTAGAGCAGCTCACCGTGAAAATGAACCAAGGGCTACTAGACGAGTGTCTAAAACAACAGTTCAGTGAATGCTACTGCATATGGAGCTTTGAAGCATACCTATGGTAACAAAGGTGCATCGAAAAGAAGACTTAATTTTGAACTGCAGGGATTGGAGCACCGCTGATCAGTAACATTTTGCCTACTATAGAACATTTTGCCTACAACAGAACCTGAGATATCGCTTATTAATACAGTTGCATTGAGTAAAGGTGTACGGACAGAGTCTCTGTGGCAATGCTTAGTTAGAGCTTTGCTAAAGTGGACTTACAGCCTGTTTTCTATTAAAAAGAAGTTAGATAGGTTAATTAAGTATATTACAAATATGTTCATCACACATACCCTGACACGATAGATTTAAGACTTTTTTTTTTCTTTACAATGACATGTTAATTATTTATTTATTTTGACCCTGTTCCTGGAGAACCCCTTAAAGTTACCATATTATAGTCTACATTTGAGGCATTTTCAGGAAATGTTTACTCAGGGGCAAATAAGTTTAAAGACAAAAGCTTCAGCTTCAGGCTCTGACCAAGCAGTAAAAATGTAATATCAGAATGTAGAGGAAGCTGCTAAATTACCTATTCCCTTACTTCCTACAGCAGCACAATATGGGGTATTTCTCCCCCTGTGTGTTGTTTAGGACAGGTGGAACTTTTAATTAGCACAAAAATGTGCTTACTAACCTGCCATATAAGAGGGCACGAGAGACCTCCCTCACCTGTGTTTTTTTCTGTCCTGTGTGGGACAGGTGGAGGAGGTCTCTTGTGACCTCTCTAGAGTTAAGGGGTTTTTTCTTACCTTGAGGTGGTCATTTCCTTCTGGTGCCGGCCTGCGTTCCTTCTTCTCAGGGCTTCCACTGGATCAAATTTGTGCAGCTGCTTCTTGGTCATCCCAGCTGACTTTTGTCAAACACTATCGTTTGGATGTCCGCAGTTCCGAGGCGATTGCCTTTGGCCAGACAGTTCTTGAGGTTGTAAGGCGAGGAAACCCTCCCTAGGGGAATTACTTGCTATATCCCCATATTGTGCTGCTGTAGGACGTAAGGGAATCGTTGATTATATTGTTAATCTGTTTTCCCTTAGTCCTAACAGCAGCACAAGGCTTCCCTCCCTAAAAACTTGTTTCTTTTACTTTATAATTTACACAGGTGAGGGAGGTCTCTCGTGCCCTCTTATAGGGCAGGTTAGTAAGCACATTTTTGTGCTAATTAAAAGTTCCACCTGTCCTAAACAACACACAGGGGGAGAAATACCCCATATTGTGCTGCTGTTAGGACTAAGGGAAAACAGATTAACAATATAATCAACGATTCTGAGAGGGCTATATAGTGGTAGAGTCCCTAATCCCTAAAGCATAACACAGATGGCAGTTTTTGAAGTTATTCTCTCTGCCATAAGTTGTGTCTGCTGACGGTGTCCTTCTTTAGGTGACATCTTCCTTAGGAAGAAGAAGAACTAGTTCAGTAATTAGGCAAATAAAAACTTGGGCAGAGCCTTCCTTGGTCACCTTCACCTTCACCCTCCAAGTCCTTCCGTCATCGCTAGGTACAACCTTAGTAATAAGACCCATGGCCATTCATTGTGATGAGCTTCTTTGCCTTTTGCAAGAACAATTTCACCAACCTTGAGGTGAAGTTTCAGTGTCTGCCATTTATGACGACTTTGAAGCATGTGCGGGTACTCTGTTTTCCAGCAATGCCAGAACACGTTGGACAAGTATTGTATCTGCTTAAAGTAGTGCCTGTAAATGTTACTGTGGTCGAAAATTCCTGGAGGAATTGGAGCAGTACCAATATTCTGGGTGAGAAGCATTGCTGGGGTAAGAATAGTTGGAGAATCAGAATCTGAGGATACTGGGACATGTGGTCTTGCACTGATTATTGCAGATACTTCTGTATGAAAGGTAACCAAGGTCTCATGGGTAAGAGAGGAAGACTTGTGGTCCAGCAACATAGAATCAAGGATTCTGTGTGAGATTCCAATCATGAGATCCCAAGATCCTCCCATGTGAAATGAACGCGGGGGAAGAGGGGATGTCCATTGTTAGACAAGAAATTGTCTAACTGCAGTTCTTTAGAGTGTCCCACAAAATTAGTCCTTGGTTAGAGAAGAATCTTCAAAGGGTGTTGATGAATCAAGAAGAATCCATAGATTCCTAGATCACTTCTATGTGTACTGCTTGGATGCTAAAACAGGTGAACATAATATCCCATATGCTGTTTACATCACCACCACAGGTCTTAAGGGTGACAACTGACCATAGACCACAGACATCCACTCTGACGTAAGTAAAGGGTAGAGCTACACTTAGACGATCAGCTGGAAGACCTGCCATCTGTTGCTGCTTCCCTCTTAATTTATGGCACTTAACACATTTATGCAGAAAAGAGGAGACTCGCCTCTTCTTCCCATTTATTCACAAGCTTGATGATCTGATAATACCTTCAGTAAACTGTCTGTCTTGACTCGTTCATGATGGTGTCAGACCAACAGTGTAGCAATATGATGCCGACCTGGTATGATGACAGGATTCTGGTCTTTACAGCAGAGATTGGATATTCCTATACAACGACTTACTCAGAGCAACTTGTTCTTATGCAGTGTAGGGTTCAGTTCAAATAGTGCACTGTTCTTGCTCAGACTGACTCCTTTTGTGATCCTATGAACCTCCTCACAGTATACTTCTTGTTGTACACACTGGATGATAACCTTTTCAGCATGTTCAATGTCTGCAAATGTAGGGTATCGCTTGCAAATATGCCAGCCATGACATGCAATGTGTCAATGTGTCCTTTGAAAAGCAGTGATCAATGTGAATTAGGCAAGATGGCCAACTAAAGAAGCGTTGTTATCTCTCTATGTAAACACAACTACAGTGCTGGCCAAAAGTATTGGCACCCCTGCAATTCTGTCAGATAATACTCAATTTCTTCCAGAAAATGATTGCAATCACAAATGCTTTGGTAATAAGATCTTCATTTATTTTGCTTGCAATGAAAAAACACAAAAAAGAATGAAAAAAAAGTCAAATCATTGATCATTTTACACAAAACTCCAAAAATGGGCCGGACAAAAGTATTGGCACCCTCAGCCTAATACCTGGTAAAATTTGTTGGTAGTCTTCAGACTTCATAATGCCATGCACACGGTCAAGCAGTCCAGTGCCAGAGGCAGCAAAGCAACCCCAAAACATCAGGGAACCTCCGCCATGTTTGACTGTAGGGACCGTGTTCTTTTCTTTGAAGGCCTCTTTTTTTTCCTGTAAACTCTATGTTGATGCCTTTTCCCAAAAAACTCTACTTTTGTCTCATCTGACCAGAGAACATTCTTCCAAAAAGTTTTTGGCTTTCTCAGGTAAGTTTTGGCAAACTCCAGCCTGGCTTTTTTATGTCTCTGGGTCAGAAGTGGGGTCTTCCTGGGTATCCTACCATAGAGTCCCTTTTCATTCAGACGCCGACGGATAGTACGGGTTGACACTGTTGTACCCTCGGACTGCAGGGCAGCTACAACTTGTTTGGATGTTAGTCGAGGTTCTTTAGCCACCATCCGCACAATCTTTCGTTGAAATCTCTCGTCAATTTTTCTTTTCCGTCCACATCTAGGGAGGTTAGCCACAGTGCCATGGGCTTTAAACTTCTTGATGACACTGCGCACGGTAGACACAGGAACATTCAGGTCTTTGGAGATGGACTTGTAGCCTTGAGATTGCTCATGCTTCCTCACAATTTTGCTTCTCAAGTCCTCAGACAGTTCTTTGGTCTTCTTTCTTTTCTCCATGCTCAATGTGGTACACACAAGGACACAGGACAGAGGTTGAGTCAACTTTAATCCATTTCAACTGGCTGCAAGTGTGATTTAGTTATTGCCACCACCTGTTATGTGCCACAGGTAAGTAACAGGTGCTGTTAATTACACAAATTAGAGAAGCATCACATGATTTTTCAAAGGGTGCCAATACTTTTGTCCACCCCCTTTTTATGTTTGGTGTGGAATTATATCCAATTTGGCTTTTTGACAATTCTTTTTGTGGTTTTCCATTGAAGACAAATTAAATGAAGATATTATTACCAAAGCATTTGTGATTGCAATCATTTTCTGGAAGAAATTGAGTATTATCTGACAGAATTGCAGGGGTGCCAATACTTTTGGCCAGCACTGTATGTGATTTTAGTTTCGATTTTGTAGTCCCCACAGTCCCCAGACCTTAACCAAATCGAACACTTGTGGGTAGAGTTGAGGAAAAAGCTGTGTTCCTACCCAATTCGAGTCGACCAGTATGCACCAACATTGGGAATGTGTAGAAGAGACCTGGGATCAGATTTCCGTTGAGACATGCTTGAATCTGATCAAGAACATGCTCAGAAGGATTCAGGCAGTGTTGAAAGCCAAAGGTGGATTTACAAAACAATAAAAATAAAAATTTAGATTTTTAGGAGCAAAACAGTAACTATGCAGTTATATGACAAGAATCTGCATAACTAATCATATGCTAAATAGTTGCAAGTCAAATCTATGTATGAGATAGCCAAGATGATTGTCTATAAAATGATGGTGGTCTCACGTTCGAAGCTGTAGTGGATGGTGAGATATAGAGCCTGAAAGTAACAAGTTCAGAACATTGTTACCCTTTTGCCCGTCAGTGTAAGTCCAAAAATCCAAAAATTGAAGTTGCTCTCAACAAATTGATGAGCATGTGAAGTTATTCCTCCCATTGTTGTCAAGGCCTGTATCTGATCTTAGTTCGGATTGTGTGACTCACTCACTCACTACTCCCTGGAGCTGTTAATTACTGGATTTTCAGTCCGGGCATTCAGGTCAGCTAATTTGCTGATAAAGGCTCGGACAGTGCAAATCTATGTAAACACAACTATAACATTGCGTTTACTCTATGTGCATTGTCAGTCCTAGCAGCATGTATACGTTTTTTTTTCTCTCCAAACTTGTGTAATGTAATACACATTTACTGTGCATATTATTTGACCTGCGTTATTATAGATATCTAGTAATCATATTAAATAATCTCTCATGAAGGTAACATAAAGGTAATGTCCTTATCTACTGAGGTACATAGTGTCCTGTCCTTTAAACAGTCAAAGCCCGCCCACCAGCTGGTGAAGAATACAGGAAGTGAGAAGAAGAGACAGCAGGCAAAGCTGGTGAGAGAGGGAGCTGGGAAAACCCCTTTAAGTAGATGATGAAACATGTAGAGGGTAGTCATCCTATTTTCCATTTTCATTCAACAAGACAACACTAATTAAGAGCTTTAGAGATGTGAAATTGGCATACATACTGTATAACCACTAAAAAGAAGAGAATGGCCAAAGAGACACAAACATAAAGACATAGACACTTGCACTGGCACTAAGGGGCCCTAGGAAAAGAGGAACAAGGAGGGAGGGGAAAAAAGAATGTAAAAGATGGATAGGAGATGGTGACAGGGACATGATATGGAACGCACAGTCCCCCTGAAGGGCGGAGGAGCGGGGATCAGTAAGTAGGGCTGCGTTACTTTGTATTTGTAGGGGGAACCTCATACCTGGCTGTTTCGTTCGGACCGAACACGTCCAAAGCGAAACTGCTATTATTTTAATCTGGGGTCTCTTCAGACTGCAGAGTATAGTAAGTGGAGGCCCAGGAAAGGTGAAAAATATAAAAATCAGTCTTAGTCTCCTTTCTTGGACTCTGGCTGACTCCTTGCTCCCTTCGGGCCTCTTCAATGATGTTACAGACATCACATGGGTCAGGCTGGCGTCACTATGTTTAATGACACGGATGTAAGCCACGTCAGTGAGAAGTGCTGAAGACAGCAGGGAGTCACGCCGGAGCCTAGGAGAGGTGAGTAAGGCTGTTTTTTTTATTTTTTTCACCCCCCCTGGGCCTCCAATTATTATATTAATAAAATAATATTTTGTGGGTGGTGAATCTGCCAAACCCAAAATTTTTGTAATATTTGAATTTAAAACTGTAGGGACCACTATGGGACAATATACATTGTGGAGGGGCCACTATGGGACATTATACTGTGTGGAGGGACCACTATGGGACATTATACTGTATAGAGGGACCACTGTGGGACATTACAATGTGTACAAATAGGGAGTTATACCGTGTGGGGGCCAGGAAAGGGGGCGCTAAGCTGTGGGTGTGTGGGTTGGAGCCTAAGTCAAAAGTTTGCTATGGGACCCAGTCTTTGCTAGTTATGCCCCTGGTAAGGGATCATGGGTCAGGTAATCTGATAGTGTCTTAATTTTGGGGCATATACATAACCGGAACTTTTGGGTATATGAGTCTGACCAGAGAGAGGCCACATTTATTAGCATATTCATAGTGTAGCAATGGCGTCAGAATCTATCCCTATGACATGTATATTTCTGTAGAAGTACTGCTCTTAACTCCTCCCTTAAAGGGAGTCTATCTGCCCTGACCGACATTTTTCGATGGTCTGTTACAGCGCTGCGTCCGATGCCTGCGAAAGGCAGAAGATACAGAGAACAGGAAGAGGGGAGTGAACACAACAGACTAAGGAGTGGTGGAAAGCTATGACACGGGGGGTGCTCACAGCACAAGAGGAACACCCAAGGTGCTCCATGATGGAAATTAGCATAACTGAAGAAACTAATTTTATCAGAAAAGGCTGAGAGAAGAAAAGAATGGAAGGTAGGGGTAGAATGGCCTTTTTAAAGGCCATTCCAATGCGACATTAGTTTAAAAGGTGTCTTTTTAATGATAGACTCCCTTTAAGACTTCAAGAGCATGCAGCATTTGCAGAGGGTGGGTTAAGTTTATACACTTTTTCCAAGTCAGCCATCTATCTTAAAGAGGACCTTTCATGTCCTCATGAAAGTGTCATTTTATATACCGCTAGAAAGCCGACAGTGCGCTGAATTTCCTGGTATGTGCCCCAGGGCTGGAGATATCGGTGCCATTAGTTTCCTGTTCTGTTTTCCTACAACTACCATGATGCTTTGTGCTTCACTCAGAGCTGACTCCCTGCCCCTCTCTCTCTCACCCCCCTTCTCACTCACACCCCTTCCCTGTTTCCCTAGCTAGCCCGCCCACTACTAGCCCTTCCTAACTAACTCACCCCCCACTCCAACCCCACGGACGTAACCCACATCTGTTATGTCAGTGAGAAGACAGCAAGGAGTCACACCGGAAGCCTAGGAGAGGTGAGTAAGACTGTTTTCTATTTTGTCTTCAGGGCAGGACCATCTGGGTTTTTGAAATCGCAGCTTTTCTGCTGCAGATTTTTTACTGCAATGTGTGGATGGGATTAGCCAGAATCCCATCCACTTTGCAGGTACTGTAAAATACTGCATTTTCGAAACGTGGGGCACCGGCCTAAAAGGGGATTTCAGCACAGAACTTCACAGAAAGGAGGTACATAAAGTTTATTATAATATTTATTAAAAACAAAAATGCTGAAAAAAAATCTGGAAGCGGAGATGAGCTTATTAGTGTCTATTCGGCACCATAGCTAAGCCAAACCATGCCCCCAAGCCAAGCTATAAGTAGACCTTACTGGTTTATTGAGGCATACAATAACACAATTGATTAAAACTTCTAAGAAAATACATTCATATATTAACACTGTATAATAAAGACATTTAGTTATTCTGCTTGCTGAAATAGTGGTAACAAAAAAGATAACTCACATATTGCAGATTTCTTTAAAATATGATCTGTGATTTGTCAAAATAATAAAGCAAAAACTGAGAAACTCAACAGCTTTTCACTCTAAGGCAAAATTCATATTTTAATTTCAACAGACAAAAATAGCAGCACTTGTGTGTAATGCACATGAATAATTTAATACTAACTTAGGAACAGGATCTGGCAATGTGTGCAGATGTCAACTTGTGGAGATCTTTATGGGTTGTGGCTTGAGAAGAATTGTCACTAAAAGTAATATTAAGAACGGTTTGTTCTTTGATTGTTTGAACCTGTTTTTTTCCAGCTTATCGTCCTTGGATAAAGTGTAGGACATCTTACTGGTGAGGAAGATAATTATACAAACCAAACTATTATCTGATTGTATTTCATTATATGAATCTACCTAATTGTTTAGAAGACCCTGGTATAAGGTCATTCTCTGACCAAAAGCTAAAACAATGAAATGACTCATTTTCCTAATAGCGATAGGTCTCACAATCCTACAACTTTAAAAGTTATCTCTGGTGGCTCCCATTTATTGTTTAATGTGTATCTGGAACAAAGATTCCATTCAGATCCAAACAGAGATAACAAAAATTCTCATTATGAAAAAAAGTAAAAAGGCATAGCCTGTCCGATGCAAAAATTGTTCTACTTAAAGTGTACCTCCAGTTATAAAATACTTTTCATGAATGAATAGAGCATTTAAATATAAGAAACTTTGTAATATATCAGCTGCTTCATGAAGCTTTGCATAAGGGCAAGTTCAGCAGGTAAATATACTGATAATACATTTATCTGCCACTACACCAAGCATTTGTTTTAGTAAAGTTGGGAATCACAAAACTATAAAAATTAAATATTAATCGTATGTATTTCTATATATTTAAAGATACTTAATATGGTACAGGCTATTATGGAAGCTCAGCTGACTGTTAGGGGCCGTTCAAATAGCAGAAAATGAAGAGGATCTGAGGCAAACTTCCTCCTCAGATTTTTATTCATTTTTCAGGCCTCTGGCCCCCCCACAGATGAAAGATGAAGCAGGATTTTGGCTTTCTGCTGCAGTTTTCACTTGCCAATTAGCCCCAGATGAATATGTCATGCCATGGGTTTCACGGCTAATGAGTCGTGGAATTTACAGCAAGATCGAATTCACCCTGGAATCAGCTCAAAGTTGTGAACATACTTTTAAGTTGTCCATTTATTTGCAGACTAAATTTGGTGAAATATATGCACTTAAAGGGGTATTCCCACCTCAAGGATCTCATCTAAATCGTTAGCTTATGTTAATTCAAGAGTTTTCCTAAATACATTACTGCATTGTTTGCCTGCTTTGAGAAATTATTTCTCCCATTCTTTACACAACGTTTCCTAGGTTTCTAGGCTTTTTATCTGACCTCAGGTAGATGATGTGACTTACTGTTCTCTGGAGGGGAGGGGGGATGAGTTCTCACGCTTGCTCTCAGAGCTGTTATTCCCTGCTCTTCAGTCCTGGCAAACAGGTCAGCTAATTGCAGTTTGCTGATAAAGGCTAGGACAGTTTCCGTTATCTCACAAAGATAACATTGAGATTACTGCAAGTCCGTTCTCTCATGTAAGTTTTTTTTTTTCCCTCAAAACCAATGTAAAGTAATATACATTTACTGTGCATATTATTTGAGCTGCATTTATTTTAGATTTCTAGTGATGCAGACTGGTATCAAAAATAAATATGTCCCACTGTCTTTAACCCCTTAACGACACTGGACATACTATTACGTCTTGCGCGCTTGGTACTTCGCTCAACAGGGCGTAATAGTATGCCTGAGGGCGGCCGCCCGCTCACTATCTGAGCATGCGGCATCGGAACCAGGTGTTAGCTGTAACTGACAGCTAACACCCTGCTCCATAAACCCCGGTCAGAGCTGGGCTCCAATCGGTGGTTTTAACCTCTTGATCCAAGGGCTGCCGCCATGTTGCCACTCCCCCCGGCACCCCCCCTCGACGAGATCGGGGGGTGCCAATGCCTATTATCTGCAGCCCGGGGTCTGGCCAGTGACCCTAGGCTGCCTGGAGCCCCCACTACCTGGTTGATCCTGCCAGGACTTCCGGAAGTCAGCCTCTGCGTCTGCAAAGGCTGACTTCCTGTATAGACTGCAAGACAGATGTATGATTTTGTCTTGCAGTCTATAGTACTGAGTCAGTGATCAAAGCATCGCTGGCTCAGGTGTCCTAATAGGACACATGAAAAAAAATAAAAAAAGTGAAAAAAATAAAATAAAGTATGTGAAAAAAATTAATAAAAGAATAAAGCCCCAAAAATTCCCTTTTCATATATAAAATGAATTATATAAGTAAAACCCTAAAAATGAATAAAAACAATGCATATTTGGTATCGCCACATCCGTAACAACTTGTACAATAAAACTGAAACAATATTTAACATACACGGTGAACGTCGGGAAAAAAAAACGGAAAAAAAAACGCTGGGAGTAATGATTTTTCTCCATCTCACCTTACAAAACATGCCATAAAAAGTGATCAAAAAGTCATATGTACCCCTAAACAGTACCAATAAAAAGCACAGGTTGTCCCGCAAAAAATAAGCCCTCAACCAACTCTGTTAACCGAAAAATAAAAATGTTACGCCTCTCAGAAGATGGCGATGCAAAATTAATTGATTTCTTTCCCCAAATGGGTTTTTGTTCTGCAAAATTAGTATCGCATTAAAAAAACAATATAAATGAGGTATCGTCGTAATCGTACCGACCCACAGAATAAAGATAACACATTACTTATGCTGTACGCTGCATGGCGAAAAATTTAAAAGGTAAAACGCAATGCAAACAACAAGCCCTCATATGGCTACATCACCAGAGAAATAAAGAAAATATAGCTCGTACAATGTGAAGACAAAAACCCCAAAAATCGCCAAAGCATTAGAACAAAACTGGCTGCTGCAGGAGGGGAATGTAGAAGCTGTGCTAACATATATGAGGTTACACCCCAGATTTAGAGTGTATGAGGGAAAATAAACCAGAAGTGACCCCCAGAGTGACCCCCCCCCCCACACAATAATAGGAACTACTGGGGAAATAGTAGGGAATTTGGTGTTCCCAATTGTACTTCGCGCAGCTAACCTATTCACTTTTCCCCATCTGCTGTGTATTCACGCCTGGGATACTAATGTTCACTACATACCTTCATAAATTCTTTGAGGGGTGCACTTTTCAAAATGGGGTCACTCCTTTGGAGAATCAACTTTTATGGTACCTTACAGGCTCTGCAAACATGACATGGCGTCCAGATACCAAACATCTGAATCTGCACTCCAAAAGCCACATAGCTCTGCTTCCCTTCTGTGCCCTGCTGTGTTCCCAAACTGCAGTTTATGCCCACATGTACTGTATGACACTGGTGTACCCAGGGTAACGTACTTAATGTCATATGTGGGTATAAACTGCTGTTTGGGCATACCCAGGCACAGAAAGGAAGGAGCACTATTTGGACTTGGATGGTTTGGTTTTTGGACGCCGTTGCACTTTTGCAGAGCTGAAATGCCAGTAAAGTGGAATCTCCTGACATGTGACCCTATTTTGGAAGCTACACCCCTGAAGGATTTTATCCAGAGGTACAGTGAGTATTTATAACCCCCATGTGTTGCTATAATTTATTATCCATAAATGAATACGCAGCGGATGGTGAAAGGTGAAAATGACAATTTTTCCAGGAATACTTCATTTCAGTGTGTAATATGTTGTTCCCGGCTTGTATCAGAGGCAAACGCTCCAAAAGCTGTTGTGCCCGGGATCCTATGTCTGTGCAGACATAAGCTGAGCACAACATATCGGGCACTGAAATGGCGTATCTATGGAAAAATTTTATTTTTAACTTTTCATTATCAGCTGCGCATTCATTTCTGGAAATAAAAGAATGCAACACTTAAGGGTTAATAATGCTTGCTACACCACTTGATAAATCCCTTGAAGGGTGTAGTTTCCAAAATGGGGTGACATGTCTGCGGATTCCACTTTACTGGCAATTCATGGACTTTGCAAAAAGTGGGATGGTGTCCAAAAACCAAACTGCTCCAAAAACCAAAACAGCGCTCCTTCCCTTCTGTGCCCGGCTTTGCCCAAACAGCAGTTTATACCCACATATGGTATTGTTAAGTACGTTATCCTGGGTACACCAGTGTCATACAGTGGGGAAAAAAAAGTATTTAGTCAGCCACCAATTGTGCAAGTTCTCCCACTTAAAAAGATGAGAGAGGCCTGTAATGGACATCATAGGTAGACCTCAACTATGAGAGACAAAATGAGAAAACATATCTGGAAAATCACATTGTACGATTTTTTAAGAATTTATTTGCAAATTATGGTGGAAAATAAGTATTTGGTCACCTACAAACAAGCAAGATTTCTGCCTCTCACAGACCTGTAACTTCTTCTTTAAGAGGCTCCTCTCTCCTCCACTCATTACCTGTAGTAATGGCTCCTGTTTGACATTGTTATCAGTATAAAAGACACCTGTCCACAACCTCAAACAGTCACACTCCAAACTCCACTATGGTGAAGACCAAAGAGCTGTGGAAGGACACCAGAAACAAAATTGTAGACCTGAACCAGGCTAGGAAGACTGAATCTGCAATAGGCAAGCAGCTTGGTGTGAAGAAATCAACTGTGGGAGCAATAATTAGAAAATGGAAGACATACAAGACCACTAATAATCTCCCTTGATCAGGGGCTCCAGGCAAGATCTCACCCCGTGGGGTCAAAATGATCACAAGAACAGTGAGCAAAAATCCCAGAACCACAAGGGGGGACCTAGTGAATGACCTGCAGAAAGCTGGGACTAACATAACAAAGCCTACCGTCAGTAACACACTACACTGCCAGGGACTCAGATCCTGCAGTGCCAGATGTGTCCTCCTGCTTAAGCCAGTACATATCCGGGCTGAGTTGCATCCAAAGAACACCATACCTACTGTGAAGCATGGGAGTGGCAACATCATGCTTCGGGGCTGTTTCTCTGCAAAGGGACCAGGACAACTGATCCGTGTACATGAAAGAATGAATGGGGCCATGTATCGTGAGATTTTGAGTGCAAACCTCCTTCCATCAGCAAGGGCATTGAAGATGAAACGTGGCTGGGTCTTTCAGCATGACAATGATCCCAAGCACATCGCCAGGGCAATGAAGGAGTGGCTTCGTAAGAAGCATTTCAAGGTCCTGGAGTGGCCTAGCCAGTCTCCAGATCTCAACCCCCATAGAAAAACTTTGGAGGGAGTTGAAAGTCCGTGTTGCCCAGCAACAGCCCCAAAACATCACTGCTCTAGAGGAGGTCTGCATGGAGGAATGGGCCAACATACCAGCAACAGTGTGTGCCAACCTTGTGAAGACTTACAGAAAACATTTGACCTCTGTCATTGCCAACAAAGGATATATAACAAAGTATTGAGATGAACTTTTGTTATTGACCAAATACTTATTTTCCACCATAATTTGCAAATAAATTCTTTAAAAATCAGACAATGTGATTTTCTGGATTTGTTTTCTCATTTTGTCTCTCATAGTTGAGGTCTACCTATGATGTCAATTACAGGCCTCTCTCATCTTTTTAAGTGGGAGAACTTGCACAATTGGTGGCTGACTAAATACTTTTTTCCCCACTGTACATGTGGGCATAAACTGCCATTTGGGCACATAGCAGGACACAGATGTGAAAGAGCACTATGTGCTTTTGAAGCGCAGATTTAGATTGTTGGTTTTTGGATGCCATGTCACATTTGCAGAGACCCTAAAATTTCCCCTACAAAATGGGGTCACTTCTTAGGGAATTCCAGTTTTCTGGCACTTCCAGGGCTCTTCAAAAGCAACATGGCGTCCATAAAGTTCCATTAAATCAATACTCCAAAAGCTAAAAAGACACACTGCCCCTTCTCTTCTGAGCCCTGCTGTGTGCCCAAGCAGCAGTTTACAACCACATATATAATTTTTTTGTCCCCGGGATAGCCCACTTAATAGTCTCTGATGTCACAAAGTTGCCGCAACGTATTAGGCACTGAAATTGGATATTTCTTCAAAAACTTCAATTTTCACTTTGTACATTAATTTTTGGGAAGCATTTTTAGGCTCAAAATGATAATACCCCTTGATATATTCCTTGAGGGGTGTAGTTTATAAAATAGGATCACTTTTGAGGGGTTTCCATTGTCTTGGTACTTTAGGGGCTTTGCAAATGAGACATGGCACTCGAAAACTATTCAAACAAAATCTGCTTTTCAAACGTCCAGTGTCACTCCTTCCCTTCCGTGCGCTGCCATTCGCCCAAACATCAGTTTACACCCACATGTAGGGTATTTCTGTGCTCTGGAGAAATTGCATAACAAACTGTGAGATGTATTTTCTCCTTTAACCCTTTGTGAATTTGTTAATTTTAGGGTTAAATGAAGGGATTAGTGGGAAAAAAATTAAATGTCTAAATTTCACTTCAATATCGTTTTAATTCTTGTGAAATGCTTAATGGGTTAACAAACTTCACCAAATGCTGTTTTCAATTATTTCAGGGGTACAGTTTTGAAAATGGGGTGATTCATGGAGGTTTCTAATATATAGACCTTTATAATCCCCTTCAGAACTGAAGTGGTCCCTAAAAAATTAGTTTGGGAAATTTTCTTGTAAATCTGGAAAATCGCTGTTACACTTGTAAGCCTTCTAACATCCAAAATAAATTAAAGGACGATTAAAAGATGATGCCAATATAAAGCAGAGATATGGTAGATAATATTTATTAATGTATTTGGGTGGTATGACTATCTGTCTGAAAAGCAGAGCATTTCACATTTTGAAAATTGCGATTTTTTTTTTCCAAATTTCCATTAAATTTCCTATTTTTTTTATAAATAAATACAAAAATATTGATTAGTGTTTACCACTAACATGAAGTACAATGTGTCACGAGAAAACAATCTCAGAATCACTTGTGTAAGTTAAAGCATCTAAAAGCGTATAAAGTGACACATGTCAGTTTTGAAAAATGAGGCCTGGTCCTTAATGCACTTTTGGGCTGTTTCCTTAAAGGATTAAAAATGATATCCACATCAATCCATATAGAAATATTCTAGTATGGAATCACAAAATTATATAAAGGATCATTTTTAGATAGTAAAGAGGGCACTGAAAGCTCAAACACCACCAATCATATACCGTTGGTTATCTAATACTAGAAGCACTTAGTTAGCAATTTTTTCCAGTAATCAAATTTCAATGTTTTCAGTAGTCAATTACATATAATATATCTGTTATGTCATACAACACATTATATACATTAACATCATTATTTATTCAAACAATCCTCCACACGCAAAGTACACACAATAAGGAATAGCCCATTATGTGGCAACAAAATAGCTGAAATCAAGGAGGAAATAAAACATAAACCACAAGTCAATAAAGCAGAGAGAAAGTTATTTTCCTGTATATAGTATTACATGGTAACTTTGTATGTGAAACGTTAAGCTACTCTTCTAACCCCAACCAGCCCCTCTTTATCCAATCTTCTTTATGTAACACACAGTAATGGCGCCCAGTTAGTGCCCCCACATACTTTCATATTGCCTTCTTTGCTCCATCACAGAAAAGATCCCACTTATGTCTTCCCACCAGAATAATGTCTACTTAGTGGTTCCACACAATATGATGCCCTCTTAATGCCTCCCACACTGCCTAATTTGCCTGTAGTGCCCCCCACAGAGTAATACCGACAATATGATCAATAATCTCCCACATTATATGATTTACTATAATGCTTCCAAATAGTATGATACATCCTTAGTGCCCCCCACATAGTGAAAACAGTGGATCTCCAGCATTTAAAACCAGAATTCTTCAACTTTTTTGAACATTCATAAAAATACACAGTTTAGAGGGGGGTTGGCAGCCTTCAACACATTTCTGACAGGACTCCCATCCTTAGTCATGGCCATGCTCCCTTAGTGTCCCACACACACTATAATGCCCCCGTTGTTCCCCCTACACAGTTTTATGATCTTTAGTCCCTCTTACACAGTATAATGCCCATTTAATTCCCTCATAGTATAAGGCCCCCTTCGGATATAGAAACAGTGCCCTAAAAATAAAAAAGTAATACTCATCCAGCCATGTTCCCACAACAAACAGAGCAATTTGCAGGTCTTCTGTATGTGCTGTCTGTGACTTGACATAGCAAGCACAATGATGTCATGGCTTTGTGCTTGCTCTGAGCCATCTGTTATCATGGGATCCCTTTACACTACTTGTTGTGGACCTAGCAGTGGGGCCTCCAGAAATCATATATTTATCACCTATCGAATAACTGCTTAAGGCACCTTAACATACTATTATGTCAAGGTGATAACATTGGCTCTGCAGCTACTGTATCTATGAAATATAAAATTATAAAATGCTACCTTCCCATAAATATTTTGCTATTTGTCCACTAGATTTTCCCATATGTCATCTATTTTTTCATGTAAGTAAAAAAGAAAGGAAGGAAGCCTATTTTGGCCCAACCCATATTTGACATAGATGCCATTTTTAGAGTGTCATTTCAGCAATGAGCTGTGAGAAAGAAATTGCACATGGATGGAACAATGAACGTCTGAACAGATGTATACGCAGAGAGATCCTTCCATCATATACTTAAAATAGAAGCCTGTGATACATCCCACTGTATAGGCACAATGTACAGTTGGATATGTTGCCCATAGGGCCCTACTGTAAAAATAAATAAACTACAAGGTATACTTTTTTAACTGGAAACAATTATATGGCACAGCATAGATTAATATGACAATTCATACCATTTTTTTTTTTTACTTTTGTGGTAAACCAATGCATACCAGCCCAACAGAGGCTAAAAGAATATTAATATTCTTATTAATTACTAAGTGCATAAAAATTACATAAATAAAGTATTATGTGTGAGTGACAGAAGTAATTTTAATACAGATACAGATAATGCAGTGACTAGACAAATTAGACAAATTAGCACTAGACAAATGAAATCCTGCGTGGCTCAAGGTTGGAAAATTTAGATATAATGAGGGGAAATGTATTAAAGTTACCATGCCATATATATGGTATGGCGTATTCTTGACACATTAACATTTGCATCAAAAATGTGCTACTTTGCCCAGTTTAATCTGTGTCCCTACAGATTTACTATAACTCATGCCAAAAAACTGGTGTGAGTTATACTTTAAATCTATGCCAGTCCTTGACTGGCATAGATTTCAATTGTAATGCACAGGACCTCCCGCGGTGCATTAGAATTATTAAGAGGCCATAGCCTCTTAATAAATCTGGCGCATATGCCATCAACACTCACAATATTAAGACGGAAAAACTATGCGCCAGTGCACCTGACACTCATTCACAAATTCCTAAAATGTCAACATAAATTCATTTTTCAATAGAAGCTTGCGGCCTAGTGCTTTCCTCTGTCTGTTTCTATACTAGGGTCTTCTTAGTATCTGCCATCTGGCTCTTGCCTTGAACTAGAGCACTCTTAGGGTATGTTCACATGGCGGAATTTGCTGCAAATATGGGGGCATATTCTGCCCAGAATCTGCCTCTCATTGTTTTCAATGGGAGACAGAGATAGCAGCAGGATGCAGAAAAAAATAAGCGTCCTGCTTGATAATGACGCAGCTTGAGACTCCCTGCTGGTAAGGCTCATTTATCTGGGCCTAATCAGCAACGGAAAGCCGCAACAGAATGCCGATGCCCTGCATCAACATCCCGTCGCGGCTAGACTGCGGGTGAATATACGGCAGTGGAAAATGAAGAGGAATTCCTCTTCATTTTCCCCCGTGTGAACATACCCTTAGCTCGGTGAGCTGGATATATGTGCCAAACAGCAGCAGACCTCAGGCAGCAGAAAGATGCTGCAGGATTATTGGTGATTGGGGACCCTACATTGTGATTGAGAAGATGGGGCCCAATGATGAAAGATACTGGTTGGCCTGACTCTGCACCTAGATGTCACCTCAGCCATCCAGTTTGTCTATAGTATATAAAAATAAACTGGGTAGCTTCTTAATCCAATATACTATACTGATACATAGCCTGGTTGAAATGCTGTAAGAAGATCTGTATAAAGTAATGAAGTATAATATGCCATGCCAGGGTGAGCTGGGGGCCCATCTGGGTCATTGGCCTATCAGGGATTCACCTGTTCATCTGTGGGCCAGTCTGAGCCTGCCTGCACCAGTGTTAATAAATCCCCCATCTGTGTATGTAAAATCTTGCACTGTCACCTTGTTTTATCCTTGGAGTTCAGCTTATTATAAAAAATGGAAAGTGCTTGGATTGTATTGGATTGGATTGTTATAAGGTGGTTCAATAATTTGCATCTGTTTTTTTATCTCAAGACATAAGACTGAAATCCTATAAAAGAATCCATCTGTAAAGAATTAGTGACAAGGTATCCGGAAGGAACCTCAGGCACAACAAAGATATAAAATAAAACTAGCAGTTAATCAGTATTAATAAATGTTAATCAGATCAGCTACAAGATGATACACACCACTGCCCGGAGCTTTTTATTTTTCAGGACTTTTGTTATCCTGCTCTTGCCTTATGTTTCAGGACTTATCTTGCTCTTACCTTTCTTCACACAAGAACATAACAACTTAAAAATAAACAGACGTGGGTGCAATATGCTTATCACAACAAAGCTAAATCTCAGGATGGGTACCAAAGTCTGGTGATGCCCCTGAATTGTACCAGCATTGCTAGTACATAGCAGACTAGCATTGTGTGTAGACATTCATGCCACCTAGATAAGAGATTTTCATTTGTAAGCCTAAGTATTAGTTAAAAGGAGTCTATCATTGGGGAAACATGTTTTTAACTGAAGCCACGTTGGAATAGCCTTTATAAAGGTTAGTCTACTCCTACCGTTACTTCTCTTCTCCTCGCCGCCTGTTGTCCAAAAAAGGGTTTTATTTGCATATGCAAATGACGCTCAGGGAGCACACCATCATCACCATGTCCTCCGAGCACACCATCATCATCCCTGCAATGCCGCCTCCAGCGCTGCTTCTTTACGGCCCCTGCATCTTCTGCTCTTCATCTTCGCTTCGCAGCGCGCATGCTCCGTTGGCCATTTTTCTTTCATTTCCTACACGAGCGTACTGCACGCTCATGTAAGAAACGAAAGAAAAATGTCCGACAGAGCATGCACTGTTGGCTCTGTCTGCACCCGAAGTGGCAGGGCTGACAGTGCATGCTCTGTCGGACATTTTTCTTTCGTTTCTTACACGAGCGTGCAGTACGCTCGTGTAGGAAATGAAAGAAAAATGGCCAACGGAGCATGCGCACTGCGAAGCGAAGAGGAAGAGCAGAAGATGCAGGAGGCGTGAAGAAGCAGTACTGGAGGAGGCGTTGCTGGGATGATGATGGTGTCCCTGATGGTGTCCCTGAGCATCATTTGCATATGCGAATAAAACGCTGTTTTGGACAATTCGGCGAGGAGAAGAGAAGAGAAGTAATGGTAGGAGTAGAATAGCCTTGATAAAGGGTTTTCCAACATGGCTTCAGTTAAAAACATGTTTCCCCAATAATAGATTCCCCTTAAGGGCAACTAATAGTCTCAGAACAGTTATATCAGCATTGCTATGTGGCCAAAACTGCAGTTTCAGCAAAACAGGCTGTTCCACCTCTGCTGGGTTTACATTACTGATTGACTTCTGAGGGATTTTCTTTGTGTACCAGATGTTCATTGTGGCCTCTGGCATTTCACTCAAATTTAAAGAGGTTGTCTAGTTTCAGCAAATAAATGTTAATGTTTGTATGATGAAAAGTTATACAATTTTCCATTATACTTTCTGTATCAATTCCTCACGTTTTTCTAGATCTCTGCTTGCTGTCATTCTTTGTTTATTTCCAGTGGATAAAAATAAGTCTATGGTCATGTGATATACAGTCCATCATGTATATCAAATGACCATGGACTGATTTTTATCCACTGGAAATAAGCAAAGAATGACAGCAAGCAGAGATCTAGAAAACCATGAAAGTACTGTATATTGGAAAATTGGATTTGGGAAAGGGGTTTAGACATTATGGTAGTTTTCTTTATTAAGCGTGATCAGGAGCATAACTTGAGGGGGTGTTATGGTGGCATAAATAGTCTTATTGGCTTGTAAAATATAGTTTGTAATCAAACTATAGTTTGTGGTTAGTGACTGTAGTTCAGACTGGTCCTTAACATATTTATTATTGATATAGAAGATGGGATTAATAGCATTGTCTCTATTTTTGCAGATGACACCAAGGTATGCAGTACAGTATAGTCTATAGAGGGTGTACGTAGGTTACAAGCAGACTTGGAAAGACTGAGTGTGTGGGTATCCACATGGCAAATGAGGTTCAATATAGATAAATGTAATGTTATGCATCTGGGTAAAAATAATCTGCATGCAACAGGGGGAGTAAAGATGGGAGAATCACTGATACAGAAGGACCTGGGTGTACTTGTAGATCATAGGTTAAATTACAGCTTGAGTTCTCCCCGATTCTGCGATCTGATTGTATTTTTAACAACTGAATTGGCAGAACCAGGGAGAAGTGGGGCTCCGACATGGTTCTACTACTTAGGCCAGTGACATGAGAGGCATAAGAGGTAAGTGTTGGTACTTACCTGTCTGCTCCCCAGCTCCTCCCTCTCTTTCCTACTCTGGGCGCACATGATGTTACAATAGTGCACATAGAGACAGAGCGGGAACGGAGAGCAGACTGGTAAGTAATGAGCTATTTCAACTGTATCAGTGGCCCCTTCACTGGTCCGCCAAACAGAGGTCCCTGCACTGATCCCTCCTTCACACAATGATGTGGCCACTTTATGAGGGATCAGTGATGGTGTCTTTATATTGTGTAGGGGCAGTATGCTGTGGGGGGGGGGGGCATTAAAATGTGTGGGGAATTACAGGGGGATATTAAAGGGATTGTCCAAGAATTGTAACAACCTCTGTAGGAACCAGAGAGATGTAAAATTAGAAAGAAAAAAAGCATACTCTCCTCTCACCAGCGCCCCCAGTGTCCATTCAGTCACATGTTGTATCCTCATTACTGAAAATCCTGTGCCCCATGTGACCACTGAGACCAATAAGTGGCCTCAGAGGTTGCTGGAGAGGGACCAGTAACATCATTTACTTACGTCACCAGCGCCTTACCAGTTACCCCTGAGGCCAGTAATTGGTATCAGCGGTCATATGAGGTGCAGTACTCCCAGCAAGAAGTGTCCTGAACAAGACTAAATGGACACTGGCCTTGAACAACGGGGTGCTGGGGATAGGTGAATATGCTTTTTTATTATTATTAATCTACACCTTATTATTATTCAGCACCCGGCTGCCACACAGGTTGCTCCAATTCCTGGACAACCTCTTTAACCCCTTCCTGCCTATGTGCGATGGGGATCAGAGATCCCAGGTTCAAGTCCCCTTGTAGGATAGGCAAAAAGTAAAAAAAAAAAAGTTGAAAAAGTTCAAAATAAAGTATAAAAAATAAACAAAGTATAACATTTTTTAAAAAACTACCTTTTAATTTAAAAAACACATAACGTAAACAAAAAAAACCCAAACATTTTAGGTATCCCCATCCTCACTATCCAAAAATAGTGTTATTTATCCTTTTACAGGGAACTCAAAAATAGCAATAGCAAAAAAATTCAGAATGAGGTGGAATTGGAAAAGAAACGCATTTGTGACAATTTCTTATTGGTTTAATTTTTAAAGCATTCACTATGTAGTAAAAATGACATGTTAGGCCCAGTTCACATCTGCGCATGGGTTTCCATTCGGGGAGTCCGCTTGGGGACCCCCTGAATGGAAAACTAATCCGCATAAAAAAGCGGTTACCATAGACTATAATGGGGTCCGTGTGGTTTCCGCTCGGTTTCCACATGAAAAATGCGGAGAGAAAAGTGCTGCTTGCAGGACTTTTCTCTCCGCTTTTTTCATGCGGAGAGGGGAACGGAATGGCCCGGATGCAGATGTGAACCGGGCCTTACCTTTATTCTGTTGGTCAGTACGATCACGATGATACCAAATTAATACAGTATTTTTAATGTTTTGATACCTTTTAAAAAATTAAAAACTTTTAAAAAATTTCTTTGTGTCGCCATATTGTGACAACTTTTTCATATTTTCCTGTATGGAGCTGGGTATGGTGTCTTTTTATACGGGACAAGATGTGGTTTTAATTTATACCTTTTTGGGGAAGGTCTGATGGTTTGATATTTTTTTTATTAAATTTTTTTTAGGAGGTTAAGTGTTGAAAAAACAGCCATTTGGCTATTTCGATATTTTCCTTCGTTACAGCATTCACTCTATGGGATAAATATTTTTATATTTTAAAAGTTCAGGCATTTTTGAGCGTGGGGACACCTAAAGTGTTTATGTTTACTTTTGTTTATTTATTTTTATATGTGATCTGGGGAAAGGGGGGTGATTTTAATTTAAATTTTTTTTTCTGTTTTTTTATACTTTTAAAAATGTTTTTTTTTATTTTTTTACTTTTGATTTCAGACCCCTTAGGGACCTTGAACCATAGAAGGTCTGATCGCTCATACAATACACTGCAATACTAATGTATTGCAGTGTATAGTAAAATTCATTGACAAGCCTGGGAGCCTTTAATAGGCTCCCGGCTGTCATAGCAACCGATCGCAACCTTCTGATGACGTTCCGGGGGTGGTGATTGTTAAAAATGGTGGTGACCACGGTGACTGCCACAGATTCTAAAGCATTACTGGTCGCAACCACAACGGCTGTTGGTGGTGGGTGCCAGCTGTATTATACACCCAGCATCTTCTGTGTATGGAGAGGGCTCAGCCCCTTCACTCTTAATCACATACATGTATGTGATTTTTGAGTGAAGGGGTTAATATACAGGGGCATAATTCATATTAGGGGGACAGGGAACACTCTGGGTGAAAGGAGACACTGTGTTGGGGGGGGTTAAAGAGGGTTGTTATACCGTGTGGTGGCCAGGAAAAGGGGCTTTATACTATGTGGGGACCAGGAAAAGGCTAATCAGCGGGTGAAGCGCTGCTTCGGCTTTTTGCCACAGGGAGCTGGCGGGCCAGAAAATGAAGTCTGCCTCAATTCCTCTTCATTTTCTGCCATCTGAACAGGCCCTTACTCTCCACTTACCCTCTGAGAACTACAGCCCCCAGCAACACTAGATCCTCAGGACCTGCTGAGAGTTGTAGTTTTATTCTTGCCAACCACTGTACCATTATGCTGCAGAGATAGTGCCTGCTCTAATGTCTGAGACAACAATCTCAGCCATTTAACCTCTCAGATGCCGCAGTCAATACAGACACCTCTGAGTAATATAGAAAATATATGGGCTGGTTTATCAAGAACAATGTTTTCCACCTGCTGGAGTTTGCGACTAGTTTATAATCTCCTCATAAATTAGGCATATCCTCCACGGTCCATGCGCCTAAACAGAACTCCATACCAGCTTCTTGCTGGTGTAGATTTCAGGTATAATTTATTCCAGAAAACTGGCGTAAATGATGATAAATCTGACAGGACCAGGAAAGTGGTATGACTTTTTTTTTTATGGCTTGTATACCAGTAACTGTAGGTTGGGCCCGTAGAATTAATTCCATTGGTGGGCCCTAGATATCCCAGTCTGACACTGACTACAAACCCAGCAACCAACTGATATCATCAAGGGAAAGTTGAAGGTAGCCACATTTCCCTTGCAGTAGCTCTTACAGGAAAATGTGCTAATTCAAATAAATGGGTATCCATGTAATACATGGACAGGCCAGGTGCACTAGAGAGGAGGCTGATTTTTCTTATAGACCCTCTGCTCTTGCCAACAGAGGTGGGAAATAGGGCATCTGCTTTAAACATAATATAGAAACAAATCTGTGCAAAATCTTCCAGCTCTTTAGACAGGAATAGTTTATACATGCAACTGTGTTCTACCCAGAAAACAGGGTTTATGCGTGGGCCATATTTCTCAGGCTGACCACAGCTGTGCATAATGGTTAGATCGCTGCTGTACTGAACTGACATAAAACTGACAGTAGTGATCCTGCTGTTCAGGAGATTCATTGCATCATAACTCACTTTGTCCTGTGGCACACATGTGGTCAGATCACACCATTTTACCCAAGTGCCAGTCTGACTCGAGGTCAATCACTTTATTAACCTGTTGTCTGTTAAAGGAGGTTCAACAAGATTAGCAAAATAAGTTGCTTCCAGAAACTGCGCCACTCTTTTTCATGGGTAGTGTTTGGAGTTGAGTAGATCTAGCCTACGGCAGGTGTTTCAGAAAAAAAACAAAAAACAGTGGTGTAACAAAAGTCTTGTAGGCCCCGGTGCAAACTTTTGTCCAGGGCCACCTACCCCCTCCCTACAGCAAATTCTTGACAATGACTGTTACGGGTGCTGCAGCAGTATCTTAGATACTTGAAAAGGATACAGCTGTAGTACCCACAATTGCAGTTATCAAGAATATGATGAGTGAGTAGCACAGCGTCCTGCATATAAAAACAATACTGGGAGCTGCTTGCTTTGGGAAACAGCTGATCTGCAGGGTCCTAACAGTCTAAGAGATATAAGAGATCAGTGGGGGTCCAACACCTGGGGCCCCTGCTGATCAATTCTTTGAAATTACTGTAGTGCTTTTGTGAGTGTCGTGACTCCTTCCCTGTTTTCATTGCACAGTATCAGTTTTATAATCACCAATGTTATTACAGCCTGTAATAATAGTGCATGGCTGCTATAAAACAGATGTTGTGTGATGTGAATAGTGAAGGGGCCCCACACAATATTATATGCTCCAGAGTGGCCCCCACACAGTATTATATGCTCCACAGTGGCCCCCACACACTATTATATTCGACACAGTGGCCCCCACAGTATTATATGTTCCAGAGTGGCCCCCACAATATTATATGCTCCACAGTGGCCCCCACGGTATTATATGCTCCACAGTGGCTCCCACACAGTATTATATGCTCCACAGTGGCTCCCACATAGTATTATATGCTCCACAATGGCTCCCACACAGTATTATATGCTCCACAGTGGCTCCCACACAGTATTATATGCTCCACAGTGGCTCCCACACAGTATTATGTGCTCCACAGTGGCCTCCACCCAGTATTACATGAACCACAGCGGCCCAACCCAGTATTATATGCTCCACAGTGGCCCCCACACAGTATCATATGCTCCCAACAGATCTCCTCCGCTTTGGTGCTATTATTATACTCTGGGGTCTCCTCAGACCCCAGAGCATAATAATCGGAGGCCCAGGGAAGGTAAATAAAAATAACAAACACTGATACTCACCTTGCATTACCTTTACTGGGCATCCTCGGTCTGTCCTGCTGTCTTCAGGATCTTCGGCCTCTTCAGACGTCCGTACTGAGGCCTGTGATTGTTCCGTCGTGGTCACGTGGGGGCGCACTGACGTAATTACGCCCCTGCGCCCCATGTGACCACTGGGGCCTAATCACAGGCCTCAATCATGTGACGGAACGGCCCCAGAAAGGATGCTGAGCCCAGGAGAGGTGATAATATGTATTTATTATTTTAAGTCACCTCCCCTGGGCTAGCATTTATTGAAAAGGGGCCCGGCGACATGTTGGGGCCCCTTTTCATTTACAATATGTAGAGCGGTCAAGGAACCAGGCTTTCCCTGACCGCTATCATAGTGGTCCGGGGCACCAGCCATCTCCAGCTGGCCGCGGGTCCAGTCGCGGTCGCACCCTCTGCAATCGTTACGCCACTGCTGGTTGACATTATTTAATAAACTCTAAGATGTATACCTTTCTATATAAGTTACTAAAGAATTAACTTTTGCCCTACACAAAAATGTATCTTCCCTGTGGCCGAAAGGAACATAAGTTTCATTTGTATTGTGTTGCTGGGTACGTGAGGAAGACAGAAATAACAATGCACTATGTAACAGACCTTTTAACTGTTTAATATATTAGGATCACAGTTAGTTAAAACATATTACAGTATTTATATATTATGGTGGAATGTGAATCTTCTTATATTGACTTACTCTACTTTTTCAAGTGGCACATTGGTATGGGAAATACAATCCCAGGGGAACATATGGTACAACATCTTCAAATCTCTCTAATAGGATTATAATCTATTTAAATACTCTATATTGCATCAACCACTTATCTGGATCACTACAGATGGCCTCTTTTCAAATGCTTGGCTACGCAAAACAAAATAAAGTTCGCCTTTTTAATTTTTTTACCACCAAAATAAAGTCTTGTGATGATCTTTTCGCTGTTATCTACTGTATTCACAAAGCTGGATCTAATGCATGGTCATTTCAACCACAGATAAAAAGGTTCAGTGTGAGCGCTAGATAGAAGGAAGGAGGAGGAGGTGATGGGTACGCTAATGCTCTCCTGCTTTCCACTTAATTACATAGAATATTTCGCATAATCTTATCAAAGGAAGAAATCCGGAACAATGGCCGGCCCTGTATTACTGTTCCACTTCTGATTTTCATGACATGCAATTAAAATCTCATTTGTAATGCACTGAAGTATCCTGTGAAATTATAACGCACATGAGCCATTAATGGCCATGAATATTGTACCTGGGCTTAGTACATCTCACAAATAGCCAATGAAAGTGGAAATCGATGTAACATGAAAAGGCCTACATTATTATTAGCCTTTGTTATGCATAGGTTAGTGGTGCAATGTATTCAAGCTTTTTCTACTTTTGTTTTGTTGTGATTGTCTCCATAATGCTCCTAATTTTTCCCATAAAAATGCATATAAAGTTCATGTGAGTATTGATGCATCGCCGCCACGGTTTTTCCCACATGGCTTTTTTGCTGCGTCCCGCTACGTGGGGCCTTAGCCTCAATGTCTCACAGAATACTGTAAAATAGGGCTGAGAAGAGCAGAGATGATGCCCATATCAACCAAACTGATTCCGGTTGTCATTTTTTAGAAGTCCCTTTTTGTGTATAATTATCAACCTGATTTGTTGCTTCTCTACTTTTGTTTTGCATCAGTTTTCATAAAACTCCAACAAATAAAATCTCTTTTGGGATCAAATACAGGTTTATACTCAAACATTGTATAAACAAGGTCAATGCAAAAACAATCAAAAATATATAATAATCTTAATAAGGATAAGGCCACTTTCATATGGTCAGTATTTGGTCAGGATTTTGCATCAGTATGTGTAAGTCAAAACTAGAAGTGGAACCTATTCATATTAAAAGCATAATGGGATTATTTGTAGTTCTTGGCTTTGACTTACATACTGATGCAAAGTAATGACTAAATGATCACCATGTGAAAATGGCCTTAATGGGAACCTGTCAGGTGGTTGCTGGTCCAGCATGTGTAGCCATTCACTAACTTTTCTGTTGCTGAAAAGTTAAATTATAAGCTTTTAAAACCTTAGATTGGCATATGCAAATTTACTTTAACTAGTCATGGAGGAAGGGAGCAGCTTCAACTAGTCATACAGTCATTGCACTAAATCACACTCTGTGAAGCCAGCAGTTAGGTAGGGTATCAGGCTGACATCCAGCAGTGAGAGTCATGTTAGTCATGCTGCACAGGTTGATGTTTTTGGAGTGTGGGAGGAAACTCATGCCAACACGGGGGGAACACACAAACTCCATGTAGATGTTGTCCTTTGCTGGATTAAAACCCAAGACCCCAGCGCTGAAAGACAACCTTGCTAATTACTGAGCCACTATTTCAACCAAACGTGCACCACAATCCAAGTTCCCCATTGTTCAAATGTGGGGAGAGTGGGGTGGGCTGAGGCAGGGATGCCTCAGCCCCACATATTCATTATGTGGGGCCTCTCCATAAATTGCTTGTTCCCAGTGACAGTCGAGTCCTTTTTCATTTAAATGGCATATAATACATAATTCTTAATAAATTTGCCCCAATAAGTCCATCATGAAAATTTAGCCTGCTCTAAAGGTTCGGTCTGAGCATCAACAACAGAGCACTACAGATATCAAAATCGGAGAAGCCAGCACGCTATTGAAGCCATTTAGAAACACTGTTTTGCTACTTGAGCAGTAGCTAATGCACTGTGGTAATTCAAATGGGTGAAGAATCATTAAAAATGCATGTTATAATGTACTGTCATTCATCTTGCTCCTGTATATTATACTTCATAAGTAAACATAAAGTTATTTCAGCATTTGAGAAAAAGGTAATATTAAATTTCAGCAGAACTTACATGTTCTTTTATTCTGCAATTTATGATGAAAGTGAAATAATCAATATACTGGATACACAAAATCTTTTACCTACTTAATCCCTTAAGGACACAACCATTTTTCATTTTTGCTGTTTGTTTTTTTTATTCCCTGCCTTCCAAAAGCTACTTTAAAAAAAGAAAAAATAAGGTGTTGAAAAAAACAAAAATTTCTTTGTGTCGCCATATTGTGATCTTTTTAACTTTTTGTATTGTTATATACAGTGATATTTTTATACACATACAATATACAAAACAAAACACCAGCACTCCTGCTGACTGGACATGTGCGTAAATACTCCCCCAATCTTCAGGTCTCAATCCTTGGATTTCTGTGGTGTTCAGCTCTACAACTTTGCTCAAGGCCCTGAGAAAGCACATGAAAAGACCATAGACCAAAATAGAGTTTTCTCCGTCAAGAACCAAGCGCTGGTTATATGGACATAAATAGTCATTGATAAGAATGGTGAGGGGCACTGGCACTCTTTAGAACTACAAGATGTAGATGTTATAGATACCATTTTGGGTAGTGTTTAACGTCTTGAACACTTTTTGTTCAATTTTTTTGGAACCAAAATGATAAAAAAAAGTATGATTTGGCTATTTTTTTCTGATATGATGTTCACTGTGTGAGATAAATATTTCTATATTTATAAAGTCCAGGCATTTTGTAATGTGGAGATACCTAATGTGCTTATATTTTATATGCATTCTAGGGAAAGGGAAACTTATTGCAATCTATAGTATGAGTTTATTGCAGTATTGTATTGCAGACTGTATAGGAGTCTATAGTAAAATGGTAGTATTACTATTGAGCCCTGCCACAAGCAGAAGTCAATAACAATATTCTTATGGCAGACCTGCTGCCATAACACCCAAATGACTCCTGCAATCTAGCCACCCAGGAGCTGTTCAGTTCCTGAAAAACAAACTGAAAGTAAAGTAGCGCTCCCAGATCAGATGGTTGCATCTGACCACAGCAACTAAGAGGTTAAGTGCCTGTGATCTTAAATGTCTCTGACCATGGGCACTGCCCCTGGGTCAAACAGCAGAGACCAGGCAGCTATAGCACTTGATCAGAGCCTGAGTAGACCCCATATTTAAAAATGCTTCTTTTTCCATATAAATATAGTGCTGAGCATTATAGGGGTTATCTGGTTTCTAAAGTTGACGGCCTATCCATGGGAAACTGTGATTTGGACAACTAGATTGTCTTAACTACTACTATAAATTTCCATTATTATTATCACCTTTATCATCAATTTTTGCTCAGGTCCAGTCAAGTGAAATAAATAAATATTAATTATGTTGTGACAATAGCAGAATATTCTGGGTGGAATGGTCAGTACTGGAAGCAGTGTCGGACTGGGATGTCTAGGGCCCACCAGTGGAATTGTTTCTAGGGGCCCACCATCAGAACCCCTGCAGATCAGCGGTACCGAGATAGGGCGGTTAAAGGTAATAACATGCCGGGAGCCATGCTGCTCACCCACTATACCATGTGCACCACTGCACTACCTAAACCTACTGCTACACCTTGTATGGCAAGTGAACAGCGTGGCTCCTAGAATTGTTACCTTTACCTGTAGCCGCATTGTCCTGGAAAAGCTGATCTGCAGAGGTCCTGGCTGTTGTATCATCGTAGATGTAATATTGATGGCCTATCCTAAGGACAGGCCATCAATATTAGGAAGATGGACAAATCCTTTAAAGAGGTTGTCGAAGGAATTGGAGCAACCCATGTAGCTGGCGCGAGGTATAAAGTAAAAAATAAGTAAATTAAAAAGCATACTCACCTGTTCCCGGCACTCTGTTGTCCGCTGCCAGTGTCCATTCAGTCTCATGCCAGTGACTCCTTGCTGGGAGTCCTGCACCTCATGTGATCGCTAAGACCAATTAGGTACAGGATTTCCAGAAATGAGGCGCCGCCATGAGACCGAACAGACACAGGCAGGGGAACACGGGGTGCTGGGGACAGGTGAGTATGCTTTTTTAAAATTTTTCTTATTTTTACACCTCCCTGGCAGCCAACACAGTGGTCGCTCCAGTTTATGGACAACCTCTTTTAAGGGGTTGTCTGGGCCATATTTTTCTATGGTCACTTCACTCGTCCCCCCACATAGTGGCCTCTTCACTGGTCCCCCATACTGTATGGGGAATAGTGATGGGGTCATTATATTGTGTGGGAGCAGTGATGGGGGACTAACATCCTGTGGGGGGGACATTAAACTGTGTGGAGCATATTAAAGGGGTTGTCCAGGGTTAATCTTTTTTATGGCCTATGCTCAGGATAGGCCATAAATACCTGATCGGTAGAGGGCTGACACACGGCCCCATCAGCTGTTCGGAGCCACTTCCGGCACCTGTTCTGTACACAACACAGGGCTGGAAACAGAAAGCTCCATCCACTGTATAGCAGCCCGGCGCCTTCACTGCAGCTCAGCTCCTATTGACTTCAATAAGTGCTGAGATACAGTGAAGGTGCCCGGCTAATATACAGTGGACAGAGCTTTCTGCTTCTGGCCCTGTATTGTGTACAGGACGGGCGCCAGAAGTGGCTCCATACAGCTGATCGGTCCGGGGTCAACCCCCTACAGATCAGGTATCTGTGGCCTATCCTGAGGATAAACCATAACAAATTATGCCTAGACAACCCCTTTAATATACACCCCTAATGCACCACACTTTAAAGAGATTGTCCAGTATAATTTTTTTCTTTTTTATAATTAGTCCGGGGGAGGTGAATCCCCCCTACCCGCCCCTCCCCCCAAAAAAACATGCTAAACATACTCACCTGTCTCCGGTGCTCCGGTGTCCTCCCAGCACGGTCCGGTCCTGCAGCTCCGCTGTCTTTTTTTTGCCGGAATTCCTCACTGGCTGTGACGTCCCAGGTCCCTTCCCTTAGACCGCTGATTGGCCTCAGGGGTCACGTGACGTCACAGGTAGTCACGTGCAGAGGGAACTTCAGCTGGAAGAAAACAACAGAACTGCAGGACCGAACTGCTCTGGGAGACACTGGGGACAGGAGAGAAAGTTTGTGGGGGGTTTTTTTTGTTTTGTTTTTTTCACCTGCCTCGGCGTAATTAAAAAAAAAATGAAGGAGCCACTGTATGGAGTATAAGCTCCACAGTGGCCCCCACCCAGTATTATAAGCTCCACAGTGGCCCCCACCCAGTATTATAGGCTCCACAGTGGCCCCCACCCAGTATTATAAGCTCCACAGTGGCCCCCACCCAGTATTATAAGCTCCACAGTGGCCCCCACCCAATATTATAAGCTCCACAGTGGCCCCCACCCAGTATTATAAGCTCCACAGTGGCCCCCACCCAGTATTATATGCGCCCAATAGCCCCCTCCTCTCCACTTCGGTGCTATTATTATACTCTGGGGTCTCCTCAGACCCCAGAGTATAATAATCGGAGGCCCAGGGGAAGTGATTAAAAATAACAAACATTCATACTCACCTTGCATTACCTTTCCTCTGCCATCTTCAGCGTCTTCAGGCCCTTTTCCGACAACACTGCTGAGGCCTGTGATTGGGCCTCAGCGGTCACGTGGGGGCGCACTGACGTCATTACGCGGTCGCTCTCCATGTGACCGCCGGGGCCTAATCACAGGCCTCAGTCACATGACGGAGGAGCGCCGGAGAGAACGCTGTGCCCAGGAGAGGTGAGAATATGTATTTATTATTTTCAGTCACCTCCCCTGCCCTGCCATCTATTGGAAAGGGGCCTGCAATATGACAGGGCCCCTTTCCAATAACAGTATGTATAACGATAGGGGAACCAGGCTTTCCCCGACCGCTATCATAGTGGTCCAGGGCCTCGGCCATCTCCAGCGGGCCCTGTACCCCGCCGAGTCCGGTCACGGTCGCACCCCCTGCAACCGCGATCGTAACGCCACTGGTCAGGGGCCCGATCGGGATGGTCAGGATTCTGATCGGGCCCCCATGAGATTAGGACTAATAGTCGGGGCTCGGGGCCCACCGGTGGATTCACCGGTTCCCCGGAGGGCCAGTCCGACCCTGACTGGAAGTGATGCAAGGAACTGCCAGGCAGCCAGTACACAGGAAAAAGGAAGTAATCCAGCATAAGAAAAGTCATGTGACATAAAATTATAAATACAAAAAAAAATACATATAAAATATCAACCACTGAGAACATAGTAAGAAGTCATGAAATGGGAATGAATGTATCAGTGTCTTGTGTTTTAGCGGTTTTAAAGATCCAAGAAATAAAGACCTGTTTTATCTCTTTATGTCACTGGATGTTGGATTACTTCCTTTTTCCTAGGACAATTGGGCAGAATATGAAGAGGCACCTGAAACGGTCCTCTACCTCAAAATCCTCTCCAGAACTCAGCCAGAATCTGCCTCATTTTGTTTTCAATGGGAGGCAGTGATGGACACTTCTGTTTTTTAGTGCACAGGCAAAAGAAGCATCCTACTTGATCTTGCTATGGTTTCCGTGGATGAATCACCATGGAATACAAAGCGTAAGGCTCACAATTGAGAAGCCACGTTGTATATGAGGTTAATCACATATGCAAGCACGTGACAGAAAGCCAAGGCTCAGTTCCAGCTTTCCACTGTGGTTTCCACAGGGCCAGTTTTTGGGATACCATTTTGAGGCAGAAGACAACCTCACATTCCTCTCTAAATTCTACCATGTAAACTTACCCTAAGAATCCTAACAGTTTTGACAGAAGAGCTACTGTGCCACAAATTGCTGAAATAGTTAGGTAACAGGTTCTTCAGAACTGAAATACTGATGACCTATCCTTAGGATAGCTCATCAATATCAGATTGGCCAAGGTTTGAAAGCTAATACGCCACAATTAGCTGGTGAGTGCCTCTTCCTATTCACATCCCATGTGACATCATGTTCATCAGTAATAAGTCCTGTTTGTACTCAATTGAATGGGACTGAGCTGCAAAACCATGTACCACCACTATACCTATATAAGGGTAGGTCATTAGTATATAAATCCAGAAAACTCTTGCTATGCTGGTTATGGCATAAAGGTGTCAGAATACACAGTTGCAGTTTGCTGTGTGCGAGTGGGGGGGGGGGGAGCATCGCCACAGACTATTCAAAGTGCTCATTTTGAACAATGGGAAGGTGAAGATCAGAACTGGACTATGGAGCAAAAGAACAATGCAACCAGGTCTGATGAATCACATTATATTTACTGAACATCATGTGAACAACCAGATATGTGTGGATATGTATTACATTCTGAATAAATGGCACCAGGATGAACTATGGGCCAGTGTGATGCATTGGTTAATGTTTTACTGAAAACCTTGGGTCCAGACATTGGATATTAATTTGAAAAGTACCGCCTACCTATATATAATTTATATGATAACAGCTTTTCCAGCTTGATAATCTTTATTTCACCATCATGATTTACATAGTTTTGCCAAAGATGAGTATACAGAATATGATTTTATTTTGTTCTGATTTCTTCAGTGCACTGCATTATGGCCCTTCCTATTACCATGTTTTCACACTGTGCCGTAGGCTTTCCAGTACTGTGGATATAGCAATTTACAGCTGATATTTTTAAAATATTGATGGAAATATGAGAAACATTGGCCAGCGCCTTAGAAACGGGGCTATCCACATTTAAAAATAACCTGGCTCTGCTCCAATACTACCTTACTTGTCCCTTCTTGTAAAAGAATCAATATGTGACTTAAATTACTGCCATGTGACTGAAGTTCCTCTATACATACAGTAATATGATAAAATAACTCTTAAACACGGCAAGCTCAACATGCCACATAATGCTGAAAAGATACAAGAATGATAGAATAAATGGAGTGAGTGGAAGGATAGAGCTTTTTTTAGTTAATTTGTAATAAAAAAGAGATCATTAATAATATCAATGGTAGTTCTAATGGTGTATACAAAGCTTGAGCAGACTCCAAGCTATGAGTCCAGCATATTTATAAGCCCTAAGGCTGCTGTCATATAGTCCTCACAAAAAATATGGCGTAAAGGAAAAAATACTACTACTACTACTACTACTACTACTATTAATAATAATAATAATAATAAAATATAACCTTTATTAACTACTATTAAAAGATAAAGGTCCATTTATAAAATACTCATGAATAGTGTCATAAAAAAAGATACAGAGAATAACAAACAGAGTCGTCCCTGTAGTCAATAGTGATGTTCTTCAATATCTACAGAGAAACAATGTATTACCGCTACTTACCCTGTTCATCAGTACCTAAAGGGAAGGTACATATTAGTGACTAAAGTAGTCCCCCTTGCATTATGTATAATCGACAGGAAGAGATAAGATCCCCTATGTCTATACTGCAGAGGTCTATATAGTGCATCTTATCCCCCTGCTTTGTCTCTAGGTATTGTAGGCAATTAAGATACAACAGAAAATGGTAAATACCCAGCCTAGAGTTCGGTAAAAACTGCAGTTCCCGTGGCCCTGATGGTGAACACAGATACTTAATAATCAGATGGTTAGTCCGATCAAAAAGTAATGTGCTGTTCTTATGAAGACTCACTGTGTCCTAACATTTACAGTAAAGAGGAGAGCAGCAGTGTGAAGCCATGTGTGTGTCCTTTCTGCAGGGGGCTGTGGCTTGCTGACAGCAGCATCATGAGGGTTGGACAGAAAAACACATCAGCGGTGGTAAAAAGAGCAGTGTCAGTCATGGGTGAGCACCATATTGCCACCATCCTTGTGCTGACAATTGCTTGCTGGTGCCTATTATATTGCTGTGTGGCCAGTAATGAGATGTAGCTGAAATGAATCAGTGAAAGCACGGGTGGCCCTAGCACTGAATGTGGCTATAGCAGCTTCAGTATACTGTGTGGCAGCAGCCTAACAGAGAAACTGCTGTCAATCAATTGCAGAATGACAGGAGAATATGAAGCAGCCATTAGACTCATGAATGCAAAGAACTCATATCTTGGAGCATGTTATAGGTACACAAACCCTATAATAACGAAGACGATCCCTTCCTATTCAATATAGGAGACCGATGCCACTCCAGCAGCAGGACCTAGAGTTCTTTTACGGGACCATATAATGTCATTGTTTTGTACTAAGCTGTAGTAGGGTTGCCTTAAAGGTGGAAGAGCCCTCTACTATAATTCTTTATGCCTCTAATTTCATGCAAGGGCATATAGTGTTTTTTTCTGTTGAATTTCTCACAAATCCAACAGAAAAAAATTGTGTCATGCTTCATGAATTCTCCATACGTACATTTGTATTCTCTAGAAGCTTCTAGAGGACACAGATTCCTTATGTCTTAAGTTTGTACATGTACATGCACAGCAGTGCGTGAAGTCTGTATGGAGGCTGTATAGGTTTCATACACAGGGTTCTGCTGTGTGCATGAGCCTTTATTCTAGGGACAAACAATATAAAGAGTGGTTGTCCATATGGATAATCCTTTTACAGCCTCCACTTGATCTATACAGTATGATCATATACTGTATGACCAAAAATTAAAAAAAAAAAAAAAGTACACAGCGAAGACTAAATGACTGAAGATGAAATTATTGTATAAGTGCATGGCATGTGCTAGATAGATTGTGCTAGGTGTCCTGGCTAGCTATGAGCACATTAAACTCATAAGTTGGCTGCAGACGAAAGAGTTGAGATGGCTAGTAACCATGGTGTTCATTCTCCAGTGCTCCTGTCAGAAGCTGTAACTTCTCACTCTCCTGATGGAATAAATGTTAAGCTGCCAGAAGTACTGTACAGTGATAAAGTGCAATGTATTCATTCACTTTATCAACTACATAGCTCAGTACTGTTCTATGAGGTCACTATCTACTCCAACTTCATTTTTCATTCTTACTTTATAATGCTGTATGGGTTATGATATTTTCCATAAGTATTCAGAGTTCAAGCAACTGGAAAATTCTAACTTTTGAGAGGTTCTTCCACAATTTTACATGCTCATTTTTTACATTAATATTTTTTAGTCCAGTTTTTAAAAATACTCTACAAACTCTAGTGGGTGATATATAAAGACTTACAAGATAGATGTTATACTAACTTAGACTGCAGATCACTGTGGAAGTAATGCCTGTCTGACACTCTGGTGCAAGGTTTTGGCATGCATATCTACTTTTAACCGCAGCCAGAAAACATTTTTAATACGAATTGTACAACTTGATGTTAATGTACAGGAAACTGCAAAATTCGAACGGCCTAATCCACCTGTCCCTTCTTTCTTGTAAAGTGTCCCCCTTTTAGAATGATTGGTAGCCTTGAAATGCATCTGTCTGGCTTCTCAGCATATATTTGCTGTAAGCTTACATATTATTTAAGGCTTGATAAATTTGTACGTTCAGCTGATTCTTGCAGTCAACTGTAAAGTGACCACATATGACCAGTTCAAAAACTGGTCCTTTCAAAACAGGTACAAGACACCCAAATTCTTGAGATGCACAGGGGTCCCAGCGATCAACAAGTTATCCCCAATCCAGTCCCCATGGTGACCCTTCCCTTTCCCCTCTTTCTTGGTCTGCAGCATGTCACTGCTCTAATTCCTGGTGATGAGCAAGGCTCCTCCTCCCATTCCTGGTCCTCAGCAGGGATCTCCTCTCATTCCTAGTTACGATATGGCTCTCATCTCCATTTTCCCACCTTTGTCACCACTGTGTAGTCTGCAGGCTCCCTTGTTCAGCAGTCACACAGGCTACTGAGGCAAGACATGGACTGTATCCTCCCCTTTTCTAACAGCCTCCCTCCTCATCCCATAACACTCAGTGGTGCTGAAAATGCTCTTTTCTCTAATCATATGACTCAAGACTGGCAGTTTCTCTTCTCTGCCGTCGCCTGCAAGTCTCCTGTTTGTTCTGGTCCAGTGTTATGGCATATCACAGACCTAAGTCCAGATGATTCAAAGTTTATGTAAATCAAATGCACTGTCTTTGCAAAGGGGTTCCCACTGAAAAATTTTCCTCAAAAAAGTGTTCAATAGTCAGAATAGTGAGTGGTCTGCTTATAGAAGGGCAGCCTCAATAGAATACAATGAATAGTAGAATCAATCACAG
Organism: Leptodactylus fallax; assembly: GCA_947044405.1. Lineage (NCBI taxonomy): Eukaryota > Metazoa > Chordata > Amphibia > Anura > Leptodactylidae > Leptodactylus > Leptodactylus fallax. Next base: position 6,067,703 of record CAMRHE010000041.1, read on the forward strand.
AAAAAATCTGTCTCAAAGGGTTAGTCATTTTGGGTTGTTTTACTGAATATTCATATCTAAACCCTAAAATGTTTCATCTAAAGCTAAATAAAAATTGCCCACGGGCAGGGGATGTTTTGAAAAAAGTAATGGAGGACTACTTATCTTCTGAATCCCCCAACACTCTGGTACTGAAGTCTTTTCTATTTCCCACCATTGTTTGTTGATGGCCTGCAGCGGGGATGTCAGATCAACAACATGTGACCACTGCTGCCAAACACTTGGCAAGTTCACTGGGCGGTATCTGTGATGGCAACATGACTACTGCAGGGCCAGTGAGTGGTTGTAGAGGACATGTGCCGTCACAGCTGCAGCCCATCAGCAAACATTGATAGGGAGCAATGGAAGCTAAGTGCCAAAGCAGGAATTCAAGAGGTAAGCAGTGCCAACTGGACAACCATTTCAGTTTAGAACACAATCATTCTTCTTGATAAGAGCATTATATTTATGATGCAGTTATAAAGGATATTTTATTTTTTGCCTAAGACAGACCTTAGAAACAAAATATCTCTGGGTAGAACAGTCAGATCCTAAAATTAAACTATGGGATCTGTTGACCGATGGTTGATCCCAGTATATTTGCAAGTGAAAAGATGGATTTTGCTCAATGCAAAATCTGTAATAAACTTTTATTCTTTAGGCAAATTAAGAGATTTGAGCACCCCAGGTATTTCCTTGCCACCGAGAGCACCAGTTTTTGTGCCTTGTCTCCTCCCCGTGCTGCCCAAAGCTGGCAGAGAGAAGTCAGTTAGCCAAGAAAGGGACTGTTTGGGAGACTAAGACCACCCCTGCCCTATGAAGCAGTACTGGCAGGTTAGGGGGATGAAAACTCCAGACAGGATCCTTTAACTGATGATGCACTGGCATATTTGTATAAGCAGAACTATAGTTGCAGAAAACTTTTTATTTGTTACATCTGCATAACCTAACAGTATCACAGGATAGCTCAGGGGTTATTTGTGAAGAAATTATCTGTTTGTGTAAGAAGCTTAAGCTCAGGGATTGTATACATACAAACTCCAGTACTCCTATACTATGCACCGATAACGATTTTAACAAAAATGTAGGCCCAGAAAGGTTTAGTTTTTTTTCTCAATAGCCCCAAAACTTATACTTCAATATGTATACACATTTCCTATAATATACAATTTTCAAAACTTTTATCATCTAGTAAATGTCAACACAGTTATCCACAGTAAATACATCCTCTCTCCCCTGGCAAAGTCCTTTGTGCTTGAATCGGCTTGTTTCCTGATCCTTTGCTACAGTCAGTGCTTTAATCTTAATGCTGAATAATACAGAAGAAACATCTCCTGAGGATTCCTTCTTCAAAGGATATTAGTTACAAGAATATTGATCATTGGTTTACATGTTACCATCAAACCCCTGCCTCCATCTATTCTATTATGTATTATGTAGAAAAGCATACAATGTACACTGTACATATGGCTTCAGATAGGTCATTTAATGTGATTCAAATAAAAGAAATAAGCAACCAATCAGATAAGCACTGTCATTTCATTCAACAAATTCTGCATAAATGAATAGACCAGGCAAGGCAATACCGGTAAGAAACTTTATATGTCTTATCAAAGAGAAATGCCTCTTTCTGCTTTTATGAGGCTGTTTCTCTGCCCCCTCCCTCTGCTAAAATACCCTTCACTGTGAAAATCACTGCTCTATTTGTCTGTAGACAGACTACGGCTTACCCGACTCATGTCTATACAAGTGTAATGCTGGCATTCTGCACTCACCAGCGTGCCATCTTTCCCAGCATACTCAGCCACTGGGGTACCACTGGTTCACACTGTGTGGTTCCTGACTCTCCATGCTGCTGTGTATATTTTTCTACTGGTGCTTTAGCCCATATCGCAGGTGCCCCTCCCTCTCTGCAACTTGAGGGTTAACATGTACACCTGTGTACCTCCCAACCAATCCCAGAATACCCTGATGTTCTTATACCTACTCAGTCCCCCTTCTTCGCCTGAGCAACATGGGTTCTTGCTTTTCCAGTCCCTGCAAGGGTTTTGTGTTTCTGTTTGATCTTCTATTTTGTGACTTCGGCTTTATTTCTGACTCTGCTTCTGATACTGTGCCAGCCCCTGACCTTTGGACCGGACTCAACCACTCTTTTGTCTGACCCTCTGGTGGTGTGCACCAACGTCTCTCTGGCCTTTGGGTCAGTTGCCACGTACACTGGGAGTACTCCTAGAGAGAGCGACCTGGTAGTCCCCAACAGCAAAGACCAGATCCCTGTATAGGGGTGAAAGCCAGGTGATCACTTAGACAACGCCCACAGGAGTAGCCCAAAGCCAAACTGGTTATGTGGCACAGTGTGTTTACAATTCGCTGTCCGTTACTTACAATAAGTCTATAAAGGGGAGGAGCGATCAGGAAGTGCAGGGGTTAACACAAAAGAGACAGGCTTGGGCTGATACTGGAGCTACCAACCAAAGTGCTTTATTCACAACAATACATGTCAGTAGTTTTCTCTTTATATATTCTGCATGAACCGGAAACTTTTCCTGAATGAAAGGGACAGGATGTAGGCCAGATTATCTTGTATTTATAGTGCACTGTGTATACCACAGAATATAAGTCATACTGACAAGAAATGAGACCTCATGTACAAACATAAGCAGCTTATCCTAAAAGTCAAGTGAAATGACACTTAACTTTTAACTCTTATATTTCTTGCCACATCACTTGGTAATGTTGTTCGCTTTCTACATTGGCACTGTCATGGCACACTTAGGGGCACTAAGCATGGCTTTTACAGAGGCAATCACGCTGGCTGTATGATGGTGGTCTAGATCACTCTTATACAGGGGCATAGACATGAAAATATGACCATGTACAAGAGCCCTACATATGTTTGCCTATTGTATACATGCACCTTACTCTAATCAATATGGAATCATTGGGGAGATTTATGAAACTGTCTAAGAGAAAGCTGTCTATATTGCCCATACCAACCAATGACAGCACAGTCTTCATTTCTTATTGTGCTCTCAAAAAATGGACGATGTGCTGAGATTGGCTGCTATGAGCAACAAGGACAGCTTTGCTTGTAGAAAGTTAATCTGTCCCTTTGGTGGCATTTTAAGTTACTATAATATAAAGCGTTGACTACCATGCAATGCAACCAGATGTTGGCATTATTTGTCATGACAAAAATACTGGTTTAACCTTCTTCTAAAACCAGATGCATGCCTTCTTCCCAGCAAGAAATGCAATGTTACATTTATGGTTGTACAAATATTGATGAATGCTATATAATCAGGCAATTAGGAAACAGCAGTACATTGCTTCTTTCCATTATACTTAATGTCAATGGAAGGTGCAGGGCATAGTGATTATTAGCAGTGGAGGAAAAAGCATTTCTATTACTACAATCATGCCTCATGAGAATCAGAGAGAAAAAAAAATAAGTGGTTTTAAACTGCTTTTTACACTGGGGCACAGCAAGCACTTATTCAGTGGACATAGTCATGTCTTTCCACACTTCTGTTGGTGTTGACTAACTGTGGAATGTATTTTCAATATTATGTCTATGTTATTCAGCTTTAGCCTTATTTTTATATAAATCACTGTTCTATTCATGTGCAAATTAGGGGAAAAGTGCTTTGAGGGTGCGCTTTAGCTTGTCAGGGCTTTGGGCTCAGCTCAGATTTCCAAAACACTGTTCCCTAATTTGCATATAAAGAAACAGCGATTTACCTGAAAATGGAGCTCTAAAGCTGAATAGCAGAGGCATATTTGGAAATTGTAGAATCACCTTTCCAAGGTATTGGGATTAGGTTTATAACCAATGTACTGCTGGTAGACTCCCTTTAAAGTAATGCATCTGATCAACCCCAGCAAACGGCTGCTTAATATGGAAATTAAAATATACTCATTCTCATATTTAAGACGGGTGCAGAAGTTAAGAGGGGGCCATAAGCCCTGGGTGATGGCTGCCAGGGGGCAACAAGTCATAAGACACAACTTGGTCAAGGTATTTAGCTATAAGGCTATCACAGCATTCTGATTCTCCAACTGAATCAAGGTGAAAGAACATCTAGCAACAACTTTAAAACATTTATTTAGAATTTTGTAGAATTTAATATATTACAAAGTTTTAACAGTTGGCGTGGTGGCCATTTGTATTGAAAGGTATCCAGATATTAAGGTGTACATCATTTTTTCTGTACTGTAGAGGTCTAAGATAAAAAGTATCTAGCCTTTTATCTTAGCAATCTAGCACAAAATTGTCTCAGGTAAGATAATGGTGAGCCAATGTAGATGTAACAGAGATATGACCCCACTAGCACACTTTTCCTAGATATGATTGAGGGCAGCACAGCTATGCTTTGTGCTATATATACATTACTTACAGGATAATTGAGCTAGTCATGAAACCAGGGAAGTTCCCAAGAGGTAAATGACTCCCACAGAGAGATTGACAAGTTGCTCCAAAGGTCAGAGTACTGCTTCCAATCACTTGACCTGGGGACGGGAAGAGGTCGGAACCCCCAGGTCTATCATCAAGATTCCGCCGGAACAGGTAGGTTAATCTAAGCTCCATGGACAACCCCTTTAATCTTTCTTTTTCCATTTCATTGTTATGCTGTTACTTAGTTTATGGAATTACTCATTATGTCGCCAATTGGAATATATCTATTTTCTGGGAGGTATATGCTATTCATTGTTTGAATAGACTTCATAATATCTTTGACTTGTGACAAACATTTGTAATGCGCTTTTCTCACACAAGGCACTCGCAGGTAGAGTTGTGGAGTCAATGGCTGCTGAATAAGCACTCATCCCAATTTACCTATCAGTAATTTTTTTGACATGTGGGAGGAAACTGGAGTACCCAGAGAAAACCCACGCAAACACAGGGAGAACTCGTGGATTTGAACCCAAGACCCCAACACTGCAAGGCAACAGTACTAAATACTTTCGCTACTTGTAATCAGGGGCCACTGGTGCTACAGGTGAATATGTGGTGCATAATACCTGGCTCTGGTAGTCCCTCCTTATGAGGTGGCCGGGCTAGACTTTATTTTCTTGAAAAGCGACCATGCATGTGAGCTACCCTAAAATAACTGATTCTGATACCCTATAAACTATGTTGATTAAATGTTGTTGCAACCTGATGGTTAGAGATGAGCAAACCTCTCAAGATTCGTTTGATTTCGGGTCAAAGATTTGTTTTGGGTCAAATAAGTTTGGTACGAACAACACCTTAAATTGGCTTAACACATAGTGTAGAACGTTCTTAGGGCTTCTAGGAACCTATCTATCTAATTTCTAGCCCTCTAAGACAAACACAGCCAAAGTTATGTCAAAGTAAAAAGTAAAAACTCTGACTTTAACTATACACTGTGTTGACACTTGCTTTTACGCATTTTAACATTTAAAACATTCTAAAAATTACCCTTTTTTGAGGGGAAATGTGTGTGCCTGTGATTTTTTAGACACACCTAGTGGTTATATTGCAAAAAGCTATGGTTTTGTAGAAAATTAGCCCATTTTGATGGCCTGTAAGTGCTACAGGGGCTTATTGTTATTTGGATGGTTGGCTGTGAGCCAAATTGAAAAGTGATGAAGAATTGAATTTTTTTTTTTGTGACATCAACAGTGTAGTATAGTGGAATGTGATGGTGGACCAGGCCGAAGGCTGACCCTTGGCAGTGGTTGTAGCTGTGGCAACATATATGGGAGTACGGTAGGGACTAATATGATGGACCAGGCCACAGCACATGCCTGCCAGTGTCGGTACAGTAAATGGAAAATGATGATAAAGGAAGATATGCCTGACAGCTGAAATGGAAAGGATTCTATTACCCTGAGAACAACACTTGGGAGGCAGAAAAGAACCTGGATGATCCTGCTGGTTATCTGGTTATACCTGTACGGGAGCTAATGCATCAACATTATGCATTATACAATCAGACTCGGATTGGCCCACACGGCAGCAGGCGAATCCCCGGTGGGCCCCTGACCTGCAAGAGTGGTGCATGTCACAGTACACTTACTGCACTACATGCAGATAGGCAGCAAACAACATCTCACACAGTCTATTCTCCCATATAATAAACAGGGTCGAATATTTAACAAACTGCCCAGTTTATTACACACGTGGACAAAAATGTTGGTACCCCTCGTTTAATGAAAGAAAAACCCACAATGGTCACAGAAATAACTTGAATCTGACAAAAGTAATAATATATAAAAAATTTTATGAAAATGAACAAATGAAAGTCAGACATTGCTTTTCAACCATGCTTCAATAGCATTTTTAAAAAAAGTAAACTCATGAAACAGGCCTGGACAGAAATGATGGTACCCTTAACTTAATATTTCGTTGCACAACTTTTTGAGGCAATCACTGCAATCAAACGATTCCTGTAACTGTCAATGAGACTTCTGCACATCTCAACAGGTATTTTGGCCCACTCCTCATGAGCAAACTGCTCCAGTTGTCTCAGGTTTGAAGGGTGCCTTTTCCAGACGGCATGTTTCAGCTCCTTCCAAAGATGCTCAATAGGATTTAGGTCAGGGTTCATAGAAGGCCACTTCAGAATAGTCCAATGTTTTCCTCTTAGCCATTCTTGGGTGTTTTTAGCTGTGTTCATTATCCTGTTGCAAGACCTATGACCTGCGACTGAGACCAAGCTTTCTGACACTGGGCAGCACATTTCTCTCTAGAATCCCTTAATAGTCTTGAGCTTTCATTGTACCCTGCACAGATTCACGACACCCTGTCCCAGATGCAGCAAAGCAGCCCCAGAACATAACAGAGACTTCTCCATGTTTCACAGTAGGGACAGTGTTCTTTTCAAGATATGCTTCATTTTTCCATCTGTGAACATAGAGCTGACGTGCCTTGCCAAAAATTTTTATTTTTGTCTCATCTGTCCATAGGACATTCTCCCAGAAGCTTTGTGACTTATCATAGAATTTTTATATATTATTACTTTTGTCAGATTCAAGTTATTTCTGTGACCAATGTGGGTTTTTCTTTCATTAAACAAGGGGTACCAACAATTCTGTCCACATGTGTATATAGATGCACTGGATGGCTGAGACAACATCTAAGCACAGGGGCAGATCAACCACTGTCCTCCCTCCTGGGTCCTGTCTCCCTACTGTCACTGTAGGACTCCCATCACCAATCATCTTGTTTACAGAGCTCATGCGGCCTTAAACTAAGCAATAAGTAGCACTAGCAAGTTAATACTGAACAAAAATGGAAGGCAGGTAATTTACCTGTATAGTGGGACTCCAGGATCAATTCTACTGGTGGGCCCCAGGCACCCCAGTCCAACACTGGTAACAAATGACAAAATTTCCAAACAAAATTATCCTGCCAGCTTAAAAAGCTGGGCTCCCAAAAGTGATCATTGTGTCTGTGGTTTGCTGCATGCAGTAATCATATACTGATGCTCAAACTGACGCTCCAAGCAAGTAGTGTAGAGAGTGACAATTGACATAATTTCAAGAAAAAATTGGGTAACACTATCAGTATACCTACTGCTTAGGATGTCAGCTGAAAAAGCAGGACTATCTTCCAAAAGTGATCATTGTGTCTGTGGTTTGCAGCATGCAGTAATACTACTAATACTGTATATACTGCTGCTTAAACTGACGCTCCAGCATGTTCAACAGTGTTAATCAATGTGTGCTTCACCTTATAACCATGAAATGAGGGAGGGGGAGTGGAACCAATGGTTTGCTCTGGTGAAGTTGGGGGTGTGAAATGGTCCACTGTGTGAACTGGAGGAAGCAGATGCATCTCGCCTGTTGTTGAAACGGTGCCTGCCCTGCAACTATGAGGCAATGTAAGTACTAGAAAGCATTGGGCCTTGATGAGTTTCTAGATTGTGGACTCTGACACTCAAAACATTGACCCAGTGGGTCATGCCAGCTAATGTGTTGTCCCTTGCCCATAATTGATGCCCCACATATTGAGGGTGGCATGCACTTTCCCCATATGGTCATTTACAAGAAGAGGCACAAATGGCCATGAAGCAGGGACAACTTTCCTTGAGAAATAATAGTGGCTAGGTATTCTCCATGGAGACTGTGCGCTGCCATCAGTTGGTGAAACACAGTGGATTCCACTAAGTGGCACCTCAGTGACTGCACCACCAGTAACTTGGCCAGGTGGGAGTTAAACCTGCAGACCAGCCAGATCACTGGGTGCAGATTGCGAGGTGAAGAAGGAGATGATAAGAATGAATGATAATGTGACATTGCCCACCATGTGCTATATGTGTAATGGATGTGGCCTGCCTAAAAGACGGTCTTGATCACTTGGTACCACTGCTTATTCGATTTTGCCAAATATATTGGCGACGCCATTTCATGTGAGTAATTCCTACACATGTTCCTCCATGTCCATAACTAATTGTCTGTTTTCAGATCTTGCACCTTGCCATAGATTTGTCATTTAGTAATGTACAAAAAAATTTCCATACAGGAGAATACCCATACATAGCTGCTGCTGCCGAAACCAGAAACGTGTCTGTCAGGGAGATCTTTTGGATGTTGGGGGTGCACGTCAGGTGGAACTATTGCAGCTGCCACCACCCTCTTCCTATGTCACCCTGATCCAGTTGCCAGGTTTTACCTGTATTAGAATCTTCATTGGCTTCCATATCACCTTCTTCACATTTTGTGACTGATCTTGGCAACAGGATTCCTGCATTCCCCCTAGTGCCCCTACAAACACTACCACCCGTAACATACCCCTTGCCACTATTACTTCCACCAACACTCATGTCTTCCACCTCTTACTTCTCTACATCAAAAAAACACTAGAGTTTCTCATCCAACTGTTCAAAAAGGAGGAAGAATAAGAAGCCTTGGGCTATGAGGAATACAGTGCTGGCCAAAAGTATTGGCACCCCTGCAATTCTGTCAGATAATACTCAATTTCTTCCAGAAAATGATTGCAATCACAAATGCTTTGGTAATAATATCTTCATTTAATTTGTCTTCAATGGAAAACCACAAAAAGAATTGTCAAAAAGCCAAATTGGATATAATTCCACACCAAACATAAAAAAGGGGGTGGACAAAAGTATTGGCACCCTTTGAAAAATCATGTGATGCTTCTCTAATTTGTGTAATTAACAGCACCTGTTACTTACCTGTGGCACATAACAGGTGGTGGCAATAACTAAATCATACTTGCAGCCAGTTGAAATGGATTAAAGTTGACTCAACCTCTGTCCTGTGTCCTTGTGTGTACCACATTGAGCATGGAGAAAAGAAAGAAGACCAAAGAACTGTCTGAGGAATTGAGAAGCAAAATTGTGAGGAAGCATGAGCAATCTCAAGGCTACAAGTCCATCTCCAAAGACCTGAATGTTCCTGTGTCTACCGTGCGCAGTGTCATCAAGAAGTTTAAAGCCCATGGCACTGTGACTAACCTCCCTAGATGTGGACGGAAAAGAAAAATTGACGAGAGATTTCAACGAAAGATTGTGCAGATGGTGGCTAAAGAACCTCGACTAACATCCAAACAAGTTGTAGCTGCCCTGCAGTCCGAGGGTACAACAGTGTCAACCCGTACTATCCGTTGGCGTCTGAATGAAAAGGGACTCTATGGTAGGATACCCAGGAAGACCCCACTTCTTACCCAGAGACATAAAAAAGCCAGGCTGGGGTTTGCCAAAACTTACCTGAGAAAGCCGAAAACTTTTTGGAAGAATGTTCTCTGGTCAGATGAGACAAAAGTAGAGCTTTTTGGGAAAAGGCATCAACATAGAGTTTACAGGAAAAAAAAAAGAGGCCTTCAAAGAAAAGAACACGGTCCCTACAGTCAAACATGGCGGAGGTTCCCTGATGTTTTGGGGTTGCTTTGCTGCCTCTGGCACTGGACTGCTTGACCGTGTGCATGGCATTATGAAGTCTGAAGACTACCAACAAATTTTGCAGCATAATGAAGGCCCCAGTGTGAGAAAGCTGGGTTTCCCTCAGAGGTCATGGGTCTTCCAGAAGGACAATAACCCAAAACACACTTCAAAAAGCACTAGAAAACGGTTTGAGAGAAAGCACTGGAGACTTCTAAAGTGGCCAGCAATGAGTCCAGACCTGAATCCCATAGAACACCTGTGGAGAGATCTCAAAATGGCAGTTTGGAGAAGGCACCCTTCAAATCTCAGGGACCTGGAGAAATTTGCCAAAGAAGAATGGTCTAAAATTCCAGCAGAGCATTGTAAGAAACTCATTGATGGTTACCGGAAGTGGTTGTTCGCAGTTATTTTGTCTAAAGGTTGTGCTACCAAGTATTAGGCTGAGGGTGCCAATACTTTTTTCCGGCCCATTTTTGGAGTTTTGTGTAAAATGATCAATGATTTGACTTTTTTTTTCATTCTCTTTTGTGTTTTTTCATTGTAAGCAAAATAAATGAAGATATTATTACCAAAGCATTTGTGATTGCAATCATTTTCTGGAAGAAATTGAGTATTATCTGACAGAATTGCATGGGTGCCAATACTTTTGGCCAGCACTGTATATCTCACTGCAGATGCCACATACTGTTGTGCTAAAAAGTTTACATACCCCGGCAGATTTTTTGTTTTTTTGGCCTTTTTTCAGAGAATATGAATTATAACACAAAAACTTTTTCTCCACTCATGGTTAGTGGTTGGTTGAAGCCATTTATTATCAAACGTCTGTGTTTTCTCTTTTTAAATCATAATGACAACCAAAAACATCAAAATGACCCTGTTTAAAAGTTCACATACCACAGTTCTTAATACCGTGTATTGCCCCCTCTAATATCAATGACAGATTGAAGTCTTTTGTGGTAGTTGTGGATGAGGCTTTTTCTCAGATGGTAAAACTGCCCATTCTTCTTGGCAAAAAGTCTCCAGTTCCTGTAAATTTCTGGGCTTGCATGTACTGCACACTTGAGATCTCCCCAGAGTGGCTCAATGATATTGAGCTCAGGAGACTGAGATGGCCACTCCAGAACCTTCACTTTCTTCTGCTGTAGCCAATGACAGGTCAACTTGGCCTTATGTTTTGGATCGTTGTCATGTTGGAACGTCCAAGTACGTCCCATGCGCAGCTTCCTGGCTGATGAGTGCAAATTTGCCTCCAGTATTTGCTGATAACGTGCTGTATTCATCTTTCCTTCAACTTTGACCAAGTTTCCTGTGCTTTTGAAGCTCGCACATCCCCACATCATCAGTGATCCACCTCCGTGCTTTACAGTAGGAATGGTGTTTCTTTCATCATAGGCCTTGTTGACACCTCTCCAAATGTAACATTTATGGGTGTGGCCAAAAAGATAAATTTTTGTCTCATCACTTCAAATTACCTGGTTCCAGAAGTTTTGAGGCTTGTCTCTGTGCTGTTTGGCGTATTGAAGGTGAGATTCTTTGTGGCATTTGCGCAGTAATGGCTTTCTTCTGGCAACTCGACCATGCAGCCCATTTTTATTCAAGTGCCTCCTTATTGTGCATCTTCAAACAGCCACACCGATAGTTTTCAGAGAGTCCTGTATTTCAGCTGATGTTATGTGTGGATTTTTCTTTGCATCCCGAACAATTTTCCAGGCAGTTGTGGCCGAAATTTTGGTTGGTCTACCTGACCATGGTTTGGTTTCTGGGCATGTTATCAGGCCAAAATCACCAGGGTATGTGAACTTTTGAACAGGGTCATTTTGTTATTTTTGGTTGTCATTATGATTTAAAAAGAGAAAACACAGAAGTTTGACAATAAATGGCTTCAACCAACCACTAACCATGAGTGGAGAAAAAGTTTTTGTGTTATCATTCATATTCTCTGAAAAGAAAAGGCCAAAAAAATCTGCCGGGATATGTAAACTTTTTAGCACAACTGTAACTACTAGAGAATGGGATCTGTTTCAGTGAAAATAAAGTAGAAGACATAGTACAGAAAGACGGCATGATAAATTACATGTCAAGGAGTATCCCAGGTAATTTATCTAACTGGATGTACTCTAATGGAGTTGCAAATCTCTGTCTATGTGTGAAACCATACTGAAGGATTCCTCTTGTTGTGAAATATTGAGTAGAGATGCAACTGAGGTTTATTACAATGAATTGAAGTCTATTCTTTCTACTGAAAGACCAACTCATCAGTAAAGAGGAATTTCAATTTCTTTTACCTAGGCACCCAAGAATAGCTACTTTTTACAGCCTACCAAAAATTCCCAAGGGAGTCTCAACCTTAAAAGGGAGACCCATTGTATCATTAGTAGGCTCCTTGTGTCACCAGATCCTCACTCCCTTTGTATGTTCTCTCCCTTCATATACGAGCGATATGATGGATCCCCTTAAGAGGCTGGAAGGGATACATGTTAGTGAGGGCTGCTTATTGGCTTCTATTGATGTTGTGGCTTTATATTCTTCTATCCTCCACCATCATGGGCTGTCATTTTAGAGCCCATGGTGAGTTTATTCTGCGCCTCCTGGAATTCTTGCTTACATACAATTATTTCACCTTTAACCAAAGGATCTTCCACCAGCTCAGGGGATGTGCTATGGGGAGTCCTTGCGTTCCCTCGTATGCAAACCTCTTCCTAAGCTGATGGGAGAAGTCCTTGGGTGAGAGCAAGACAAACACCGGGTGACTGGAGCAAGTTCACCTGTGGTCATTGATTTATGATATTTTCATCAGCTGGGATGGTTCCAGCATGGATTTTGAACAGATGGTCAGGTCTCTGAAGATTAATCAGGTTGGTTTGTGGTTTACCCTTAAAAACACACACTCACAGAGTCTCCCTTTTTTGGACATTCAAAAGTCCAAGACAAAGGCACACCAAAAGGACAGTATTGTCGCTTACATCGTAACTTCTCTAATCGCCAAGATTATATGAAACAGATTACGATCGAGATTTCTAACAAGGGGGTACCCCTATCGTATTCTACCAGTATCAGTATGCATATTCAGCCTATCAGTATGTGATAGGAACCAATCATTCCAAACTTTTGTCCCCTAAAAAAAGGGAAGAATCTGATAAATTGATTAGACTTATAACCTCTTTTGATACCGAAGCTAATAGTGTCCAAGACATCATCTCTAAACTGCCCCCTTCTACTCCCATTTCTAATTGGTTACCTTCCAAACTGGTTGGATGTTTTTGCTTCAGTGGATATATCTCCTACAGATACGTCCAAACAGGTAAAAGATTTATCAGCAATGTTTTGGGTCGATCTTTCTTTCAATTGCCACTCCAAGGGCGAAATTTACAAAGCAATCTGTGGGTGTCATATTAAATATATTTGGAAGACCATTAGAGAATTTAGGAGAAGTATTGGTGAGCATCTAGGGCAGGGGTCGGCAACCCCGGAGGCTTATTTCCCTGGCACGGCGGCGGAGTCCTCACCCAGCAGTTTTGATCGGACGAAACTGCTTTTATTATACTCTAGGGTCTCTTCAGACCCCAGAGTATAATAAACAGAGCCCCCGGGAGGTGATCAAACATAAAAAACAATGTTAACTCACCTTCCCTGGATTCGCAGCCGCTCTGTGCTCTTCGGGCGCTTCTGCCTGACATAAGAGGCCGCTGACAGGGCCTCAGGGGTCACGCCCGACATCATTACGCATAATGACGCGACATGACCCCTGAGACCCAATCAGCGTTTGCTGACGTCAGGGAGAAGTGCCCGAAGAGAACGGAGCGGCTGCGGAGCACAGGAAAAAGTGAGTAACATTGTTTTGTATGTTTGTCACCTCTCTTGGCCCTCCGCTTATTATACTCTGGGATCTGAAGAGACCCCACAGGATAATAATAGCTAGTGAGTGGTGATAATTGAAATATTATAAAAGTTAGAATATTATACTATGTACAGGGGCCACTATGGAGGATAATACTGTGTGCTGGGGCCACTATGGGACATAATACCGTGTGCAGGGGCCACTATAGAGCATAATACCATGTGCAGGAGTCACTATGGGGAATAATACTGTGTGCAGGGGCCACTATGGAGGATAATACTGTGTGCAGGGGCCACTATGGAGGATAATACTGTGTGCATGGGCCGCTATGGAGGATAATACTGCGTGCAGGGGCCGCTATGGGGCATAATACCGTGTGCAGGAGCCGCTATGGGGCATAATACCGTGTGCAGGGGCCACTATGGGACATAATACCGTGTGCTGGGGCCGCTATGTGACATAATACCGTGTGCAAGGGCTGCTATGTGACATAATACCGTGTGCAGGGGTCATCAGACTTACAATTATTGACCAGCACTCTGAGTACCTCAACTTTGATTTTTTAATCGAAATCGGCATGCCGAACAAAAAAGGTTGCCTGCCCCTGATCTAGGGAATATTCAACATGGTAGAGATACTTCTGTCTCCAGACATGTTCACCAGTCACATTCTGGAAATCCATACTGTCTAACTTTCATGGGTATTGATTTAATCCCTCCACCTACTAGGAGAGGAGACTGGGACCATTTATATTAAATTCTTTGATATCAGATTGCATTAGGTAATGTTAGCATACATTTTGTATACCGATTGTATCTTTTGTATGACATCCTTTTTACATTCTTTACACTGATTGATTTATTCCATCAACATGCAACTTTGAGATAATGTATTATCAGTGTTTAGCACGTTTTGCATCTGTACATTTGAGGATTTGTATAATTTGTGTATGGTTGTGGTCATTCACTTACTGTCTCTTTTTTTATATGTATTTTGTGAGTCATTCATTTTTCTCTGAGCCATCATAAGGTATAAATCTGGTTTTGAGGTCTAATTTTATTAGGACTCTTGCAAATCCCTGTCTTAAATCCACATATCCATGTCCTGTACGACACAGGGAGGATCCAACTCCTTAGAGTCCATTCCAGGAGTTCCGGCTTTATTTTGATTGTCTATTGCAGAGCGTGTTGGCGTCTGCGCATGCCCGGGGGGAGAGTTCTCTACTGTGCATGTGTTGGCTCCAGTGCAGATGTTTGACGTCTGTTGGACCATTGTCGAAGCATGCGCGAGTAACGTAATCGTGCATGCGTGGTGTTCCTTATACCTTCAGCTTATAGATTGTACCTACTATTTATCTGGGCATGCACATTAATTAGCGCATGCTCAGTGGAAGACCGCCCTGACATCTGTGCACACAGGTGCCTAAAGAGTGACGCCCAGGGGTAGACCTTTTATGATATGCCGCTCTATTTAAACCAGCTACTGGGCAACATTGTTGTTGCACCTTGGGATGATATCTGGTGCATCCCCTGCCTTTATTTCATGCACTTTTTGTCCCAGCTCTCTGTACCTCTCTATATGTGGATGTTTTAACTATAAGAGGGTCATGAGCAGTGGCGTAAATACCGGCAGCGGTAGCGGCTGCCACAGGGCCCGGGACTTTAGGGGGCCCCAGCGGGCCCCTGATGTTTTTTTTTTTTTTTTTTAAAAGGCCATTACCTGCTGGGGTTAATCCAGCAGGTAACGGGCCCTATATACTTACCGTTTCCCGCTCCTGCTCACGGCTGCCTCCGCTTCCCCTTCTGCATCCCATATCATGTCACTGGGGTCCCCTGGAGCACATAAGGGAAAGTGGAGGTGGCCGTGAGCAGGAGCGAGGATAGTTAAGTGAGGCCACGGGCAAATACTGCTATCTGAAAAGACCCCAGAGTATAATTATCAGAGGGCCAGGGGAGGTGACAAACATAAAAAACAGTGTTACTCACCTCTCCTGTGCTCCAGCATTTTCCGGCAGTCTTCAGGCCTCTTTAGTGACGTCCCAGATGATGTTGTGACGCCGGCCTGTGCCACGTGACGTCTGTATTAACAATGAAGAGGGCTGAAAGCAGCAAGGAGTGCGCTGGATCCCAGGAGAGGTAAGTAACATTGGTTTTATGTTTGTCACCTCCCCGGATCTCCAATCATTATACTCTGGTGTCTGAAAAGATCCCAGAGTATAATAATAGTTTATGGGTGATCCACTATGGAACATAATACTGTGTGCAGGGGCTACTGTGGGGCATAATACTGTGTGCAGGGGCCACTGTGAGGCATAACACTGTGTGAAGGGACCACTGTGGGGCATAATACTGTGTGCAGGGGTCACTGTGGGACATTACAGCGTGTGGAGGGGCAGCTATGGGACATTATACTGTCTGGAGGCCACTTTGGAACATTATTGTGTGTGTAAATGGGGGCGTTATACTGTGTGGGGGCCAGGAAAGGGGGCGCTATGCCATGGGGGGCCCCAAGTCAAAAGTTTGCTGGGGGGCCCAGTCTTTGCTAGTTATGCCCCTGATCATGAGTATGCTATGTGTGAGGTATTTTTGCATGTGTAACCAGCAATATACCTTGGGACTTGCGTATGCACTTATGGTATGTTTGGACTCTGTGATCCTCTGATCATAAAACATGTATGTCAGGATTTTGAGATACTAGTTGGAACTACTAGCTACTACCCGTGTTTCTCTGAAAATAAGACAAGGTCTTATATTATTTTTCCTCCGAAAAAAGGGCTAGGGCTTATTTTTGGGGTAGGTCTTAATTTTTTACGTGAACAACAATCACACATTTGATCACTATTTATTTCAATTTTTATCAGAGGTGAAACAGCGAAAAAAACGAGTTTGGCATTATTGATTTTTTTTTTTCCCTCTAGAGCATTCACCATACGGGAAAAATATTTTTATAAGTTTGTAGACCGGGTGTTTTCGGACACAAGGATACCTAATGTGTATGTGTTTCACAAAAATTTTTTGGCTATATTTTGACACTGATACCTGTTTGTTATTGATCTGGTATAAACTGAGTAAGCTTAATATATGCTCTTTTTACAGTGTTTTCTTTTGTGAGGATAAGGCCCCACGTAGCATCCCGCAGCAAAAAAGCGATGTGGGAAAAACCGCGGCGGCAAAGCATTCTGGTTTTTCCCACAGCGATTTTCACCTTAAAGCCTGCAAAGGATTCCTCTGCAGACTTTCTGCTTCCATTATACCTATAGGGAAACTGCCGGCGTTTCCGTAGGTATAATTGACATACTGCGATTTCCAAAACCGCAACAGTTTTGGAAATCTCTGCGTTTCCGCTGCACGTATTTTTCCGCAAAGTGGGGATAGGATTCACTGGAATAACATGCACTTTACTGTGACTGTAAAATGCCGCTGTTTCTTCTGCGATGTTTACACCATAGGCAAACCTTGGCATTCATACCATGTGGGTCCCGGCCTGAAAGACTTTTTATTAACTTCTATTAAAAGTTATGTTTTAAGTTTACATCACTTTTTTGGATTTTGAGTTATGGATTTGTGATGTTGTTGATCATCATATACCATTATACGTTTTTGATTTACATGTCAAGGAGAAACACACAATACCCTCACTCAGTATTTGTGGCTCACTGCTTTAAGAAAAAAGTCTTTATTCTCAGGAACTACAACAACACTGCGGCTACTGGCGGGGCTGTCATGAACAGAAGTAGTGTTGCTGTTGCCATCCACATTGTTATTGTTAGTAGCAGTACTTGCACAAGTGTTTCATCCTTCTCTCCTTTTCCCTGTCTCTCGCCTTGTTTTTTTTCCAGTCATTTTACTGCACATTGCTTTTTTATGACACTGTGTATTTTTTTCAATGAATATTATGCTCAGATTAACAACATTGTTTTGTCACACTATGTATGGTCAGTCACAACTGCGTGAGCAGAAAAAAAAACCTGAAATTGCTAAAAAAAAAAATTAGCGCAGGTTATACTGTTTATTGGGTGAACATGAAGAAACCGCTTGTATATAACAATTTTTTTTTTTTTTTTAAGATTTGCACAGGAAAAATCAGCAGCACTTTGCTGTTCAAACAACAGTATGAATTTAATGAAAAAAAAAAGTTAACTCTTGCCCAAAAAAGCCAACAAAACATTTATCACTGAAGGAGTGTCAGTAAAAAAGTATGTTTAAACAATATGTATAGAGATGAAACTGCTCTATTGCACAAGTGTCAAACAAAATTAGATTATTGGTAATGAAAGAATTAACTGTTTAAGCACTGCAGAAGAGACACACATCCACCTAGCCACTTACTATGTCTATGAACATATCCTATGTCTACTGAATTCTAGCACTAATCTGCCTGTGTATTTGCTTGATTATCTAAGTTCTCATAGTCCACTAACTATTGCTGGAATTCCAATAGTTTTTTTCTGAACTGTGCTATAGCCTATAACGCAAAGAGATGGATCTCATTCTATTTGTTTTTTTCACCATTACAGCACCTAAAGGCTGATCAAGTTTTTATACTCCATATGACATCAGCACTGTAAAATGTTCACCTACCACTGTCTATTGGCTGAGAGGCTGTCAGATGTTGCTACAACATCACAGAGTCTGAGTCATTGCACACGTATATGCTCGGTATTTCCTGGTAAAACACGTGGTGACAGCCATTTTTGTTCATATGAACTAAATCGCCATTTGTTCGGTTTCATTAAAAAATTATTTGGAATATTCTGTTTGAATCTTAATGTCAATGTTTAGTTCAGCTTTTTTGTAGCAGATTTTGCTGTGGCTTTTTGAGCTAAGGCCAAGAATGGCTACAAAAGGAATGGGAAATATATAGGAAGTACACACGTGGACAAACTACATGTTGACAAGCCACAAAACTTCTGGGAGAATGTCCTATGGACAGATGAGACAAAAATTGAAATTTTTGGCAAGGCACATCAGCTCTATGTTCACAGATGGAAAAATGAAGCATATCTTGAAAAGAACACTGTCCCTACTGTGAAACATGGAGGAGGCTCTGTTATGTTCTGGGGCTGCTTTGCTGCATCTAGCACAGGGTGTCTTGAATCTGTGCAAGGTACAATGAAATCTCAAGACTATCAAGGGATTCTAGAGAGAAATGTGCTGCCCAGTGTCAGAAAGCTTGGTCTCAGTTGCAGGTCATGGGTCTTGCAACAGGATAATGACCCAAAACACACAGCTAAAAACATCCAAGAATGGCTAAGAGGAAAACATTGGACTATTCTGAAGTGGCCTTCTATGAGCCCTGAGCTAAATCCTATTGAGCATCTTTGGAAGGAGCTGAAACATGCCATCTGGAAAAGGCACCTTTCAAGCCCGGGACAACTGGAGCAGCTTACTCATGAGGAGAGGGCCAAAATACCTGTTGAGAGGTGCAGAAGTCCCATTGACAGTTACAGGAATTGTTTGTTTGCAGTGATTGCCTCAAAAGGCTGTGCAACAAAATATTAAGTTAAGGATACCATCATTTCTGTTCAGGCCTGTTTCATGAGTTTTCTTTTTTTAAAAATTCTGTTGAAGCATGGTTGAAAACCAATGTCTGACTTTCATTTGTTCATTTTCATAGAACTTTTATATCTTATTACTTTTGTAAGATTCAAGTTATTTCTGTGACCATTGTGGGTTTTTCTTTCATTAAACGAGAGGTACCAACAATTTTCTCCACGTGTGTACATATACTACCTTCTGCTCAAGCCACTCCTGGCTTTGGCTCAAAAACCACAGCAGAATTTGCAACAAAATGCTGCATTACCTCAACGTGGGGCCTCAGCCTAAAGGTCCCAAAATTGTGTTTCCAAAAGATTGTAGGTCTAGTCAATCAAAGCAGAGAATGTGAACGTTATAGAAGCACAAACACATAGTACTTTTTAGTGTTGCTATGATTCATACCCATAATATTCTAATTATTTGTTGTGATTTGTAAAATGATTACCGGTAATAAATCCATTCAGTGTAATAAATATTGCAGCATGCAGCACATTCTAACCACATTTCTATTGCCTAATTACAACCTTAGACCTCAGGCTGAACTGCTAATTATGTCTGGAAACTATTAGAAAGTGTTGGGAACCAGTTCACATTGTCAGTGAAATGCAAGCAGTTCACTGTGGTTTTCGCTGTGTGCTAATTGCTAGGACTAAAGCAGATTAGACATTTTACAGGATCAACAATGCAGCATTAGCACTTCTGCATGTTGTCGACAGCAAAGGAACATCTATTTTTAATTTGCTCCAAAAAAGCATTTCTACCGGCATCATTTAGTAGTCAATGAAAGCTGAGCAAGGCACTGAAGGGCTATAGACGTATCAGCATATGGTACATTTTGGTGATTTAGCTGTGCTATAAATTACCATTTAAATAATTTACTGTACATAAAAACAGAACAAAGGATCTTTTTACACAGGCAGATAAATTGCCCCATAGGGCACAGCTTCTCAGACATATTTGACCGTCAATCTGTTGTGAGTGCTAAACAAATGCCATTGTGCTGTACAGCGCACATAATACCAGTAGTAACACCAAATACCACAGTAGAGCACAAAAAACCTTCCCAAGCACCATCTAATATCACTTTTCAACAGAAAATACCTCCCAGAAGAGCCAAACACCACCAGGCAGTAAGGCCTGCCTCAAAGTTTGAGAAGCACTGCTCTAAAAACAATTTCCTATTTGTCTTTTGGTAGCAGAGAATGGTCTTTATACCCACCTTGGACTCCTCCCAGGACCGGCCCACCTACATAGCAACAAACAGTTAATTAGCATATTTACTAGTATAAGAACTGTACTGCATGTGTTATATTAAGGTCTTTCTCTGAATTTTGTCTGTCCTTGATATCAAGATGACTTTTGTTGTATGAAGCGCTACTACCTAGTTTTCTTTAGCGTGTGTTAAAATGTTGCCGACAGTTGTGATGGTGCCTAATATGTTTATTCATTCACATATTCCTTTAAAATGGCCAAAAGGGAAATATAACATATGCTGTTTTTCTATTTATATGTCAGAGGAGGGAGTGGGTAGTTATAGGATGAAGCGAGGTCACGCCCACCTCTTGAATCAATAAAGAATTCACGCCAACTAACAGCAGGATAGAGTGGATATGTAGCCGTGACACAGACATGCTCAGAAACATACAAATCAATTATGTGCGCACAGTGCAATGTAACTCACTCTTCCTGTGTGAATGAATGGAAGTGATGGAACATTCTTCTGGGCATGCGTGGTGAAGTGAATATTGTGTGACCGACACATGCGCAGATCAGGCTAAACAGTGCATGGTTTTAGCATATGAAAATAGAGATAAGCGCGAGACTATACACTTGCGGTGACGTGGATATGATGTCACACGCACATGTGCTAAATCATTTTCCCTATTTATCAAGGGCTTTTGTATCCCTTGGACTATGTAAGACTGGACATGCATGGTAACGTAGTGGTGACGACACACACACATGTGCAAACCAGTATTCCCTTTACAAATAGGGAATTCAGCCTCCATGGGAAATACAGTACTGGGCATGCGCTGTGATGTAGCGGTGACGTCACTCGCACATGCACAAATCGTTATTCCTGACATAAACAGGGAACCTATACCCTTATGAGCAAAAGAGAACTGGGCATGCGTGGTGACACGATTAGTGACATCACCTGTGCATGCGTGAAGCGCTACTACGCACACCGGCAACAATGCACGTGGGAGAGCACTACACACTACCCCCTGATTTATACAGGTTTTGTTATTTTTCTTATATATGTGCCCAGGCTAAGTCTGGGGGGCTCTCAGATAGCTGGTTAAAGCACCTGGAGGGTCCTCCTGTAAACCCAACTCAGAAGAGCTGGTTAGTAGAAGCACCCATTTGCTGCATTCGGCTATAGCCGCCATTCGTCCCGGAGTCCACCAGCATACAACACGAAGGGCGTAGCTTCTATGGCGGGCTTACCTATTTAAAACACTGCTTGGCAAGCTGGACCCTCAGAGTTTTAAGGTATTTCTCCCTGCTGAGACTACCTGTGTTGTTTTTCTGCAATGTGAGTCCTCTTGTGTTTGTAGACGTCCAGAGATGGTAAAAAGCTCTCTAAAAGGAAGCATAGAGCCTATGTAGAATGTCAGCAGTTGTTACCTGATGATCATGTGCCTGACGTATGTATAATATGTACTCAGAGTCAAGCCTCTCCTGCTAGTCCTCATGTATCTTCTAAATCTAAGCAGAAAACTAAAATGGAGCAATGCATTATCTGTCTCCAGAACCTTCCAGATGATTACTCTTCTAATATTTGTAGCATCTGCACATGAAGATGAAGAGATGACTGACAGGGAGGCTAAAAATTTTTTTCCTGGATGAGATCTTTTATGTCTAATAAAAAGAGATCCAAAAAATTAAAACAGGGATTTTCACATTTGTTTGAATCCTTTGACTCCTCTGAGGGGGAGTTTCAGACATCTGAGTCTGACTTAAATATGACTATATCTGAGGATAATTATTTAAAAAAGAAAATACATATAAACTAATTAAAAATGTTCAAAAAAAAATATGGAAACTGTCTTGTGCTCTCTGGACCTGCTCTGTTTTATTTCCCCAAGAAAAAGACAACAGTCCTTCCTGGTCATCTGGTCCTGAAATCTAATATGAAGAAGGAGTGGAACTTTCTAGCCAGAAGATTTGAGCTTGCTTCTAGATTTAAAACTGTGTATAAATTATACCCTGGGGAGCGTGAGGCCTGGGAAGAGCTAGTCAGAGTAGATCCAGCAGTAGCAAATCTATCTAGACAATTATTTTTTCCAACAGACGATTCATATCTTCATAAAGACCGGATAGATCAAAGAGCTGAGATTTTCTTAAAAAAATCTTATATATCCCTGGTAGCTTTATCTAAAGCTGCTTTGGAAGCAGTTCCTATCTCAAGTGCTTTAAGGTTATGGTTAAGCCAGCTGTGAAGAGATATCCAAGATGGAGTTCCCAGAGAAGAATTGTTAGAGCAACTTTACTCTCTTAAACTCGCTGCAGACTTTCCCTTAGATACCTTAAAAATTGCAGAAAAACATTTGGCGGTCACCAACAAGGCTAGACATGCCACCTGGCTGAAGCCCTGGATGGAAGAAGCAACTTCTAAGTATAATTTGTGCTCAATTCCTTTTGAACCTGGAAGACTTTTTATTGGGAAGATAGATCAGCTTTTAGAAGCCCATAAGAAGGCAAAATCTCTTATGTTTCCTCAAGCTTACAGGAGTTTTAAGTCTCGTTTTCGCTATCAGAAAAGACAAGAATTGTTCTTTAAAAGAGGAAATGGTAGGAGATCTGATCGTGGTAGACCCTATCAGAGGTTCAGAACTGCTACTTTAGAAAAATCTAAGAAGCAGCAGGAAGATGCACCTGTTTGGGATTTTTTTATTGTTCTGAATTCTCTGACATCCCATCTGATTCATGAGTTAGAATTAAAGTGGCTCTCCTGTAAAGTGGTTTTCCTAGTAGCCATTACATCTACAAAGAGACTGGGAGAGTTACAGGCCTTATCCTCTAGAAGCCTGTATTTAAGACTCTTGCCTAATGGGGTCTGTGAGCGCAATCCGCTCTAAGTATCGCCGTATTGAAGTCCAAATTCATAAAGTTGATGTATGAGCTAACTCAGAGAGACAGACACATATGCACAGCTGTTGTGTATATAGTGGGTTCTGCTTTAATGGAGGGAAACATTTGGTTTTTAAGTACAGTAGACAAAGAACAGGTGGGGTTACTGTAATTAACATAACATGATTGGTGGCAAAGTTGTAAAATAGTTCTGGCACATGGCTATTGGATAAGAGACAAAAGAGAGGTTCATCCCCTTAAGCCATGTGGTGGGGGGATGAGCTCTCTAGACAAAAGATGAATGTAAAATGGCTACAGGCAAGGTCCACATGGCCCTGAAATCTAAAATGGAGGATACAATAGCTGAGTCATCCTCCACATTTCCCTCCTTTTGTAAATGATATAACCCATACCCAGGGTACATTAGGATCTGCTAATCAGATCCTGAGGACTTTTATGTAGAATTCACCTCATTCCCCATGGATATGTTATACCATTTACATACCTATCGGTCTAATACACTCAGAGGGAAGCCTTCACTGTCATGTTTATCAGTGTGTCCAACCAGCCTTATAACCTGCAAACCCACTATCTTGGGTTTGCACCTCTTTCTAGCAAGTTTCTTTACAAGCCAGAATATAAACTTTATAGTCAAATAGATGCAAAAACACAGCAATAATATTTGAAATATTCCCATAAATCATCCACCTAATCTCTTAAACCAATTGGCAGGATTTAAGAATAAAAAAAAGGTATCTGACCACCAACTGTCCTGTGTCCTGTAATGTTCTTTGATCCATTGTATCATATTAGTGGCATTCAACAGGCCTAGAATGGTGTATATCTGCTCATCTAGATAATTGATGGATTCTACTAACTTGTCCCAAGTTTGCATAACCATGGGATCCAAGAGTATCTTGCTGATGATTCTGTTGCTTATACCCATTGAAACCACATGGGGTCGCCCATCTTTCCTAGGGTGATTGTCTGCTGCACACTTGTACAAAGTATGACGGGGTATCATCTCAGGTTTCACATGTTCATGGGTAATTATGAAGGTGGCTGGTGTCAGTCTAGCTAGAGTACAAGTCCCCTCTCCCCCTGGGGGCAGCCACTTGTATGCCTGATGACCACATACTAGATATACATCCTTGGGCAATATGTATGCTCTCCGAAGCTGAACTAGGCAAGAGAGGTAGCTAAAGAGTCGCTGCATGGGGGGTTTTACACACCACTTATCCCCCGTCTCTATGTCTCTTTGGGGTCCGGTGCTCTGTATCAGACACCCCTGACTATCCTTAACTAGTCCCCGTTCTATTGAGGAGTTGTGCTCTGGACAACCCTTTATTCCCTCTGTGAACCATCTGTCACTATCTTGAAAAACTTATCTAGGTCAAGAGGGAGTGCTAGATAAAACATAGTCTTTGGAGAACCAGGGCTGTGAGTACAGATCCAACAATCCCTGGGTTCTTCCTACTCATCCTAATTAACAGTTAACACCTGATGGTGTTTAATCAATTTATTGTCCCATTCTTCTTTTAGAACAAGCCCACTGGTTGTGTCACCAGGGCTAGGATCACCAGTAGGTACCAGATCCTTTCAGTCCTCTTTCGGGCAGGTCACATTTTTACAGTGACTAGCGTGGATCCACGTCGACTTTCCTTTTAACTTGACTGAAGAGGATGTTGTCGGAAGCACTTGGAAAGGACCATCAAACTGTGGATCAAGGCTCTCACGTGTCTCTTTACCACCACCCAGTCTCCTGGCTTTAGGGAATGTGTTCTCAGTACACAGTTTGGATCTAGAAGAGAACTGTCCAGGGAAGTGAGTGCCATTATCACTTTCGATGGTCTCGGGAATCCCATATCTGCACACTACTTCTTTAAGTAGTTTATCTACAGTTGCTTTTGCAGTGGCTTTCTGTACCGGAAATGCCTCAGGCCATCCTGAAAAGAGATCAACACACACAAGCATGTACTCATACCTTCCCACCTTTGGTAACTGTATATAGTCAACCTGCAATCTCTGAAACGGGTACAAGGGCTTTGGGGTGTGTTTCTGAGGAACCTTTACTTTTTGGCCCACATTGTGCATAGCACATGTCATGCAGGCTTGCACGTATCTGGCTGCAGTTGTGCTAAAACCTGGAGCTACCCATCGTTGCTCACCAGGTCACACATGGCTGTTTTTGAGTGGTGCACTTGAGAATGAGCTGCTTGCGCCATCATTGGGAACAATGCTCTTGGTAAACATACTCTCTTACCACTGACCATCAGGCCTTGTTCATCTTCTTTTGCAATTTTCTGCTCCCAAGTCTTCTTTTCTTCTGGACCGGCTTGGTCCTGCAATGTTTTTAGAACCTGAAAGAGAGCTGAGAAGCTTGCTCTGGTATGGTGACCACCAGTGCTGAGGCATGTTCCCTAGGCTTTTCTGCAGCTAGTTTGGCGGCAGCATCTGCCCTTGCATTATCTCTACTCTCTTTCGTATCAGCCTTGGTGGCAGCATGATCTCCATCAGCTCCTGAATAGCCTGGAAATCCTTTATAAGCATACTATTAGAACTAAGGTAAGCTCTTACTCTCCAGATCGGACCATAGTCTTATTCTATATAAAAGGCATAGCGGGCTTACCCTCAGCTATTTTACACCGTTTCAGTGAGTGCTTTCAGTTCAGCTTCTTGAGCTGAGACCTGTGGGGGTAATGGTTCTGCTTGTTTACCTCATGTTCACTGGCATATCTGGTATAGAATTTGCCATCCTTCCCAAATCGAGAGCCATCTACAAAAGAACTCAAAATCAGAGTTAGCAATAGATTCATCATTTACATGACCAAATCCTACAGTTTCTTGCTGCATCAGTTATATACAGTTCATCAGAAAATACATGGGTGTACAGGTTGTTTCACTGTTGTCCTTCCTTTTCCCCCCTGAATCTATTGGTAACAGGATATAGGGATGGAGTGTTGTGCAGCGTGCAAGGGTGACATTAGGAGGCATAAGTAAGGCACACTATAATCTGAGTTGTCTAGCCATTGAAATGTGCTTAGGCTGGGCCTGGGACAATATGCCATGTACATCGTGAGGAGTAAGTACTGTGACAGGGAAATCCAATACGATTTCTGCACCTTTCTCCAGGGACAATTGGACTGCAGCTACTGCCTTAACACATGAAGGTGCTCCTCTGGACACTGGGTCTAATCTAGCAGAATAGTAAACTATTGGTCTTTGTTGGTGTCCACGAGTCTGAGTAAGCACTGCTGTTGCGTGTCCCGACATTTCTGTACAGTAAAGAGAAAAAAAAGTCTCGTCATAATTAGGAAGTCCTAAAACTTGTGTAAATAAGTGCCAACTTGATGGAGTGGAAGTTTTCCACTGCCTGTTCTGGTTTAGTAATACAGTCATAGAGAGGTTGCATTAACAGGGATACATTACAGATGCACTGTCTGCAGTAGGACACAAGGCCTAAGAATGTCCTAAGTTGTGCCACACCATTCGGGGGTTTAGGCTCCTGTATGACCTGAAGTCTATCAGGGGTCAGATGTCCTTGTAAAATGCAATGACCTAGAAAAACAACTTTAGTAAGGCAGAACTGCAATTTGGACTTAGATGCTTTACATCCATTTTCTGCTAAAAAGCACAACCGAGATACTGATACTTGTACATATCTCCTAGGAGGGGCAACATAAAAGCAGGTCATCCACATACTGGAGTAGCATTACGCCCTGCAGTATAGGGGGTGGGAGAATGCGGCGCCCCTTGTGGTCGCACTGTCCAGGCATATTGTTTACCCTTCAAGGTAAATGCAATGTGACCATTACTGGGGGTACTGGCAATTTGCCTATATCTGTTTTTCCTTTTGCCAGAGGTAATGGGGCACACAACCTAGATGTTCCTCTACACTAACTACCTCTGCATTGCTTTGCTTTGTCAGGAAAACCAGGGAGTGTAGGGAACATAAGGTGTCTTCTGACATTACTGGTAACAGTGAGACCGTCCCATCTGGCCCACACACAATGTGAGCCATTAGGGCTTGTAAAACGTCTGATCCCACCAAGTTAATTGAGACAGACTCACTGACAAGGAATCTAGTGGTAATCATAAGTTATCTCATAGGGAAAAAAAAAAAACATTGTCAGCATGCAAAACAGGCTTGCTAGCTCCAGTATCCACCAACAACCCACAAGTTCTCCCCTCAGGCAATTGTAGGGAGATCATGGGGGGGGGGGGGCTCAGTTTATCAGGTACTGATATTAAATGCACGCTTACTGGAGTACCTATTTCCTATTGATGGTTATTGTCCTTCTGACTGTCTTTGGGTCTCCCATCTTGGAACTTTACAGTTCCAGGCAAAATGTCTGGATTCAACACATTCCAACATTTAAGCACATGCTATAGGCAATAAACATTCAGACATCTTCAAAGACAATGACATTCCTTCCTGTGTCTAATAAGTTCAACCCCCACCTCATTAGCATACACATAGTTGGATTTTATCTCTCCCTCCATCTTTTAAATTGTCAGCTCATTCAGACTGTCCAGAACAAGTAAAACTAGTCTTGAGCTCCTACACACTGCACAACTACAAACAATTCAATGACTTTAGTAAATACACAAAATATCCTCAATCAGTGAAGCAGGCAGAAGAAATGGGAGAGCTTATAATATGGATTCAAAGTCAATTTATATCGTGGCCACGGTCTCCCAATCCATCTTACCAAACAACATCTGTATAACCAGTCAGACATCTACTCAAATCCTAAGCAGATACAGGATTTCTAGACCATATACATGACTCTATCATACACTTTCTTGCAATTCATAGCATTCATTCCGTCACACTCATAAATTCCTTCAAATGTGCATTATAAACAAAAAGACATTACAAAACAGATATGTTACTTCTAACTCACTGAAACAATGGATTTTCTTCTACAAACATGTACACAATACTCTAGATTAGGCCTTCTATTGTTTAAGGGGGATGGACTACAAAAGCCACAGTTGCTACCTCACCAGTCTGAAGAATCCTTAAACAATATCCAAACACACTTTATTGCACCAAGCTCAACTTCCTCTGAAACCTTCAGTTACTAACTTGCTGAAACACTTTGTTTTCTGAGAGTCACTCCACTTTTCTCCATCTCACTCACTTACTCCACTTTTCAACATTTTTCCCAAAAGCCATGGGCTTCTCTTCTGGGTCGGGCAATTGTTTCAATATTGCCAACTGATCATATGGGCTCCAGGGTCTGTACACTAAGTTAGGAGCCACTCCTCCTGGGTTTTGTTTAGGGGTGGATGAGGACTGTATCACATCAGCTAGGCATTGCACCACCTTCTCTAAAGTTTTTGTCTCCTCACTCTCTGCGGGTGTGGCCTCCTGCAGTATCACTTTACTTAAATTCTTTGCCCTCTTTGTTTAGTTTCCCGCCTTTCCTCTAAGACTATCCCTTCCTGCCCCTCCTCCCCTGAGTCATCTTCCTCTCCCCCACCATGGAAATCAACCTCCTTTTGTAGTATGGGCATGGGTCTCTCTTCAATAGAATTTAAGTCTAACCTAGGGATAGTGATTCTGGGGATAGTTCCCTCACCCTTAGGGTCCTTTATCATAGGATACAAATTAGCCTTTTTTGGTTTTTCTGAATTGCCATGGTTAGGTGTGGGTTTAGGGGCTCCACAGTGTGAGCAGTTTTCTCCCCAGGAGGGGTTTTGTTGTCCACATACCCCACATATCCAACCAGCCGGATCATACAGAGGTGGCCTCCCATATACCATCATTGGGGCTGCATAGTATGGTGATGTTTGAATAAATGGGTTATGTGGACTGAGGAGTGGGGGCACACACAGAGGGGAGGAAACTCCCAGATCATCTGCTTTTTGTGTGTTCTCCTCCTTTGAGGGTTTCAGTGGCTCCTCTTTTGAGACGTTTAGCACCTCCCCCTCACATGGGCTTGGAGTCTTTTCTGTAAAACACTCATATAACACCTTATCTCCAATAGTTGTCTCTCTATATCCTTTTTTTTTTTTTTTTTTTTTGTCACTTCCTCTGCTACTTTCATCCATATTTTGCATTGTTCAACTAGCTTATTATCTTTCAACCATCCGCGCTGTTCTTCTGAAAGTTTCTACCACATTTCAACATCTAAACATCCTGTCTTTGGCATACCAGCCTTTTTGAACATTTTCTGGCACCCCTTCACTGCATTAGCACCCTCTCTTGCTCTCACAATCTATAGCTGGAATTCCTCTATTCTTAGGATCAGCCTCACACCTCCCAGGAAAATTCCCCATGATTTGCCTAATCTTCTGTGTCGAACCTCAAAGGGTACAAACAACGGTACCGGTACCTCTCGGGCGCCCAGCACCTAACGACACCTTCTTATGCGCAAATCTACAAAAGAGATATCTCTCGGGTGCCCAGCACTTAATTAAGGCAACGTCTTGCCTTAAAGCCTCAAAGGATATCTCTCGGCACTAAAAAAAGTGTTAACTACGTATAAGGAACTCATACAGTAACCCCAGGCTACTACTTTCCACAGGGTGCAACACATAAACAAACCAAATGGGGTGTATACCAAAAACACAGCAGAAAATTTCTACATAAGTTATTCTTCAAATACGGATACTTTATAAACAGGGTTCTTAAAAAGACCAGAGGATTTACTTTTCTTACAACTCACCCGGCATCCAGAGAGGGCACACGAACCAAGGAGGAGTGGAAAGTGGAGACAGTAAGAATAAGGCTTCTTACCCTGCAGCTGCTTTTGAACCAGTTTCCAAATTCTCCTTGTCCCATTGTCCTTTCCGTCTGTTTTGTCCGGATGTGTAGTAATTTACCTCTGGCCCACCCAGGGACGCCAATTTCTGTGAGCGCAATCCGCTCTAAGTATCGCCGTTTTGAAGTCCAAATTCATAAAGTTGATATATGAGCTAACTCAGAGAGACAGACACATATGCACAGCTGTTGTGTATATAGTGGGTTCTGCTTTAATGGAGGGAAACATTTGGTTTTTAAGTACAGTAGACAAAGAACAGGTCAGGTTACTGTAATTAACATAACATGATTGGTGGCAAAGTTGTAAAATAGTTCTGGCACATGGCTATTGGATAAGAGACAAAAGAGAGGCTCATCCCCTTAAGCCATGTGGTGGGGGGATGAGCTCTCTAGACAAAAGATGAATGTAAAATGGCTACAGGCATGGTCCACATGGCCCTGAAATCTAAAATGGAGGATACAATAGCTGAGTCATCCTCCACAGGTCCTTCTTATATCTCTACCAAGTTTGTTGCCTGAGATTCCTTCCTTCCAAAATATCAATAAAGAATCCTTCTTACCAGCCTTCTACCCACATTCCGAGATGGAAGAACAGATACGTTTTCATAGTTTAGACGTAAAGAGAGCTATTCTTACCTCCTATCTGGATAGAATTAAAGAATTCAGGAAGGATGAAAATTTGTATTGCAGGCACCAGGAAGGGAATGAAAGCTTCTAAAGACACATTGGCCAGATGGATTAAATCTACTATTCTGGAAACCTACAAATCAGCAGGTCTCGCCTTACCAGCTTCTCTAAGAGCACATTGTACACGTTCCACTGCAACTTCATGGGCTAAACATGCACAAGTATCTATTCTGGATATTTGTAAAGCTGCTTCCTGGAGCTCTTCTACTTTCATCAGACACTATCACCTGGACATCCACTCTGAGGGACCAGCCTTTGGCACAGCGGTTCTCAATACAGTTTTGAAGTGATGTTTCTCCCCCACTTAGGTAGCTATTTAGATCCCTTCTGTGCTGCCGTAGGACAAATAGGAAACAGAAAATTGGGTTTACCTGGAATTTTGCTTTCCTTGAGTCTGAAGTCAGCACAGCCTACCCACCCAAATTGATACAATAAAAATGATACTGCTAAATATGCTACTTAACTGTTTGTTGCTATGTAGGTGGGATTTATCAGGTGAGTACTCTTTAGTTTTTATTTTATAGCATTTCTTGCAGCTAGTTTAACTACTTCAACTTTCAAACAATCCTTTTAACCCCTTCCCACTACATCTATTTTACATTTTTGTTTTTTAGTACCTGGCTTCCAAAAGTTATAGATATCACTAGTTAAACATAGTCGGAAATTTAAGCTTTGTATGCAGTAGTTCACACTATATATGAAAATCACATTCACAATCTGATCCAGTAGATAGGTCATAAATATGAAAAATGCATTTCAGGTTAGAGAACACAGTGGGGAATGTGATTTTTATATGCACTATGAATGGCTGCATATAAAGCTCATATGATCAACAGTATTGCAGTAGATGGGTAATTTGCTATGTTTATAATAAGGCCCCATGTTGCGAAAGCGCAGCATTTTGACCGTGGCGGAAATGCTGCATTTTGCAGTACCTGCAAAGTATATTGGATTCTGGCTAATCCCATCCACACATTGCAGAAAAAAATCTGCAGCAGAAAAGCTGCATGTCAAGTATACCTGCCTCAGTGGCCTAAGGAAAGAAACCGGGACATTACCTGTGACTTCTGCGAGTGACGTCCCATGTCCTCTTTAAGTCCTGCCAAAGGGAGAGCTCAATACTAACATAGCAATATAAGACCTGGGTTCCTTCAGAAGGCTCCTTTCTGTCATAGCAACTGTACTGATCCAGTCATCTCGGTGTGCAACAGCTGTTAGGTCCTTGAATAGAAAGTGAAAAAATTCTCTCAGATGCTCTGACCGAGACCAGAATTGTTTCTTATCAAAGGCACTGCTGCTGGGTCCTTGCTTCATAGAACAGGATAGACACAACAACTATGATACCCGTTCAGCTCCTAAGCAGGCTCATCTTTAAAGATCCAACATGTCAGAAAGGGGTTAAAGGGGATTTTCACCCAAAGAGTAAATATTTTTATCTTAGTAAACCTGAAGTATTCAAAGTTTAGTAATTGTTTATTAATTTTTTATTTTTATGTTTTACTTTGAGGGGGAATGCCATTTTGAAACATGACAGAAGGATGTGCAGCCATATTGGTTGACACATTTGATTTAAATTATGTGAATGTGAAAATTTCCATAGTAATGTGAAAAATTCCATAGCAATTGATAAAATTGATATAAGACTGCACATCTCAACTTAGCCTAGCCCTAACTATGGCAACTTGTACTCAATATATTTTAGATACAATGATTTTTTTATGCACTAAAGAAAAATCCTGAATACTGCATGCTTCAAAAACTGGGTGGGAAATACAGGCAGAATTCATTTTTAGACCTGACACTGATTAAATTTATTCAGTTAAAGCAATATAATTCTTACTTTGAAATTTATTAGAAATTACAATTAGTTGGGAAGTTATTTTTGGTTTGCATATTTGTGCCTAGGGCACCGCACTGCATTTCAACCTTCTCTGCCCCATAATATGTAGATAACTTATGTCTTGGGGCTGATTTTATCAACCAATAATACATATATTGGCAGAAATGTAATGCCAAAGCATTATGAATTACATATATAAAAACCATATTCTTCAAAATGAGGAAATAAGATAAAGGAATATTGTCGCCTAAAACAAAATTGCTACTGTGAGTAATAAGATTTAGAGGAAAAAGGGGAAAGCCGGGAAACATAAAATCCATTTGACTATAAGGCCCATTACTGCATAGAAGTGACACTTACTTGATAATCTTTTTTGTCTTACTGTGGGATAAAGTTTATAGTAATTATTTATGGGCAGTGATTGACTGTTTCTCTGTGTTCACTGACTTCTTGCTATGCTTGTGCTGAGCTTCTGCACAGCAGCCAGTCTTACGCTAGGTTCACACTAACATTCAAGTCTCCTTAGGAGACTCCGTCCCAGATTCAGCTTAAAATTGGCGGAGAAAAAAGTCCTGCAAGGAGGACTTTTCTCTATGTTGATTTCAATATAAAAACATCGGAAACTGGGCGGAAACCCGGCATACCCCATTATAGTCTATTGGGTCCACGGGTTTCCACATGTAACCGCTTTCCAAGCGGACCAGGTCTTCATTTTTCAGGTCCCCATGCAGACCCAAAGGATGGAAACCCGAACGCTAGTGTGAACCTACCTTTAGTATGAAGCCCCACATTGCTGAAACCAAGTGGAAAAAAACGCTGTGTTTTACAGTACCAGCAAAGTGAATGACATTCTGACTAATCCCATCCACACACTGCAGAAAAAAAAACGCTGCAGAAAAGCTGCGTTTTCAAAAACATACACATTTTTGAAAATACGCAGCATGTCAATTATACATGACGAAACACTCACGTTTTCCCTATAGGTTTAATCCGCAGATAAAAAGTCTGAAAAAAACGCAAATAAAAATGCTCCAGAAAAAAACGCAATGCGTTTCTACTGCGTTTTTTCCGCAGCGTTTTTTAGCTGTGTTCCGCCATGCGGGGCTTTAGTATTAAAGGGGTTTCCAAGCACAGTGCTGTATGTTGTATAGTGGCTGATACTGATATTGCAGTTTAGCCCCATTCATTTGATTGAGACTGAGCTGCAGCATGGCATGTGACCGATGGACGTGATGGCCCGAGAAGAGGAAGTGGAGGTCATTCAAGCGCGACAAGCAGCTGATTAGTTATAGGTCTCAGGTGTCAGACTTTAGTTATCCAATATTGAAGGTCTATCCAGAGGATACATGTGAGGAATCTCAATTCAGCTGCTATTCCTTTAAGGTTACCATGCGGACCAGAGAAACTTCTGCAGTATCAGAAGTTCCCTGGGCTAGCCCAATTACCAGATGAGGAGGCATTTAAAAAAACCTTTCCTCCTGAATTAGGTGCCTGCTAATTTAGTACTCTAGTTTGGCTCTGAATCCTGATCGTGTGTGTATTCGACATCTTTATTCACTCTTGGCTTGTTTCTAGTTATTCGTTTGTCTCCTGATTCTGCCTTACACGTGACCCCTCAGGAAAGAACCTTGGATTTATATTGGATATCCGTTTTGTCTCCTGATTTTACTTCTGACGTTACCTCATGGTACTGACCATTTGCCTGGACATTTATTCTCCTATTTAAGATCTGCTCTGTAAGTTAATTGTAGATTCTGGTTTTGGTTTAAGTTAGTGGTGCGTTTAATTCTTGTACGGTTTTGGGTAGCGATAACTTGGACTTCAAAGTCCATCTGGCTTTGCAGCTGGCACTGGTGAAGGCGTTTGGCAGATTGGGCCTATCTCACAACACTTTATTAGATTTAAGCAGCTGTTTAACTGCTCTCTGTTATCAGCCAGATCCTGCTTTTTTTTGTGGTATTTGCTCCTGGAACTCTAAAATAACAATAGGTCATCAATATCATAATCCCTGAAAATCCTTTTAAGACGCAGAGCTCGAATTCAAATCATGGCAAAGAAGCAGAGCAGTTGCTAGGGCCTATGCTAAGATGATAATACCATCAAGGGGTATTCCAGATATCACTTTGGTGGCTCAGTGTTTTCTATGCTTTAAATCATCAACATTAACAGACACAATCTTTTTTTGTAAATATTACATTATTATTCTCCGAACCCTGTAAATATATCATCCCAACTGTCCATTTATCTTTAGTATTTACTGAACAGGTCCTCCAGTAGTTCTTCACTTAGTGATTGGCCATGCACAGTACAGTAAGTCCACCCTTTATTCCTATGTAATCTTGGTCGCTCCATGTGCAGAGAAACCGTACATTTGCAGTTTCCCCATCTTTAGTGCACTGGGCCAGAATTTGGCAGAGGAAATCCACTGTCTCTGCTTCCTTGCTCTCTCCTGCATTCAGCAAGTGCTGCATGGCTGCATCACGCCTTTATTTTAGTATGCATCAACACAAATCCATTAAAACCACAAATAAAACATTAAAAATAAATATTGGTTATGCATGTTTATAGTTTTTTTTTTTATCATATTTAAGACACTTGGTACTTTTGGGAAATTTTACAAACAGAATTGGTGGTATGAACAACAGGTTCAGAAATCATGAATCAGGAATAAAAGACAAGGATTGAAAAACATACAAGAGAAGCTCAAAGTAAGGCTGGATTCACATCAGCTTTTGGCGTAAAATCAGTTTTTGATGCTCAAAAACTGATTTTGAATGGTTTGTTTTAAAACCTATTAGGGGTCATTTATCATCTGCCCCTTTTTTGGCCATACTTTTCGCAGGTGTGCCTTTTTTTCAGACTAGTTTTACTGTGTTGCTTAATTATGATGTAGGCGTACCTCCTTGTTAAATGTTGCGCACATGTTAGTTAGTTTAGATGCGCCTTTTTTGCCATGTGCACTTTGCCCTTTTTAGTTCAGAAGGAGCAGTTGCTAAAAAATTCTGCAATTGCCCCTTTTTAATGCTTTCTAAGCAGACGGGTTCTTATACGCTACTCATGGACTGGAGTGCATTTGTGCCTTTTTGCCCCTTTTTAAAATGACGCAATCCATAAATACAGCGTGAAAAGGATCTCCATATAGGCCACACACCCTTTTCTCGCTAGAAGCAAAAGTGGCAAGAGCAGCGTAACATTTGCAAAAAGGGCGCAAATGCTTCATAAATGAAAAAGACCTAAAAAAGGAACAATTTACGTTAAAAAAAGGTACAAGTAGCTTAATAAATGTGCCTCACTGATTTAATGGGTTGTAAAAACTATTCGAAGGAGTGCGTTTGGAGAATTTCCGTCTGGTATCTGCTCTTTTGGGCTTGCAGGACTTTTTCTCCATCCAAAAAATATGGATGCAAGACGGACAGCAACAAATCCGTTTTTTTAAACTTGAGGTGTATTGAAGGCGGACACCAACGGATAGTAATTTGCTTGTGTCCATTTTGCAATCCATTTTTTCCTCTGTGCATGGAACTCAAGAAGGTATGCATTTGACCATGAAAAAGGTACTTTTTTCACAGCAAAGTGCAGGTCTCTGCCAGGTGAATGAAACTTTAGGCTAAGACCCCACATAGCGGGCTACAGCAAAAAAGCGCTGCGGGAAAAACCGAGGTGGCAACATGTCGCAGTTTTTCCCACAGCGCTTTTCACAGAAAGTTTATCTGCTTCCCTTATTAATATAGGAAAACCACCAGCATTTCCGTAATTGACATGCTGCGATTTCCAAAATGTTTTTTGAAATCGCAGCGTTTCCGCTGCATGTATTTTTCTGCAATATGTGGATGGGATTTGCTAGAATCCCATTCACTTTGCAGTGACTGTAAAACGGTGCAGTTTTTGCCGCGGCGTTAACTCCACGTTGGGCCCTGGCCTTGTTCTTAATTTTTTGCCACAAACCTGAACACCAATCTGCTCAGTTCCTTCTATTCTACAGTACAACATGCTGGCTAGAGACTGCACTGCATTTTTCATGTAACAAGTTTCCTTTAATATTATTACCTGTGATTTGTGACTGAAAGTTCATCAATAAGATAATGTTAAAATGTTAGTTCGCAGTTAAATATTATTCCCTATAGGAGGGTTATACATTCTCATGTAAATGAAGCTTGAAGTTTTCAGTTGGCGTTAACATTGTTATCCTGCATTATACATATTCTTTATATTTGCAGAAATTAGGTTTTCTCAATGCCCTCTCACAGTCAGTCAAGATTTTGGTGCTTTGGTGGTCTCAAAGCACAGCACATAGCACTCATTTCTGAAGATAAATGTAGTTGTTTTGCTTAAATCTTCATCCAACAATGACCTCAATTTCATATTATTTTAACACTAAAAGCTAAATCCATTTTACTGATACAATCTGACAATTTTTTCTTTTGGCTATTAATCATATTATTTGCCAGGCACACCGAGTGTTTGTCCTTGCTTACTTTTCATAGAACATACTTGGAGGACACCAGATGTAATATAACTTTTAAAGGAATTTCTAGAGCTTTCCATTAAAAATAAAGTCTTATCCAAAGAGAATGAGGTTGCACAATGTTACACAAAGAAGAAAACTTTTGCTTACTTAAGATACTTCTATAGTCTACCACTCTTCTATATTTTACCAGTTAAAAAAAAACTCTCATAATCAATTACAGGAACATAACACTAGAGCTATATAATATCTTATATGGTGTGCTTAACTCTAGATTATGCTCACCTTGAGATATTGCAAACAAATTAGGAACTAGTGAAATATTACAAGCTGAAGATTTTATTTGATGTCTTTGATGTTTTATTTGATCAAACTGCCATCCAAGACTTGAAAAAAAATATAAATGATGTCCACTGCTCATGGCTCATGAATTGAATGGGACATGAGATTTTCATGCTGAAGGCTTTGGGAAACAATTAAAAACCAAGGTGACATATTGTGGAAGTGCAGCTAAAACTGGAAAATTGTAGCAAGGATGTAGCAGATAAAATACAAAAAAACACACCTTTGTATCTGCGTTTTTAAATGCATTTTGCCATTTTACACTGCAGAAATTCAGCTGTGTTTTTTACTGCATTTTTCATCAGCTATTTTAAGTCTGTTTTTATGCACTGTAGGGATGATATTAAGGCCGGGGCCCCATGTGGCGTAAACGTCGTGGTTTGACTGCAGTGTTTTACAGTCTAGTGAATCCCATCCACACATTGCAGAAAAATACGCACAGCGGAAATGCTGCGATCTCCAAAATTGTTGTGTTTTTGAAAATCGCATCAAGTCAATTATACTTAAGGCAAGGTAGTCGGTTTCCCTATAGGTATAATTGAAGCATAAAGTCCACAGAGGAAATCTCTGTGGTCTTTCTGGGAAAAGTGATGTGGGATAAACCGTAATGCATTTCCACCGCTGTTTTTCCCACAGTGCTTTTTTACTGTGGCCGGCTACGTGGGGCCTTAGCCTTAATGACATCATTGAGTTTTTTTCTGCACTGTTTTCACAGAAAGTCCACAGGGTTTTCCTCTGTGGACTTTCTGCCCCTATTATACCTAAATGTATATGGAAAACACCAGCGTTTCCGCAGGTATTATTGACATGTAGCAATTTTCAAAAACCCCTGCTTTTTTGAAAATGCAGTTTTTCCACTGCAGATTTTTTTTCCGCAATGTGTGGAAGGGATTATCCAGAATCCCATCCACTTTGCAGATACTATAAAATGCAGCATTTTTTGCCGCGGCGTTTCCGCCACGGCCAAAACGCTGTGTTTTCGCATCGTGGGACCACGGCTCTAAGCTAAGGCCACACATTGCAGAAATGCAGCATTTTTTGCTGCATTTTTTGAGCCAAAGCCAGGAGTGGCTACAAAAGGAATGGGAAATATAAAGTGAATTCCATCCACACATTGCAAAAAAATATGCGCAGCAGAAATGCTGCGATTTTCAAAACCATTACATTTTTGGAAATCGGCGCATGTCAATTATACCTATGGAAACGCCGGCAGTTTCCCTATAAGTATAATTGAAGCAAAAACTCTGCGGACTTTCTGTGAAAAGTGCTGCAGGAAAAACTGCAATGCGGCCCGCTACCTGGGGCCTTAGCCTTAAATGGATTTTCACAGCAGATTTAACCCTTTGCAATGCATAGGTTGAAATGCACTGCAAATCCGCAACATATTACATGTGGATTTTGCTGTGGATTTGCCGCTGAATTGCAGAAAAATCTGCAGTGGAGTTTTCTGCAACCCATATGAATATACCCTTATATATTTATTGGCAAAAAAAATAATGAACCAAGAAGGAGTTATTGGAACTGAATGAAACTTTATAGTTGTGAATGTAATGATGATATACGTAAGTATGTAAGTGATTACAATATAAAAGTGAAAAGATCCGTTTATTGGAGAAAACTGTACAATTGAAAGGAGGCTTTAGGACCATGTTGGGCACCTTCTAGCCTGGATAAAAGATGAGATATGTTTAGGCATAGAGGCATACAGGTTCCATATGGTATGATGTGGCATTTTTGCAAACACAATTACAGGTTGCCAGAGCTGGCATCCCAGATGGTCCCATAAATGCTCGATCTGCAATAAATCTGTTGAGCGGGCAGGCCAGGGAAATGTTCAATTTGGCAGAAACATTCCTGGGAAACCTTTGCTGTGTGTGGATAATGTGAGAGTGTGAACCTAGAGGGCGATGGTGAGCGACCCAAAACCGGGGTTAAAAAGGTCCTCAACCACACCCATAGGCGGGGCGTCACTCCAGAGGGAGTGCAGATGGCAGGAGAGTGCTGCTGGTGACCTGCAGAGAGCAGGTAACTGTGGACCAGTTAGAGACAGACAGGTGGTCTGTCCCAAGAGGACTGGGCTCCACAACGGATTTAGTTAAGCTCAGTGTGAGCCAGACCACTAAGAAGAAACCTCAGTAAAGCTTGCCCTCAGAATTGAGTCAGTGTTCAAGTAGTGAGGTATTGCCCTGTGTGTGGGCTAGGCTGTTTTTTTTGTTTTGTTCCTGTTATCACTTACAAGCTGAATAAAGACATTTGGTTGAGGACCTTTTAATCCCCGGTTTTGGGGATTTTGCCTCTATCTCAAGTGCCAAAATCTCTCACCAGACGATACACTACCCATAAGTAGCCTCTGAGAGCCTTTTTAATAGGGCATCGGGGGAAGCACTTTCACGCCCTCTTGTGGCAAGACCCAGTGTGTAATAAGGCCATACCTGTAACCATGTACATACAGTGGGTACGGAAAGTATTCAGACCCTTTTAAATTTTTCACTCTTTGTTTCATTGCAGCCATTTGCTAAAAGCAAAAAAAATTATTTTATTTCTCATTAATGTACACTCAGCACCCCATCTTGACAGAAAAACAACAGAAATGTAGATATTTTTGCAAATTTATTAAAAAAGAAAAACTGAAATATCACATGGTCAGAAGTATTCAGACCCTTTGCTGTGACACTCATATTTAACTCACATGCTGTCCATTTCCTTCTGATCCTCCTTGAGATGGTTCTACTCCTTCATTGGAGTCCAGCTGTGTTTAATTAATAGACACACCTGTCTATATAAACCTCACAGCTCACAGTGCATGTCAGATCAAATGAGAATCATGAGAGAGCTCAGAGACAGAATTGTGGCAAGGCACAGATCTGGCCAAGGTTACAAAAGAATTTCTGCAGCACTCAAGGTTCCTAAGAGCACAGTGGCCTCCATAATCCTTAAATGGAAGAAGTTTGCGGCGACCAGAACTCTTCCTAGACCTGGCCGTCCAGCCAAACTGAACAATCATGGGAGAAGAGCCTTGGTGAGAGAGGTAAAGAAGAACTCAAAGATCACTGTGGCTGAGCTCCAGAGATGCAGTAGGGAGATGGGAGAAAGTTCCACAAAGTCAACTATCACTCCAGCCCTCCACCAGTCGGGGCTTTATGGCAGAGTGGCCCGAAGGAAGCCTCTCCTCAGTGCAAGACATATGAAAGCCCGCATAGAGTTTGCCAAAAAACACATGAAGGACTCCCAGACTATGAGAAATAAGATTCTCTGGTCTGATGAGACGAAGATTGAACTTTTTCACGTTAATTCTAAGCGGTATGTGTGGAGAAAACCAGGCACTGCTCATCACCTGTCCAATACAATCCCAACAGCGAAACATGGTGGTAGCAGCGTCATGCTATGGGGGTGTTTTTCAGCTGCAGGAACAGGACGACTGGTTGCAATTGAAGGAAAGATGAATGCAGCCAAGTACAGAGATACAGTCATATGAAAAAGTTTGGGCACCCCTATTAATCTTAATCATTTTTAGTTCTAAATATTTGGGTGTTTGCAAAAGCCATTTCAATTTGATATATCTAATCAGGATTGAAATGAGGTTTATTGTACTAACAGAAAATGTGCAATATGCATTAAACCAAAATTTGACCGGTGCAAAAATTTGGGTACCCTTATCATTTTGAATACACCTAACTACTTTTTACTGACTTACTAAAGCACAAAATTGGTTTTGTAACCTCACTGAGCTTTGAACTTCATAGCCAGGTGTATCCAATCATGAGAAAAGGTATTTAAGGTGGCCAATTGCAAGTTGTTCTCCTATTTGAATCTCCTCTGAAGAGTGGCATCATGGGCTCCTCAAAACAACTCTCAAATGATCTGAAAACAAAGATTGTTCAACATAGTTGTTCAGGGGAAGGATACAAAAAGTTGTCTCAGAGATTTAACCTGTCAGTTTCCACTGTGAGGAACATAGTAAGGAAATGGAAGACCACAGGGACAGTTCTTGTTAAGCCCAGAAGTGGCAGGCCAAGAAAAATATCAGAAAGGCAGAGAAGAAAAATGGTGAGAACAGTCAAGGACAATCCACAGACCACCTCCAAAGAGCTGCAGCATCATCTTGCTGCAGATGGTGTCACTGTGCATCGGTCAACAATACAGCACACTTTGCACAAGGAGAAGCTGTATGGAAGAGTGATGCGAAAGAAGCCGTTTCTGAAAGCACGCCACAAACAGAGTCGCCTGAGGTATGCAAAAGCACATTTGGACAAGCCAGCTTCATTTTGGAAGAAGGTCCTGTGGACTGATGAAACAAAGATTGAGTTGTTTGGTCATACAAAAAGGCGTTATGCATGGCGTCAAAAAAACACAGCATTCCAAGAAAAACACTTGCTACCCACTGTAAAATTTGGTGGAGGTTCCATCATGCTTTGGGGCTGTGTGGCCAATGCCGGCACCGGGAATCTTGTTAAAGTTGAGGGTCGCATGGATTCAACTCAGTATCAGCAGTTTCTTGAGAATAATGTACAAGAATCAGTGACGAATTTGAAGTTACGCCGGGGATGGATATTTCAGCAAGACAATGATCCAAAACACAGCTCCAAATCTACTCAGGCATTCATGCAGAGGAACAATTACTCTGGAATGGCCATCCCAGTCCCCAGACCTGAATATCATTGAACATCTGTGGGATAATTTGAAGCGGGCTGTCCATGCTCGGCGACCATTAAACTTAACTGAGCTGGAATTGTTTTGTAAAGAGGAATGGTCAAAAATACCTTCATCCAGGATCCAGGAACTGATTAAAAGCTACAGGAAGCGACTAGAGGCTGTTATTTTTGCAAAAGGAGGATCTACTAAATATTAATGTCACTTTTCTGTTGAGGTGCCCATACTTTTGCACCGGTCAAATTTTGGTTTAATGCATATTGCACATTTTCTGTTAGTACAATAAACCTCATTTCAATCCTGAAATATTACTGTGTCCATCAGTTATTAGATATATCAAATTGAAATGGCTGTTGCAAACACCCAAATATTTAGAACTAAAAATGATTAAGATTAATAGGGGTGCCCAAACTTTTTCATATGACTGTATATTGGAAGAAAACCTCTTCCAGAGTGCTCTGGACCTCAG
Source organism: Leptodactylus fallax (assembly GCA_947044405.1). Lineage (NCBI taxonomy): Eukaryota > Metazoa > Chordata > Amphibia > Anura > Leptodactylidae > Leptodactylus > Leptodactylus fallax. Next base: position 6,110,270 of record CAMRHE010000041.1, read on the forward strand.
ACTGGGCCGAAGGTTCACCTTCCAACAAGACAATGACCCTAAGCACACAGCTAAAATAACAAAGGAGTGGCTTCGGAATAACTCTGTGACCATTCTTGACTGGCCCAGCTAGAGCCCTGACCTCAACCCAATTGAGTATCTCTGGAGAGACCTGAAAATGGCTGTCCACCAACGTTCACCATCCAACCTGATGGAACTGGAGAGGATCTGCAAGGAAGAATGGCAGAGGATCCCCAAATCCAGATGTGAAAAACTTGTTGCATCATTCCCAAGAAGACTCATGGCTATACTAGCTCAAAAGGGTGCTTCTACTCAATACTGAGCAAACGGTCTGAATACTTATGACCATATGATATTTCAGTTTTTCTTTTTTAATAAATTTGCAAAAATATCTACATTTCTGCTTTTATTTTACTGTTTACTGTGTGTTATTTTTTTTTACTTTCCTTTAAAATAATGTATCAGAATATAAATAAGGCTTGAGATGCGTGGCATGGCAATTCTCAATGAAAGGCCAGTGCCAGTGTAGTATACCGGTTTTTAGTTTGGTACTGATATTTCAAAGAGACTGAGTATAATACACGTGAGAGACCTATTCTCATGGTTGGAGAACTTGAGAAGTTATGCGTGATGAAGGTCAAAAAATAACAGCTTTGGTTTTTTCTATGCAAAGTGCTGAGAGGAGCTAAATAAAAAATAATGATAAATGTTAACATTATTGAGCTCAATTTACAACATAAAGTAACTGTTTAATACGTGGTGGTTGTATAAATTATACCACAGCCAACATTGAAGCAAAGAGTCAGCACAGCAACTGACCAACAAAAAGAGCAAAACAAAAACGAAGCCTTGCTGGCATAAAGGTGATGTCACCAGAATTCTTCCTCTCCTGGTAACACAGCTGAAACCACACTGACTAGTTGCCAGGGAGCCAGAGCTCACTGTTCGCAAGCACTTTGCAAAAATCAAAGGATACAAGAAATCGTGCTTCTAGCATCAGAAGCACAATTGGAGTTCTAAACCTTAAAATAGGGTCTTCTACATAAGCATTAACTTATTATTTGTGAATTTCATCTACTTATTTATTCAATGACAAATTTATTCTATGTAAAAGGTTTTCTTCAAACACTAAAACCAGTAAAAGGCCCAAATCTCAACAGAGAACCAAAGTGTAAAGAACTGACAGCGATGCCCGTTGTAGACGACCGTGGGCGAGATCCGTGTGCTATCCTTGTTTTTCGCGGATTGCACACTGACCCATTCATTTCTATGGGTACATGCAAATGACCATATTTTTCACTGGTCAGTGTGTGAGCCGTGATTCCGCACCATGTCAGATAGAACATATCCTATTCTGTTCAGTTTTTGCAGAACAAACTCACCCATAGAAGCCTATGGGAGACTAAAAACCTAGGACAGCACACTAATGTACTCTGTTTGTCATCAGTGTGCCGTCCGTTTTCGCGGACAAGCTAGGGATATCATTAGATCTCACCTGTGTTTTTTTATGGTGGATCCGCAAACTAGGATCACACACTGATGCACACTGAAGACACTCTGTCAGTTTTTGCGGACCTAGTTCACTGATGCTAAAGAAACACTGAACACACACTGAAGACAATCTGTCCGCAAAAACTGAAGACTAATTAGTGGTTTGCTGACCGCAAAATATCCACGGTCGTCTGCAACTAGCCTTAAAGGCAGTCAGTTGCCAGAACCCAGCCATTCCCGCAGTTAGATAGATTAGGGTCACCTGAATTAAACAGTGTTGTGAACAGTTACCTTGTGAATCGGTTCGTCTGTTGCCGAGATATTGCTGTTTTTGTCAATATGCAAACGTATTCTTTGGAGCTACAAGGCCAGCACCATTGCTCCAAAGAGGTATCTGGCAATGCCCTCGTTGCTCCAAAGAGCTCATATACATATTGACAAAAACAGCAATATCTTGACAATGGAGACACTAATTCACAAGGAAAAAAGACAGTTTGATTCAGATGACCATAAACCATCTATCGGCGGGGCTAGGTTGATATAATGAATTCTGGTGACAGACTCCTTTTAAAGTGTACCAGTGGTAAACTCCTCTCATTGTTGGCCTTAGATATTGAGAAGACCTTTGATAGCCTCTCCTCTTACCTTGCTCACGTTTTAAAAATTTATGTGCATCACTGGTCACTTTCAGAGAGTCCTCTACTGTGATCCTATAGCATCTCTAAACCTCCCTACAGATTCACTGACCCCTATCCACATCATCCGTGGCACCTGGCAAGGCTGCCCTCTGTTACCTGCCCTGTTTGCCCTTGCAATAGAACCCCTGGCGATTGCCATCCTCTCTCACCCCGATATTAAAAGCGTGGCGATCGGAGACCACGAATACTTAAACTTAATACCTCTAAATTAGAAATCCTTCACTGTAACATTCCACTAGCCACTGCAAAACTGATTGCCTTGAACTTCAGCTTCCAAACTAGGGATATATATTTACCCTACCTACGGTAAGTATTAATCTTTGCAACTCTTTAGATGCCTATTTCAAATGGAACTACGCTACACTGCTCCCAAAGTTTCACAAAGACCTACTTGCCTGGCACTGCCCCACTCTCGCCTGGATAGGTAGCGTCCATTCAGTGAAGATGGTTACCTTACCTTGCATCCTACATTATTTCCGCACCCCAGTGACCTCCTCCTCCTTGGCTACTCTCCAGAAAGAGATTTTTAACTTCATTTGGGCTTATAAGAAACCACGTATTCGTAGGCACATTATGCATTTCCATAAGATAATGGGAGACTGTCGATCCCACATCTTTACAAATATTATATCGCAGCTAGGCTTTCTCAACTTAGCTCTATACATAATGAAACTGACCCCCCACAATGGGTTACATTAGAATCAGCTCTGGTAGCCCCAGCTTCTCTACAGGCTTTACTCGGGCCCCAAGATCAGCGACCCACACAATCCCTGTGGCTGCAAGGTAACTGCTTACATGCTGCAATTGTGGCGAAGAATCCACTTTAAGTATAAGTTTCAAAGCCTAATATCGCCCTTAGCTCCATTGTTTCACAACCCTCTTTTCCCTCCAGGCCTTTCCACTGAGCTGTTTGTTTGGTGGAGGCACACTCGGTTTTACTGTCTTACAAAGTTACTTATATTCTTATATTACTGTCACATGTACTACTATTTCATGGTTTTATGCCAAGTTTGTCAACTAAAATATATACAGTAATGTGCAAAAAATATTGGAAAAAATGCTGCCAAGTAAGAATTCTTCTAAAAATAGAAATGGTAATACTTTATTTTTGTCAATGAACAAAACTAGGTGAATGAACAAAAGAGAAATCTAAATTACATCAATATTTGGATGTGTGACCATCTTTTGCCTTCAAAACAGCATCAGTTGTACTAGGTACACTTGTACACAGTTTTTGAAGATTGTTCCAAACATCTTGGAAAACTAGCCATACATCTTCTGTGGATATAAGCTTTCTCAAATGCTTTTATCTCTTCATGTAGTCTCAGACAGACTCAATGATGTTAAGATCAGGGCAGTGGGAGCCATATTATCACTTCCAGGACTCTCTCTCTCTCTCTCTCTCTCTCTATATATATATATAGTTACATCTGTATCTGTAGCCACAGTATCAGACTAGGATGTCTAAGGCCCAGCAGTAACACAACTATGCAACTACAAATATACAGCTTAAGACAGTGTGTCAAAATTTTGTAACCAATTTTTTTATGCAAAGTAAACCAACTAATAGGTTGCATAAATTTAGATTAGACAGTCTAAAGGTGCATCAGATTAATCATCCAGCATCATCCACTATGATAAAACTAGCCCATATTATACAGTCGAATCACATTATTATGACCACTTCCTACTTTTAAAGTCAGCAGCATGTAGCCCATGAAGCAAGTGATGTCATGGGCTTTCTTGGTGGGTATATAAGATGTGTGATAGGGTCTGAACACGTATCATTTATCGTTGTCGTGGGTAAAAGTGGCAATTACTTGCTTTTGAACCAGGGGTTGCAATAGTTCTCAGTTTGTGAACTGTTCGCATGCTGCTTCAGTAAAAGCGTATTGTGAGTAGACAAATGGCACCAGTGGAAACTGTGAAGCACCACATGATGTTCACCACATTGATGTGAGAGGTGAAATTTGGCTATGAAGCTGTGCGAGGGCTGACCATCATGCTACACTGGAGCAGCTCACCATATAAATGAACCAGGAGATTACCAGGCATGTGTCTAAAACAACAGTTCAGCGAGAAATATCAGAGAACAAACACCATGCAATCATTGTTGGAAGAACACAATCTGGTAGAGGCAGCATTATGGTCTGTGGAATTTTTTCATGGCATTTTTTTTTGTCTTCTATATCCATGTCGAAGACACTCTGAACTGATTTAGGTATGAATCGATCCCTGCAGATCACGCACACCCATACATGCTGTTTGTCTTCCCTGGGCAGATGGAATCTTCCAGCATGACAATGCAACATGTCACAAGGCTAGAAGTATCCGACAGTGGTTGGAAGAGCACGACCAAGACTTTCAAGTACTTCCCAGGCCACTTCATTCCCCAGACCTGAACCCAATTGAGCATCTGTGGAAAACCCTGATCGTCATGTTCACTCTATGGATCCTCGCCCATGGATCTTCCAGCAAATATGGTATGTACTGCAGTCAGCAGGACTCTAGATACCTGCGGCAACCTACCAGGAGCTTATTGAGTCTAACTATTGTCCATGCTACATAAAGCAGTTATTCTGAACATTAGCTGGTAGTATAGTGATAATAAAGTGACTTTCACAAGGCAATGGGGGAGGGGGGGGGGGGCCTGCGCACTCTATTGGTGTAACAGTCCTCAGTTTGCTTTTGACTCACCGAGCCTTGAGACAGCAAAAGGGATCTTAGCCAATCCAATTTCACTTATCCAATAGAGGGCGCGCGCCCCCCCCCCCCCCCCCCAAAACCCCCAGGATATGTAGATGTGGGGCGAAGGCATAATCTCTCACACCTTCTCTGGTGCCCCCAATGTGACAGATCATACTTGTCCCAAAGTGCTGCTCGGGGGGGGCTAAACTTCACAGGAGTAGAGAACGCCAAAATATATAAAAACAACACTATTTTTTTCTATTCTGGAAACATGAGGAAAAACTAGTTGTGAGTTTGTATATAGCATACTGGTGGTTTAGGAGCAATTTTGATGGTGGTAGATTTCCTTTCAAAGAAAGATGAGCAGAGTATTGTACAGTGGAGACCCAGAGCTAATGCCCGCGATCAGAATTCACTCTGATTGCAGGCATTGCACTACGCTGTGGCCCCCCCAAAGTAAAAAATGGCCCCCGGGGCCAGGCCAGTTTCACCTTCCATAAACAGTACATCTGGTAGCGTAAAAAAAGACACCTGTACACAGAAATCTAAAAAAAAATTATGGGTGTCAGGATATGGTGACTACAATAAATTTTTTTTTGTGTGAAGTTTTGGATTTTTTTTAAGGGGTTAAAACCTAAAAAAAAATAATATGTAAATTTGGCATCATTGGAATACCAAAGCCATAGAATACAGGTGACATATCATTTTAGCTGCAGAGTGAACTCCGTAAAAACAAAGCCGGTAAGAAAGTCGCACAATGACAGTTTTTCTCCAGTTCCACCCTACTCTGAATTAGTTTCCAACTTTCCAGTACATCATACAGAATATTAAATGGTACCATTACAAAGTACAATTTGTCCCACAAACATTAAGCCCTCATATGTCTCTGTGAACAGAAAAATAATAAAAGTTATGGGGTTTGGAAGGTTGGAATCAAACACTAAAAATGCCTGCACGGGAAGGGGTTAATGATCATATCACTTTTCTGAACCCACCTGGAGATTATACAGCCATAATTAAACATATGCTATCTATATTCCTTTTAATGACAAGTGAAAAGCTTTACTCCTGTTTCAAAATTCATGTGTGCATATGTGTGAAATGACAAATCATCAGTAGCCAAAATTGCAACAAATTAACTTATTAGGATTCCCATATGATTTTCTATGAACAATTTATAGATAGAAGTGCATTTTCAAATGATTGTAATATAATGCTTCTGTTTTGTGATCAGCAAAAGAAGCTTCCAAAAATTCAGTCACTTAGAAACCAATGAGGATTTTACTAAGGTACAGTTGTGCTAAAAAGTTTACATACCCCGTCAGATTTTTTTGGCCTTTTTTCAGAGAATATGAATGATAACACAAAAACTTTTTCTCCACTCATGGTTAGTGGTTGGTTGAAGCCATTTATTGTCAAACTTCTGTGTTTTCTCTTTTTAAATCATAATGACAACCAGTTGATGTTATGTGTGGGTTTTTCTTTGCATCCTGAACAATTTTCTGGGTAGTTGTGGCTGAAATTTTGGTTGGTCTACCTGACCGTGGTTTGGTTTTTACAGAGCCCCTGAGTTTCCATTTGTTAATCACAGTTTGAACACTGTTGACTGGCATTATCAATTCCTTGGATATCTTTTTGTATCCCTTTTCTGTTTTATACAGTTCAACTACCTTTTCCCGTAGATCCATGGACAATTCTTTTGCTTTCCCCATGACTCACAATCCAGTGGCTGGAGGAAAGATGCAACAGTCTGTCTGGATCCCAGAAACTCACTCAGCTTTTATGCACACTCACTGATTACAAGCAAACAGGTCACAAGTGAGGATGTTACCTTTAGTAGCCATTCAAACCCCTTTGTGTCAACTTCTGGGCATGTTATCAGGCCAAAATCACCAGGGTATGTGAACTTTTGAACAGGGTCATTGTGATGTTTTTGGTTGTCATTTATGATTTAAAAAGAGAAAACACAGAAGTTTCACAATAAATGGCTTCAACCAACCACTAACCATGAGTAGAGAAAAAGTTTTTGTGTTATCATTCATATTCTCTGAAAAAAGGCCAAGAAAACAAAAAATCTTCCTGGGTATGTAAACTTTTTAGCACAACTGTATATACTGTAAATAGTGGCAAGAGGATTACTAGGGTTACCTTGCAGTCACAACAATATTAATTGTAGTATTACTGCTTAATACCTACAGTAAAATATAATGTAAAAGACTACGGATTTGCAAAGTTACTCAACATTTAATATAGATTATATGCTGGTACCACTGCATTCTCACATGTGCAATTAATGGTTATAGTAAGGCATATATTATGCAACCACTATTTTGATGCATAGCCATTTTCCATTGCGGTTTTCCTAGAGGTGAAAATTTTCTTATTTCCTATAGGGGCCTGTAAAATACTTCTCTGTTTAACAAAACCATTGTAACCAGTGTCAATTGTTTGATTTCAATAATGACACAATGAAGTTTAGACATGGACCTTCAGTACAGTAGATAATGCCAGGTCAACCACAGGATATTTGTATAGCAGGTTGCACCTTCCTACCATTATACAAATACTGTGCTCTAGAAAAAATATGTGGCAAACACATTTTGTGCATGTCAGTTATCAGATACCATTCACCATTCTGATATATAAAGTTATATATAGATATAGAGAATTATGTGCTATTGACAGATACGTTATTGTGCTCTGCTATGCATGAAATGGTGAACAGAAAAAGTACAGGAGTGTCTGATGACAGCTCAGAGGTGTTATGCCTAATGGCACAGATATCTGACACGTAGCCACCTCTTCTAAACTACTGGTGAGAGTCACAAACTTTACAAATTCTATTCAAAAAAAGATAATAGGGACATCTTATTGTGGAGTGATTTGTTCTTTACTCGTGCATTACCCTTTCAGCAGGAGTAACAGATCTATTGTAGTATGCATATGCCTACTGCGATTCTACTAGTAGAGACCTGCACTTTTCTTCTATGTTCTTCTGTGCTAATAAACTACACGGTGCCTATGTATTACAATATGTACTATGATTTTTTTAAAGTGCCTTTTTCTTCTTCACCCAGCTTCACTTAACTGGTCGGTGTTCCACCATATAACTTTAGTTACTAAGGTCAAAATACTAGAACGCCACTGATCCTGAGTATGGTTTGTTTTGTAGTCAGGTACTGGTGAAGAACAAGCTGAGACCACTCTTCACTGAACTGAATATGAGTTACAGAAACCACGGAATGAGTCAGATACCTTGAGGGAAATTTATTGAGACTGGTGTGCCAGTCAGAATTCACCAGATAACATGTCCCCTAACAAACGCCTAAGGGACACGGTATATGGTGTTGGTTGTTCAATGTCAGGCTATAATTCTTTGTCTTTGGGCCATCATATATAGGGTTTAGTTCCAATCTCATTCTTCGTAGTGCAAAATGAAGTAACTGCATTAACAAATATTCCCTATTTTCTTTGCCTATTACCATTTGAGAGTAGTCTTGTATCTGTTTCATGTTGTTCAATGTAATGCTGGCATTATTCTGCTCATAACTTTGTCTAATAAAATATCTTAAGTAAATATTGCACACAGAACTTTACACAGCAGATAAATCTAAAGCCTGGTATTGCAATACATGCCATATAATATTGTAAAAAAAAATTAGAACATACAGTCAACTCCACTTATGTGCAACAAAATACGAGTACTATATAAAATGTGTAGTTTCTATTAAACTTGCATAATCTCACAAATCTGTGCCAACATGCACAATGTATTTGCATGGTGTATGAGGAATATGTCATGTATCAGCCACCTTACCTTTTTCCTGTCATATACATCAGTGAAAATAATGATATTATTAATTTACACATGTCACACAATGTATACAGCCTTATTGAGGGCCTCTTTATGGAAATTGTTCCTCAAGTCAGGTTAACAGTAGATCTAAAGTTATGTGATTTTCTACCAAAAAAATTTGTACATCTCTTAATGCTACTTTTTATTCATTCACCATCCAGCATAAGGGAACAGACATCTAAACAACTCTTTTTATGAATTGCCATAAAAAGCTAGTATGCGTTCTAAGGAGCTAAACTTCCTTCTGTAGGACACTACAGAAGGAAGACACAAGATCTAGGATAAAATCATCATCAAGCTGTGTTTACCTATTAAATTTCCTAAACTGTAATATTGTAATAAAATGATTAAGAAATACAGAAGTGAAGCATGTGATGTTTACTATAGGATTCCCACGAGACGTATGATGTTCCGCTCCCCTATAAATAAAAGGGTTAATGGATCAATCATGGAATAAGAGGACATCTGCACACCAGACGTTCAGCTCTATTAATATAGTATATTTAGTAATAATAGGACTTTTCATTGTTTAGCTTATTATGAGAATATGCATGCACATCACAGTGGGAGGCCAGCCTTACATTAATTCCAGTAGACAGTCCTGTGTGGATGAGCACTCTATATACATGCATGATTTCATCATCAGCCATTGTCAAACTACTGACTTCAATTAGCACTGGAGCTGGGAAAGCCTTGAAACATGACACAACAGAGAAAACCTCAAGAGCAGATGTAGCAGAACTGAATTTGTCATTTAACTCTTTGGTTCTATATTTCTCCAGCACTATAATAACACTCTTCTTGCAGAAGGTTTTCCTACAGTCTGCATATTGTACATTGTGATATTATGAGAAGTTGTGCCAAATGACAATTTCAGCTTTTTCTACGCCTGTAGACGAAGTACATACAGTTACGCTTTAGAGCTCATATGCCCATGTACAGTAAATATGTAATAAAGAAGCATTTTACCTTGCTGGAGAGCTCCCCAGTACACGATGCAGAGCATGCTCTACTCTGAGCAGTGTTACCACTGACTGCTGCTCTCCATCCCAGCCTTGTGTCCACATACAGGAGACACTGATATGCAGGAGAGCAGTAGTCACAGAGGTCTCCAGGTCCCCTTAAGTAATAGAAGGTATACAGATACAGTACAAGTGACTGCTGCTTTCTACTGAGCTCTCGCAGCTGCTGAGCAAAGATGCTTGAAAGGGAACGTCCCGGTAACTCCACCCAGCTGACATCCCTCTGAGCATGTCCTGTCTGTAGGAGCTGAGGGCAGACACACCTTCCCAAATGTACTGTCCTTTCCACGTCTAGTTACATGTAGTCCAATATTTCAAGGGCTTTTATAGCTGTATATAAATATGGATGAAATTAAAAAAGGATATGTATTAGCTTAACTTTGTAAGACGGGCATAAAATTCATTTCTCAAGCACTTAATGGGTCAAAGCAGGGAGGCAGGAGGGCAGGGTTGTTATATGAATGCAATACCAAGTATAGCTGAGATATATATACACTGTATATACTGTATAGGTTTTGTGAATATTCTTACCTAAGCAAATAACTATTTCCTTTAGTTACACAGAAAAGGCTTATTCACTTCACCATGCTGATACTTGTCTGCGTTTTCACAGATCTGAGTGACCCATTTACTTTAATGGGCAAATTGGGCCCGTGGAAAGAGACTAGTTCAATAAGTTTGTGAAAAAACAGGGCAAATCCTATTTTTTCACAGACAACACACAGATGAGAAATCTGTAACATAGTAGATAAGGTTGGAAGAAGAGATCACAACTCGTGGACCAAATTTAAACACACCCTTTGTGGGCTGGACTATCATAGTATTGATGTAGTTATTTTACCCCAAAAAATTACCAGATCATAAGGAAAGGAGTAGTATAAGGGTATGTCCATATGGAGCAACTCTGAAAGCTGGACAAGTCTGAAATGCCCATAATGGGGTTGTCTTGCTGCAGAATTCCAGCTAGAATCACAGCTGGTGTTCCACTGCTTTCAGCCTTTGCTGTGGTAACTCTGGTCAACATGTTTTTGTATGTCATCCACTATGCTGGTACTGTACACAGTGTCTGTACACTGGCTCACATTTACTAATAGTTAGACAGTGTATCTCTTGCCCTCTGTGTACCAGAAACTTAAACCTATGTCAGGTAGCAGTAAAACAAAAAGGCCATCAAAAAATGCTTGCAAAAAGTCATAAATGCTTAAGTATGCGAAATATAAAAGCCACCAAAAAAAAGTTGTTTTTTTTACAACTCACACAAAAACTAATGTCTGAACAATGCCTAAGAAAGTACTTATATTTGTCTTCTCTACTGTACACACTACTGGTTGTAGAAAAAAACTGCAACAAAAACCGCATGAAAAACATACAAATACTGCAGGTGTGATTCTAATCATACATTTCCCAACCTTTTTGTTTTCTTTTTACATAAAGTGGCATTTCAGCCTTATCTTATCATGGGGAAAGTGATAAATGTTAAATTAGTGGGGGGGGGGGGGGTTCAACCACTGTAACCCTAACAATCACTAGGACTGGCCATAAGACTACTGAAGCACAGTGTGACTAGAGTAGTCTGAGAAACTACCCCTGCTCTTAAATGGACCAATCAAAAGCAGGGGGGAGTGCCTCAGACTACCAAAACACAGTGAGAGCAGTCTGAGAAGCTGGAAGCAACTTTTCAGAAAGATTAAAAAGACGGGCACCAGATTCTTTAACTATGTATTATACATTTATATGAATAATGCATACTTTTACTGTCAACCAGAGGCCTACATTTTAAAATGTTTGCATAACTTTATTACAAGTACATCTCAATAAATTAGAATATCATCAAAAAGTTATGTTGGAATAATGTTTATTATTGCCTGTATTGCAACAACTACTGTTTATATGTTTATAACTGCATAAGCTTCTGTCTCTAGGCATAGTGTTAAGTTGTTAATAAAGCTCTGTTAAAAAGGTGGGGGCTAGAGTAACAAAACCAGGGAGTTCCTCTCTGTTTTGTTTTTGTAGCTACAGCACAGAACAGAGCACATGGAGCTCACAGACAAGTAGCTGAGATCATAAGTTACAGAATACAGTGTATTATTCTTGTTCCTCAATAAATATCTGTTTACTGTTAAACGCCTGGACAGTCAAAGATTAATCCGCCGCCAAGTTATTATTTTTTTTTTTTAGTAATTCAATTGAAAAAGTGAAATATATATATTATATTGAGTCATTGCAAACAGAGTGAACTTTTTCAAGTGTTTATTTATGTTAATGTTGATGATTATATCTTACAGCCAAGGAAAACCCAAAACTCACTATCTCAGAAAATTAGAATAATTAACCCAAAACAGCTGCAAAGGCTTCCTAAGCATTTAAAAAGGTCCCTTAGTCTGGTTCAGTAGGCAACACAATCATGGGGAAGACTGCTGACTTGACAGATGTCCAGAAGGCAGTCATTGACACACTCCACAAGGAGGGTAAGCCACAAAAAGTCATTGCTAAAGAAGCTGGTTGTTCACAGAGTGCTGTAACAAAGCATATTAATGAAAAGTTGAGTGGAAGGAAAAAGTTTTGTAGAAAAAGGTGCGCAAGCAACCGGGATAACCACAGCCTTGATAGGATTGTTAAGAAAAGGCCATTCAAAAATTTGGGGGAGATTCACAAGGAGTGGACTGCTGCTGGAGTCAGTGCTTCAAGAGCCACCACACACAGACAAATCCAGGACATGGGCTACAAATGCCACATTCCATGTGTCAAGACAGAATAATATGCTCCACAGTGGCCCCTGCACGGTATAATGCTCCACATTGGTCCCTGCATGGTATAATGCGCTCCACAGTGGCCCCTGCATAGTATAATGCTCCACAGTGGCCCCTGCATGGTACAATGCTCCACACTGGCCCCTGCACAGTACAGTGCTCCACAGTGGCCCTTGCACGGTTTAATGCTTCACATCGGCCCCTGCAAAGTATAACGCTCCACATTGCTCCCTGCATGGTATAATGCGCTCCACAGTGGCCCCTGCACGGTACAAGGCTCCACAGTGGCCCCTGCATGATGTAATATGCTCAACAGTGGCCCCTGCATGGTATAATGCTCCACACTTGCCCCTGCACGGTATAATATGCTCCACAGTGGCCCATGCACGATATATAATGCTCCACAGTGGCCCTTGCACGTTTTAATGCTTCACATTGGCCCCTGCAAAGTATAATGCTCCACATTGCTCCCTGCATGGTATAATGCTCCACAGTGGCTCCTGCATGGTATAATATGCTCCACAGTGGCCCCCGCACAGTATAATATACTCCATAGTGGCCCCTGCATGGTATAATGCTCCAAAGTGGCCCCTGCACAGTATAATATGCTGCATGGTGTCCTCCACACAGTATAATATGGATTGCGATGAACATGATTGATATATGCCTTTTTTTCAACTGTACTTTATTATTTATTTATTATGCTTTCTTATATAGCGCCATCATATTCCGCAGCGCTTTACAACTGTACTATGTAACTGTGGTTGTTTGTAGTAGCACAACAACAAGGGAATTTCCCCAATTAAGCCACAAACACTATACCAGCATTTCCCAAACTGTGAGGTGTACCTCACTGCTAAGGCGTGGCTCACAGTTTAGTAAAGCACAGGTCTGAAGCCAAATTCATCACTACTTGATCCCTGTGCCAGCCAATAGCAAGCATCAGGATGGGACATAGACCAAGTGAGTGAAGTGCCACTTCTCTCCCACCCCCTTTCAGGCAGTTCTGCAGTCTCCTCCTCCTCCTTTTTGCGTACTGCTAGTGATGGGCTGAAGTATACTGTGTGGGGGGCATTATAGTGTATACCATACTGTATTATGATTAAATTTTGAAGTGCCACTAGTAGAAATATTATACTGTGAGGGGCCAATAAGGAAGCATTATACTGTGAGTGTCAATAAGAGAGCATTATGCTGTGACTGGCCACTAAGAGAGTACTATACTGTGAGGGTCCAATAAGGGAAAAAATATTGCGAGGGGCCAAAAAGGGAGCATTATACTGTAACACGTGAGAGTGATTAGGGCCATATTGCAAACATAATAAACAAAACAAAAGTTTTACAGTTTAACTCATCCACTATCTCCTGATACTTGCAGCAGGAGTGCTTCCAATTGCCCTTAAGTAGGGTTGGCCTTTTACTCATAATGGCAAGATGATATGCGAGACACAACACATTTGTCACTGTGTCTCCATGATGGCCTGACATCGAGACATTCAGCCCACAATCAGTCTGTGATCAAGGTGTCTTGACAAACTGTCAACAACACACTCCACCCACAACCCCCTAGAGTTAATCCTTTCATTCCTGAAGCTGGTGCAAACCCCTATTACACACTGTATAATATTTAAAAGAATAAACACTAAATGGCAGTGAAACTCACTATTGCCCAATATTACAGTATATCCTGAAGGGCTGCTCTACCCACATACAGGGTTGAACTACATACATTTTCAAGCTCTGATTTATTTGACTTGTCTACTTGTGAGGTTGTAAGTTCAGAGCTCAGCGCATGTTCCCTGTAAGGCAAGCCCCCTTTTCTCTCTTCTCTTTGAGAAAACGCAGCTCAAAAATGTATTCAATGATATAACCTTCAAGGAATAACAATAACCTATTCTGAACCCTGATGCCCACTTTGCTAATGAGTAACATTAGAAAGAAGCATTTTAGCTGCAGACTACACACAGAGTATGAAACTAGTTGAAAACATGAAGCAACAACTACAAAAATTTTGTGCCCACAGCACAGAGGAGCTGTATACACAAAATGGTATGCTATATATGTTTTAAATATAGACTGTTGATGCTTTGCATAAAAAGTATAGGACTCAACAGAGACATTTAAACTTTACATTACTGTTATTGTACTCTATACAAGCAATTTTGTTTTCAGGTGTTTCTTTTATTTGTTTTTCAAGACTTTTTTTGTACATATGTGGTATATGGATGACTTTCTATTAATTTGCTTTAGCACTATACCCATTCATCTTTTATGGATTAATACATGCAGCCCAAATATTGCCCAACATGCTTACGATAAAGAAGGCACAATGATATGACTGCCATTACACTTTTGAATACAGCTCACATACAGTAAATTACAAAGAAGCTATGTACGGGCAAGGTTAGACAAACAGGTAATGTTTTCTTTATTGAGCCAGGCAGTTCCATTTCTGGTGCCATCACTGTCAATTATAGAAGCAAAAGTCAATTCTAGCAGGAAGGCTTCTGTACTCTAACACTCAATAAAAATATATTGTCATAAATGAAAAATAAACTTGAAATCATTGGTGTTTTGTATTTTACTTATGACATTGCAGGAATTCTAAATGTACATACAGTGGGGAAAAAAAGTATTTAGTCAGCCACCAATTGTGTAAGTTCTCCCACTTAAAAAGATGAGGCCGGCCTGTAATTGACACCATAGGTAGACCTCAACTATGAGAGACAACATGAGAAAACAAATCCAGAAAATCACATTGTCTGATTTTTAAAGAATTTATTTGCAAATTATGGTGGAAAATAAGTATTTGGTCAATAGCAAAAGTTCATCTCAATTCTTTGTTATATATCCTTTGTTGGCAATGACAGAGGTCAAACGTTTTCTGTAAGTCTTCACAAGGTTGGCACACACTGTTGCTGGTAAGTTGGCCCATTCCTCCATGCATATCTCCTCTAGACCAGTGATGTTTTGGGGCTGTCGCTGGGCAACACGGACTTTCAACTCCCTCCAAAGTTTTTCTATGGGGTTGAGATCTGGAGACTGGCTAGGCCACTCCAGGACCTTGAAATGCTTCTTACAAAGCCACTCCTTCGTTTCCATGGCAGTGTGCTTGGGATCATTGTCATTCTGAAAGACCCAGCCACGTTTCATCTTCAATACCCTTGCTGATGGAAGGAGGTTTGCACTCAAAATCTCACCATACATGGCCCCATTCATTCTTTCACGTACATGGATCAGTCGTCCTGGTCCCTTTGCAGAGAATCAAAGCATGATGTTGCCACCCCCATGCTTCACAGTAGGTATGATGTTCTTTGGATGCAACTCAGCATTCATTCTCCTCCAAACACGACAAGTTGTGTTTCTACCAAACAGTTCTACTTTGGTTTCATCTGAACATATGACATTCTCCCAATACTCTTCTGGAACATCCAAATGCTCTCTAGCAAACTTCAGAGGGGCCTGGATATGTACTGGCTTAAGCAGGGGGACACGTCTGGCACTGCAGGATCTGAGTCCCTGGCGGCGTAGTGTGTTACTGACGGTAGCCTTTGTTACGTTAGTCCCAGCTTTCTGCAGGTCATTCACTAGGTCCCCCCGTGTGGTTCTGGGATTTTTGCTCGCCGTTCTTGTGATCATTTTTGAGGGAGATTATCAGTGGTCTTGTATGTCTTCCATTTTTTAATTATTGCTCCCACAGTTGATTTCTTCACACCAAGCTGCTTGCCTATTGAAGATTCAGTCTTCCCAGCCTGGTGCAGGTCTACAATTTTGTTTCTGGTGTCCTTCCACAGCTCTTTGGTCTTCACCATAGTGGAGTTTGGAGTGTGACTGTTTGAGGTTGTGGACAGGTGTCTTTTATACTGATAACAATGTCAAACAGGTGCCATTACTACAGGTAATGAGTGGAGGACAGAGGAGCCTCTTAAAGAAGTTACAGGTCTGTGAGAGCCAGAAATCTTGCTTGTTTGTAGGTGACCAAATACTTATTTTCCACCATAATTTGCAAATAAATTCTTAAAAAATCAGACAATGTGATTTTCTAGACATGTTTTCTCAGTTTGTCTCTCATAGTTGAGATCTACATATAATGACAATTACAGGCCTCTCTCATCTTTTTAAGTGGGAGAACTTGCACAATTGGTGGCTGACTAAATACTGTTTTTCCCCACTGTATTACTAAATTCCCTCTCAGCTTGACTCTGCCATTGGATAGAAGGAGGAGTTGTTCTCTTTACATAAATAAAGAGTAGATCCTAAAAAGAGGTTTAAAGGGGTATTCCCACGAGCATAACCATTTTTAAATTTGTAGATAATTAAAAGTTAAACATTTTTGCAAATATACAGTAAGTAATTATGCATTCTGCAGAGTCTTAAATATTTTCTCTTGTGGTCACAAGTTATTGTCTTGATCGGTTGCTAGTGGATATGACCATGAATGCAGGACCTTTCTAAGGTCATAAAATTAGCTATGATTTCCTTATTGTGGCTGGGATATCTTCTGATACATTTAGTGTCCATGCCTGATAACCCAGCTACAATACGAAAATCATGGCTGGGTTCCTGAGAAGTCCCAGACCATAGAAAGTTTCTGCATTCATGGTCGTATCCATTGGCAACCGATCAAGACAACAGACTGTCACCACTAAGATAGTTAGAGAAAATCTTTAAAACTCTGCAGAATTTTTAACTGCTTATATTCGCAAAAATGTTTAACTTTTAATTATCTACAAATATAGATATGATTATGTTCATGGGAATACCCCTTTAAGGCAATATGAGTACTCTACCTTTTTGGAACTCAGAGGTTTTTTTTAAGGGTTTATTCTGATTGAAAAAGAAAGATTCTCAATATGACCAAGCATGTAGGAAAAAAAGTATGGCACTCACCAATCCGATAGGGTATTTACTAATCATGTTTAAATATGGTCTCTTTACTATGTAGGACAGACTTGTATGAATTGCATGTGAAGCAAATTGTCCATTTCCTTGAAAGGTGTACCACCACCAAAATTTCTTGAACCACTTGTAGGGTAAGGATACATGTTCAGGTATATTTATGTATTTTTTGAAACCAAAGCCAAGTGTGAATCTTAAAGGACATGAGCTTTTTTGGGGAGAAAATGCAGAAAAATAAAACAGCAATTTGGGCATTTTGATTTGTTTCCATGCATTCACTGTATGGCATATTTTTATGTATTTTTCATTGGATTGCTTATAGCATACACTGCAATGCAATGATATTGTACTGTGGGAGAAAATCAACATATTACTATTGAGCCCTGCCTTCAGAGGGCTTCCAGCTGCCATAGAGCCAAATAGCTCCTGCAATCTCACTGCAGGGGAGCCATACAGTTGCCTTCACTGAAAGTGAAAGTATCCACTTAGATGTACTGGAAAGTTAATGACCTAAAGATAAGTCATCAATATCTACAACTCAGGAACCCCCTTGAAAGGTTTACTGTTATATTGCATGTATCAAGCAAAGAATAATGATGTTGCTAGAGATATTAGTCTATAAATGTAATTCCACATCTCATGTCACAGAAAGAAAGTCTAGACTGATCTTATGACTTACATTTATTGATAGCAAGATAATTGCTTTTCAGTTACACATATTATTGGTTTTCAACTGAAAACCTTGAATTAATGGCATTTATGCCTAAGTATTTCTATAAAGTCTAATTTCCTGTTTTGTACTGAAAAAAAGAAAGGCTTTGCAAACCTTTACTTGTTTAAAGGGATTGTCCAACAATTAAATATACATTTAATCAGGAGCATAACTAGGAAAGACGGGGCCCCATAGCAAGCATTTCACTGGGGCCCCCCTGCTCGCAACACTGTATAATGCCCCCTCTTCACTGGACCCCAGAGCATATACTGTAATGCCTCATTTACTGGCCCCCACACGGTAAAAGACCCCTTTACTTATCCTTTAACACAGTATATTTCACCTTAAATGGCCTCCAAACAATGTATTGCCTCATTTATTGGACCAATAAAGTATATGAGCCTGTAACAGTGGCCCTTACTGTATGGGAGGGCTACAATAGGGGGGCCCTTACTGTATTGGGGACCTGCAGTATGGGGCCTGTAATGTGGGCCGTTACTCTATGGGGGCCTGCAACAGAGGGTTTTACTGCGTGGAGATCTGTAATGGGGCCCTTACTTATGGGGGCCTGTAACAGGAGCCCTAACTGTATGAGGGCCTGAAACATGGGTCCTTATTGCAAAAATGTCAAGATGCACAAAAGTTATCATGAAGAATGAGTTAATCTGCTAAATTTGGTGCATCTAGTTTAGTTGTATACTGTCTAAATTTAAGACGGTATTATTAACCCATTAGTGACCGCTATATATAGCAATTTAAAGTTTAACTTTATTCATTTTTTCCATTAGATATCAGAGGAGATTTGAAACCACGAACCAGTGTAAGTAAGGCTGTTATTCTACACAAACTCCTTTTGTTTCAATAGGAGGTTTTTTTCTTATATCAAGCTGCAATAATATTATACTGCCCTACATAATGTATTGGCATAAAGAGACATTTCTATATGGCAGTAAATTGTATGCTCCAAATGTATTTTCTAAGCATAAAATGTACTGGCATATAGAGATATTTCTCTATATATCATACATATGCAGGGAAAGGAAAAGATTGGTATGAGAAAAAACATACCTAATAAAAAAAATTATTAAAATAACGCTTTAGGTATTTTTTATTATTAAATTTATATATATATATATATATATATATATATATATATATGTATTTATATATTCAGTATCACCAAAAATATTTAAAGTGGTCACTAAATGGTGTAAATAAAAATGGAGCAATTGTTTAAGTCACTAGTAACAATCTGGGGTCTAATATTATTATATGGATATGGATATATGTAATTGTACCCCTTACCATTTGCAAACCACCCTGTGAAGGTCCTTCCCAGTTTGACGTCTCTGCATAGGTAGTATAATGCATAATAAAAGTGATCAGAAAATCGTTAAAGTTAAAAAAATAAGTTAAAAATGTTAAAAAAAAAAAAAGTTAAAGTCCCCTGGGGAATAAAAGAAGTGTAGTGAAATAAAGTTTGTTTGCTTTAAAAAACACAGTTAGGCTGGGGCCCCACGTGGTGTAATTCACAGCATTTTACAGTCCCTGCAAAGTGGTTCTAGTAAAAATCATCCACGCATTGCAGAAAAATACCCGCAGTGAAAATGCTGCGATTTCCAAAACCGTAGAGCTAGCGGTTTCCCTATAAGTATAGCTGAAGAAGAAAGTCCACAGAGGAAAAGGCCCGCTTCTTGGTGCCTTATACTTAAAATCACAATAACACATTAATTCACCCATTCCAAAATGTTTAATAAATGAGAAAAAAAAAATTGCCGATTGTTTTGTATATCGGCCACCGAAAAAGCATTCTGAACAGCAATCAAAAAGCGGTATGTTCCCCAGAATGGCATCAATAAAAATATTAGGTCTTCCTACAAAAAATAAGCCCTCACAGAGTTCAGTTAACAAAAGAATAATTAAGTTATGGGTCTTGGAAAGTGGCGCTAGAAAAAAAAATTATTACAAAAAGGGTTTTTACATTGTAAAAGTAGTAAAACTTAAAAAAATAACACAGATTTGGCATCAATTTAATATCGACCCAATGAATAAATTTATCAGGTTATTTAAGCACAAAGTGAATGGCGCAAAATTTATAGCATAAAAAGGCAATGGAAAAATTGCTGTTTTTTCTATTCCTTCCCAGAAAGAGTTAGGCTACATTCACACGACAGTGAATATTGTCCGTGTGACATTCTTTAAAAACACGGCCAGTATTCACAGTCAGTGTTTGTGGGCGTTTCACATGATCATCAAAATATAGGTCATGTCCTATTTTTGGCCGTTTTCACAGATCCCTTCATACACTGAAAAATTGGGGGGATCCGAGAACATATGTGCCCATCGGGTGCAATGGATGTTTTTCATGGCTGCAATGTATGTTTTTTATGGTTGTTTGGCACCTCTTTCATGTGAATGTAGCCTTTATAAAAGTTAATCAATGAGGTATATATACCCCCAAAATAGTGCTATTATACACTACCACTTGTCCTGGAAAAAACATACCCTCATATAGTTACATTTACGGATAAATAAAAAAAGCTATAGGGCTTGGTATGTGTAGAAAAAAAAAACACAAAAAATGGTTTGGTCATCAATGCTTAGAACAGGTGGGTCACTAATGGTTTAATCTACCCCATTATTTATTAGGACGTTTGGGCTCATATTATTCTCATATTATTAATAGGACATATTATGGTGACATATCCATATGGTTCTGAAGCTGTAGCATCTTCTCTGCTTCTTAGAGGAGAAGCTGAGCAACTGTACTTTCGCTGTCTCGTTCTGATCTCTCTCTGATCTGATTGCTGGATCAGCATCTCCTCTAAGAAGCTTTTTTTTTTTTTTTTTTAAGATAAGTGTGAATAGAAATGTTCATAATAATGGTCTGGATTCCTCCATAAATAATATTCTTGGTGGGACAACACCTTAATTAATAGTATTATCATTAGAATGGATGGAAAAGAGAACAATGCTGATGGAACCAGATCCTAAAGTAGCATATAACAAACACAGAGGCAAACACATAACTTTTAAACCTGGCATAAGCAAAACAATACAAAGCATTTAGTGGTCATTCACACTACCGTTGGTGACTGTCAGTAGTGTCCGTTGCTATTGTCCATTACAAGATTTTAGCAACAGACACTATCTGAACCGTCAGAAATCCGTTATAATTTCCATTCATTTCAATGGGATTTTATCTTGTGTCCGTTAGTGAGCATTAGTGTCCGTTATACTCACAATCTGACACATGTCCATTTTTTTTCACAGACAAAAAATCCTACATGCAGGACTTGTGTCCATTAAAAAGCGGTTTCATGATGGATGTCAAGCGTCCATTATTATTTAACATTAAAGTCTATGTGTAACGGACGGACGTCCAATATACTGTTCATTATTACGGTCCATTTTTTTCTGCGCATGCTCAGAAAGCAGAAACAAAAAAAAGCAAAAAAATGGACAGTAACTCACACTAACTGATGCTAATGTGTCCATTTTTTTTAACTGATCCATTAAATGTTAATGTCTGTTATGATAGATTTATTTATTTATTTTTTTAACGGACACTATCATAATGAATATCCAACGGTAGGGTGAATCCTGCCTTAGAAATGTACTCGACATCTTATCGAGCTTTATGTTATATTATTGTTGTAAATTGTTTTAAAAGAGTTACTTGGCCCTATCACAAACTTATTAATTCCCTTTGCATTATTTGGAGACCAGTGGATAATATATCATTTTACAAATGTATAATTTAATTTCCTTAATTTTAAAGACTATATAGATATTCAATCTGTTGTTAATAATAAAAATAATTTTTGCTGAGGAGTATAAAGTGTCTCTTCAGTAAAACTGATTCATAAAGACCATTACCAAGTCCAACACTTATCCATTATTTTCTTCCCTTTCATTCACAACTAACAGCTCTTAAGACAGATTCTGCAATGTCAGGTCAGGGTAGATTGTGCTGTAAAAGACTTAAATCAGCAATGGAAGTTTCATCAAAGTTTAATTAGCACAATATCTGTGTAGAGGTAAGTGTACATTGTAGACATATCCATCAGTACAGAGGAATGCTCCCATATCACATAGACAGGCTACACCTGTCATTGTTTCACCTGTGCTGGCTTCTAAAATTCACAAAAAAATTCTAGATTGCATGAGTGAACGCAAGGTATCAAAAGTAAAATGTAGCCATATACCAAGTCCTGATTTAAAACTACAGAGGAATCTAAATATTGTTTAAGCCATGTAGTTCTTTTCCATTGTATTTGTTCAGCTCTACATCTTAGGGCCATTTCACATCTGCGTTGGGTTTCCGTACAGGGGAGTCCGCTTGGGGACCCCCCGAATGGAAACCTATATGCAGAGAGAAGCGGTTTACATAAGGAAACCTGCGGACCCCATAGACTTTAATGGGGTCCGTGTGGTTTCCGCTCGGTTTCCGCATGTTTCATGCACAGACCAAGTGGAAACCACACAGACCCCATTAAAGTCTATGGGGTCTGCAGGTTTCCATATGTAAACCGCTTCTCTTTGTGTATAGGTTTCCGTTCGGGGGGTCCCCAAGCGGACTCCCCTGTACGGAAACCGAACATAGCTGTGAACCAACCCTTAATCTATTGCAGGGGTCAGCATCCTTTTTTCTATCATGTGCCAATTTTTTAGAAGTCAAGGATGAAGTAGTCAGTGTGCCATAATTGTAAGGATGCTGGCCTCTACATGAAAGTTATATAATGCACACCATAGCAGTAACCAATCAACTGGTTGATTAAATGTCCATTTCAGTGTGATGCTTGTTCATTACTTTTTTCTGCAAAGATGATTCTTCTCTGGTAGCTTTCGGCTGAACACAGAGTGATCTCACGTAAGCCGTCTTGGAGGGGGCAGAGGATGTCCCTCATGTAGCCAGGGCCACTTTAACCATAGGGAGAACGGTGCATCTCCACTGTGCCCTATGGCAGCGGGGGCCCCCTGTCAGCCGTCCCTTTCTAGTTCGGTCCATACTACACTGCAGCACACACAAGGTCCTGGAGCAGCCTATTATTAGGACCTTCTGTGTGGAGCTCTGCACTGCTAACCAGCTCCGAGATAGATGGACACGCCCACTTCTGTGGTCTGGTTTCACACTGAATAGCAAAATGCCGTTACTGCTATTAGACGATGTCTCTGGCATTGTGTAATAGCTCTAATATAATGACAGGCCTGGGAGCCTTCAATAGGCTCCCGGCTGTCATGGCAACCAAGCGCCGCCCTCCGATGAAGTTCTGGAGGGCAGCGATCAGGTAAAAATGGCGGCGCAATTTAGACGCCGCGGTCCCGTTTGACGCGAGAGGTTTTCTTCTGATGACTGTTCCATGAAGGCCATATTTATGCAGGTATCACTGAACAGTAGAACAATGTACCACAACTCCAGAGTCTGCTAAATCTTCCTGAAGGTCTTTTGCAGTCAAGCAGGGATCTGATTTGCCCCTCTGGCAGTCCTACGAGCAGCTTTCTCTGAAATTTTTCTTGGTCTTCCAGACCTTATCTTGACCTCCATTGTTCCTGGTAACTGCCATTTCTTAATTACATTTGGAACTAAGGAAAGGGCAACTTGTAAACGCTTTTCTATCTTCTTCTAGCCTTCTCCTGCTTTGTGGGCCTACACCATTTTCATTTTCAGAGTGCTAGGCAGCTGCTTAGAAAAACCCATGGCTGCTGTTTTTGGCATATGGTTAGAGGAGGCTGGGTATTTATAAAGCTGTAAAATTTGCATCACTTGGCCTTTCCTAACAATGATAGTGAACAAGCCATAACCCTAACTGGCTAATTAAAGTCTGAGACCTTGGTAAAGTTATCTGAGCACACAAATCTACAAGGGTTCCCAAACTTTTGCAAGGTACTTCTTTCCCTTATTCACTCTAAAATTGTACTCAAACATAATAATGTACTGATATTGCTTAAAATTATAGACAAGTGTGTTTAATCTTTAACTTTATGCCTTTTAAAGATCATTTCATTTTCAACATGCTTAACTGTTCACAATAACAGTCATTTTGACCAGGTGTGTCCAAACATTTGCATGCCACTGTAAGGGTGATAGATCCCAGCCTCCACTGTGCAGCCCCCGACGAAGCGGAGCGAAACGAATGTTGGGGCTGCAGGTGGAGGTCGCGGCATTCCATGGTATGGGTCTGTTTTTGACATTGGTGAGACCATGTGCTTTGTGCATCTCATTTAATCAGTAAAGTATTTACTGATATATAAATGTTACCTTAACCTCTTCAAGACAGAGCCTAAAAGTACCTTCGTGACCAGGCCTCATTTTTCAAAACTGACATGTGTCACTTTATATGGCAATAACTTTAAGACGATTTAACTTACACAAGTGATTTTGAGAATGTTTTTTCATGACACATTGTACTTCATGTTAGTGGTAAACATTGATCAATATTTGTGTATTTATTTATAAAAAAAATAGGAAATTTGATGGAAATTTGAAAAAAATCGCAATTTTCAAAATGTGAAATGCTCTGCTTTTCAAACAGATAGTCATACCACCCAAATACAATCATAAATAATATCTACCATATGTTTGCTTTATATTGGCATAATCTTTTAATTGTCATTTAATTTATTTTGGACGTTAGAAGGCTTACAAGCGTAACAGCGATTTTCCAGATTTACAAGAAAATTTCCCAAATTAATTTTTTAGGGTCCACTTCAGTTCAGAAGAGGATTATAAAGACCTATATATTAGAAACCCTCATGAATCACCCCATTTTCAAAACTGCACACCTCAAATAATATAAAACAGCATTTGAGAAGTTTGTTAACCCTTTAAGCATTTCACTGAAATTAAAGCAATATGGAGGTGAAATTTAGACATTTCATTTATTTTCAATAATACATTCGTTTAGCCCTAAAATTAACACACTCACAAAGGGTTAAAGGAGAAAATGCACCTCACAGTTTGTTATGCAATTTCTCCCGAGCACAGAAATACCCCACATGTGGATATAAGCTGATGTTTGGGAACACAGCAGTGCACAGAAGGGAAGGAGCGACACTTGGCTTTTGAAGGGCAGATTTTAGTGGAATAGTTTTCAGGTGCCATGTCTCATTTGCAGAGCCCCTAGAGTACCAATACAAAGGAAATCCCCAAAAAGTGACCCAGTTTTGGAAACTACACCCCTTTCAGAATTTATCAAGGGGTATTAGTGAGCATTTTGACCCAATAGCCTTTTCACAGATTTTAATAACATTGAGATGTGTAAATGAAAAATTATTAAAATGTCACTTTATCCCCAAAGTTTTCATTTTCACAAGGGGTTAAAGGAGAAAAAGCACCCCACAATTTGTTAAACAATTGCTCATGAACGGGGCAATACCCCATATGTGGTCATAATCTGCTGTATGGGTACATGGTGGGGCTTGAAATGGAAAGAGTGCTATTAGGCTTTTGGACGGCAGATTTTGCTGGAATAGTTTTCAGGTGCCATGTCGCATTTGCAGAGCCCCTAAAGTACCAATACAATGGAAACCCCCAAAAGTGACCCTGTTTTGGAAACTACACCACTCAAAGAACATATCAAGGAATATAATGAGCAGTTTGACGCTACAGCTGTTTCACAGATTTTATTAACATTGCGGCGTGAAAATGAAAAATTATTTTTTTCTAATAAACCATCAATTTAGTCCCAAATTTTTTATTTTCACAAAAGGATAAAGGATAAAAAGCTCCCCAAAGTTTGTTACACAATTTCTCCTGAACACGGCAATGCCCCATATGTGGTTGTAAACTGCTGTATGGATACATGGTGGGCCTCAGAATGGAAAGAGCGCTATTTGGCTTTTGGAGGGCAGATTTTGCTGGAATCGTTTTCAGGTGCCATGTCGCATTTGCAGAGCCCCTAAAGTACCAATACAATGGAAACCCTCCAAAAAGTGACCATTTTAGAAACTACACCCCTCAAGAAATTTATCAAATGGTATTATCATTTTGAGCCCAAGATTGCTTCCCGAAAATTAATGTACAAAGTGAAAATTAAAATTTTTGAACAAATATGCCATTTCAGTGTCCAATAAGTTGCGCCCAGTTTGTGTCATCAGAGACATACACTCCTAAAACTATTAAGTGGGCTATCCCAGGTAATAAGAAGTTGTATATGTGGATGTAAACTGCTGCTTAGGCTCATAGCAGTGTGCTTTTTAGCTTTTGGAGTACAGAGTTAGAGAGTTTTTCTGGATGCCATGTTGTTTTTGCAGAGCCCTGGAGGTGCCACTAAATTGGAATTCCTTTTTTTTAAAAAATAAATAAATAAATAAAACATAACTTTTAATAGTATACTGAAATAAAACTATAAATAACTACGAACAACACCCCAAATCTAGATTAAAAATTCTATGTTTATAGTTATATGCCTTATAAGGGGGTATAAGCACATTTATTTAGTTACCAACTACTTGTGATTTCTATTTATAGAAGCGTAAAAATAAAAGGAAAGTAAAACGCTGTCGATTATTTGATTTGTCCCATCCTGGGGGGGGGGGGGTGTTTGCGGACAAGTATACAAAACTAAGAGAACACTTTCCCCTAATAATACCACTTCTATACTCCTTCCTTTATTTTTCTTTGTTCAAGAGCAAAAGATTAGCAGACTCCGTTTAAATCCTCAGAGATTAATGCCTCAAAGATCCTCAAAACGGTAATTAAACTCTTAATATTTCTAAATAATTAACTTTATGAATCTGCTCTCTCTCTTCTCCCCTTTATTTTCCCTTTTCTCCAGAAATGTGTGAGGATAATAGGAGAATTAACTACTCTGAACAAGTTCTAATAAGAACGATATATAATCGTACCCAAAAAAATGTATCAAACTATTTGTGAAAAGCGTTAGAAGTGTTCAGGGTAGCATGTAACAGCTGTAAAGCCCGCAAGTTATTAAACACAACCCCAGAATATTCTAAATGCGTTCCAATAAGCACGGTGCACAACCGAGCTCAGCGGGGTGCATCAAGTAATTTTTAAGGACTATTAGAAATGTTCAGGATAGCGTAAAAACAGCTATAAACCCGCAAAATATTTAAACAAAAGTCTAAACGAAAGCCCCAAAGCATTTCCCCATAGTTGGTTCGTCAGGGGACAAATAAGGTAAGGCAAAATAATAAAGTTGTGCTCTGATGGAGGTTCAGAAACACAATGACAAGAGACGTACGGAGTGTTCAGCCTTTTAAAGGCCCAAAACCACTCCCAGTGTCAGGTAATCCCTCCTATCATAGACCAGGCCCAGGGGGAAGACACGGAAGAGAGTTTGACTTGTTGTCATGGGGATCTAATGCGCGTCCCCTTAATATATTGACAGGACACCGGATGTAAATGTTGGAGCATGGAAAGGTGAGTATATCATTAGCGATCGTCATAGCGATACGCCGTACTACAATAGGTACACCAAGACATAACGTTAGCGATCATCATAGTGATACAGAGAAAAAAAATCTTTATTCATTATGGCGGGGATCTAAAGCGCGTCCCCTATGTGTATTAAAAAGATACCAAATATAGACATTGAAGCATAAAAATATAAAGGTACAGTATGTTACTTGCGATCATCTTAACAATATCCCTCCTATTGACCAATCAAAAACTAAGGGGGGCAGGATCATGAAGATGACGCCTCTCATAACGTATTTTCATACACCGGGCCCAGGGGGAGGACACAAAAGGAATTTCAACTTGTTGTCATGGGAATCTAATGCGCGTCCCCCCAGTGTGTTGAAAGGACACCGGACGCAGACATTAGATCGTAGAAAAATAAGTATATTAATAGGGATCGTCATAGCGATGCACAGCACAATAATTACTCCTAAGCATAACGTTAGAGATCATCATAGTGATACATATTACTACAATAGCTAATCCTAAAAGAGGGGTAAAGGATGTTAATCATAAAACACCATTTTTGTGACATATTTTCTCAAATCCAGCCCAAAAAGGGCATGGAGAAAAAAGTCTATTATTCCTTATAGCGGGGATCTAATACACATCTCTTGTGTATATTGATAAGATACCAAGTATAGACATTGGAGCATAAAAATATACGTATGTAACATATGATCGTCCTAACAATATACCTCCTATCAACCAAACAGAAACTAAGGGGGGCGGAATGATAACAACAATGCCCCTCACAACGTATATTCGTAGATCGAGCCCAAGAAAAGAATACGGTAGAAATTTCAACTTGATGTCATGGGGATCTAATACGCATCCCCTTTGTATGTTGACAAAACACTGGACGTAAACATTAGAGCGTAGGAAGGTGAGTATATTATTAGCGATCGACATAGCGGCACACAATACTAAAAATAACATTAGCGATCATCATAATGATACACAGTGCTACAATAGCTACTTCTAAAGGAAGGGTGTAGGATATTATGAATGTAGGAATATAAATATATCACTTGCGATCGTGTTAACAATACGCAGTACTATATCAACTACTCATAAACGAGAAAATATGAATAACCCTAATAGTCAATATAGAAATAAAAATAGCTCCATATACAGTACAGACCAAAAGTTTGGACACACCTTCTCATTCCAAGAGTTTTCTGTATTTTCATGACTATAAAAATTGTAGATTCACACTGAAGGCATCAAAACTATGAATTAACACATGTGGAATTATATACTTAACAAAAAAGTGTGAAACAACTGAAAATATGTCTTATATTCTAGGTTCTTCAAAGTAGCCACCTTTTGCTTTGATTACTGCTTTGCACACTCTTGACATTCTCTTGATGAGCTTCAAGAGGTAGTCACCTGAAATGGTCTTCCAACAGTCTTGAAGGAGTTCCCAGAGATGTTTAGCACTTGTTGGCCCTTTTGCCTTCACTCTGCGGTCCAGCTCACCCCAAACCATCTCGATTGGGTTCACTCTCCTTCTTGGTCAAATAGCCTTTACGCAGTCTGGAGGTCTGTTTGGGGTCATTGTCCTGTTGAAAAATAAATGATGGTCCAACTAAACTCAAACCGGATGAAATAGCATGCCGCTGCAAGATGCTGTGGTAACCAGCAAAGCACCCCCACACCATCACACCTCCTCCTCCATGCTTCCCGGTGGGAACCAGGCATGTAGAGTCCATTCGTTCACCTTTTCTGCGTCGCACAAAGACATGGTGGTTGGAACCAAAGATCTCAAATTTGAACTCATCAGACCAAAGCACAGATTTCCACAGATCTAATGTCCATTCCTTGTGTTCTTTAGCCCAAACAAGTCTCTTCTGCTTGTTGCCTGTCCTTAGCAGTGGTTTCCTAGCAGCTATTTTACCATGAAGGCCTGCTGCACACAGTCTCCTCTTAACAGTTGTTGTAGAGATGTTTCTGCTGCTAGAACTCTGTGTGGCATTGACCTAGTCTCTAATCTGAGCTGCTGTTAACCTGCGATTTCTGAGGCTGGTGACTTGGATGAACTTATCCTCCACAGCAGAGGTGACTCTTGGTCTTCCTTTCCTGGGGCGGTCCTCATGTCAGCCAGTTTCTTTGTAACGCTTGATGGTTTTGGCCACTGCACTTGGGGACACTTTCAAAGTTTTCCCAATTTTTCGGACTGACTGACCTTCATTTCTTAAAGTAATGATGGCCACTCGTTTTTCTTTACTTAGCTGCTTTTTTCTTGCCATAATACAAATTCTAACACTCCATTCAGTAGGACTATCAGCTGTGTATCCACCTGACTTCTGAACAACACAACTGATGGTCCCAACCCCATTTATAAGGCAAGAAATCCCACTTATTAAACCTGACAGGGCATACCTGTGAAGTGAAAACCATTTCAGGTGACTACCTCTTGAAGCTCATCAAGAGAATGCCAAGAGTGTGCAAAGCAGTAATCAAAGCAAAAGGTGGCTACTTTGAAGAACCTAGAATATCAGACATATTTTCAGTTGTTTCAAACTTTTTAGTTAAGTATATAATTCCACATGTGTTAATTCATAGTTTTGATGCCTTCAGTGTGAATCTACAATTTTTATAGTCATGAAAATACAGAAAACTCTTGGAATGAGAAGGTGTGTCCAAACTTTTGGTCTGTACTGTATAACAAAACTTTATTTACAAAAAAACATGTACAGTAAATGTGAAAAGATCAGGCAATAAAATATTAATGATGTTTTGATAATGAAAATTATATCAAAGGATATGCTTACAAAAAACAACCAAATTATATATTTTCATTAAGACCTAAAGGTTGAATTGATTTAAAAGTATATATCCACTTGCATTCCTTTTGAAGTATTAATCGATTCCAGTCTGATGTTTGTGGATACAATTGTGTTTGTTATGCTTTTTAATTTTGGCTTGACCATTCCTGTTAGGTAGAATATTTATATGGGTGGAATGATTGGCTAGTATTAATATCTGGTATGTAGGATATATAGGTTTACTATTAATTTTATAGAAGTATTCATTGTTTTTCTGTTACCGGACAAATTCCCTGCATCCCATCATACAGCTACAGTTATGTAATAAATGGCTACCTTTGTCCACCACTAGGGGATTCTCATTGAGCTTAAGTTTTAGCTGTATAAATCTGTGGGTAAGGAATCTCCTCAAGCAGATGTAAAATAAAGTGATGTGTGTTGTAGATACAACATCACAGTAGTGTTTCATAATAGCCTATTAAGGTAATATTGCATTGATGTCACTGTGAATGTCATATCACTGCAATGATATATAAGCTTCTCAACAAAGGAACAGCACAAGTGCACTGTAGAACACGAAAATGCAACCAAATTTGTACGATAAGTATAATGCCAGTTTTAATTTTGTATGGACACCACCACCAAGGGATTTTGAAGGTCTATAAATATTTTTTGTGAAGTATATCCTAAAACAATGAAAACTATATTCCACCTGATAATGATGATCAACCAGATACACAAGGGAAAATTATTTTATTAGAACTCCTAATTTGATAAAGCATGCTTATTAAATAAATAAAGTTATACACTATACAAACCATTGTTAGAAAAGGTATTTCTGATAACCAAAAGCAAGCCAGCAAGTGATCGGTCCCCAACTGTAATGGTCTAGTGTCAAAGTGTCAGAATTAAAATATTATAGCTAAAACAAGAGTTTTTTTTATTAATTCTTATTAGCAAATTAACATTTTACATTTGTACTCCATATTCTAGTGCAGGGGTACTCAGCCACTGATCAGGGTCTGCCTTATGAGCATTATACTGTGTGTGTGTGTGTGTGTGGGGGGGATTTAAGAACATTATACTGTGTGTAGGAGACTAAGGAGCCTTATACTCTGTGGAGGGGCATTAAGGAGCATTATACTGTGTAGGGACATTAGACCCCTCCTCCACAATATTATGCCTTCATATGTTCTAATAAACTACCAGTGCCCCTTTCCCCCACGCACTATAATTCCCCATTGGTGCCCCCACAAACAATTGACACTAACAGTAGTCGGGAGAAACATTCATCTCCCGATGGTACCTTATAACACCAAGCACCAATTTACAAGGGAGGAACACAGTTTGATTCAGGTGACCCTAAACTATGTATCTGCGGGGCTACAATGATATGCTCGGTTCTAGTGACGGGCTCCCTTTAACCCCTTCCCGCCTGAGCCATTTTTCAATTTTCGTTTTTTACTCCTCGCCTTCCAGAAGCCATCATCTTTTTATTTTTCTGTTCAGCTGTTTGAAGGCGTAATTTTTGTGGGACAAATTGTACTTCTTAATGGTACCATTTAATATTCCGTATGATTAACTTGGAAGCTGGAAAAAAAATCAGAATGGGGTAGAATTAGACAAAAACTGGTTTTGCACTTTCGTACGGGCTTTGTTTTAATGCATTTACTGTGCAGCCAAAATCATATGTTAAGATAAGATAAGTGTAACGTCTCTGCCTGTTCAGGTCTCTGCATCACCCTCCGCCCGCACACGGCAGCGCAGGAGGCGTGCTCAGTTTGATTCCATGTTTAAGATTCTTGTTGCTCAGTCTGAACACTGTCCTAGACTATGTAATTGATTTTCTACCACACCCGTCTCAGCACCTTCATTTTCCTCTGCTCCACTAATAGTTAATCTCAGCCTTGCCTGTGTGATTGACATCCTGTCTACCAATCCAGTCTGGGGCGGGTCCTGACTTTCTATAAACAGGTTGTCAGCCCTCACATGCTTGCTGACTATTGATTCTGTCTTGTGACTTGTCCCTGCTAGCTCCTTTTCTGCTATTCCCTGTATTCCTATTTCTGACCTCTGGCTCTGTTTTTGACTATTCTCTTGGATTGTGATTTGGTACTGCATTGCTCGACTGTTACCGACCCCTTGACTTGCTCACTCTGTTTCTGTGTTGTTTTGTCTTGTCCTGTTCTGTGCGTCACTTATATTAGGAAGGGACTGATCAACCAGTTGCTGGCTGTCGTCTAGGACAGATCGGGCAAGTTAGCCAGGGACAGTGGGGGGGTTCAGCTTTAGGGCTCGCTGCAGGGTTCTGCAGCGGCACTGGGGAATTGCTCAACTGGCAATTCCCTTACAATAAGATAAGATAATCCTTTTATAGTCCCACCATGGGGAAATTCAGTTGTTACAGCAGTATAGATAATACAAATACAAAAGCTCCAAGGTAGAAGCATTACAGTGACAGTAGGTACAGATAAAAAGGTAAAGGTAAAAAAGTAGTAGAAGGGATATCACAACTTAAGTTCTCTGTATGGAATGAGCTCCGCTTAGGTTAGTGTTGGTTGTACAGCCTAACCGCAGCAGGGAGGAAAGACTGCCCAGTGCTATCACAGTTACCTGCATTGTGTAGGTCAGTACAATTATAGTGATATCAAATTTATTTATATTTTTTACATTTTAACTCCTTAAAAAAATCCTCAAAATTTCTTGTAGTCGTCATATTCTAACTTCTGTAAAATTTTTATACTTCTGTGTACAAGCCGGCATAAATTATTTTTGTGCAGCCAAATGTACTATTTATTCATACCATTCTGTGGAATGTCTATTGTTTGATCGCTTTTATCCAAATTTTTATGCAAAGCAAAACACCAACAAAACAGTGGTTCGACTATTTCGATTTTTTTTTTCGCGGTGCGGCATTCACCATATAGCGAAAAATATTTTTAGAAGTTTGTAGTTCAGGCAACACAGGGATATCTAATGTGTATGTGTTTCACTTTATTTATTTATTTAGTTTTATATGGTTTCTAGAGAAAGAGAGGTGAGTTGAATTTTTAAATCTTTAAATTTTTTTTAGTTTTTTTTGCACTTTTATTTTTGATCATTAATTCAATACACTGCAATGCATTGAGACATACTTATAGTGCCTAGTGCAACCTGTATTACAATTAATAAAATTACAAGGGTGAGATCCAGGGCCAGCGATCCACCCCAAATTGACGGCGAATATGCGTTAGGTGGTTAATGCCTGCGATCATGGGTATTGCCACCAAGTCTCTGCTCTATATTACAGCAGTATCCCAACTAGCTTTTGAAATACCCTATATCTGCTGTAATAGTACAGTGGATGTCACAAAAGGGTTAAAAGACCTTCTGGCTATTTATCTTTAACCAACGTTTCTGGGGGAAACCTTGACTTTAGGCACATGACTTGATCATCATTAAGGAAATGCAAAAAAAGAGCATACTGTTATGATATCCACTCAGCGCAATGTTGAGACCACCCCTAAAAAAATCCAATGATGCTGCTGGCATCAACCATGTCTCCACAGGATCAGAAAACCTTTTGGAAGCAATAGGGCTTTGTTTATAATATGGAGATCCCACTCATTTGTTCAAGAACTCTCCCAAAGACTCCAGCACCTAACTGGTTCTGAGGAAGTCCACCTAGGTGGTTACGTAATTCCTTGTTTTTCTAACAAAGTTCTTTTGTCTGTCAGTA
Source organism: Leptodactylus fallax (assembly GCA_947044405.1). Lineage (NCBI taxonomy): Eukaryota > Metazoa > Chordata > Amphibia > Anura > Leptodactylidae > Leptodactylus > Leptodactylus fallax. The sequence continues at coordinate 6,144,299 of CAMRHE010000041.1, forward strand.
TTTCTTCGAATGGTAGTTTATTTAGGAATTTATTTAGGGGTATCAGAGTACAGGGGGCTGAATACTTTTGCACGTCACACTTTTTAGATTTTTATTTGATTAAAATTTTGAAAACCATGTATCATTTTCGTTCTACTTCACAATTATCTGCTACTTTATGTTGGTCTATCACTTAAAATCTCAATAACATACATTTAAGTTCGTGGTTGTAAGGTGACAAAATGTGAAAGTTCAAGGGGTATGAATTCTTTTGCAAGGCACTGTACCTGATGGTCGTGTGGTAGTTTCCCCTGGGGCGCTTCCAGTTGGTGAGGGGTCTTCTCTTACCCTGAGCCATGTGGTGGTGTTCGGAAGGGCCCTGATGGTAAGTGCAGGAATGACTCAGGAGGCAGTGGTGCAGTTGAACCAAGATGAACTTTACTGAGGTAACTGGTAACATATGCAGCTTTCCGATGGGACTTGTAGTAATGGAGTTCCACAGTGGTGACTTATGACTTGGTATGAGGGATGCCCAGAATATGAGACAGTATATGGTGCTTTTCTCCACTCCGGTAATAGAAAGTCTCTGTCCCACTATGGCTATGAATTAAATGAAGTGCCAGGATCCTAGATCATACCTCTCAACCGTCCCAGATTCAGCGAGACAGTCCCAGATTCCTGGTCCTGTCCCACTGTCCCGGTCGGCGGGAGGTATGTCCCAGTATGAACTCCAGATGCAGATGAGTTAAATACAATGGTGAAGCTGGAGCTGTCTACAGACAGCTCCTGCCTCACCACTCTGTGTGAAGCACATCCCTGTGTGCTCTGGCCCCGAGAGCTGTAGGCGCGATGTGATGGCGTCAGTCACATCGCACCTGCAGCTCCCTGAACACTCTGGGAGAACAGACTTCTGCAGAGCAGCAGGGGAGCAAGGAGAGGTGAGTATCAATGTTTTTATTATGTTAAACTAGTGGCAGATGGAGGCGGAACATTAAACTGGGGGGAGATGAAGAGGAACATTAAACTAGGGGGGCAGATGGAGGGTGATACTAAACTGGGGGCAGCTAGAGGGGGACATTAAACTGGGGGCAGATGAAGGGGGCATTAAACTGGAAGCAGATGAGGGGGATATTAAACTGGGGCAGATGGAGGGTGACATTAAATGAGACAGGTGAAGGGGGGACATTAAACTGGGGGCAGCTGGAGAGGGGCATTAAACCATGGGGGTAGCTGGACAGGGACATTAAACTGGGAGCAAGTTGGAAGGGGACATTAAACTGGGGGCAACTGGAGGAGAACATTAAACTGTGGGGGTAGCTGGAGGGGGACAGGTCTTCCTCTAGTTGCCCCCAGTTTAATGTCACCCTCCAGCTACCCCCACAGTTTAATGTCCCCCTCCAGCTGCCCCACTTTAATGTCCCCCTCTAGTTTCCCCTGGGGCATGAGGAGAGGGACTTCATACTGTGGGGCAATTGGAGGTGAACATTATAATGTGGGGGCATATAATGTTGGAGTAACTGTAGGAGCATTATATTGTGTGCGGGCACGTAGAAAAATGGATGAAAATGGGTGGAGTCAACGTAGAAGTGGGTGGAGCTAAATTTGCCACGACGCACCACACATTCTGTCCCTCTTTCTGTCCTTTGAAAGTTGGGAGGTATGTCCTAGATACCTAGAGATGAATGGGTCTTGGCTGCAAACCACAACTCTTTACTTTCCCTCTATGGGACTGACAGCAATTCTTCCCTGTCTCAGGGTTGTATAATGGCTGCTGGGCTAATGGTTTCTCTTCCCTTAGGGGCTACATGAGTACACAGCATGTGGTTTTTTCCTACACCACCGCTAACACACACTCAACTACTGTATTGGTTGCAGGAGAATCCACCCCTTAGCCTAGGCCACTGATCGGCCAGAGATGTACCAAGTCCTCTAAAACAGAGGGGTGTCCAGCAACAATGGATTACTCCTGATAAAGGGGAGAAATTAACATGTAGGGAAGCTGCATACAGTGGAAAATACACATATAAAACCAGGGTCGGACCGGTGGGCCCCGAGCCCCGACTATTAGTCCTCACGTCATGGGGGCCCGATCGGGATCCTGACCATCCCGATCGGGCCCCTGACTAGTGGCTTAACGATCGCAGTTGCAAGGGGTGCGACCGCGACCGGGCTCGGCGGGGTATGGTGCCCGTGGCCAGCTGGAGATGGCTGGGCCCCGGACCACTATGTTAGCAGTTGGGGAAAGCCTGGTTCCCCGACCGCTATACATACTGTTATTGGAAAGGGGCCCTGGCATATTGCAGGCCCCTTTCCAATAGATGGCAGGGCAGGGTAGGTGACAGAAAACAATAAATACATATTCTCACCTCACCGGGGCGCAGCGTCCTCTCCGGAGCTCCTCCGTCATGTGACTGAGGCCTGTGATTAGGCCCCAGCGGTCACATGACGTCAGTGCGCCCCCACGTGACCGCTGAGGCCCAATCACAGGCCTCAGCAGCGACGTCAGAAAAGGGCCTGAAGACGCTGAAGACACTGAAGACAACAGGATGGAGCGAGAATGCCAAGGAAAGGTAAGGCAAGGTGAGTATGAGTGTTTGTTATTTTTAATCACTTCCCCTGGGCCTCCGATTATTATACTCTGGGGTCTGAGGAGACCCCAAAGTATAATAATAGCAACGAAACGGGAGGGGGGCTGCTGGGAGCTTATAATACTGTTTGGGGGCCACTGTGGAGCTTATAATACTGGGTGGGGCCCACTGTGGAGCTTATACTCCATACAGTGGCTCCTTCTTTTTTTTTTTTATTACGCCGGGGCAGGTGAAAAAAACAAAACCCCCCCCCCCCCCCCCCGAAACTTTCTTTCCTGTCCCCAGTGTCTCAGCGTGGTTCGGTCCTGCAGTTCTGTTGTTTTCTTCCAGCTGAAGTTCCCGCTGCACATGACTACCTGTGACATCACGTGACCCCTGAGGCCAATCAGCAGCCTAAGGGAAGGGACCTGGGACGTCACAGTCAGTGAGGAATTCCAGCAAAAAGAAGACAGCGGAGCTGCAGGACCGGACCGTGCTGGGAGGACACCGGAGCATCGGAGACAGGTAAGTATGTTTAGTATGTTGTTTTTTTTTTTTTTGGGGGGGGGTAGGGGGGATTCACCTCCCCCGGACTAATTATAAAAAAGAAAAAAATTATACTGGACAACCTCTTTAAAGTGTGGGGCATTAGGGGAGGCCCTGGGGGTATATTAAAGGGGTTGTCCAGGCATAATTTGTTATGGTTTATCCTCAGGATAGGCCATAGATACCTGATCTGTAGGGGGCCGACCCCGGACCGATCAGCTGTATGGAGCCACTTCTGATGCCCATCCTCTACACAATACAGGGCCAGAAGCAGAAATCTCTGTCCTCTGTGTAAGGGCTGGGCACCTTCACTGTATCTCAGCACTTATTGAAGTCAGTAGGAGCTGAGCTGCAGTGAAGGCGCAGGGCTGCTATACAGCGGATGGAGCTTTCTGCTTCCGGTCCTGTGTTGTGTACAGAACAGGCGCCGAGAGTGGCTCCATACAGCTTATGGGGCCATGTGTCAGCCCCCTACCGATCAGGTATTTATGGCCTATCCTAAGCTTAGGCCATAAAAAAGATTAACCCTGGAAAACCCCTTTAATATGCCCCACACAGTTTAATGTCCCCCCACAAGATGTTAGCCCCCATCACTGCTCCCACACAATATAATTACCCCATCACTGTTCCCCATACAGTATGGGGGACCATTGAAGAGGCCACTATGTGGTGGGACCAGTGAAGTGACCATAGAAAAATTTGGTCCAGACAACATCTTAAAAGAGGTTGTCCATAAACTAGAACGACCACTGTGTTGGCCGTCAGGGAGTGTAAAAATAAGAAAATTAAAAAAAAAAAGCATACTCACCTGTCCCCAGCACCCCGTTGTCCCCTGCCTGTGTCTGTTCGGTCTCATGGCGGCGCCTCATTTCTGGAAATCCTGTACCTAATTGGTCTTAGTGATCTCATGAGGTGCAGGACTCCTAGCAAGGAGTCGCCGGCCTGAGACTGAATGGACACTGGCAGTGGACAACGGAGCGCCGGGGACAGGTGAGTATGCTTTTTAATTTACTTATTTTTTACTTTACACCTCCCGTCAGCTACATGGGTTGCTCCAATTCCTGGACAACCTCTTTAAAGGATTTATCCATCTTTCTAATATTGATGGCCTATCCTTAGTATAGGCCATCAATATTACATCTGCGATGATACAACAGCCAGGACCTCTGCAGATCAGCTTTTCCAGGACAGTGCGGCTACAGGTAAAGGTAACAATTCTTGAAGCCACGATGTTCACTTGCCATACAAGGTGTAGCAGTAGGTTTAGGTAGTGCAGTGGTGCACATGGTATAGTGGGTGAGCAGCATGGCTCCCGGCACGTCATTACCTTTAGCTGCCCTGTCTCAGTACCGCTGATCTGCAGGGGTCCTGATGGTGGGCCCCTAGAAACAATTCCACTGGTGGGCCCTAGACATCCCAGTCCGACACTGTATAAAACAATAGGAAATATTTACAAAAATTTTAAATAGTGGCACAAACAATAAAATAAAATAATAAACTGTTTAAGCTGGGATGCTGCAATAGTACTCCTCTGTCTCAAGGTCCATTTTAATCTTTTACCTCACCAGTGACTTTCCAATTTGGCCATAAGTATATAGTTTTTAAAGTGAAATGACCTTAATCATGGATCCCATTCAGACTTATGCTATCCTATCACTTATTTCAGATATGTTCTGTAGCTAATTGTATTGTCCAGGTGATCTTGCAAGCAAAATATTGCAGGAATTATGAGGAGCTTTACATTAGTGTATAGCATAAGGCATAGAAATATATGTACATAGTCAATAAACAATTCCCAAGGCAAAAAAAAATCCCGTAAAATACCGTAAGAACCTTTAATAGGCATCAAGTCTGACAAGTAGAAGATGTTGAGTTATAGTATACTGTATCACTGTCAAAATACAGTGTATCCTAACTGAATAAGATATATATTATCTATACTGTATATTATAAATAATGCTTTCCTTTCCCCCCCCCCCCAAAGTGTAAATTGTATCCATACTATATTGTGTGAGAGATATGTTTTGGCAGGTGTCACATGTGGCCAGTTTGGTTCAATTCTCCATTCTGGTTGTTTAAGTGTTTCTCCAGTGATTTTCCTCTGTCCTCCAACTACCTCACACAGGTGTAAATAGGTCTGCTGCAAACACTTGAGAGCAAAACATGGAGAGGAAAGTATGGCCAATACTTATGGAGCACTGGATGACACTATTTGGGGACCCTGACTTATAAGGCAGTTTATTACTATTTTACTATCCCTTTGTGCACTGTGTAACACAATTCATATAGACATAGGGGGAGTTTACTAAAGACGGCATGTAAGTTTTCTGCTGTATAAGTGGTGTATATTTAGCGCATGGCTGTTTATGCCAAAGAATGCACCAAAATTTGCCACTTACTATAACTCGCACCAGAAAATGGTATGAGGTATACTGTACCTGAAAGCTACGTCACAGGTTGGAGTGTCTTAATAATTCAGGTGCATCTTACACTAGTGGGGGAATGAATTAAGACTGGCAAAGTAAATGCCAGTCTTGCCCCTTTCCCGACATCCACCATATTATTACAGCAAAAGTCGGGCGCTCAGGAGCTATGGCGGGCATTATTATACAGTGGAGATCCGGCGGTAATACCTGCAATCAGAGCCTTTCATTATGGCCCTCAAACTGAAAAAAGGGAGTACCTCAGTTGCCCTTGCCAGCTCCTGTTGTTGCTCCTCCATTACAGCTCTTGTGCAGTGAGATCATGTCGAGAGAGCCGTCCGGTCGCCATGACAGCTGGGAGCCTTCTGAAGGCCTGTGGCAGGACTCAATAGGCATATACTATATACAGTAGTATTGCAGCCTATGAGACAAGCAAAGCCAGTTCAAGCCCCCAAGGGGATGACTTAAAAAAAAAGAAAAAAAAAGCTTTTAAAAAATATATAACAATTAAAATCACCTCCCTTTACCTAGATCTCAAATAATAACATATAAAAATTCTATGAAAATGAACAAATGAAAGTCAGACATTGCTTTTCAACCATGCTTCAACAGAATGTTTTTTAAAAAGATAACTCATGAAACAGGCCTGAACAGAAATGATGGTTCCCTTAACTTAATATTTTGTTGCACAACCTTTTGAGGCAATCACTGCAATCAATCGATTCCTGTAACTGTCAATGAGACTTCTGCACCTCTCAACAGGTATTTTGGCCCACTCCTCATGAGCAAACTGCTCCAGTTGTCTCGGGTGTGAAGGGTGACTTTTCCAGACGGCATGTTTCATATCCTTCCAAAGATGCTCAATAGGATTTAGGTTGGGAATAAAATGCCACTTCAGAATAGTCCAATGTTTTCCTCTTAGCCATTCTTGGGTGTTTTTAGCTGTGTGTTAGTGTAAGTTAGTGTAGTATAAGGGATGGTTAGGAGGGGGAAATATATACTACCATTCAAAAGTTTAGGGTCACTTAGAAAGTTCCTTATTTTTGAAAAAAAGGTATAGTAATCATATTGCCTTAAAGGGGTATTCCCATGAACATAATCATATCTATATTTGTAGATAATTAAAAGTTAAACATTTTTGCAAATATAAGTAGTTAAAAATTGTGCAGAGTTTTAAAGATTCTCTCTAACTATCTTAGTGGTGACAGTCTGTTGTCTTGATCGGTTGCCAATGGATACGACCACGAATGCAGAAACTTTCTATGGTCTGGGACTTCTCAGGAACCCAGCCATGATTTTCGTATTGTAGCTGGGTTATCAGGCATGGACACTACATGTATCAGAAGATATCCCAGCCACAATAAGGAAATCATAGCTAATTTTATGACTTTAGAAAGGTCCTGCATATATGGTCATATCCACTAGCAACCGATCAAGACAATAACTTGTGACCACAAGAGAAAATCTTTAAGACTCTGCAAAATGTATAATTACTTACTGTATATTTGCAAAAATGTTTAACTTTTAATTATCTACAAATTTAAAAATGGTTATGCTCGTGGGAATACCCCTATAAACCTCTTTTTAGGATCTACTATTTATTTATGTAAAGAGAACAACTCCCCCTTCTATCCAATGGCAGAGTCAAGCTGGGAGGGAATTTAGTAATATAGTGGGTAACAGTGCGGCTACAGGTAAAGGTAACAATTCTTGAAGCCACGATGTTCACTTGCCATACAAGGTGTAGCAGTAGGTTTAGGTAGTGCAGTGGTGCACATGGTATAGTGGGTGAGCAGCATGGCTCCCGGCACGTCATTACCTTTAGCTGCCCTGTCTCAGTACCGCTGATCTGCAGGGGTCCTGATGGTGGGCCCCTAGAAACAATTCCACTGGTGGGCCCTAGACATCCCAGTCCGACACTGTATAAAACAATAGGAAATATTTACAAAAATTTTAAATAGTGGCACAAACAATAAAATAAAATAATAAACTGTTTAAGCTGGGATGCTGCAATAGTACTCCTCTGTCTCAAGGTCCATTTTAATCTTTTACCTCACCAGTGACTTTCCAATTTGGCCATAAGTATATAGTTTTTAAAGTGAAATGACCTTAATCATGGATCCCATTCAGACTTATGCTATCCTATCACTTATTTCAGATATGTTCTGTAGCTAATTGTATTGTCCAGGTGATCTTGCAAGCAAAATATTGCAGGAATTATGAGGAGCTTTACATTAGTGTATAGCATAAGGCATAGAAATATATGTACATAGTCAATAAACAATTCCCAAGGCAAAAAAAAATCCCGTAAAATACCGTAAGAACCTTTAATAGGCATCAAGTCTGACAAGTAGAAGATGTTGAGTTATAGTATACTGTATCACTGTCAAAATACAGTGTATCCTAACTGAATAAGATATATATTATCTATACTGTATATTATAAATAATGCTTTCCTTTCCCCCCCCCCCAAAGTGTAAATTGTATCCATACTATATTGTGTGAGAGATATGTTTTGGCAGGTGTCACATGTGGCCAGTTTGGTTCAATTCTCCATTCTGGTTGTTTAAGTGTTTCTCCAGTGATTTTCCTCTGTCCTCCAACTACCTCACACAGGTGTAAATAGGTCTGCTGCAAACACTTGAGAGCAAAACATGGAGAGGAAAGTATGGCCAATACTTATGGAGCACTGGATGACACTATTTGGGGACCCTGACTTATAAGGCAGTTTATTACTATTTTACTATCCCTTTGTGCACTGTGTAACACAATTCATATAGACATAGGGGGAGTTTACTAAAGACGGCATGTAAGTTTTCTGCTGTATAAGTGGTGTATATTTAGCGCATGGCTGTTTATGCCAAAGAATGCACCAAAATTTGCCACTTACTATAACTCGCACCAGAAAATGGTATGCTGTACCTGAAAGCTACGTCACAGGTTGGAGTGTCTTAATAATTCAGGTGCATCTTACACTAGTGGGGGAATGAATTAAGACTGGCAAAGTAAATGCCAGTCTTGCCCCTTTCCCGACATCCACCATATTATTACAGCAAAAGTCGGGCGCTCAGGAGCTATGGCGGGCATTATTATACAGTGGAGATCCGGCGGTAATACCTGCAATCAGAGCCTTTCATTATGGCCCTCAAACTGAAAAAAGGGAGTACCTCAGTTGCCCTTGCCAGCTCCTGTTGTTGCTCCTCCATTACAGCTCTTGTGCAGTGAGATCATGTCGAGAGAGCCGTCCGGTCGCCATGACAGCTGGGAGCCTTCTGAAGGCCTGTGGCAGGACTCAATAGGCATATACTATATACAGTAGTATTGCAGCCTATGAGACAAGCAAAGCCAGTTCAAGCCCCCAAGGGGATGACTTAAAAAAAAGAAAAAAAAAGCTTTTAAAAAATATATAACAATTAAAATCACCTCCCTTTACCTAGATCTCAAATAATAACATATAAAAATTCTATGAAAATGAACAAATGAAAGTCAGACATTGCTTTTCAACCATGCTTCAACAGAATGTTTTTTAAAAAGATAACTCATGAAACAGGCCTGAACAGAAATGATGGTTCCCTTAACTTAATATTTTGTTGCACAACCTTTTGAGGCAATCACTGCAATCAATCGATTCCTGTAACTGTCAATGAGACTTCTGCACCTCTCAACAGGTATTTTGGCCCACTCCTCATGAGCAAACTGCTCCAGTTGTCTCGGGTGTGAAGGGTGACTTTTCCAGACGGCATGTTTCATATCCTTCCAAAGATGCTCAATAGGATTTAGGTTGGGAATAAAATGCCACTTCAGAATAGTCCAATGTTTTCCTCTTAGCCATTCTTGGGTGTTTTTAGCTGTGTGTTAGTGTAAGTTAGTGTAGTATAAGGGATGGTTAGGAGGGGGAAATATACACTACCATTCAAAAGTTTAGGGTCACTTAGAAAGTTCCTTATTTTTGAAAAAAGGTATAGTAATCATATTGCCTTAAAGGGGTATTCCCATGAACATAATCATATCTATATTTGTAGATAATTAAAAGTTAAACATTTTTGCAAATATAAGTAGTTAAAAATTGTGCAGAGTTTTAAAGATTCTCTCTAACTATCTTAGTGGTGACAGTCTGTTGTCTTGATCGGTTGCCAATGGATACGACCACGAATGCAGAAACTTTCTATGGTCTGGGACTTCTCAGGAACCCAGCCATGATTTTCGTATTGTAGCTGGGTTATCAGGCATGGACACTACATGTATCAGAAGATATCCCAGCCACAATAAGGAAATCATAGCTAATTTTATGACTTTAGAAAGGTCCTGCATATATGGTCATATCCACTAGCAACCGATCAAGACAATAACTTGTGACCACAAGAGAAAATCTTTAAGACTCTGCAAAATGTATAATTACTTACTGTATATTTGCAAAAATGTTTAACTTTTAATTATCTACAAATTTAAAAATGGTTATGCTCGTGGGAATACCCCTATAAACCTCTTTTTAGGATCTACTATTTATTTATGTAAAGAGAACAACTCCCCCTTCTATCCAATGGCAGAGTCAAGCTGGGAGGGAATTTAGTAATATAGTGGGTAAAAAAAGTATTTAGTCAGCCACCAATTGTGCAAGTTCTCCCACTTAAAAAGATGAGAGAGGCCTTTAATCGATATCATACACTACCATTCAAAAGTTTATGGTCACTTAGAAATTTCCTTATTTTTGAAAGAAAAGCACATTTTTTTCAATGAAGATAACATTAAAAGAATCAGAATTTACACTCTATACATTGTTAATGTGGTAAATGACTATTCTAGCTGCAAACATCTGGTTTTTAATGTAATATCTACATAGGTGTATAGAGGCCCATTTCCAGCAACCATCACTCCAGTCTTCTAATGGTACATTGTGTTTGCTAACTGTGTAACAAGGCTAATGGATGTTTAGAAAACCCTTGAAAACCCTTGTGCAAGTATGTTAGCACAGCTGAAAACAGTTTTGCTGGTTAGAGAAGCTATAAAACTGACCTTGCTTTGCGCTAGTTGAGAATCTGGAGCATTACATTTGTTGGTTCGATTAAACTCTCAAAATGGCCAGAAAAAGAGAACTTTCATGTGAAACTCGACAGTCTATTCTTGTTCTTAGAAATGAAGGCTATTCCATGCAAGAAATTGCCAAGAAACTGGAGATTTCCTACAATGGTGTGTACTACTCCCTTCAGAGGACAGCACAAACAGGCTCTAACCAGAGTAGAAAGAGAAGTGGGAGGCCCCGCTGCACAACTGAGCAACAAGATAAGTACATTAGAGTCTCTAGTTTGACAAAATCGATGCCTCACAGGTCCTCAACTGGCAGCTTCATTAAATAGTACCCGCAAAACGCCAGTGTCAACGTCTACAGTGAAGAGGCGACTCAGGGATGCTGGTCTTCAGGGCAGAGTGGCCAAGAAAAATCCATATCTGAGACTGGCTAATAAAAGGAAAAGATTAATATGGGCAAAAGAACACAGACATTGGACAGAGGAAGATTGGAAAAAAGTGTTATGGACAGATGAATCGAAGTTTGAGGTGTTTGGGTCACACAGAAGAACATTTGTGAGACGCAGAACAACTGAAAAGATGCTGGAAGAGTGTCTGACGCCATCTGTCAAGCATGGTGGAGGTAATGTGATGGTCTGGGGTTGCTTTGGTGCTGGTAAAGTGGGAGATTTGTACGAGGTAAAAGGGATTTTGAATAAGGAAGGCTATCACTCCATTTTACAACGCCATGCCATACCCTGTGGACAGCGCTTGATTGGAGCCAATTTCATCCTTATACAGGACAATGACCCAAAGCACACCTCCAAATTATGCAAGAACTATTTAGGGAAGAAGCAGGCAGCTGGTATTCTAACTGTAATGGAGTGGCCAGCGCAGTCACCAGATCTCAACCCCATTGAGCTGTTGTGGGAGCAGCTTGACCATATGGTACACAAAAAGTGCCCATCAAGCCATCTAACTTGTGGGAGGGGCTTCTGGAAGCATGGGGTGAAATTTCTCCAGATTACTTCAGCAAATTAACAGTTAGAATGCCAAAAGTCTGCAATGCTGTAATTGCTGCAAATGGAGCATTCTTTGACGAAAGCAAAGTTTGAAGGAGAAAATTATTATTTCAAATAAAAATCATTATTTCTAACCTTGTCAATGTCTTGACTATATTTTCTATTTATTTTGCAACTCATTTGATAAATAAAAGTGTGAGCTTTCATGGAAAACACAAAATTGTCTGGGTGACCCCAAACTTTTGAACTGTAGTGTAACTATAAAGTGAGGATTCATTAGGGGGCATTATGACGATGGGGTTCATTTATATAAGTGACATTATGAACATAAGGGGGGTCATTTATAGAAGGGTTATTACGGGGTATTATGAATACAAGGGGGGAGGTTATTTATGTAAGGGGCCATTAGGGGGCATCATTTATATTAGGAGGCATTATGAACATAAGGGGGTGGTCATTGATATAAGGGGTCATTAGAGGTGCAGTATTTATGTCAGGGGGAATCAGGGGCATAATATGAGGGTCAATTAATTTAATTAAAGTAGGATTAGGGCTTTATTAAGACTAAGGCCCCACGTACTGGGCTGCAGGAAAAAAAGCGCTGCAGGGAAAACCACGGAGGTAACATTGTGGTTTTTCCCGCAGCGTTTTTCACAGAAGGTCTCCCCTGTGGACTTTCTGTTTTCAATACACCTATATGGAAACCGCCAGTTTGGAAATCGCAGTGCGTCTGCTGCACATATTTTTCCACAATGTGTGGATGGGATTTGCTAGAATGCCACATTTTTTTCTGTGGGCTTTTACCACATGGGGCCAGTGGTTTCCTTATAGATATAACTGAAGGACAAAGTCCGCAGAGGAAACCTCTGCAAACTTTCTGTGCAAAGTACTGCAGGAAGAACCGTGATGCGTTGCGCAATTCTGCTGCTGGATGCCATGTGAGGCCTTACCCTTAAGGGTGGGTTCACACTTGCGCCGGAGTCCATCCGCAGCGAATCTGACTGAAAATCCCGGGAAACTGTATAGGGACTGGATAGCGAAAGGTTAGCGACGCATTGCTTAAAAACCCATTCATTTTAATGGGTTTTAATGCGCGAATCCGCAGCACAGAGAGTGTAAGCGCACACCCGCGCATTGCTTTAAAAACCCATTCAAGATTCAAGTTTCCCAAGATTTTCAGTCGGATTCGCAGCGGACGGACTCCGGCGCAAGTGTGAACCCACCCTAAGGCGTTTTCCAGCTCATTTTTATTGATGATCTATCCTCAGAATAGATCATCAATAAGAGATCAGCGAATCCCCACTGATCAGCCATGGGGCCTGTTTATCTCACACCCTGTCTATTTATAGTGACCGTGTGATGTAATTCCAGCCTTGTCACATAGATGTGTATAGGATGAGGCTGTAGTTACATTACATGGCCGCTATGAAAAGAATGACACTGTGTAAACAGAGAAGGGGTCACGGTGCTTACACAGGTACCACGATTCATTCAAACAGCTGATCCTGGGGGTCCCGGGTATTGTAACCCCAATAATTTTTTTTTACCTTTCAATTAGGAAACACCCGGGGCATTATTAATAAGGGGCACTATTTAAAGGGGTGCACAGGGAAGTTACTATTTAAAGATGCACTTGAGGGTATTATTGATTATGTGGGGTTATATTATATATTTTATAATTGGGGGGTATCAGCAGGATGGGGGCTTTGTGTAAGTAAGGACAATGTGGGTCAGGTGCCTGGAAAAGTGAGGAGCCAAAGATGTCTGTGTTGCAAACTTTACAGAGACTGGAAGAAGTGGTCATGGCCGTCCAGATGAAAGAGATGGGGAATGTGAACGATTAGTCAGAGACGTCACCTGTAAGTCATAAATTGTCACTGTACTGTATTCACCTAAATCGTCTACAGAGTCCTGTGTAGAGCCACTATATACCACTATACACTCACCGTATACTGATAGTATCGGTATACGAACATGTCCAAGTTGGACATGTTTGCCCCCCCCCCCGTGCTGATCCCCTAGCTATGCCTCTGGTGAAAGACAACAGTATACAGCACTTCGTTCTTCTTTTAGGCCAAATGCACACAACGGAACAGATGGCAGATGGATTGGTATTCGTTTGCCTTTGGTGATTTTCACTGGATGCATACACTGGAATGAATGAGCAGAGACATAAAAACGGACATGTATAGGATCTGCTCCATATTTTGTGTCTCTTTTATATAGCCCAAACACATGTACAAAAACTACAGATGTGTTTATGGGTCCATAAAAGAGAATGGGCCCACAATTGCTGCAGATTTTTTTTAGACAGTCAAGATTGGATTCAAAAGGAATGGGAAATATAAAGGAAGCACTTACACTTCTCTCTCCTGCTAAATCCACTTCTGGCTTTGGCTCAAAAACCCACAGAAAAATCTGCAAAAAAATGCAGCCCTTCGGGACCTGTGGGAGGGAACACCCTTTTCCAGTGGAAAGCAATGAGTGTTTTGCGGTGCATAAATAAAGAAATAGTTTGGACGTCTTTTTACCTAAATGTCTAGGGGGTAGATTAAGAAAATAGGTAAGAGGGTCCAGTGGGACTCCCTGTATCAAAAGAGCATCAGTGAGAGTTTTGACCTTCGTCCAGAAGGGGCGGATCAGGGGGCAATCCCAGAAAATATGGTATAGCGTGCCCGCTGTGGCCTGGCAGCGCCAGAAAGTAGAGGGAATGTTAGGATTGAGGGTGTGGAGTAAGGTTGGGGTGTGATACTGTTTTGACAAGTTTTATCAACACAGGTTCTAGATACGCTTTAAAGAATGCCGGTCAATTAGGATATAAAATAATTTTATTTAAATGAGTATAATGACAAATCAATTATGGTAAAATGATAGTATATAAGTGATATAATACATTGATTGCAAGAAATAGTGTGATATTGCGTACACTTTTGTAAAATGCTAGATACAAAGATTAATATACAAAGACAAGGATACAAAGATTAAGATACAGAATCATCAACAAGAGCTTACATCATCATCTGACCGGAAAAGAAAATCATCAACCGTGGAAGCGACCAGCAAAGGCAGAGAACCCTTGGGAAACAACACAGTGAGGAGCATCCTCTACACATGGACTTCATCACAGCTTCTGACTTCATCAGCGCCCCCTCAGCTTCTTATACCTATTAAACAAAATGACTGACACAACCTACTGTTGCATAAGCCTGAACTGCGCAAGTGCTGTTTGGCTACCTCATCCTGTACCATGGAGTGGCCAGTTCCAAAACCTCAGATAAGGTAGCCAAAACAACCTTCAGAAAATGATAATAGGCTCCTGGGTGAAAAAGATCTCATACATTTGTTCACACGGATCTGTGAAATAAAGAAAATAACTAAAACATCAAAGATATGCAAGCCTGTGCAATTATGTTGAATAACAGAGTTCGCACAGCAATGAGAAATTCGGCTTAAGGCAAAAATGGAGTATATAATACAAAATGGAGACTATAAAATACAAAATGGAGACTAGAATATGCTTCAAATAGCCATCAATTTTACTAGCACTACAGATACCAATGCAAGAGTATTTTGTATTGGGTTTCCTGGAATGTTACACATGTTGAGGACTTGTTGGAATTTTTGTCTCTAGCCCCCACCATTCCCGAGCAATCAGCCCTGTTATTTTGCAGATTTTCTGTGAAAAGCACCCATGGTGCCCCCGTGGTTTTTCCTTCAGCGCTTTTTTGCTGTGGCTCGCTACATTGGCCCTTGGCCTTAAACAGTTTTTTTAATGAAAATTATGCAAGAGTTCTGGCATGTTTTCCTTAATAAGTTTCCCCCCATGTGTGCACAAACACATCAAGATTAAAAACACCAAAAAAAAAAAAAAAAAACACAAAGGAATTGCTAGCAATACTGGTGTTTTTTATGTTTTTTTATTTTGCAAAAAAAGAAAAAAAAGCCATCATGACTAAAACTAAGTGTGCCAGATGTCTAAAATGGACTTTATTCCTGTGCTACTAAACACTTTACATAAAATTCTCCCAGCAAAGGTGTCCAAAAATATTTCCAAATACCATCATTTACTTAAAGGGAGTCTATCATTGGAAAATTTTTAACTGGTGATACTGTAATGTAGCCTTTATAAAGGCTATTCCAGCAATACCTTCATTTTTCTGATCTACCCGATAGTTTTTAAATAAATCGCCTTTTTATCCATATGTAAGTGAGGTCCAGAGAGCACAGTAGACGTTAGCCTTGTTCAGGGAACACAGACATGTCATTGTGGAATAACACCTATTTTTCCTTCTGAGCCATCCCCTTCTCTGTTATGTGTCTTCCCCCTCTCTCCTTCCTAGCTGTATCACGTGCAGCACTGACGTCCGCCGTTGTCCAAATCTTGCGCATGGGCAGTACGCTATTGTAGTTCAATGATGCTCAGTAGTTCATAGAACTACAAAAGCATACTGGGCATGCACAGTATGCTTGTTCCTTCCGAAATCCAAGACAGTGTGTTACTCAACTTTTTATAGTACACTAGTAGGAATCTTTTGGGTCCTGGGGCCTTACCAGCCTGCATGTTGTTAATTGCCTTGGCCTGGGTCAGGCAGATAGTTTTTGTCAGTCAGGTAGTCTTTTTTTTTTTTTTTTATAAACTGTAATTTTTATTAACATTTTGATAAAAGGACAGGAGGTAGCAAGACTTCAGTCGAAAGATAAACAAGAAAGAGATAATTGCCCCCCCCCCCCCCCTGTCAATTAACAAGGAACAATAATAGGCAAATACAATAAAATTCAACAAGGAAAAAAGAAAAAAAAGGGAAAAAAAAAGGGGGGGGGGGAGACAGACAAGTAGGGAAAAACAAGAGGGAATAATACCGAAAAGGAGAGGAGTAGATGACCTGTCTGCAACCTAAAGACCCCGAAGAGTGCAATACGTATCCCATTGCGACCAGACAGACTGGAACGCCTCCACAGTGTTATTAATGTTCGCAGTCAGGTGTTCAAGGGTGCGAATGTCCCTCATTCTGCCAAGTAAATCCGGCCCTGAGGGCGGGGACACCAACCTCCAATTACGTGCTATGAGAGTCTTCGCAGCTGCACAGAGATGGAGGAAAAGGCGGGACGGCGCCTTGCCAAAGAGTTTAGGAGGGAGGCCAAGGAGATAAATCAGCGGGTCTAACGGGACCCTCTGGAGAAAGAGAGCCTCTGTCACTGCCCTGACCTCCCTCCAAAAACCAAATATGAGTGGGCAAGTCCAAAATATATGATACAAAGAGCCATGACCTGAAAGGCACCGCCAGCACACCGGTGGTATTGTAGGGTTGAGGGAGTGGAAAAGAGCAGGGGTATGATACCAGTGCATAAGTAGTTTGTATTGGGTCTCCCTATGAGTTATGCACATAGAGGACTTCACCGCTCGGGACCAAATCACCTGCCATTGACCTAGAGTAATCGTAACCCAAAGCCTCCTCCCATTTGGTCATGTATTGATGAACCACCGGTGTGCTATCCCCCGGGGCAGAGAGGAGTTGGTATACGTATGAGATAAAACCCCTTGTAGATACGCCAGCTCGGCAAAGCTTCTCAAACGGGGAGGGTCGGGAGACTGTGAGCGAGTCAAATAATGAACGGACTAGATGAACAACCTGGTGATAGTGAAGCCACTCTGTCGACGGGAGACCAAGGGTAGAGGTGAGAAAAGCAAAGAGCCTAAGCTCCAATGTAGAAGGGTCAACCATGTCCGCAATTCGATAGAGACCTGCCTCCGACCACACCCGGACCATGCTAGAGGTCATGCCTTCCGGGATCAGGGGGTTGTACAGAATAGTGACCATAGAGGACCTCTCAGAGGTCATAGGGAAACGGCGGGAACACTCTAGCCATATCGCTCTTGTAAACCTAATAGGACCCAATAAGTCAGGGGGTGGGGGCAGGGGGGGGAGCTGACCCATAAGAGGGAATTAGGATGCACAGGTGCCATCCACAACTTCTCTATTTCCACCCACTTTGTGTAAGCTGGGTATAGTCGTCCAAAAGGGAATACAACGCAGATGCGTCGCCCAGTAGTAATGGAGCAGATGGGGGACGGCCAGACCCCCACACCCCCTCCCCGCCAACATGGCAGAGCGGGGTATACGGTGACGTCTAGCATTCCAGATGAACTGGAATATGGCTTTCTGTAGGTTTCTGAGCTCACTCCTAGGGACTGCCACTGGTAATGTCTGGAAAAAATACAACAATTTAGGGAGCAGGGTCATCTTGACCTCTGTAATGTGTCTGAGGAGGGAAACTGGAAGAGACTTCCAGGAATCCAGCAGAGATCGAAGTTCCCGAAAAGGCGCGGGTAATTTGCTGTGTAGAGTGTCGCATAGAATGGAGTAATACGGACACCTAGATAGTTAATAGAGTCCGAGCACCACTGGAAGTTATAATTACTGCAGAGTAGAGCTAAAAGATCATTCGGGACATTAAGGGGAAGGGCCTCAGTCTTGGAGGAGTTAACTTTGTATCCCGAGAGGTTCCCATATAACTTCAGAACACGCAGAAGGTTAGGCAGTGTAGTGTGTAGGGAAGTCAGAGTAAATTGCACATTATCTGCGATAAGCAATATTTTAAACTCCCTATCCCGAACTGCAACTCCCCTTATGTTAGGATCTTGGCGACTCATGGCTGCTAATGGCTCAATGCAAAGAGCAAAAATAAGAGGGGAGAAGGGGCAACCCTGTCGTGTCCCGTTGCTAATAGGGAAGGGAGTGGAGTTTGAATGGGGGAGTTTTATCTCCGCTGTGGGTTTAGAATACAAAGACCTGATCGCTGTTAGGAATGGCCCCGAGAGGCCAAAAGTCTGGAGAGTGACCAGAATAAACGACCAGTCTAAGCGGTCAAAGGCCTTCTCAGCATCCAAACCCAGTAACAGAGTCGGAGTGGAATAATGATTGACGACCTTCACCAAGTCCACAGCTCTTCTGGTGTTGTCGCACCCCTGCCTGATCCTTATGAACAAGGGAAGGAAGGCAAGCATTAAGGCGGTTGGCCAAAATTTTGGTAAACAGCTTCAGGTCAGTATTTAGCAAAGCAATCAGACGATAATTGGAGCAATCCTGCAGGTCCTTGCCTGCTTTGGGGACTAGGGTGATATGGCAGTGAAGCATAGTGGTAGGAATAGGGGAGCCTGAAAAGAAGGAATTAAATAAATCAACTAGGTAACCTGAGAGTTCCTCCTGAAATGATTTATAATACAAGTATGTAAAGCCATCAGGGCCAAGGGCCTTACCATTAGGTAAATCTTTCAAAACCCCCTCCAACTCCTCTGCAGTAACAGGGGCATTGAGCGAGGAGACGGCCTCCGGGGAAAGGGTAGGGAGGTGGCAATCGCCTAGGTAAGTGACTAAAGGGGGGAGGGGATCAGCAGATGACCGTGTGCCAGGTTTAGGGAGGTTATACAACTTCATATAATATGATCCAAAGGTTGAAGCGATAACCTTGGGGTGGTGTTGAAGGATGCCGGCGGGGTCACGAACAGCATGAGGGGTCGAGGAAGCTCGATGGTCCCTGAGAGTCTTCGCCAAGAGAGAATGCGCCTTGTTTCCTCATTCATAGTACTTCTGACGAGTGTACAAGAGGAGGTGTTGGACCTGGTGTGTCTCCAGAGATCAGAGATCAGCACGTGCCACTACTAGTTGACGAAGAACCCTGAGGGAGGGGTGAGCAGATAGAGTATCCGATAACAAGCGAATCCGGGCCAAGAGGCGCCGTCTCTGAGCCTGTCTATCATTTTTTAAACGCGAAGCCAAGGCAATGCAATGACCGCGCATAACCGCCTCGTGGGCAACCGCCTCCCACAACACTGCAGACGAGGACACCGAACCCACGTTATCCTGGAAATATGCCACTAGATGTGGCCGCAGGGCAGAGAGCATGGCAGGATTGCATAGTAGGGATTCGTTAAGGCGCCAGTGACATTTTCTAGTGGGGACTAGAGCAGGAGACAACGTTACAATAACTGGGGCATGGTCAGACCAGGAGAGGCTCCCAATGTCAGTGTCCACCAGCAGACTAAGGGAGGGGGCGCTCCCAAAAAAATAATCAATGCGTGTGTGGGTGTTATGAGGGTGGAAAAAAAAGGTATAAGAGCGTGCTGTAGGGTTATCGACCCGCCACAAGTCATAGAGAGCATACGAGTGCAATAGGCGACGGAACTCCCTTGACAACTGAGCCTGAGCACGGGACGGAGGCTTTGGGGGGACTGCAAGTCTATCGGCATGTTCTGAAAACACCATATTGAAATCCCCCCCCCCCCACTAACCATGTAGCCGAGGGACAGGAGCGGAGGCGAGGCAGCACCCGTCTCAGAAAGCGAATTTGGGAAGAGTTAGGGACGTAAAGATTACAAAGGACAATAGGAGTACCATGGAGGCAGCCCTCAAGTATAATATAGCGACCCTGCGGGTCGATATGAGACGCCGCGACCGGGAGAGGAGAATAGCTACTCCAGCTCTGCGCCGATCACCGGTAGCGGAGTATGCCACTGGGTAGTGGTGTCTAGCAAAGTTAAACGATCCAGTGTGATCAAAGTGGGTCTCCTGAAGAAAGGCAACATCAGTGTGAAGGGACCGCAACTCTCGCAGGACCGTTCGCCACTTGATGTTGGAGCCCAGGCCCTTCACATTAATGGATACACATCTAACCATTTGTGAAAGATCCTCCGTGCGCCAAACCGCTTTGGCCACACCCTGAGTCCTCTTTCATATAGAAACCACACTCACCGCCAGTGAGTGCCGGGTTCACAAGATAAATACAAGACAAGCCTTCTAAATTTTATATATTTATTAACCCCTAAATGGGTCGGTATTAAAATCTAACATATACAGATCAGAACAGATATGCAGACATATGCAAGCATTAACAGTTACTAGTTGCAAGATACAG
This sequence comes from Leptodactylus fallax, assembly GCA_947044405.1. NCBI lineage: Eukaryota > Metazoa > Chordata > Amphibia > Anura > Leptodactylidae > Leptodactylus > Leptodactylus fallax. The sequence continues at coordinate 6,164,753 of CAMRHE010000041.1, forward strand.
TACAAATAAAATAAAAGGGTTTAAAGGTGAAATGATTACTTTACCACACATGTCCTTGATGTGGTTCTATAGTCCAACACTCACACATGGCATGTGTGAGTCACCAGTGGAGGCTTCTTGGCATGTGGCATTAACTCCTAGCATGTGGCATCACAGTACAATAATCCAGCCTGCATGCTCTTTACAGTCTCTCACAGTCTCTTGTAGGCTCATCATCGTCAGCAGCAGCATTCCAACCTGCCTGCTCATAGTAGCATCTCAGTCAAAATCTCTCTCAGTGGAAGTCTGTGATGGTCTCCTGCATAATCTCTTAGTGTTAGTCTCCTGCATAATCTCTTACCTCATCTTTTATACCCTTTATGCCACCTCCCAGAATGAGGTCACCGTCGACAGTACGTCTGATGAGTTAATTCAATCACGGTCAGACCCTTTGTATGTAGATGAGACAAAGTGAATTGATACCCTGTTATCAGTCATATCTGATCAACAGCCCAGGCGTGAACAATGCACTATTGTTTGATCAGCCAGGGCTGTATAGGAATACAATGGAGCCCTATTTTTCCAGCCTAGACGCTACTGCCAATATGCACCTAGGCTTGTAGCTGCGCACAGTATGCAAGCAAGGAAGAAGGGATATCCTATACCCAGAGACCAAAATATAGCTGAGTTATGGCCATATTTAGGCAGAATCATCACACCATTGAAAAAAAAACTAAAATATATAATTGCAGATGACAGTCTGGCTCACCCACAGTCGTACCGATCGGGGAGGCACCCACCCGAAGTTCAAACCAACACCAAGGTCTGTAGGGAGAATTCTCCAAAGAGGCCGCCAGGTCATGGAGGCGGGGAGGGTGGCGGGAAGTGGGGGAGGATGAGAGAATAAAAACAATCATTAGGACAACAATATACTTAATTAACAAATATGACATGGGCAGAACTAAACTCCTGCCAAGGGGCTGTCGGAGGCCGCTCGTCCAAAAGGAGAAAAACAAGGGGCAGCGTCCACAGCCCCAAAATATGGAGGGCACGCAGAGAGCACGGGGAGTCCAATGAGCTCCACTCCCCCCCCGCACACATCACAAATGGACTAGGAATAAATTTTATCCGTGGACCTAAAGGAAGGAAAAAGAATAAAAACTGCAAAAATACAATATTAACATAAAGAGCATAACTCAAGAGGGTGGGCAAGTCCATTAAGGTGATGAAAGTCAGTCAGCAGGACCTCCTAGCCGACACCTCTGGGCAGGTGATCGAGGAGAGTGGAGGACACGTCTGCTAGGGAGCTGGTGTTGCCACACAGGTGGGGGTGGTGGTGGGGGCTCCGCCAGTTCCCAGTCAGGCAGCTCCCGTACAGAGATCTCCAGCAGGTCGCAGAAGGAGGGCAAATCTTTACGGGCTATGAGAGCAAATGGAAAGCCCCACCAATACGGAATCTGGTGATCTCTCAAAATCTGTAGGAGGGGGCTTAGGTGACGCTGCTTCTGAAGTGTAAGGAGAGAGAGGTCTTGAAAAAACCGTATCTTGGCACCTCCAAAGTCTATATCCATCATGGAGTGGGCCCTTGCCATGATAGCCTCCTTGGTAGCAAAGTCATGGATACAGCAGATCACATCTCGTGGGGTAGAGGAGAGGTTCTTAGGTCGGAGGGCACGGTGCGCTCTGTCCAGCTTAATCTTGTGAGACGGAGGCTCCTGAAGGACATTGTTAAATATTGCCTCAAGCGTAGCGTGGAGATCTTCATCGTGGGTTGCCTCGGGTAGGCCCTTAATCCTAAATTTATTGCGCCTGTCTCTATTATCAATGTCCTCTAAGTGGCGCTGTACCTCATGCAGCGTTGCAGCCTGTGCAGAAGTAGAGTCATGAAGCTGCCCAACATATACCCTAGTAGTGTCATGGTCCTCCTCTAGGGTCTCAACTCTAGTAGCAATAGAGTGGAGGTCGGTACGCAAAACAGATATTTCAGAGCGGAAAGTCTCAGTCACTTCAGCAATCAACGATTTGAAATTTTGCTTATTGGGGATCTGCGAGAGAAAAGACTGCCACTGCGGAGGAGCTTGTGAGAAATCCAAAGCTGAGGCCTGAGATGCTAGCAGGGGTGGGGTAGGAGGCATGCTGTCACTGTCCTGCGCGGCCAAAGGAAGCAGGGCCTCTGGGATGCCTGGGTCTGAGTCCTCAGCCCCACGGGCCAGCGTGAGGAGCTGAGGCTGGGGAGAAGCAGGGGACAGCTGTGGGGGGCCCAAGGGAGAGGCAGGATCTGGAGCAGGAGGGGTTGTGGAGGGCCTGCCAGGGGGAGCACCTGAGTGCCCTGTACTCACAGCCGGTGGATCAGGAGAGGTCGAGGGGGTGCTGGGGCCCGTTTCAGGTCCCTCCCAGCTCCATGGTTTCTGGTTCTAAAGCTGGGGAGCCAGTCACTGGGGCTTTAATCCTCTTCCCTGAGCGCCCGGTGCCAAAGGGAGCAGATGGAGGAGGCTCCGTTGTGACTGCTGTCGGCAGCTGCGGAGAGGAAGAGAGCTGCCAGGAAAGCCAAGATGGCCGCGCCCGCGCGGCAGGCTGAGTGAGTGCGCCGGCCGGTCGCGCTATATAATTATCTAGGGTGGTTCGGACCAGGCGGTCAGTGGGTCCGTTGGTGCTGGAGAACCCCCTCTTCGTTGTCCTCCTAGGCAGGGGCATACTAACGGGAGCCAGGGTCCAAGGAAAGCAGCGCTTGAGCGGAGCAGGAGCATTACACGTCCTACTCCATGCACACGTGGGCCACGCCCCCAGTCAGGTAGTCTAAAGTCTGCACGATGGGTCTTCAGGTTACTCAGGTCCGTCGAGTACAAAGCAGCATAATAGTCTTGAAACATTCATGCTATATTGCCCCAGAGATGAATGATATAGGTCTGGATGGGATGCAGGAAGGGTACATACAGTGGGGGAAAAAAGTATTTAGTCAGTCACCAATTGTGCAAGTTCTCCCAAGATGAGCGAGGCCTGTAATTGTCATCATAGGTAGACCTCAACTATGAGAGACAAAATGAGAAAACATATCTAGAAAATCACATTGTCTGATTTTTTAAGAATTTATTTGCAAATTATGGTGGAAAATAAGTACTTGGTCACCTACAAACAAGCAAGATTTCTGGCTCTCACAGACCTGTAACTTCTTCTTTAAGAGGCTCCTCTGTCCTGCACTCATTACCTGTAGTAATGGCACCTGTTTGACATTGTTATCAGTATAAAAGACACCTGTCCACAACCTCAAACAGTCACACTCCAAACTCCACTATGGTGAAGACCAAAGAGCTGTGGAAGGACACCAGAAACAAAATTGTAGACCTGCAACAGGCTGGGAAGACTGAATCTGCAATAGGCAAGCAGCTTGGTGTGAAGAAATAAACTGTGGGAGCAATAACTAGAAAATGGAAAACATACAAGACCACTGGTAATCTCCCTCGATCAGGGGCTCCACGCAAGATCTCACCCCGTGGGGTCAAAATGATCACAAGAACAGTGAGCAAAAATCCCAGAACCACACGGGGGGACCTAGTGAATGACTTGCAGAAAGCTGGGACTAACGTAACAAAGGCTACCATCAGTAACACACTACGCCGTCAGGGACTCAAATCCTGCAATGCCAGACGTGTCCCCCTGCTTAAGCCACTACATATCCGGCTCGTCTGAAGTTTGCTAGAGAGCATTTGGATGTTCCAGAAGAGTATTGGGAGAATGCCATATGCTCAGATGAAACCAAAGAAGAACTGTTTGGTAGAAACAGACCTCATCGTGTTTGGAGGAGAGTGAATGCTGAGTTGCATCCAAAGAACACCATACCTACTGTGAAGCATGGGGGGTGGCAAAATCATGCTTTGGGACTGTTTCTCGGCAAAGGGACCAGGACGACTGATCCGTGTACATAAAAGAATGAATGGGGCTATGTATCGTGAGATTTTGAGTGCAAACCTCCTTCCATCAGCAAGGGCATTGAAGATGAAACGTGGCTGGGTCTTTCAACATGACAATGATCCCAAGCACACCACCAGGGCAATGAAGGAGTGGCTTCGTAAGAACCATTTCAAGGTCCTGGAGTGGCCTAGCCAGTCTCCAGATCTCAACCCCATAGAAAACCTTTGGAGGGAGTTGAAAGTCTGTGTTGTCCAGTAACAGCCCCAAAACATCACTGCTCTAGAGGAGATCTGCATGGCGGAATGGGCCAACATACCAGCAACAGTGTGTGCCAACCTTGTGAAGACTTACAGAAAACGTTTAACCTCTGTCATTGCCAACAAAGGATATATAACAAAGTATTGAGATGAACTTTTGTTATTGACCAAATACTTATTTTCCACCATAATTTGCAAATAAATTCTTAAAAAATCAGACAATGTGATTTTCTGGATTTGTTTTCTCATTTTGTCTCTCATAGTTGCGGTGATGGTAATAATAACTACCCATATTCAATTACCAAGGAATTAGTGGGGAGTCTGGATTGTGGGGGGTTAGGGGCGTCTAGTGACTCCAGCTACTCAACCTGGGGTATGTTAACCAAGTGAGGTATGGTATAGATGAGGATCAAGCATTCTGATATGAACGGTCTACTTGGTTGTATATGGTCTCTGCAGTACCTGTGCCGATCAGAAAACCAGTCTTAATTAATTTCCCTCAATGTTGAGATCTAAGAAAATATCTTACAGAATTGTTATAAGGTAGTGAATACAGTTATTTACTAAAACAGACAGGTCAGGAAAGGTGACAGGTCCTCTTTAAGGGAGGAATGATTATAAACTACAAGAAACTAAGCCATTGCTTAGAAAGAACTTTATCGAGAAAACTGATACACACATGCTAAATTTCAAAAACGTGGATTCTGGATGCTTTAAGGAGATATTATTTGATTATTTTGCAAATGTTCGTACAGAGTGGAGTTATATGTGTAAAATCAATCACAAAGCGATATCATCATATGTAGACCGAAGCATTAACATTATTTCTGGCTCTGGGCTAAAATTGCACTTCGAACCCCTGATTAACTTCAGAAATCCATTTTCTGTGACATCTGCTCAATCATGAGCTCCCTAGCTTTGTCACTCAGCAATCTGTTCCCAACACCTGCATGAGCAAATTGAGTTCAGGATTAAGGAAGGAATTACTAACTGCTGTATACATAAAATGGTAAGATTTTAAGTTATCGCTCCTGTCATAGATATTGTGCCACAATCATTTACGAGACCATTCCTCCAATTCTATTACCTTGGTGAAAAGATTGAATGGAGCAATGGTGGTTCATGTGCGGTGACCAGATGGAAGGTAACGCTGCAGTTGGGATTGCGGGGTGCAAACAGCGCAGACTTGTCACGGTCTCTGGGCACGAGGGCGCAGCGCTGGTGCTGTCCCACGTTACCACCACTGATACCGGTGATGAGGGGGCTGCACAAATGTTGGTGGTGATTGTTCCCCCGGGGCGCTTCCCCTATACTGTGCCGACTGGTGGTGTTTGGGGCGCCCTGATGTTGTCGGTGCAGAGTCAGACACAGAAACGGTTGTAAAGTTGAACTTTTACTTCCATGGGTGTGGAGGCACAAATGCTTAAACAGTTTCTTCAATACAAAACAACGGGGTACGCCTGGTGACACAGCAAAGTCCTGAGGTACAGGGTAGACTTGATGAAAGGTGTTCCTAGCCCCTTATACTTCAGTGTTACAGCCCTAAGGTGCGTCTGGGCTCCTATTTGGCTCATAGGAGGATGCCCACCATGATACTAGTACATAATATTCCCCACTCACGTTATGTGGTCCTGATAGCTCAGAGTTTCGGGGTGCAATAGTCAGGATGGCGGGATATTCCACAGGTCTGGCCTTGGCCCCTGGATCCTGTGATACTTGCTATGGAGCACGTGTTCCAGAATGTTCTCTCCACAGTCTCATGCTGACAAGATAATGATGCTTGACTTCCTTCAGGGCGATGGCTAGGCAGACAGGGGACAGGATCTTCTGAATAGCTGGAGTATGTCAGCTCTCCAACCTTCCTGGGCCTGTCTAGGACTTGAGATTCCTGCACTAAACTCACTGCTTTCTTCACAGGACATCACACTTATCTCCTCACCTCCTCCTCCTAACACTCCACACTTCTAACTCCTCACACGCAGGACCTTCCTGCAGGGGTGTTACCATGGGGACCCAGTGATCAGCTGACTCCTCCCCTTTTCCCAGGCGATGTCCTCCCATTGGACATTTGGTTACTATTCAATCCTATGGGAGGTGTAATGCATGTGTGAGGCTCACTGGGTGGCGCTGTGTTGTGTGAGACTCAGGACCCCCTGCTATGTCACACAGGCTATGAAGCAACAGGAAATAATACAATGCACAGAGATCACCCTCAGCCCAGCCATAGCCAGCTCTGGGATGCCACATACTCCCCCTCTTTCACTGAGCCGACCTCGGCGACGGGCTGGGGTGAAGGTGAGAAATGTAACATAACGTTAATAAATACGAATAAAGTGCAAATGTCACTAACAGTTTAGAAAAATATAATACCTAGAAACTTGAGGTAAGACCTCCCGGCATAGTCCTGGAATGTCCATGAGAAGTCTGAAGGGTAACGGAGAGATAATTAAACTCAGACTTATGGAACCTTTTGGCGGTACCATCAGACAGTCCATATAGAAACAACAGTAGTGCAAATGGGTCCAGAGGCTCTCTGGCACAATTTCATGAGTGTCCATTATCATGAGAGTCTCTCTGAGAAACAATAAACAGTCCTTTCTGTAAGGAAGAGTAGGCACTCTAGCACGAATGTCCATACCGCAATGGGGTAACAGAACTTCTTTGGCTCGGTGAGCCAGGCACTATGGCTTGGATTGTTGCATATAAATGTAAATACTATATTACATGGCAAGATATTATATATATACTGTATATACACACAGGAAAAACATTAATGTAATCAGAGCAGGAATAACATATATACAGAAGCAGAGACAGTTAACCTCTTTTACCCAAGGACAGCAATGGCATCACTATAGCGTGTTGGAGGTATGCCTTTTGTGGTACGCTCAGAACGCCTAAGTGGAACGAGATTTGAATCAGGAACAGAGTCACTGAAATCAATTAAATCATCTGTCGAAGGGTTCTCTTGCACTAGAGCAATTGGTGGATAACAGCTAAATGGTAGTAGTTTAGGCGCCCACATAAGCTCAGTTAACGTTGGGGGTCTCTCCTTCGCTTCAGAAGGTGACAAGATCTCTGTACTCGTTGTCTCAGCTGGGGGCACCCCTGTGGGTAGTCCTACTTTAAGGCACAGCTTCAGACGGTTTCGGTGTACTACTTGGGGCTGTCTCCCAGGTTTAGAGATCTCATACACGTCGGATTCAGGATATGGTATGGAGATGACACTGTATGGTTCTTTCTCCCAGAATGGATCCAATTTCCCATTCCGATGGTTATTCCATAACCATACACGGTCGCCAACTTTCAGGGGCGCTGCATGGGCGTGATGGTTGTAATCCTCCTGTTGTCTCCTACGAACCTCATCCATGCGCGTTTCAACTATCTCTTTAGCTTCCTCCATACGTCGGCGGTGTTCAACAACCCAGTCTGTTATGGGTAGTGGATTGATGGTGTCAGGGACCTTCACACCAAGGGTTAAGTCTGAAGGAAGTTGACCTTGTCTTCCAAACATTAGATAAAATGGTGCGTATCCCGTAGATGTTTGGGGTGTGTTGTTGTAAATATAGGCCAAGTCCTTGATACGCTCAGGCCACTCAACACCAGGTGTAACTGCGGCTGTTCTTAGCATGCCGATGATCACTTGATTTGCCTTCTCGCACATACCATTCCCTTGAGGGTGATACGCTGTGGTTCGCAACTTCTTGCAGTCTTGGAACTGACACAGCTCAAGGAACAATTGGGATTCAAACGCCGATCCACGGTCGGTGATGATATGCTCAGGACAACCGTAATGGCGGACAAACTCTGCGTAGAAGGTCTCAGCCGTAGTTCTTGCTGTAAGATCTCTGACAGGCACGATGACAAGGAACTTGGAGTAATGATCCACCATTGTCAGAGCGTAGCTGTAGCCGGAACGTGTGGGACCCAACTTCACATGGTCCAGAGCAACAATTTCACACGGCTTTTGAGTCTTAATTGGATGTAGAGGGGCCTTCTGATCTCTTCGACCTTCCTTGGTGATACTACAGGCGGGACACTCTCGGCACCAACTCTCAATGTCACTCCTCATCCCAACCCAATAGAAGCGACGACGGATGGTAGCTTCGGTCTTTTGTACCCCGAAGTGACCGGATCTGTCATGATACGCCTCAAGTATCATCTGTGCGTCTCTTCTTGGTACGAGGATCTGATGAAGCCTTTCACCTGTGACAGGATCAAGAGTGTTTCTAAGTAGAAGACCTCGTTGGACAAACAGGCGCTTCCTCTGTCGCCAAAGGCGTTTTAATTCCACGTCATGAAGACCTCTCTTTACACGGGTTGGTATTCTTCCTGTAAGCAGGAAATCTGACAATTCTCCTAAAACTCTGCTCTCTTCTTGGAACGTTTTCCACAGAGATGGCTCCTGGAGGGATTCGGCAGCTGTTTTCGCCAGAGATTCTCCTTCTACAGGGACACCAATAGCAACCTGTTGGGCAAACTTGTTGTAGAATGGTGGCATATCCACCTCTTCCCAGATGTCTTCTCGGGGTGGTTCTTCTCCCACAGGCAACCTTGAGAGTGCATCAGCGTTAGCGTTGGACTTGCCACTGCGATACTTGACAGAGAACTTGTAATTCGCGAGTCTTGAGGCCCACCGTTGTTCAAGGGCTCCCAGTCGAGCAGTGTCCAGATGCGCCAACGGATTGTTATCTGTGTACACGGTAAAGGGTGTGGCAGCCAGGTAGTCTTTAAACTTCTCTGTCACGGCCCAGACAAGCGCCAGAAGTTCGAGTTTGAAAGAACTATAGTTCTGGTCGTTCTTCTCCGCGCCTCTCAGACTCCTGCTGGCGTAGGCGATGACTCGCTCTTTGTTGTCCTGAACCTGGGACAACACTGCACCCAAACCTTGGTGACTTGCATCTGTGTACAAGCGGAATGGCTGACTGTAGTCGGGATAGGCTAGAATTGGTGGTTGCGTCAGAAGTGCTTTAAGCGCTTGAAAGGCTTCCTCTTGACGCGCTGTCCAGTCTACCGGAAGCTTTCGGTTGTAGTTTTCTCTGGGACAACCGCGCAACAACTCGTTCAGAGGCTCGGCTACTTGGGCGAAGTGTGGTATGAAACGCCGGTAGTAACCTGCGAATCCAAGGAAGCTTCGGACTTCTTTGACGGTAGTTGGTCTTCGCCAGTTCTGGATTGCAGTGATCTTTTCAGGATCAGGTTGGACGCCTTGTGCGCTCACGACATGCCCAAGGTAGTGAACTTGGGGTTTCAACAGGTAGCACTTGGAGGGCTTCAACTTTAGGCCGTGCTGTATAAGTACCTTGAATACCTCGGACAGGTGACGAAGGTGTTCTTGGTATGTCCGGGAGAATACAATAACATCGTCCAGGTACAGTAGCACACTCTGGAAATTCTCATGGCCGAGGCACCTCTCCATAAGCCGTTGGAATGTGGCTGGGGCATTACATAGCCCAAATGGCATACTATTGAATTCAAAGAGTCCCATCGGGGTCGTAAACGCAGTCTTTTCACGATCTTCAGGCGCCATAGGGACTTGCCAGTATCCACTGGTTAAGTCCAGGGTCGAGAAATAGGTAGCTGATCCCAAAGCCGTTAGAGATTCCTCAATCCGCGGCAATGGGTATGCGTCTTTGTGCGTGACGTTGTTGAGTTTACGATAGTCCACACAAAATCGTAGGGTTCCGTCTTTCTTCTTGACAAGGACTAGCGGGGCTGCCCAGGGGCTGTTACTCTCCCGGATGACATCAGCATCTCGCATCTCTTGGATCAACTTTTTCACCGGTTGGTACATCGCTGGTGGTATTGGACGGTGACGCTCCTTGATTGGATGGTGGTCGCCAGTCAGAATGCGATGTTGTATGGTCGTGGTCTTACCAAAGTCCAATGGGTGTTTGCTGAATGCCTGTTGGTAACGCTTGGCCACATTGCGAACCCCATTGATGTGCTCTATAGGGGTATTGGTGTCTCCCACTTTCAATTCATCCCACCAGGACTTCGTGGCTCCATTCTGAATGTTCTCAGCAGCTTGGGTGGAACGCTGTGTGGCGGTAGAATCACCAGAGAGAATGTCTTCTGGTGCTAACCGGTGTAGCAGGGCCACAGAGTGGAACTTGTGGAGGTTCACGGGAGCATCGCCCAAGTTGACTAAGCGGACAGGAACACGTCCATTGGAAACTGTGACAAGGCTGCGGGCAGCCATGACAAGTGGTTGGCCATCTACCTGTATGGGTTGTAGCAAGGCCTCGTAGTCCTGATTTTCTATGCCCGGACGGGCACGGCACCACACCATAGTTTCTGTTCCAGGCTGTAGGGTTACTGGACGGGTATCTTGGATCCGGACTCGACCAATTTCACCTTGTTTGTTGGCGAACTTGTGCTGGGCATTGAGTACACGAATGGCCCGCTGAATGGTCTGCTGGTCACTGGGAGAAGCTGTAAGGAGAGAGGCATGCAAGGCATCCAACACTTCTGCAAAGCAATGGCGTAAAACATTCATGCCTAATATTACAACTGCAAACCTATCATCCTCTACATCAGTGACAATTACACCCTGTCTAGGCAGTTTCAAGTCCCCAATCTGGATAGTGGGTTCCCAATAACCCTGCTGTGGTATGGGCTGTCCATTGCTGGCACACAGATTTATCCATGTGTCAGGTGTTCTATTCAACACACCTAAGTCCCAATGTTCAAGGAACACCTGCTTGCGCAGGGTTGTTACCTGAGATCCAGTGTCCACCAACGCTGTCAGAGGGACGCCGTTCACCCGGATTGTGATGTGTGGGCAGGCTGAGACGAAGCGTGACAATGGCACTGAAGATTCACCTGGGCCCTTCTTCTTTCCTCCCGAGGGGCGGCCCGCTGCCTCGGGGGTGGCCCATTTAACTGAAAACACTGAGGCCTGGTGTGTCCATATCTATGGCAATAGGTACAGTATGGCCTCTCACTCTGCGGAGGTTTCACCGAAGACGGACGTCTGGGTGGAGACTCAGGTGAGATGTTGAGACTTCGCAAAGGATCACTGGACGATGAAGACGGCTGGGTCAGACGATCTAGATGGACGGTGATCTGTTCCATGGCACGGGTCAGATGATCCACTCGGGCCAGAAGGTCATCTCTGGAGTCTGCTGGTGTAGTCTGCGCAGTTTGGGCAGCAGGTGAGGTACCCAGAGGTAGTGGCAGGACAACTGGAGCAATGCTTGTTGAGGGTCCAGGTGAGGGAGCACAGATGACTGGGCTCGGCTGGGGCTGCTCCTGTCCCAAGACCTGGATGGCAAGGGCCTTGAAGTCAGCAAACGTGATGCTGGGATGTTGTGCAGCAAGCATTCGCAACTGACTCTGTAGCAATGTGGTACCCGCCCCTTCTATGAAGCGGTCAAGCAAGATTTTATCAGAGTCCACATTTTCACGTGGATCCACTTGCACCACAGCTCTGAACGCCTCTTGGAGGGATAAAGCATAGTCCCGCAGGGTCTCACCAGGTAGTTGTCGTCTGGAAAAGAAGCGCATCTTTACTTCGGAGACAGATCACACGTCAAAGTTCACCTGGAGTTTGTCCAGAATTTGCCCAGGGGTTCTTTTGTCAGAGGCAGGCCAGGATTTGACCTCCCTAGCTGCAGCACCCTCAAGCTGGCCCAGCAGGATCTGTATCTGCTGTTCTGTATTCAGAGGATAGAACTGGAAGAGAGACAGCATCTTCTCACGAAAGTCCCTGAGGGTATGCGCCTCCCCTTTGTAGTGCGGCAGCCATGGTGCGCCAGGGTAAAATGGCATGGAGAATGGTAGGCTGCTCGCCATGGGCACTGCTGGATCACTAGAAACAGATGGCACAATGTCACTTTGCTCAGTCATGTTGTTTGCAGGTATGACTGAAATTAGGTCGCCGTCTCTTTAAGAAACTCAACTGCTTGCTGGCAGGGAATGGAGACTACAACTTGGAATGCTGTCCCTTTAAGAATGCTGTAGCTATTAACAGAGTCACTGTGATGCAGGCTGACGGTGTGCTCCCCCCTCTTTAATGGTGGCACTCCCCACGGACACTGTACACGGAAAACACTCGCTGGGGCCGTGGGAAGACTGAAGACAAGGACAGGGAGGCACAGTACTCACTGACAGCAACTGCAGCGTGGACCAGAGATCAGCGATGCACAGCAGGGACGGTGATGCGGCACCGGAGAGTCAGAAATGGCGCTGGCACGTTCGCCTTTCACTTTCTTGTATGGGTGCGCTGGAGCATTGCGCTCAGCATTCTGGGCTCTCCTAAGATGGCGGCAGATGGGTCTCCTGGCCTCATGGGCAGTGCTAAAAATCTCCCGCACTTTTGCAAGGTACAGTTAACCCTTTGTGGGCGTTCTTACACAGCGATGTGGCGCAGCAAACAAGTCCTGGGCGTTTTAACTCTTCCAGGGCTGTAACACACTGAGAGGACAGTCTTTAGGGCTTACTTCAGGGGTATAGGGCTCCCCCTCTTTGTGGCAAGCACTCTCAGGGAATAAACTTGATCTTAGCAAACTCCACAATAAAGACCGATGCTCTGGAGACAATTTGGCGCACTTTTCGTGGTGACTTTCTCAAAATGGCACACACCCGTATCCTGTTCGTGACGCTAGTTTTTCTTGCGGTGACCAGATGGAAGGTAACGCTGCAGTTGGGATTGCGGGGTGCAAACAGCGCAGACTTGTCACGGTCTCTGGGCACGAGGGCGCAGCGCTGGTGCTGTCCCACGTTACCACCACTGATACCGGTGATGAGGGGGCTGCACAAATGTTGGTGGTGATTGTTCCCCCGGGGCGCTTCCCCTATACTGTGCCGACTGGTGGTGTTTGGGGCGCCCTGATGTTGTCGGTGCAGAGTCAGACACAGAAACGGTTGTAAAGTTGAACTTTTACTTCCATGGGTGTGGAGGCACAAATGCTTAAACAGTTTCTTCAATACAAAACAACGGGGTACGCCTGGTGACACAGCAAAGTCCTGAGGTACAGGGTAGACTTGATGAAAGGTGTTCCTAGCCCCTTATACTTCAGTGTTACAGCCCTAAGGTGCGTCTGGGCTCCTATTTGGCTCATAGGAGGATGCCCACCATGATACTAGTACATAATATTCCCCACTCACGTTATGTGGTCCTGATAGCTCAGAGTTTCGGGGTGCAATAGTCAGGATGGCGGGATATTCCACAGGTCTGGCCTTGGCCCCTGGATCCTGTGATACTTGCTATGGAGCACGTGTTCCAGAATGTTCTCTCCACAGTCTCATGCTGACAAGATAATGATGCTTGACTTCCTTCAGGGCGATGGCTAGGCAGACAGGGGACAGGATCTTCTGAATAGCTGGAGTATGTCAGCTCTCCAACCTTCCTGGGCCTGTCTAGGACTTGAGATTCCTGCACTAAACTCACTGCTTTCTTCACAGGACATCACACTTATCTCCTCACCTCCTCCTCCTAACACTCCACACTTCTAACTCCTCACACGCAGGACCTTCCTGCAGGGGTGTTACCATGGGGACCCAGTGATCAGCTGACTCCTCCCCTTTTCCCAGGCGATATCCTCCCATTGGACATTTGGTTACTATTCAATCCTATGGGAGGTGTAATGCATGTGTGAGGCTCACTAGGTGGCGCTGTGTTGTGTGAGACTCAGGACCCCCTGCTATGTCACACAGGCTATGAAGCAACAGGAAATAATACAATGCACAGAGATCACCCTCAGCACAGCCATAGCCAGCTCTGGGATGCCACACATGCATGCTGTTGCTCCATTCAGAATTTATGACAGTGACGGAAGAACCAAAGGGTCCCTAACATTTATCATCTGTCAGGGGGATAAAGGTTAATAAAGCACCACCTGACAGAGAGTTTCACAGCATGGTTATATACCAATCAGGAATCAAAGGAAAAGGAGTAGAAAAGGTTGTGGTGAAACAAAAATTAATACTTAACTTTTATTGTATCAATAAAATGGGCCACATAAAATGAGACTAAAAATCAGGAGAAGAAAAATGTGAAATATACAATGAACATATTTAACTATGGAACAAATCCTTTCAGAGATTTCATCATAACCTTCATAACTGTGCCCACTTGCTGTCAACTTTTCTTCGCCTTGAACCAAAACTCTTACCTACACCTCTCTGCATGCTGAAAACCAATAGTACTAAGGTAAGATTACTTCATCTACTGACTTCACTACCCAGGCTCAACCTGGACCATTGGGGTACTTGTGAATCCCCTGGAGGACCCCGTGCCTATAGGGCCCCCCTCTGCTTTTTTGATAGGCCATTACCAGTTGGATTACGCAAGCTATTTACTTACCCATCCATGGTTCCTGCTCACAGCAGCCTCTTCCATTTCCTCTTCAGCCTTCAGGGGGTCCCCTGTGCCTCACAATACATCATTGCATTGCAAAGAGATGTTCGGCGCACAAGATCCCCTAAAGGGTGAAGGGGAACCAAAGGAGGGCGTGGGCAGGAGTGGGGAATGGTAAGGGGTAGGATGTAGCTGGTTCTCCCCAATTCTGCAATCCAGTCTACACTTATCTAATCCCTGGGTTTGGCAGGATCCAGGGTGCATGTGCAATGTATAAAACCAACCAGAATTAACTGAGAATCAACATTCCTATGAATGATTAGCTGATAATCAACTCATTTAAAAGGTCCTAAAAACTTTAGCCTGGTAGGGGCCCACAATCTCCATACAGCCCAGGGCCCTTGGTAGTCTTAGGCTGAAGCCCCACCTTACGAAAATACAGCATCTTACAGTACCTGCAAAGTGGATGGGATTCTGACTAATCACATCCACACATTGTAGAATAAAATGTGCAGAAAAGCTGCATTTTCAAAAACACTTGTGCTTTTGAAAATCGCAGCATGTCAATTATACCTGGGGAAATGTTGGTGTTTTTCGTATTGCTATAATAGGGGCAGAGAGTCCACAGAGGAAAACTCGGAGAAATCACAATGAAAAAACGCTGCGGAAAAAAAACATGATGCGTTTCTGCCGCATTTTTTTTGCTGCCCTTCACCACGTGGAGACTTAGCCTTAATCTGCCTCTGTATATATTTTCCTACATAGTGAAATATATTATTTTTTTCAAAATTGTTTTTACTTTCTGATTGTAGATTTCTTATTCTATTTTCTGTACATGATTATGAGGGTTAGCATCTTGTCTGAGCTGCTGATAACAGCATTTACAGATAGACTTTACAGTAGACATATGGATCACAGTCACAATAGTTTGGGGATGTTCACTAAGGTCTATGGAGAGTTTTCTAAACATGCTATTTGACTATTTGATTGTGCAGTGGAGGAAAGTAGCTGTGTCCATGACTTATTGTGAATGGTGGTCCTTATATTATCTATACAGTAGATCAGGGATACTCAACTGGCTGACCGCGATCCAGCCACCAGTTGTCCAGATCTATGGCCCTGAAGGTTGGGGCACTAATAGGGAATTACACTGTTGAGGGAAGGGAATATATTATAACTAATGCAGCTACTAATGCTCACCTATACAGTATAATGCTCCTTAGCTCTCCACACATAGTATAATGCCACATTAGTGGCCTCACAGAAGTTGAGTAGATAATACCTGTTAATGTCATCCTGCCTCTGATGAGAAAGAGGTGACTGCTGCCACCTCCAGGGCGCACTGTAGCCACACTGACGAACCCCGGGATGCTGTACGTAGCATCCTGGCATTCTTTAGCGTTGTGACATAAGTGTAGTCTAGAGGTGGGACTGGAGGACGGCCAGGACAGGAGTGTGGACAGGTGAGTAAAAAGTATCGGCAGCTACTTATTGCAATAACACAATAAGCAGCTGCTGATTAAAAAAAAATGCTGCCCCCCAGTTTATTCCATGAGGCGCCGCCTGAGACCATCACCTCAGGTCATTTCATGGAAGGTGAGCCACTGCCTGTGTAGAAGGGAAATAACATAGAAGGTGAAGCATGAAATATTTGCTAGCATGGGGACATATTTATCATGTCCACAACTACATGTTGTACAAAGCAAAAAGATGTATTTTAACAGTAATATACTATAGGCCTCACAAGACTTTACAATGTGCAGGTATGGATTCTATATAAACCCTACATGATTGCTTTGCTTAGAGTATTTCATTAAATTGGCTCTGTGCACAACATATGAGATGTTAGCAGATTTCATCCAGTGTATTTAGGATCTAATAATGAATTATTGGACTATATCCAAGTAGCACACCATGTCATTGCCTACCACAAGCAATCATGTTTGTAAGGATTTCTACTCATCAGGCAAATTCCATGGTTCCAAATTCTCTCTGGTCTATTAATTTGGTCTAACAAATTAAATGACCCCAAAATGAAACTGACCTAGAGGTTTTGTTGCATGAGACATACGGCACAGAAAGACTTAGTTCCTAAACATTGCACAAAAGTGGGAGCATAAGCACAGAGCATAATGGATTTCTAAGTAGGCCGATGAGTGTCAGCATTTCAGCAGTTGTGCGCTGTACTAGAGAGCATGCATTATATAATGTACATTTAGCAGTGTGCAATGACTATGCATTACATCAATTTAAAAATTAATTATTTGTATTGTGCTGCTAATAAATAAACAATTCATATCATCATTTGCTCCGCTCGGCTCTTTTCCTTATAGGCACTTACCCTCTATTGCTTCATCTCATTTCTTTGCCATCTGGCAAAGTGACATATACCTATCAGGTTGGCTAAATTTCATATGCTCTGCAGTTCATGTACAAAAAGGAAGGTCTATGAGCCCGTCTTTAGCTAGTGAGTCAAAATAGCACAGAGATTAACACTTCTGCCATTGCATTACATCGACAGGTGGGTGTCTCAACAACTTGATCATGACATGTCTCTATGATATGCTAGTGCAAGTGACATGTTACTGTTGGCGTTATAGATGATATTTTTTGAAAATATTTTGGAGAAATTTTAACTCATGGCTTTTGAAGCTCTTCTTAGCAGTGTGATTGGAATGCATGGGATTTTTCCCTGCCTTTTCAGTGAGGATCTTTCCACAAGCACTCAATTGGTAATAAGAATGTGGTGACAGCGTATTCCAGTCAGGGGCACATTGCTAATGAGGCATAGTGAGGCGGCCGCCTTAGGTGGCACTATCCGTCACTGTCTGGGGGGCGGCATGTTTACTATTTATTTAATGTAAACCAGCCCAGGACAGGCCACTTTAAAAAAAACAAAGCTGAGCGGGGCCTGTCCTGGGCTGGCTTACGAGACGTCCGCATCTCAGCGCAGGTGACGATACAATGATGTCATCGCGCCGCCTACTCTGAGACACAGACTTCGCGGACAAGAAGAGGAGGCTCCATCAAGGCATCGCAGGTAGGTGAGGAAAACTTTTTTTTTTATATATATAAATAAGCCGTAACCTGCTGGAGTATCCCGGCAGGTAACGGCCTATTTATTTACCTACCCCGTGTCTGCTTGTGGCCGCCTCCGCTTCCCCTTCTGCTATGGGATGCAGAAGGGGAAGTGGATGCCGCTGTGAGCAGCAGCTGGCATTGGTAAGTGAGGCCGCGGGCCGCAAATACTACTATTCGGAGGCCCATGGGAGGTGAGGGAACATAAAAAACAATGCTACTTACCTCTCCTGCGATCCGATGTTACTCCGAGCAGGCTTGGGCCCTCTGTTGACGTCATCATTGCCGGCCTGATCACGTGACTTGTCCTGGGTTTTTGAAACCCACTGATTAGTTTATTAATGACCCGGAAAACCTTTTAATTAGTTAACACCTGGGGCATTATTAATAAGGGGCACTAGTTATATAGGGTACACACGGACATTATTAATATAAAGATGCACTTGGGAGTATTATTCATTATGGGGGGTTATATCATATATTTTATAATTGGGGGTAGCAGCAGGATGGGTGTGCAGGTGAGGACAATGTGGGTTGGATGCCTGGAAAAGTGAGGAGCCAAAGATGTCTGTGTTGCAAACTTTACAGAGACAAGTCACAGCTAGAAGAAGTGGTAATGGCGGCCCAAAGGGAAGAGAAGGGAAATGTGAAGGATTAGTCAGAGACGTCACCTGTAAGTCATAAAATGTTACTGCACTGTATACACCTAAATGATAGAGAATAAATACCTGATTGATGGGGGTCTGTCTGCTGAGACCCCCATTGAGCCTGAGAATTGGGTTTTTTCCCCCCACTGGGTGGGAATTCAGCCTGACCGCAGCCATATACATAGGTGTGTCGCTTGCTGGATGGACGAACCCGCGTGGCTCTCATTCACTACGATGGGAGCGCCAAAGATATCCGAAGTCCAGTACTCAGCTATCTGCGGCGCTCCTATTATAGAGAATGGGGGCCATGTGGGCTCGTCCATCCACCAAGCAGAAGATGTGTGAAGTTACTTTCATTGTTAATGCCGTGTTGTTGATTTCTGATACTGAAGTAATGCAGTGAGAAGAATTCTTAAAAACTGTTTCATAACTTTGTGTATTGTGTATATTGTGTGACGATAACAGCGTGTGAAGCTAGTAGCATGGAAACTCAAATTTATTTTTTTTTGGGGGGGGGGGCGTCTTTCTATAGTCCACCTCAGGCAGCAAAGAGGCTAAGTTCACCACTGATTCCAGTTCATCAATATCAGAACTTTTTAACCCCTTCCCACTGGTGACATTTTTTGATTTTCGTTTTTGACACCCCGCCTCTGAAACCCCATAACCTTTTTATTTTTCCATTCACAGAGCCATATTAGGGCGTAATGTTTTAGGGACAAATTGTTCTTCATAATGGTACCATTTATTATTCTGTACAATGTACAGAATTGGGTGGAATTGGAGAACAAGTGCATTTGCGTGACTTTCTTGTGGGCTTCATTTTTACGGCATTCACTCTGCAGCCAAAATGACATGTAACTTGTATTCTATGTTTTGGTATGATTCCGGAAATACCAAATTTATATACTTTTATTTACATTTTAACCCCTTAACAAAGATCTAAAACTTAGCAAAAAACATTTTTTCTTAAAGTCGCTATATTCTGACACCCATAACTTTTTCATATTTCCGTGTACGGGGATGCATATGGTGTATTTTTTTGCGGGGCCAGGGGTACTTTTTAGTTATACCGTTTTGGGGAATGTCTATTGCTTTGATCACTTTGTATTAAAATTTTTATCAGAGGCAAAACAGTAAAAAAATGGCAGTTCGACACCTTTGATTTTTTTTTTCACAGTACAGGAAAAATATTTGTATAGGTTTGTAGACTTGGCATTTTTGGATACCTAATATGTTCCTGGGAATGGGGGATGATTTGAATTTTTAATAATTTTTATTTTTTTTATATATATATATTTTTTTGCATTTATTAGACCCCCTAGGAGTCTTGAACCCCAGGGGGTCTGATCACTAATGCAATGCATTACAATGCTAATGCATTGCAAAAAATTGGCATTTGTATGGCAGGCTGGATAAGGCAACCTGCCACACATATGAATTGCAAACAAGCCTGGGAGCCTTCAATAGATTCCCGGCTGTCATGCCAATAGGATGTCGGCCCCGGATCTCGCTCTGGGTTCCAGCGCCGCTGGCAAAATGGCGCCTTGGTCAGCTTTGCCGGGGGGTATAATACAGCAGACACCTGGCAGCTATGGCGGCCGCTCAGCTCCTGAGTGGTGGCCATATATAAATACCCGACATACTATTACGGCAGATGTCGGGAAAGAGTTAATTAACTTTTAGGCTGAGGCTCCATGTTGCAGAAATGCTGTTTTTTCTGTTGCAGGTTTTGTTACATTTTTTTGAGCCAAAGCCAAGAATGGCTACAAAAGGAATGGTAACTATATAGGAAAGACTTATATTTCTCTCTTCTGCTCAGTCCACTCCTGGCTTAAACTTTAAATATAATACTGTAATCATTGATGATTTTATGATCATTAACAACATCATTGACAAAATTGTTCTCTGACATTAGTGGTACACTTCATATTATATATTGCATTTAGTTTACTATTGTTCACAAAATACATGTAATGCATTACAGTGGGGAAAAAAAAGTATTTAGTCAGCCACCAATTGTGCAAGTTCTCCCACTTAAAAGATGAGGCCGGCCTGTAATTGACATCATAGGTAGACCTCAACTATGAGAGACAAAATGAGAAAACAAATCTAGAAAATCACATTGTCTGCTTTTTAAAGAGTTCATTTGCAAATTATGGTGGAAAATAAGTATTTGGTCAATAACAAAAGTTCATCTCAGTACTTTGTTATATATCCTTTGTTGGCAATGACAGAGGTCAAAAGTTTTCTGTAAGTCTTCACAAGGTTGGCAAACACTGTTGCTGGTATCTTGGTCCATTCCTCCATGCAGATCTCCTCTAGAGCAGTGATGTTTTGGGGCTGTTGCTGGGCAACACGGACTTTCAACTCCCTCCAAAGGTTTTCTATGGGGTTGAGATCTGCAGACTGGCTAGGCCACTCCAGGACCTTGAAATGATTCTTACGAAGCCACTCCTTCGTTGCCCTGGTGGTGTGCTTAGGATCATTGGCATGCTGAAAGACCCAGCCATGTCTCATCTTCACTGCCCTTGCTGATGTAAGATTTGCACTCAAAATCTCACGATACATGACCCCATTCATTCTTTCATGTACACGGATCAGTCGTCCTGGTCCCTTTGCAGAGAAACAGCCCCAAAGCATAATGTTGCCACCCCCATGCTTCACAGTAGGTATGGTGTTCTTTAGATGCAACTCAGGATTCACTCTCCTCCAAACACGACGAGTTGTGTTTCTACCAAACAGTTCTACTTTGGTTTCATCTGACCATATGACATTCTCCCAATACTCTTCTGGAACATCCAAATGCTCTCTAGCAAACTTCAGACGGGCCCGGATATGTACTGGCCTAAGCAGGGGAACACGTCTGTCACTGCAGGATCTGAGTCTCTGGCGGCGTAGTGTGTTACTGACGGTAGCCTTTGTTACGTTAGTCCCAGCTTTCTGCAGGTCATTCACTAGGTCCCCCCGTGTGGTTCTGGGATTTTTGCTCACCGTTCTTGTGATCATTTTGACTCCACAGGGTGAGATCTTGCATGGAGCTCCTGATCGAGGGAGATTATAAGTGGTCTTGTATGTCTTCCATTTTCTAATTATTGCTCCCACAGTTGATTTCTTCACACCAAACTGCTTGCCTATTGCAGATTCAGTCTTCCCAGCCTGGTGCAGGTCTACAATGTTGTTTCTGGCGTCCTTCCACAGCTCTTTGGTCTTCACCATAGTGGAGTTTGGAGTGTGACTGTTTGAGGTTGTGGACAGGTGTCTTTTATACTGATAACAATGTCAAACAGGTGCCATTACTACAGGTAATGAGTGGAGGAGAGAGGAGCCTCTTAAAGAAGAAGTTACAGGTCTGTGAGAGCCAGAAATCTTGCTTGTTTGTAGGTGACCAAATACTTATTTTCCACCATAATTTGCAAAAAAATTCTTAAAAAAATCAGACAATGTGATTTTCTAGATATGTTTTCTCATTTTGCCTCATCTTTTTAAGTGGGAGAACTTGCACAATTGGTGGCTGACTAAATACTTTTTTTCCCCACTGTATAAACATACCCAACATTTCACATGATAGAAATGGTTTTCCATTGGAAAAACTATTAATATACTGGTAAATATCTTTTTGTGTATGAACATTAATGAAGAGGGTTCAGCTGAAGTCACAATGTGTAATGATCTGCACTTGTTGTCGTGCTCTCTCTTCTAGCTTGCCTCTGGTTCACACTATGCAGTTTGTGACTTTCCATGCTTCTCCGTGTTTCCTTCTGTTGCTGCCCCTGGTCCAGCCCATAGAGCAGGCAAACCCTTCTTCCCTGCAATCTGAAGGCATAAGAAATTTACATGTGGGCCTTTTCTCAGTCAATCCCTGGCAGTGTCTGCCTGTTTATACCTGCTCTTGCCTCAGTTTGGGTCCTGGACAAGTATTTTAGGTTCATTGCTGTTCCTGCAAGGACTATCCTGATACTGTCCATTGGCTTCATCTTTGATTCTGCATCTGTCTGCATGATACCTGTGTGCCAACCTTAGCTTGAAAGTCCATAAGTTCTGATGCAACCTCTGAATGTGATTTCGATTGTCTGGACAACATGGCTAAATTCCTACCAGCAACTCCTCATGTTGCAGCACCTCAGCCTGTTCCTTTGACTGTTTAACATACTTGCACCCAGTTCACACTACAGCTGTTCCTGTATTCAGCTGCCTCTGCCGTCTCATTATGATGGAAAGTCCTGCTGAGGATTCCTGATTCAGTGCACTATTCACTTTGATCTTCATGCACACCTATTTCCATCTGATAAAGTTAAAGTGGCTCTCACATTATTTCTGCTGTCAGGAGAAACTTTGTGGGGAACAAGCAAATTTGCTAACCACAAATCTGGAAGTTTTTCTCACTACCTTCCTTGCTGTTTTTGGAGTCCTAGGGCACGTCTCTTCTGCTTCCTCTTCTCCGACTACACCAGAGAAATATGTCTGTAGGCTAGTATGCCAAACAATTCTGCACTCTGGCATCTGAACTAACCTGGAATAATGAGGCCCAGTTAGTAGCATTCTAGGAAGCCTAGTCTGGTCACATTAAAGATAAGCTTGCTGGAAGAGACCTGCTTACCATGTTTATGCCATGATCTCCTTGGCTACCCATATTTACCAGCATTTCAGAGAATGCCTTAAAGAGACCTCTCGTGAAAGGAGATTTCACGGATGCCACCCTAGTCTCCAGTTCCAGCATTATTCTCAGTTCCTACTGCTTCTGGGGGGGGGGGGGGGGGGGGGGGGGGGGGGGGGGAAGAGTTCATGCAAATGGACAGAGATCAATTTTCTGTTGCTGAACACTTTCTTAGACACATTGCTAATCTCTGTCTGTATTGTGGTGGCAAAAAATATTATGTCTGCAACTGTCTCCTCAAACTGGGATCCCAATGGCTTGGGACAGTTGAAGTCTCTAGATGAAGATCTTTCTTCAAAGCTGTCTTCTCCTGTAACCCTGATTTCTGATGAAACCTGTGTTCCTGTATCATCATATCTTTTATACCCTGGTGCTAGTGGAAATACAATAGTCCAGAACAATAGAAGTAAAGTATCAAACTTTATTATATTTCATATATCTTATAGCTCAGTTCAGCTTCTCTTTAAATGGGGGGTTATTTATTATCTGCCCCTTTTTTATCCTTATTTTTCGCAGGTGCACCTTTTTTTAAGACTAGTTTTACTGTAGTGTATATTTATGATGTAGGCACACCTCCTTGTTAAATATTGTGCACTTGGGTTAGTCGGTTTAACCCCTTTCCAACATCTACCATGTGGTTACGGCGGATGCCGAGTCCTTAACCCCTTCACACATTCTCACATACATGTACATGGGAGAATGTGGTTAGTTACTGCATCCCCACGTACAGGCACGTGACGGTGATCGAGCGGGCTCAGAAGCAGAGCCCGTGCGATCACCGTGGGAGCCCAACTGTATCTGACAGCCAGGCTCCCGCTGCAACAGCGGGGACCAGTGACAACACCGATCCTCCGATCCGACCACGGAATCTTAAGTGTTTGTTAGTGGCGCTGAATGCCGCAGGCGGCATCAGGAGCGGGTGTTGGCTGTAACTGACAGCTAACACCCTGCTCCTTTAACCCCTGAAATAAAAAAATATATAGCTTGTACAATGTGAAGACAAAAACCCCAAAAATTGCCAAATCATTAAAACAAAACTGGCTGCGGCAGGAAGGGAACGTATAAGCTGTGCGAGCGTATATCAGGGAACACCCCAAATTTAGAGCTTACAAGGGAAAATAAACCAGAAGTGACCCCCAGAGTGACCCCCCCCCCCCAATCATAGGAGCTACTGGGAATATACCGTGTTTCTCCGAAAATAAGACAGGGTCTTATATTATTTTTTTCTCTGAAAAAAGGGCTAGGGTTTATTTTCGGGGTATTTCTTCATTTTTTCCATGAACAACAATCACACATTTGATCACTTTTTATTTCAACTTTTATCAGAGGTGAAACAGCGAAAAAACAGCAGTTCGGCACTTTTAATATTATTTTTCCGCTACGGCATTCACCATAGAGGTAAAATATTTTTATAAGCTTGTAGAGTGGGCGTTTTCGGACACAGGGATACCTAATGTGTATGTGTTTCACAGTAATATTTTATTTTTATATGTATTCTAGTGAAAGTGGGAGGGGGTTTGAATTTTTATTGTTTTGGGTTTTCTTTTTATATTTTTTTAACTTTTTTTTTTTTTTTTTACTATTAACCCCTCCTAGGGGGCTTGAACCTGCAATCATCCCATAGACTGGACGGGGTGGGAGGGGGGGTCACGGACTGGCACACCCAACAATGCCCACGATCAGTGGACTCTGATCGCGGGCATTAACTGCGGGTCTCCAGTACAACGGAGATCTGGTATATAGTAGCTATAGGGGGTTCGGACCGGCCCTAGGGACGCTGCGGGGGGGGGGGGGGGTAGGAGGTCACACTTAACAATGCCCGCAGTCAGAGTCCATTCTGATCGCGGGCATTAACTCCAGATCATGCTACTTTGGTGGGAAGGAGAGGAAGTCATGCTCAGCAATGCCCGTGATCAGGGTAGACACTGATCGCAGGCATTAACTCCAGGTCTCCACAGAGACCCGGTACGGTAGCTATGGTAGCCGCTCTGCAGCAGAGCGGCCGCCATCTTTAAGGACCTGGCATCCGCTGTAATCGTACGGCAGATGTCGGGAAGGGGTTAAATTAGCTAGGGCTTATTTTTGGAGTAGGGCTTATATTTCAAGCCTACTCCAAAAAACCTGGAAAATCTAGCTACGGCTTATTTTCGGGGTAGGTCTTATTTTTGGAGAAACACGGTAGTAGGGAATTTGGTGTTCCCAAAGTACTCCGCACAGTTTACATATTCACTGTTCACCATCCGCTGTGCATTCACGTCTGGGATACTAATGCTCACTACACCCCTTGATAAATTATTTGAGGGGTGCAGTTTTCAAAATGGGATCATTCCATAGGGGATTCCACTTTACTGGTACTTTAGAGGCTCTGCAAACATGACATGGCATCCAGATACCAAACATCTAAATATACACTTCAAAAGCCACATAGCACTCCTTCCCTTCTGCGTCCTGCTGTGTGCCCAAACTGCAGTTTATACCCACATGTATGACACTGGTGTACCAAGGATAACGCACTTAATGTCATATGTGGGTATATACTGCTGTTTGGGCACAGAAGGGAAGGAATGCTATTTTGGTTTTTGGAGCACAGATTTAGACGGTTTGGTTTTTGGATGCCATGACACTTTTGCAGAGTTGCTGAAACACCAGTAAAGTGGAATCCCCTGACATGTGAACCCATTTTGGAAACTACACCAAAATTTATTCAGGGGTACAGTGAACACTTTCAACCCCCAAGTGTTGCATTAATTAACTTTCCAGAAATGAATACGCAGATGATGGTGATAGGAGAAAATTTTTCCAGGAATACGTCATTTCAGTGTGTAATATGTTGTGCCCGGCTTGTATCAGAGACGAATGGTCCAAAGGCTATTGCGCCCGGGATACCTGCTTAACAGTTTTTGGAGTGTGTGTCTCTACTGACATAAGCTGGGTACAACATATAGGGCACTGAAATGGCGTATCTATGGAAAAATTGCAATTATCAGCTGCACATTCATTTCTGGAAATTAAATTAATGCAACATTCAAGGGTTAAAAATGCTCGCTACCCCACTTTGATAAATCCCTTGGGTGGTGTAGTTTCCAAAGTGGGGTTATGTGTCTGCAGATTCCACTTTACTGCCAATTCAGGGGCTCTGCAAAAGTGGCATGACATCCAAAAACCAAACTGTGCTCCAAAAACCAAAATAGTGCTCCTTCCCTTCTGTGCCTGGCTGTGCCCAAAGAGCAGTTTATACCCACATATGACATTAAGTACATTATCCTGTGTACAACAGTGTCATACTGTATATAACAGTTTCCCCTTATATATAGTACCCCCTTATATATAACAGTTTCCCCTTATAAATAATACTCCACCCTTACAATAGCCACCCTTATATTTAATAGTTCCTCTCTATAAATATTATCCCCCCTCCCTATAAGTAATAGTTTGCCCCCTTATCAGGTAATCCCTTTCCCTTACCAAAAAACAATAGATCTTTTACTCACCTTACCATGCTCACACGATGAGCAGAGCAGCCGGAGATTCTCCTGTAGTAGTGGCTCATGTGGAGCGATGCAATGAGGTCATCATGCTACCTGCGCCGCGACGTCCTGTGCGTTACCGGCAGTCCTCTATGGCAGAAAAGGGACCTTTCAACTCCCTGTTCTGTCATAGGATTAAACTGTATCGGTGTGCACAGCACAGCAAATCTATACAGCTGTGGAGCTCCCGGGATCCGGAGCATCAGGCTACAAAGCCTGATGCTCAGGATCCTGGGGGCCCCTTTGAGGACAGGGGCCCTGGGCAGTTGCCCAGTTTGCCCCCCCCCTAACGCTGGCCCTGCCTGCGGAAACCCGCGGACCCCATATACTATAATGGGGTCTGCCGGATTTCTGCTTGAAATCAGCAGAGAGAAATGAACAATGCTAGTGTGGCAATAGCCTTAGGTGTGACCACCCTTTGCCTGTAAAACAACAGCAATTCTTCTACTTGCAAACAGTTTTTGAAAAAAATCATCCGGGAGGTTGTTCCAAACAACTTGTGGATGTAGGCTTGATCAAATCCTTCTGTATCTTCGTGTAATCTCAGAAAGACTGGATGATGATAAGATCAGGTCTCTTTGGGGGCCATATCATCACTTCCAGGACTACTAGTTCTTCTGTACAGTAAAGATAGTTCTTAACCAGTTCCTGTAACATACTATCATGTCAGCAACAGGAACCCATTCCCACGAACTGATGTAATAGTACATCATGAAGATGGCAATGACTCAGGATTTGAGTTGGTGTCATTGGGAGGGAATGTCAGCTTTGACACGCAGCTGTCATCTTCCTGTAACGGCTGTGATTGGTGAAAACACGGAGAACGTGGGGTGCTCTTGTTTTGCCTTCTACTTAAGGCCTCCACATCACTCTCACAAGCCTCAGTATAAAACTTTGCCAAACAAATTTTTATACCGAGTCTTTTGCTTTTACTTTCCAATATTGTAATACACAGCAATGCAGAAGCAGTGCCTTGTATAATTGTGGCAATCGCACCACCTAGTGTTCATGTAAAGTTCATGCTCAGTGTAAATGTAAAAAAAAAAAAAAAAAAAAAAAAAAAAAAAAAAAAATAAAAAAATAGAAGTTTTTCTAATAAAAAATGGAGCACAATCTGAAATTAGTTGGGGGAAGATCAGAAGCAACGTCAAGAAATATTATTTCACTGAAAGGGTACTTGGGGTACTAGAGAAATTGTAGGAAAATTGATGTTCCCAACGCACAGCTTACATATTCACTTTTCACCATCTGCTGTGCATTTACATCTGGGATACTAATGCTCACTACACCCCTTGAAAATTCTTAGAGGGGTGCAGTTTTCAAAATGGGGTCACTCCCTGAGGAATTCTGCAAACATGACATGGTGTCCAGATACCAAACATCTAAATCTGCACGCCATAAGCCACATAGCTCTTCTTCACATCTGTGTCCTGCTGTGTACCCAAACTGCAGTTTATGCCCACATGTATGACAGTGTTTTACCCAGGATAACATACTTAATGTCATATGTGGGTATAAACTGCTATATGGGCACAGAAGGGAAGGAGCATTATTTGGTTTTTGGACGTCATGACACTTTTGTAGAGCTCCTGAAATTGCAGTTAAGTGGAATCCCCGACACGTGATCCCATTTTGGAAACTATAAACCTGAAGGAATTTATCCTGGGGTACAGTGAGCATTTTAAACCTCCAAGTGTTGCTATAATTTATTTTCCAGAAATGAATGCACAGATGATGGTGAAAGGAGAAAATGACAATTTTTCCATGAATACGTAATTTCAGCACACAATATGTTGTGTCCAACTTGTATCAGAGATAAACGCTCCAAAAGCTGTTGTGCCCGGGATAACCACTTAACAGTTTTTGGAGTGTATGTCTGTTTTATGCTGACATAAGCTGGGCACTACATATCAGGCACTGAAATGGCGTGTCTCTTGGAAAATTGCAATTTTCACTTTTTTTTTATCAGCTGCTCATTCATTTCTGAAAATTAAATTAATGCAACACTCAAGGGTTTAAAATGCTCACTACACTGCTGTTTCCAAAATGGGGTGTCTGTGGATTCCACTTTACTGGCAATTCAGTGTCTCTGCAAAAGTGGCATGACGTCTAAAAACCAAAATAGTGCTCCTTCCCTCCTGTGCCCAAACAACAGTTTATATCAACATATGACATTTTGTACGTTATCGTGGATACAACAGTGTCATACATGTGGGCATAAACTCCTGTTTGTTCACACAGTAGGGCACAGATATGAATGAGCGCTATGTGCTTTTGGAGCGCAGGTTTAGATTGTTAGTTTTTGGACGCCATGTCACATTTGCAGAGACCCTAAAGTTGACCCTACAAAATGGGGGTCACTTCTTGGGTAATTCCAATTTACTGACACCTCCAGGGCTCTGCAAAAACAACATGGCGTCCAACAAGTCCCTCTAAATCTATAAAACTAACTTCCCTTCTGAGCCCTGCTGTGTGCCCAAACAGCAGTTTACTGGCCACCAGTCACTATAATGCAACTCTTAAAAGTGCACTGGATGAGGCAGATCCCCCCTCCACTCGAAAATTTTGACACAGGAGGCAGCAACCTTCAGCGTACACCTCCAGACTTCCTCCAATTCAAGTTTATGCTCAAAACCTACAGCTGCGCCCTTTACCTCGCCAAACAAGCCTATTTCACCTCTCTCATCTATTCTCTCTCCCGTAACCCTAAAAGACTCTTTGAAACTTTTCACACCTTAAGGGGCGTTCACACTACCGTTGGTGACCGTCAGTAGTGTCCATTGCTATTGTCTGTTACAAGAGTCAGAAGTCCGTTTTTTTCCGTGGACAAAAAAATCCTACATGCAGCACTTTTTTGTCCGTTTGGAAAAACGGATTCTTGACGGACAGCAAGTGTCCGTTATTTTTTTAACATTGAAGTCTATGGGTAACGGACTTATAACGGACAGTAACTGATAGCCTTCAGTTATTGTCCGTTATTTTATGTCCGTTTTTTTTTTCTGCGCATGCTCAGAAAGCAGAAACAAACAAAAAAAAATGGACAGTGTTAAAAAACGGACACTAACTGATGCTAAGTGATGCTAATGTATCCGTTTTTTTAACTGATCCATTATTTGGATCAGTTAAAAAAATGGACACATTAACATCAGTTAGTGTCCGTTAATGTCTGTTATGACAGGTGTCCGTTTTTTGTTTTTTTTTAACAGACACCTTCATAACGGAATCCAATGGTAGTGTGAACCCTGCTTTACTTACTCCCAAGGTGTAGGCAGGCACTATTCACAGACCTCTGTGCAAGACCTGCTCACTTATTTCCATGGCACTTCATCCTGTTTATTCTCATTTTTTGAACCAGTTACAGAAAAAGAAGTCTTCCAACTCCTCTCTTCTTCTCGCTCTACTACCTATAGTAGTGACCCTTTCCCCAGTCTCTGTCGCCTACTGTCACTACTTACCTTTCTAAAATATTTAACCACGCTCTCTCTTCTGGAATCTTTCCCTCCTTATTCAAACATGGTGTCAATATTGTGCCCAATATTGAAAACATCCTCCTTTGACCCATCCTGTGCTGCTAACTATTGACCTGTGTCTAACCTCCCCTTTATCTCCAAAATCTTGGAACACTTGGTCTATTCACAATTAATATGATATCTTTCCGCTAAACTCTATTCTTGACCCCTTACAATCTGGCTTCTGCACTCTACTGAAACATCTCTTACAAAAGTCTCCAATGATCTCTTGACACTAAATCTAATGGTTACTATTCTCTTCTTATTCTTCTGGATCTCTCAGCAGTATTTGACACAATTGACCACCAATTTCTCCTCCTCACTATGCTCCGTTCTGGTGGCCTCGCAGACACTGTGCTCTCTTGGTTCTCCTCTTATCTCTCAAACCGCACTTTCAGTGTATTATTTGCGGGCTTTGTCTCTTCCCCTTGCTATTGGGGTTCCTCATGGCTCAGTCCTAGGCCCCATGCTACTTTCCTTCAAAACTGTGTGCAAGAGTACCTACCGTCGACGAACTGATGCTGTTCGAAGGCAATGTCTGTTCACATCAAATATAAATTCTTTAGATTTCTCTTTTTGTTCATTCCAGTTTCATTTTGTTTGTTAAATAAACTATTAACACTTCTATTTTTGAAAGCTTTCCGACTTTGCATTATTTTTTTCACACCTAATTAAAACTTTTGCAAACTGCTGTACATACACTACCGTTCAATAGTTTAGGGTCACTTAGAAATTTCCTTATTTTTGAAAGAAAAGCACAGTTTTTTTCAATGAAGATAACATTAAATGAATCAGAAATACACTCTATATATTGTTAATGTGGTAAATGACTATTCTAGCTGCAAACGTCTGGTTTTTAATGCAATATCTACATAGGTGTATAGAGGCCCATTTCCAGCAACCATCACTCCAGTGTTCTAATGGTACATTGTGTTTGCTAACTGTGTAAGAAGGCTAATGGATGTTTAGAAAACCCTTGTGCAAGTATGTTAGCACAGCTGAAAACAGTTTTGCTGGTTAGAGAAGCTATAAAACTGACCTTCCTTTGAGCTAGTTGAGAATATGGAGAATATGAACCAACATTTGTTGGTTCGATTAAACTCTGAAAATGGCCAGAAAAAGAGAACTTTCATGTGCAACTCGACAGTCTATTCTTGTTCTTAGAAATGAAGGCTATTCCATGCGAGAAATTGCCAAGAAACTGAAGATTTCCTACAATGGTGTGTACTACTCCCTTCAGAGGACAACACAAACAGGCTCTAACCAGAGTAGAAAGAGAAGTGGGAGGCCCCACCGCACAACTGAGCAACAAGACAAGTACATTAGAGTCTCTAGTTTGAGAAATCAACGCCTCACAGGTCTTCAACTGGCAGCTTCATTAAATAGTACCCGCAAAACGCCAGTGTCAACGTCTACAGTGAAGAGGCGACTCAGGGTTGCTGGCCTTCAGGGCAGAGCGGCCAAGAAAAAGCCATATCTGAGACTGGTTAATAAAAGGAAAAGATTAATATGGGCAAAAGAACACAGACATCATTATTTCTAACCTTGTCAATGTCTTGACTATATTTTCTATTCATTTTGCAACTCATTTGATAAATAAAAGTGTGAGTTTTCATGGAAAACACAAAATTGTCTGGGTGACCCCAAACTTTTGAACGGTAGTGTGTATGTGTATATATATATATATATATATATATACAGTACAGACCAAAAGTTTGGACACACCTTCTCATTCCAAGAGTTTTCTGTATTTTCATGACTATAAAAATTGTAGATTCACACTGAAGGCATCAAAACTATGAATTAACACATGTGGAATGATATACTTAACAAAAAAGTGTGAAACAACTGAAAATATGTCTTATATTCTAGGTTCTTCAAAGTAGCCACCTTTTGCTTTGATTACTGCTTTGCACACTCTTGGCATTCTCTTGATGAGCTTCAAGAGGTAGTCACCTGAAATGGTTTTCACTTCACAGGTGTACCCTGTCAGGTTTAATAAGTGGGATTTCTAGCCTTATAAATGGGGTTGGGACCATCAGTTGTGTTGTTCAGAAGTCAGGTGGATACACAGCTGATAGTCCTACTGAATGGAGTGTTAGAATTTGTATTATGGCAAGAAAAAAGCAGCTCAGTAAAGAAAAACGAGTGGCCATCATTATTTTAAGAAATGAAGGTCAGTCAGTCCGAAAAATTGGGAAAACTTTGAAAGTGTCCCCAAGTGCAGTGGCCAAAACCATCAAGCGCTACAAACAAACTGGCTCACATGAGGACCGCCCCAGGAAAGGAAGACCAAGAGTCACCTCTGCTGCGGAGGATAAGTTCATCCGAGTCACCAGCCTCAGAAATCGCAGGTCAACAGCAGCTCAGATTAGAGACCAGGTCAATGCCACACAGAGTTCTAGCAGCAGACACATCTCTACAACAACTGTTAAGAGGAGACTGTGTGCAGCAGGCCTTCATGGTAAAATAGCTGCTAGGAAACCACTGCTAAGGACAGGCAACAAACAGAAGAGACTTGCTGGGGCTAAAGAACACAAGGAATGGACATTAGACATGTGGAAATCTGTGCTTTGGTCTGATGAGTCCAAATTTGAGATCTTTGGTTCCAACCACCGTGTCTTTGTGCGACGCAGAAAAGGTGAACGAATGGACTCTACATGCCTGGTTCCCACCGTGAAGCATGGAGGAGGAGGTGTGATGGTGTGGGGGTGCTTTGCTGGTGACACTGTTGGGGATTTATTCAAAATTGAAGGAATACTGAACCAGCATGGTTACCACAGCATCTTGCAGCGGCATGCTATTCCATCCGGTTTGCGTTTAGTTGGACCATCATTTATTTTTCAACAGGACAATGACCCCAAACACACCTCCAGGGCTGTGTAAGGGCTGAAAAGACCCCAGAGTATAATAATAGTTCATGGTTTGTCCACTATGGGGCATAATACCCTGTGCAGGGACCACTGTGGAGCATAATACCAGTACAGGGGCCACTATGGAGCATAATACCAGTGCAGGGGCCAGTATGGAGCATACTACCAGTGCAGGGGCCATTATGGAGCATAATACCGTGTGCAGGGGACAATATGGAGCATAATACCGTGTGCAGGGGACAATATGGAGCATAAAACTGTGTGCAGGGGTTGCTGTAGAACATAATACCGTGTGCAGTGGCCACTGCGGGGCATAACACCGTGTGCAGGGGCCACTATAGAGCATAATACTGTGTGCAGGGGCCACTGCGAGGCATAATACAGTGTGCAGGGGCCACTATGGAGCATAATACTGTGTTCAGGGGCAGCTGCAAGTCATAATACCGTGTGCAGGGACTGCTGTGGAACATTATAGTGTGTGTAAATGGGGCGCTATAAACAGGGGCTATGGCGCCTGTTTATATCATACGCTGTCTGTTTATAGTGACCGTGTGATGTAATTCCAGCCTTGTCACATACTGTAGACATGTACAGGACGAGGCTGTAGTTACATTACATAAGATGAATGACACTATGTAAACAGAGAAGCAGTCATGGCGCTTACACAGGTACCATTCAAACAGCTGATCAGTGGGGGTCCTGGGTTTTTGATTAGTTAATGACCTGGAAAACCTTTTAAAAAGTTAACACCTGGGGCATTATTAATAAGGGGCACTATTTATACAGGGTACACACGGACATTATTAATATAAAGATGCACTTGGAGGTATTATTATGGGGGGTTATATCATATATTTTATAATTGGGGTAGCAGCAGGATGGGGGCTTTGTGTAGGTGAGGACAATGTGGGTTGGATGCCTGGAAAAGTGAGGAGTCAAAGATGTCTGTGTTGTAAACTTTACAGAGACAAGTCACAGCTGGAGGAAGTGGTCATGGCGGTCTATAGGGAAGAGAAGGGAAATGTGAACGATTAGTCAGAGACGTCACCTGTAAGTCACAAAATGTTACTGCACTGTATTCACCTAAATGATAGAGGATAAATACCTGATTGATGGAGGTCTGTCTGCTGAGACCCCCACTGAGCCTGAGAATTGGTTTTTTTTTCCCCCACTGGGTGGGAATCCAGCCTGACCGCAGCCATATATATAGGTGTGTCACTTGGTGGATGGACGAACCCGCTTGGCTCTCATTCACTTCAATGGGAGTGCCAAAGATACCTGAAGACCAGTACTCAGCTATCTGCGGCGCTCCTATTATAGAGAATGGGGGCCACGTGGGCTCGTCCATTCACCAAGCAGAAGATGTGTGAAGTTACTTTCATTGTTAATGCCATGTTGTTGGTCTGATACTGAAGTAATGTAGTAAGAAGAATTCTTAAAAACTGTTTCATAAGTTTGTGTATTGTGTATATTGTACGATGATAACAGTGTGTTAAACTAGTAGCATGGAAACTCAATTTTTTTTTTTGGGGAGGGGGGCGTCTTTCTATAGTCCACCTCAGGCAGTAAAGAGGCTAGGTTCACCACTGTTTATAGTCATACTGTACCCAATCATTTTGTATATTATTGAGTGGTTTAGGTCCTCTTTTTGTTCCCTTTTTTTGGAATTTAGCGGTTTAGTGCTCATGAATCTATCTAGCAAGCACGAATCTAGCTATCGGCGCTTGCGTACAATACTTACCTGTCTCCGAACGCAGACGATGTTAAAATCCCTTCTGCGCATGAGTGCTTTCCTTTTTTCACGCATGCGCGGCGAGTACCGGCAGCCGATAGATGTAGATTGAGTCTTTGACCATTGCGCATGCGCGAAGTCATTTTTTCTCGCATGTGCTATAGATTTGTGCAGGAACTACAAATCCCGTTTTGAAACTCAGACATGCGCAGTTAAGATAGCTAGATCCTACTTACACTCTTCTCATTTTTTAAAGCTACAGGAACATCTAAAAAGTTTATTCATTTAACCCGTTTATGTTTTGAAAATGTCATTTTTTTAATGCTAATTGTTTTATAATATGTTGTTTCCTTTGTGATTTTTATGTTGTCAATTAGGAACACCCACTGGGCGTTCCCTGTCAGTCCCATTGACTATTTAGTCTTGCTCAGTTCACTACCCTATTATGCAGCCATTTTATACACTTGAAAAAGGAGGTTAGTCCTCTGAAACGCGTTGTGTGTTGTTGGTACCTGAATAAAGAGGATATTCTTTACCTAAAGGCTGGGTTTGTCTACCTTCTGGATTTGGTCCACTCTTCATCACAGACATGCATGTCTTTGGCATTTTCAATGCGCAATACATGTGCATGTGGTCATTTTATTTTGCCTGAGACGAATTGCCATTTATTCAGTTTCCAATGACATTTGACAGGTACATAATATACAACAAAAAAACATTCATAAATCACAGGTTGATGGATATACTTTTGCTCTGCCACAGCTTTTAATAGTTTATCCATTTTACAATCCAGCAAACAAGATTATATGCAGCCATCATAATACAATGAATATACTCATAATATAGTGAATTCTCATCGGCTAGTTAAATCGCATGTTCTTTCTAATACAAATGATTTTTTATACAATTGATGATCTTTTGTAATTCATGCTACAAGTGAAAGATATCATTTTAACAGTATATTCTAGTAGAAAAATCTCCTGATGCTTACAAAAGTGAAATCAATACATCATCTTCAGGTCTAATAGGGACAAGTCAACGTCTCCAGTCAATCAGGCTATTCAGTCATAAAGTACTGTTGTTAGTCATTGCAAATGTATTACAGAAATGTATAGCTATCTCTGAATATACAGCAGTGAGAAAAACACATAGGGAGCAATTTTCTTGCTTAGTACATAAAAGATAAATTGGTATAGGAATCAGAAAGTATTGATTAATCTGACAGCGAGAAAGAAACTGCATAATAGATTGCAGAAGAAGGACATCAAAGGAATCATACAAAAAAAGGAAAAAAGGAATCATACAAAAAACTTTACAGTTATTTGCTTTATGTCTTGAGATTTGTTTGGAGACAGTATAGAGAACATAACACTTGCAAATTTCTGTTTTATTTGGATGTCTAAAATCCCTTTCATATTACTTTTTACCTGTAGTTGTTTCACTTGAAGGGAACCTTCAGGACTTCATTGCACATGCGCCAAAGGTTCACTTTCATTGCTAGCGAGGAAGAGGTGGGCAGGAACAAGCTGTATAGGAGCTGAGTAAGTATACATCTTTTTTTATTATCACGGTCAAGGACTGCATTGGCATAGGGCTATTGGGAAACTACCAATACATAAGGACCTGTGGGTGGTTTAGTTCCCTAAATAGCTCTGACAGGTTCCAGTTAAAAAGTATCATAGGATATGCCATAACATATCTAACAGGAAAGAGTCAAATTTCATTGAATCTAAATAAAATATAATAAAATAAATGGCAAATTATGATCACCCTCTTCAATATGTAAACAGTGAGCCACAATACAAGCAAGAAAGGATAGAACCTAGAAGCATGTGATCATGTAAGATGGGGAAACAGCCCTCATGTTGTGAATGTACCTGTTTCTGTAGATAAGTTTATTTTTTTTTATAAACTGACATTTGGTTGTTTGACCACAAGAGGCCACTGTTACCTCCGAAATGGGAAAAGACTGTAATTCTGTAATTCCCTGGAGTAGTGACGTGGAGACCCTGTTCTGCAGAGGTGGAACTACAAGGAGGAGCAGAGTGTGTGTTGCAGCCATCTTAGGTGTGTGCTTTGAGCTAGGAGGAGGAGGACTGGAGTGTGATACACATGTAGTAGGATCCCTAAGGGACCAGAGGACACAGCAAAGTGGAGCTGAATCAGACACTGTTCCAGGGTTTGTTCAGACAGCATCCTGAAGGAGATTGCTATCAAGGACCCGGCTGAGAAGTGGCACTGTCAGTGAGATCGCATGTTTTCTGGATGAGCCCCGCTTCCAGCTGTTTCAGACAAAGGCTAAAGGTAGCTAACAGACCCGGGTCAGTAAGAGAAGTCATCGTGCATGCACCACATTACATTTTTGGCGCCAAATTGCTTGGGACTAAGTAAGGGCCTGTAGTTACACTAGTTAGGCATACTCATCTTCACAGGCCACACTACTGGTGAATTATCTACCTATTCGGTAGTAAGGACTAGGACTCAGAATTCTATAGAGTTGGGGGGAATAGGGGTATTTTGATAAGTTTGTAAGCTCTTGTGTTATACCGCCGGTTCCCCTATCACACTCACTGAATTGTTCCTGTGACTAGGGTGATAAAAAGGTAACAAGCAGCTGGTTAGTTGCAGCCTGCAGATAGGTAAAAGCTTGGAGTATATTGGAGGCGCACATTAGAGGGCACCGCGCTCTACAACACCAGGGCCTCAGCTTACTGACTGAGTGTATGTAAATATCTAGGAGTGTTTTTTTTTTTGGGTAAAGGGGTGTTACTACACTAAGTAAAATCTTGTTTTTACTAAATTGAGTTGGAATCGCTTCCTTTGTTCGTGACTTCGCTGTATCCTGGGGAGCCCACCCTGGTACACTTACAATCACACAGTCAGGGACAAGCATACACTCATTATTTCAGTCCAGGATAGGTGTATGCTAGTACTTTTAAACGACCAGTACAACCAATAATACTGCCATACAGTTAACATGCAGATACTAGTTCTACAAAGATAGTTTGCAAAGTATTATTATGGTCCAGACTATGTAAGAGAATAAAGTACTGACTGAATGCAAGCAAGCACAGACAGAATAAATAACATGTGAAATCCTCACTGACTGGAGTTGCTTTCCTTTTCTTCTCCATCTGACCTAGACCTTCAGGACAACTTTTTCCAGGCAATGGCAAAGTTTGCTGCCCAGGCATCTCTAACACTTACTTCTGCAGCCCATTTCTAGACTCTACAGAAACACAAAATGCAGGGCTTTGTATCGTGAAAAAAGATCTAGCTTTACAGGATGAATCATCCAAACAATGTAAACTGAAGTTCAGTGTTTCCAAATGTAACTTGTAATGCACTTGGAGAGAAGGAAAAGCCTCTGAGAATTGTATTCACAGTTCTGTGTTAG
Organism: Leptodactylus fallax; assembly: GCA_947044405.1. Lineage (NCBI taxonomy): Eukaryota > Metazoa > Chordata > Amphibia > Anura > Leptodactylidae > Leptodactylus > Leptodactylus fallax. The sequence goes on from CAMRHE010000041.1 coordinate 6,202,618, forward strand.
CTAGTGGCCTCAGCAGTCACTGCTTCTCATTCCAAGAGTTTTCTGTATTTTCATGACTATAAAAATTGTAGATTCACACTGAAGGCATCAAAACTATGAATTAACACATGTGGAATTATATACTTAACAAAAAAGTGTGAAACAACTGAAAATATCTCTTATATTCTAGGTTCTTCAAAGTAGCCACCTTTTGCTTTGATTACTGCTTTGCACCCTCTTGGCATTCTCTTGATGAGCTTCAAGAGGTAGTCACCTGAAATGGTTTTCACTTTACAGGTGTGCCCTGTCAGGTTTCATAAGTGGGATTTCTTGCCTTATAAATGGGGTTGGGACCATCAGTTGTGTTGTTCAGAAGTCAGGTGGATACACAGCTGATAGTCCTACTGAATGGAGTGTTAGAATTTGTATTATGGCAAGAAAAAAGCAGCTAAGTAAAGAAAAACGAGTGGCCATCATTACTTTAAGAAATGAAGGTCAGTCAGTCCGAAAAATTGGGAAAACTTTGAAAGTGTCCCCAAGTGCAGTGGCCAAAACCATCAAGCACTACAAACAAACTGGCTCACATGAGAACCGCCCCAGGAAAGGAAGACCAAGAGTCACCTCTGCTGCGGAGGATAAGTTCATCCGAGTCACCTGCCTCAGAAATCGCAGGTTAACAGCAGCTCAAATTAGAGACCAGGTCAATGCCACACAGAGTTCTAGCAGCAGACACATCTCTACAACAACTGTTAAGAGGAGACTGTGTGCAGCAGGCCTTCATGGTAAAATAGCTGCTAGGAAACCACTGCTAAGGACAGGCAACAAGCAGAAGAGACTTGTTAGGGCTAAAGAACACAAGGAATGGACATTAGACATGTGGAAATCTGTGCTTTGGTCTGATGAGTCCAAATTTGAGATCTTTGGTTCCAACCACCGTGTCTTTGTGCGACGCAGAAAAGGTGAACGAATGGACTCTACATGCCTGGTTCCCACCGTGAAGCATGGAGGAGGAGGTGTGATGGTGTTGGGGTGCTTTGCTGGTGACACTGTTGAGAATTTATTCAAAATTGAAGGAATACTGAACCAGCATGGTTACCACAGCATCTTGCAGCGGCATGCTATTCCATCTGGTTTGCGTTTAGTTGGACTATCATTTATTTTTCAACAGGACAATGACCTCAAACACACCTCCAGACTGTGTAAGGGCTATTTGACTAAGAAGGAGAGTGATGGGGTGCTACACCAGATGACCTGGCCTCCACAGTCACCAGACCTGAACCCAATCGAGATGGTTTGGGGTGAGCTGGACCGCAGAGTGAAGGGCCAACAAGTGCTAAGCATCTCTGGGAACTCCTTCAAGACTGTTGGAAGACCATTTCAGGTGACTACCTCTTGAAGCTCATCAAGAGAATGCCAAGAGTGTGCAAAGCAGTAATCAAAGCAAAAGGTGGCTACTTTGAAGAACCTAGAATATAAGACATATTTTCAGTTGTTTCACACTTTTTTGTTAAGTATATCATTCCACATGTGTTAATTCATAGTTTTGATGCCTTCGGTGTGAATCTACAATTTTTATAGTCATGAAAATACAGAAAACTCTTGGAATGAGAAGGTGTCCAAACTTTTGGTCTGTACTGTATGTGAGTGACATCGGTCCCTCTCCAGAACCACTAGGCCACTGACTGGTATAGGCGGTCACGTGAGGCTCAGGACTTCCGGCAGTGCGTCACCGATACAAGACTGAGCAGACACCAGTGGCAGGCAATGGCACCCTGAGCATGCTTTGTTTTTAATTTTACACCTCCCCCGACAGGTTGCTCCATTTCCTGGAACAACCCCTTTAACCCATTCCTGACATCTGCCGCACTGTTACAACACTACTGCAGTATTATACAGCAAAGACTCAACAGGTATGTCAGCAGCTCAGCTCCAGAGCAACCGCCATATTTAAAAAATAATAACAGTACAGCAGAAGTTAATAGAGCATGTGATTCTGGACCAAAATGTAGTGCACTTGAATTAAAAATGTTGCTGCTTTCTGCCTGAAAATCTCTCTGAGGCTGAGGCCACATGTTGCGGAAACACAGCTTTTTTTGTTACAGTTTTTTCTGCCAAAGGCAGGAGTGAATTGAGCAAAAGGTAGATGTATAAGGACTTACTATATGTTTCCAATTCCTTTTGTAGCCATTCTTGGCTTTGGTTAAAAAAAATCACAGCAAAATCTGCAACAAAAAAGCTATGTTTCTGCAAAATGTGGCCTTAGCCTAAAGTTCCTGCCACTAAATTTTTTTTTCTCGCTAATTTGCTGTTCACAACCTTTTACTAGGGAATTCCCATCCATAAATACCATTAACCTCTTAAGGACACGTCCAAAAAACGCCTGAAGAACACAGCCTCATTTTTCAAAACTGACATGGGTCACTTTATGCGGCAATAACTTCGAGATGCTTTAACTTACCCAAGTGATTTTGAGAATGTTTTTTCATGACACGTTGTACTCATTTATCCCTAAAATTTACACATTCACGAGGGTTTAAAGGAGAAAATACAAATCATTACATCTTGTTACGCAATTTCTCCTGAGCACAGAAATACCCCGCATGTGGATGTAAACTGCTGTTTAGGCACAAAGCAGGACACCAAAGAGAAGAAGCGTCGCTTGGCGTTTGAAAAGAAGATTTTGCTGGAAAAGTTTTCAGTTGTCATTTCTTATCTGCAGAGCCGCTAAAGTACCAGTACAGTGGAAACCCCTCCAAATATAACCCCATTTTGCAAACTACACACCTGTACTCACAGCTGTTACAGTTTATTGACATTGGGAAGTGAAATGAAAAAATACTAAACTGTCACTGTATCCCATCATTTTCACACGGGGTTAACCCCTTCCCAACATCTGCTGTAATAGTACAGCAGATGCTAGGTCTTTAAAGATGCTATGCAGCCATAGCAACCGGGTCTCCGCTGTATTTTATATATATTCTGAATTTTTTTCCAGCTTCCCAGTACATTATACAGAATAATAAATGATAGCATCATAAAGAACAATTTGTCCCGCAAACAAATAGAGCCCTGAGAATGGAAAAATAAAAGGTGGGGTTTGGAAGGTGGGTTAGTAAAAAACAAAAAAAACGAAAAATGTCAGCGGTGGGAAGGAGAAAAAGCACCCCAAAGTTAATTTAACGATTTCTCATGAACACGGAAATACCCCATATTTGGTCCTAAACTGCTGTATGGGTACAAAGATGTGATTAGAATGGAAAGAGTGCAGTTTGGCATTTGGAGGACAGTACCAGTACCAGTATTATGGAAACCTGCAAAAAGTGAAACTACATCCCCACAGATGTTTCACAGATTTTATTAAAATTGGCATATGAAAATAAAAAATAACTTTTTCTTCCAATAAACTGTCACTTTAGCCCCATGGGAAAGGGGGGCTGTAAATGGAAAGCGCGCTATTTGGCTTTCAGAGGGGAGATTTTGCTGGAATAGTTTTCAGGTACCATGTCGCATTTGCAGAGCCCCTACAGTATCAATACATTAGAAATCCTCAAAAAGTGACCCCATTTTGGAAACTACACCCCTCACAAAATTTATCAAGGGGTATAATGACCATTTTCACCCAAGAAATAGTTTACAAAAATAAGCTAATAATGTGCTATGGATAATGCAAAATTAAAATTGAGATTTTCCCCTTTTCAGTGCCCAATATGTCATTCCCAACTTGCCACTGTGAAATGTCAGCTCTCCAGTTATTATGCTCTGCTTCCTGATTTTGGAAACACCCTACATGCAGCCTTAATTTTTTGTCTGGAAATTGAAAGCGCACCATGTGCATCTGAGGCCCAATTTGATCATATACACTCCACTGTCAGGCATTTGCAGAGACCCTGACATAAAATATATAATTCAGCCCCAAAATATGAAATTTTAGAAACTACGCCCTTCAATGAATTTCTCCAGAGGTGGTATTGTCATTTAGAGCTCAAGGGTGCTTCCCAAAAATTTATGTGAAAATTGAAGAGCCCCTGAACTGCCAGTAAAGTGGAATCCGCAGACACATGACCCCATTTTGAAACTACACCTCTGAAGAGATTTATCAAGCGGCGTAGAAAGCATTTTTAACCCTTGAGTGTTGCATTAGTTTAGTTTCCAGAAATGAATTTGTGCAGAAGTCTCATTGACAGTTACAGGAATTGTTTGATTGCAGTGATTGCCTCAAAAGGTTGTGCAACAAAATATTAAGTTAAGGGTACCATCATTTCTGTCCAGGCCTATTTCATGGGTTTTCTTTTTTAAAAAATTCCGTTGAAGCATGGTTGAAAAGCAATGTTTGACTTTCATTTATTCATTTTCATAGAATTTTTATACATTATTACTTTTGTTAGATTCAAGTTATTTCTGTGACCATTGTAGGTTTTTCTTTCATTAAACAAGGGGTACCAACAATTTTGTCCATGTGTGTACCTCCAGTGGTTAGCAATGAGGGTCTTCTCTGCAGTACAGAGATAGAGGAAAAGTATGGAAGTCTGTTCTAGGGAGGCCAAGGGTAGAGGTGAGGGCTTGAGCTCCAATCTAGAGGGCTCAACCATATCAGCTATCCGAAACAATCCCACCGCCGACCACGTGCAGACCATATTGGTCGTCAATCTATCGGGGAGGAGAGGATTAAACAAGAGGGAGACCATCGAAGAGCACTGGGAAGCAAGGGGAAACAGCTTTCTACATGTAGTCCAAACCACTCTAGTGAAACACATGGGGCCTAAAAGAGGGGGGAGGGGAGGCCGACCCACAGTAGAGCATTAGGATGCATAGGAGCAAGCCACAGCTTCTCCATTTCCACTCACTTGCTAAAAACAGGTTGAGCTGCCAAAAATGAGATACACCTTAAGTGGGTTGCCCAGTAATAGTGGAGCATATATGAGACAGCCAGACCCCCTCCCAGCCAACATTACCGAACGAGGAATGTGGTGGCATTTCGTGGTCCATATAAACTGAAAGATAAACTTCTGAAGGTTGCGAGCTCCGCACAGGGGACCTATATCGGAAGCGCCTCAAAAAAATAGAGTAACTTCGGAAGGAGGGTCATCTTGACCGCTGCTATGCGCCTGAGTAAAGATATGTGGAGAGGTCACCATCTATCCAGCAAGATTCTAAATTCACGGAACAGATCAGAAAAATTTGCAGTGTAGAGGGATGCATACGTGGGGGTAAGTTGGATCCTGAGATAACAATAGAAGTTGTATTTCCCATGGAGGAGATTGAGGAGGGCCTGGGGGATGTTTATGGGAAGAGCCTAAGATTTGGTAGGGTTAATTTTATAACCTGAGAGTTGACTGTACTCAGTGTGTGTGTGTGTGTGCAATAGGTTAGGCAAGGTGGTGTGAGGGGACGTGATGGTAAGGACGGAGATCCCTTTGATATCTGGGATCAGCTGTATCTTGGCCACTAATAGTTCGATACAGACAGTGAAAATTAAGGGGGAAAGAGGGAAACCCTGCCGCATCCCATTGCGAATGAAGGAGTTTGACGACGAATGGGGAAGATTCACGACTGGGGAAGAAGTAAATGGCACGGATCGCCGCAAGGAAGGCTCTGAGAACTCGAAGGCCCTCAGAGTAGCTATTATAAAGGACCAGTCAAGGCAGTCAAAGGCCTTGTCAGAGTCTAAGCTAAGGATAAGGGCAGGTATATACTGTAGCAGAATATGCAGTTTTTATTTATACTATTTTGGGGAACGTCCAACATTTTGATCACTTCTTGTTCGATTTTTTGGAGGCAAAACAGTGTCTCTTTACTGCTATGGTGTTCCCAGCATGGGATAAATATTTTTATTGTTTGGGCGTTTTCAGATGCAGGGATGCCTAATTTGTTGGCTTATGTTCATTTTTATGATGCAACCTCTTTAAAGACCTTAGGAATGCCCCTGTAAGTATCAGTGATCAGTACTGCAACACATCGAATTAACAGAATGTGACTATGTTGTAGGTACAATATTTCAGCATTTGGGGCCCCACTTTTAATTTTGCCTGGGGCCCCACTGTGTCTAAAACCGGCCCTGCCTGGGAACCCCTCACAAGGCTCCTGGGTGTCACACATGCTGGATGGCTCTCACGAACTCACCACTCAGGAACCATACCAGCAACATATAATAAGTGGGGAGGTAGGGGCTTGGTCTCGAATGGGGATCGGGGCCTCACATGTATTAAATGCCTGCAATCAGAGAGGACCCTTTCTACGGGTACCATATATAAAGAGCCAACATTTGCCGTAATAGTACAACGGATGTTGGCAATGCGATTTATTTATTACAGCATCATTCTTCGTGAATAGTAGAGAACAGGTTAACAGATGCTGTAATGGATTAAACTGCAGAAGCTCTGGTCAGCGGGGTAACTAGCAAAGACTGGGCCCCGCAGCAAACTTTTGACTTGGAGCCCCCCCCCACGTCATAGTTCCCCCACACAGTATAACGCCCCATTTACACACACTATAATGTCCCAAAGGGGCCTCCAGACAGTATAATGTCCCATAATGGCCCCTCCACACAGTATGTCACATAGTGGCCCTTCCACACATTATAATGTCCCACTGTGGCCCCTCCACACAGTATAATGTCCCATAGCAGCACCTCAACAAAGTATAATGTCTCATAGCGGCACCACCACACCATATAATGTCCCATAGCGCCCCTGACACACAGTATTATGTCCCACAGTGGCCCCTCCACACAGTACTATGTTCCACAGTAGCCCCTGCACACAGTATTGTGTCCCACAGTGGCCCCGTTATTATGTTCTACAGTGGCCCCTCCACACAGCATTATGTCCCTCAGTGGCCCCTGCACACAGTATTATATCGCACAGTGGCCCCTCCAAACAGTATTATGTCTCACAGTGGCTCCTGCTTACAGTATTTATGTCCTACAGTGGCCCTTCCACACAGTATTATGCCCCATAGTGGACCACCCACGATCTATTATTATACTCTGGGGTCTGAAAGTATAATGATTGGAGGCCCAGGGTTGGTGACAAACATAAAAACCAATGGTAATTAGCTCTCCTGGGCTCTGGCGCACTCCCTGCTGCTTTCGGCCCTCTTCAATGTCAGCACAGACGTCACGTGGGCTTGGCCGGCCTGGCTCACATGACGCTGGCCTGGCTCACATGACGTCTGGGACGTCACCACAGAGGCCAAAGACTGCTGGTAGTCACGCCGGATCCCAGGAGAGGTGAGTACCACTAGTTTTTATGTTTCTCACTTCCCCTAGGTCTCCGATCATTATATTCCGGGGTCTGAAAAGTCCCCAGAGTATAATAATAGCAGTGTTTGTTTTAGTTAGCGGGCCCACGGCCTCACTTACCGATCCCCGCTCCTGCTCACAGATGCATCCGCTTGCAGAAGGGGAAGTGGAGGCAGCTGTGAGCAGGAGCAGAGATCGGTAAGTAAAAACGGCCTACTTAAAAAAAAAAAAAAAAAAAAAGCATCAGGGGCCCGCCCCCTAAGGTCCCGGGCCCTGCCTATGGTTGCTACCTTGGTACTTACACCACTGGCTCTGGTCCCTGCTCAGACACTGATGATCAAGGCCAGGAAAAGAGCCTCTCCATGTCAAAGCGTAAGGTATTCAAATGACAGTAAAAGTCTCATGTGTATTACGTTGTAATACATGTGAGACTTTTTTCAACAAAAATGCTTTTACAGATGTCTATCATGCCTGTATGGCCGTTATTGTGACCTATGTTAGTGACCATTTGATAAAAGATAATCAACAAGATACATGTACCTCAAAATATTACCATTAAACACTACAAATTGTCCTGCAAAAAACAAAGCCCCCATACAGTTACATTGACAAAAAAATTAAAAAAGTTATAGCTGTTGATATGTGACGACAGAAAAGCTCAAAAAATGGTTTGTTCATTAACCACTTCCAACCAGATGCTTTACCCCTCTTCCAGACCAGGCACATTTTCAAGATTTTTGTATGTGCAGTTTTGAGGGCTGTAACATTTTTATCATATGCGTTTTTCAACTAATTTCTGCGTCTTTTTTCGGTGACATATAGGGCTTTATTTTTATGTTGTTTTTATTTTTGGGGCTATAACCTGTAATAAGGGGTTGTTTTTTATGTATTATTTTATTTTTTTTTTTATTATTTTATTTACATTTTTTTTTCTATTCATTTTTTTTTTACATTGTGTCTATAAGGTCATAATAGACCTTTGGAGACATCTGATTACTGTTTTTTTTTTGTGGGGGAGGCTGATTTCCCCTCGTACATTTAGCCCCAGTTGCAGGAGGAATACAGCCTCCTGCACGTTACTTGCACATTACCATAGAGCTGATCTGGGTTCGGTAGGACCCAGCAGCTCTAACAGACTCTGATCCCGGCGGATCACGTGACCGCCTGGTCAGAGGGGAGCCGCAAGATGGCGGCACCCATAGCGCTGTATACACAGCAATTGGGAAGGCAGGGAAGGTAACAAACCTTCCCTGTCTTCTCTCTGGGAGCTCCAGCTGAAGTTACAGCCAGCTCCCCGTTTCAGCAGCTGTACAATTTCGTGCAGCTGCTGAGTTCTGCTTGGACGTACTGGTACGTCCTTGCAGAACTAGACAACCACCTTCTGGACTTAAAAACCCAATGGGTGGTTAAAGTGGGTTGTTCTGGTAAAAATGGACAAACCTTTTAACTTTTATATCAGCCGGGGAATTGAAAAAAATAAAAAAAATGCATACTCACCTGTCCCTGATGCTCCGATGCGTCCTGGTTCTTCTGCTCCGGCGGCTTCTCCCTGGCCTCTTCCGGAGTGTTGCTGAAGCCTCTGATTGGCCTCAGAGGTCACGTGACCGCTCAGTAGACCTTAGGAAGAGGACCCGTGATGTCACAGGTAGTGACATCACATGCCTTTCGCTGAATGGCCCCTCCCTGTCTCCCTAGCTATCCCGCCCACTACTAGCCCTTCCCAACTAACTCAGCCCACCCCATCATACTTACCTGTCTTCCTGTCCAGACTTCCTTCTGCAGGGACTTCTCCTCTTCTTTGACTCTACAGGCGCGTGCGCAATAGTTCCAGCACTGCACTGCAGCTGGCAATCCATCTCTACTGCGCAGGTGTGGGAGGCTCCTCCAGCCTGCGCACATGCCGGCAGAAGTCAAAGAAGAGGAGGAGCCATTCCCGCAGAAGGAAGTCTGGACAGGAAGACAGGTAAGTATGATGGGGTGGGGGGGTAGTATTGGCGACGTTCCGTTTACGGATAATCAGAAAATGTGCCTGGGGCGGTCACATGACCATCCCAGGGATATGGATAAATATACATTTTTGCTAAAGTATGTAATTTAGAAAGTAGGTGGGGGAGGGTGTTTAGATTAGTGTAGAAATTCCATTTTATCCCTGACAACCACTTTAATTTAGATGCACTGAAATAAGGCTAGGGCTAAATGGCAATTTTGACCATGATTCCCAAAGATCGCCGGGTCGCCTTGCGACTACTTACTATTTTTAGTTTACCATGACCGCAATTTCAAGGTGAATATTGCTCGACTTTTTTGTTACTTCAGGTTGAAGTTACAGCATCCTTGGCATCGCAATCAGGGCCGCTTTAGCAATAGGCCCAACAGTGCACTGCACTGGGCCCTATGGTAGTGGGGGGGGGACCCACGGGGCAGCCCTGCAAATAGAGTGCTGTCCCAGTCTGCCCCAATTCAAACTCATCCATGTCCTTTGGGAACAGATGAGTTGAGTACAATGGTAAAGCAGGGAACCCTCCACTCCCTGCTTCACCATACGGCCACTCTCTCTGCTCCTGTTGTCTTGAGAGCAATAGGTGCAATATAGTGACCTTACTTATATTGTGCCTGTTGCTCCCTGAAGACTCTCGGATAGATCAGAGACAGGAGAGAACAGGGAAATGGGATTTTTTAAAATTTTTTTGATTGTACTGGGGGCAGTTGGAGTGGAACAAAGTATACTGTGGGGGCAACTGGTGAAGTACAAGAAACTGTAAGGTTAACTGTAGGGGGACAATAAATTGTGGGGGCAACAGGAGGGGGACAGACAATATATACTGAGGAGGACAAGAATCTTGGGGCAACTTGAGGGGGAAATTTTGTACTGTGGGGGCAACTGAAGGGGGATAAGAAAATAGGGGCAGCTGGAGGGTGACAAATATACTGAGGGGGACAAAAAACTGGGGCAACTGAAGGGTGGGGGACAATATACTCTGAAGGGGACAAGAAACTGTGGGGGCAACTGGAGGGTGACATAATAATATAAAATGTCTGCAGCCACTTGGAGCGACAGGTGAATGTTTGAGGATCCACTTGGGAGAAATAGGTTAATGTCTGAGGAGCCATAGGGGTGTACAGGTTAATGTCTACGGGCCACTGGTGGAGGGGGAGAACAGGTTAATGTGTGATTAGCCATTATACTGTATTATATGGGGCCAATAAGGAGAAATTATGATATGTGTTGACATTATAATTTGGGTGGGTCAGGTATGTCTAAGTGGTGGTGATGGGCACTTATGAAATCTTTGCACTGGGTCCACCAATGTCCTGGTCGCAATGCTACTCCATTTACTAAGACGAGTGAAGGAATTGCAAAGCGACCCAGACAAGACCACCGTGTAGCCCAAAGAAGTTAGGCAGCGGTCACACTAGCGTTCAGGGACGTCGTCCCCCAAGCAGGATTTTTCTCTCTGCCAATTTCAGGCTGAAACCTGGTGGACTGCATTATAGTCTATGAGGTCTGTGGATAACCACTTTTTAAGCGGATAGGGTTTCCATTTTTCGTGTAAAGAACGGAAACGTGAATGCTAGTGTGAACCTAGCGTGAGCTGCAAAGCTTGTTACACTATGACACTCTTTGGGACGTGGGTTTTAATTTTCTGCCTCACTCATTGGTTTGTCCTCGTTTTCCCGTACATCCTGTAACACCCGCTCACAGAGCATGCACACATTTCAGTCTCCGTGCCCCTCAGGTACACAGCACAGAAACCACACATTTTTCAAGTGAACGGTCATAAAGAACAGTACATAAGCACATCTTCACACAATACTTTCTTGCTGCTACCATACTCTTCATCCTCCCTCCTTGTTAACCGATTACGTCACATAGAGGCGTCACCAGAACAGTCTCTCTGCGGCTCCCGTATGACGCACAATTCTCGCGTCCTCGGAAGGCGGAGTCTCTTGTTGCTGACCTCCATAGTTTCAGTTCTGTGCCCGTGGAGTTCGTCACTTGTATAAACATGTTCAGACTGGAGGGTCTTGGGCCGAAAGCTGATCCAGAAGAGATGCGAGCCAAGATGAGGCGAGATGTCGTCAGCTCAGTGCGGAACTTCCTCATCTATGTGGCTGTGCTTAGGATCAGTAAGTGACAGACACGTGTCCATTAATTCTCTGAACACAACATGCACTCCTCTATCGGTGTGTATGTTCTGAGATGATGGGATTGATGTGGATATTTCAATAGCGAAATGCTTAAAGTGACGTTTCGGGAAAAAGCTGGAAGAAAGGTAACTTCCTTTCTCCAAAATGACTTACCTTGTCACTGTGTTTCTAGTTCCCAGCTCATGTCCTTGCCAGTGTTTGGCATGAGCTGCTCCTGAGCTTGTACAGGAAATAACTCTTGGGAGGTAGAGAGATCAATGTAGGATCCTGAAAAAATAAGCGTCCTGCTCAAGCTCAGTGGCTGATTCAGCTGCATAACCCATGTACAAGACACACTGCCGATGCACATTAGGTATCCCTACGTCCAAAATGCCCAAACTACAGACACACAAATATTTTTCCAATGTTGAATGGAATTAAAGGGGAGTCTGCCTGCTGCTAAAGTATATTCACTTGTCAGCACCGTGTTAGGGGGTGTTCACAGGTAGAAATTTGAGGTGGAATCCACCACATATTCCGCCTGAAATTTTCCTTCCATTCATTTCAAGGGGAGGCCGTAGCTGATGTTTTTTTTTGGTAGCTGATTTTTTTTCAGTTAGCGGAAAAAATAAGCATCCGGCTCGTTCTTAAGGCGGATTCTGCCAGAGAACTCCCATTGAAATGCATGGGAGAAGAAAATACACCTTTTCAAGCGACACAAAATTTGGAATTTGGCGCTGCCCAATAAAGGCAAAATACAGTGGCCCTTTTCTCCAAATTCCGCATCAAAATCCGCTTGACAAATTCAACATCAAACTCCTATGTGTGAACCACCCGTTACAGTACATTATGGTGATCAACAACTTTTGTTATGTATGTCACTTTTTTAGATTTGGAGAAAAACAACTTTGAAGTTTTTTTGTTTTTTTTGTTCAAATCTACAAAAGTGGCATACATAACAAAAATATGTGGTTTATCACTGTAATGTATTCATGTAACATGGTAGTAGTAATTGAATATGCTTAGAGTAGGTGGTTGGTGCCCTTTAACGTAAAACCTCTCCATTAGCTCCTATTGAACCACAGGGCTGAGGACATAAACTGTAAACCAATTGGATGGTGTGCTTATGCATGCTTACTTTGTCACCAAGAACTTTGATCTTCCTCTCCATTACTTATAATCATTAGCTAATTTTTTACGTATTGTTAAGAACATGTCTGGCATTAAAATAACGTCCTTTTGGTTCACATGGTACTCAACTCCCTTTTTATCCACTCTGCTCTATAGTTAACAAGCAAAATATACCTATGCTAAGGGCATGGAGCTATGAGTATTCATTGACCACATGTACATTGTGAGGCTAAAACCAGTGTAGGTTGTGGGTTACAGGGGTGTTGTTCATGTTTGTAATTTCTGTTTAGGCGTTTTTAAAAAAAAAAAAAACAGTTACTGTATACTCCAGTGTCCTCCCGGCACGTCCTGGTGGCGGCTTCTCCCTGGTCTCTTCTGGAGTTCTGCTAATTGGCCTCAGCGGTCACATGACCGCTGAGGCCTATCAGCGAATGGCATACGATGTCATTAACTGTGACATCACGGCTCCTCTTTCTTAGGCCTGCTGAGGTCGCTGATTGGCCTCAGCGGAACTCCGGAAGAGACCCGGGAGAAGCCACCACCAGGAGGAAACCGGAACATCTGGGACAGGTGAGTGTGCATTTTTTTTCTTTCAATGCCCCCGACTGGTTTTAAAGTTAAAATGGTTGTCCATTTTTGCCTGGACAACCCCTTTAACATACAGCCAAAGGTTATGAACCACCGAGACCCGAACAGAGAAAAATATGAACTGGAACACCTCTTTAATGAACCTGTTGCTAATACATATCTTCTATCTTTTGACAGCTCCTTTTATCTTGAAGAAACTGGACAGTATATGATTAGGTAACATCTGCGGGGAATGGTCTCCTCCAGTTACCATATGCACTGAACTAATTTATCAGCTTTTATACTATGGACAGAGGAACATTGGAAGCATCATCAACATGTTTTCAAGAAAAAAAAGTTCTCTGTTTGTCTAGTTGCATGAAGATGTGTCTGGTCTAGATATCCCCTTGGAATTGTGCAAGTTATGAGTGACTTTGTTCTTGTGCCATTGCTTCTTTCATTTTGGATGTAATTTAGCATACAGATGCACGCAGAGGCCTTTTTATGACCTTGTGTTCTCATAAAATAAAGATAAAATGTTTTCTTTTGATTATTATAGGTTAATTCTTTATTTCAGATAGGGAAGGTAACAGAATACACGAGGTGCAGGGTTTCTCCCACACACAAGCCCAGCAATTGAATTTATTGAGCCAATCACAGAAAAAAATGTCTGCTAAAACATTTATTAAAAATTAAAGAGGATATTAAGAAAATAAAAAAAGAGGACCAACATGTGGCCTGGCAGCATGACCAGAGATGCGGTCAATGCTTGAGGTCCAAGGTGTGCTTTTTATACACACTTACACCTGGGCGATTAATTGAAAAATAACTGAAACCAAGCATCAAACGTGATTTTGTTCACGTAACTTTTTTCAGTTTGGTTATTACAAAATTTGCGAGGTTCTACCTGCAGTTTCATTCAGATTGAACACAGAGACTGCTATTGTTATACTCTGGGGTCTCTTCACCTCTCCTGGGCCTACGCTTAATATACCTTGGGGTCTGAAGAGACCTCACTGTATAATAATAGCAGTTTCTGTGTTCAGTGTGAATGAAACTGCAGGTAGAACCTTGAATTAATCGTAAACAAGTTCAAATACCCGATTAATCCCATAAGTAAACTTATCTGTGTCAACACACAATGGCTAATCCTGCCAGACCGCATCGCTGGGAGGGAGGATATACTCGATAAACAAGCCCACTTACATCATCTTTGGGTGGAACTTTGTACTCAAGGAACAAACTCACTTATATCATTGGTGGGCAGGGCTGTCTGTAACGTCACATAGCATCCACCATGTCATTGGTAGGCGGGGCTATGCATGATGTACTGTGACGCAGGGCCTATTTGTGCACTGCGTCAGCCATGAATACAGATGGGCAGAAGCCTCTACTAAAATAAAGACCTCCTGTTAAGGCAGGAGATTCCAAAGAGGGGTGCAACCCAGGATTTATTCATTAACTGAAGCCCCTATCGAAACTGGGCTGTGGGCATAAATACAAATAACGTCAACACAAGATGCTACCCAAATGGGCAAAGTACACCCACTGGCCTGTCTGATGTAAAACAGGTAGCTGGAATACCATCAGTGTCATGGATTGGGGGGTACCAACATAGGCATCTCTCCTTCCGCAACATTAGCAGATGGGATCGTTTTGTCACACTCTTCCGCTCTATTCATTATGAGGGTGCTGGAGAGAGCATAACTTGGTACTATACCTTTAAGTTGCAACAGTGGGGCACATTTATCAATCCAAGTCCGACACTTTTCTGTCTATATTTGCGACAAAATTTGCGGCATTTATGACTAGAATATATTAATAACTTATTCCTCAGTAAATCTCTTAACCTGCTCGCCCTTACTGAAACCTGGATCCAGGAGTCTGATACAGCGTCCCCTGCTGCTCTGTCTCATGGTGGCCTACAATTCTCACACACTTCTAGGCCTGACAACAGAAAGGGTGGAGGGGTAGGGATACTTCTGTCACCACAGTGCACTTTTCAGGCCATCCCACCGGTACCCTCACTCACATTCCCCTCATTTGAAGTCTCCACTCGAAAAGTTAGACACAGGAGGCAGCAACCCTGGCACACGCCACAGACATGTTTTCTTCAGCGGTGCTCTAGGTGTGCTAAACATCTGTGGAGAAAATCACGTACACCTGCAGACTTCCTCCACTTCGAATTTCTGCTTAAAACCTATAGCTCTGCCCTTCACCTCGTCAAACAAACCTATTTCACCACTCTCATCTCTTTTCTCTCCTGTAACCCTAAAAGGCTCTTTGAAACTTTTCACTCCTTACTAACCCCAAGGTGCAGGTGCCATTCACAGACCTTATTGCAGATGACCTGGCCACTTATTTCCATGACAAAATTGATAAGATCCGTCAGAAAATAACTGCCCAATCCCCAGGTGACATTGATCCCCTCACCAACCGCACTTCAGACTGTTCATTCTCATCTTTTGAACCTGTTACAGAAGAAGAAGTCTCTCAGCTACTTTCTTCTTCTCGCCCCAAAAACCTGCAGTAGTGACCCTTTCCCCTCATACCTTCTCCAGTCTCTGTCTCCTGCTGTCATGACTTACCTTATTAAAATATTTAACCGCTGTCTCTTCTGGAATTTTCACATCCTCTTTCAAACATGCTGTCATAACCCCACTATTGAAGAAATCCTCCTTTGACCCGTCCTGTGCTCTAACTATCGACCTGTCTCTAGCCTCCCCTTCATCTCCAAAATCTGGGAACGCTTGGTCTTTTCTCATTTAATCTGCTATCTTTCTACTAACTCTTTTCTTGACCCCTTACAATCTGGCTTCCAAACTGCACTCTACTGAAACGGCCCTCACAAAAGTCTCCAATGATCTCCTGATGGCTAAATCCAAAGGTGACTTCTCTCTTCTTATTCTTCTAGATATCTCAGCAGCATTTGACACTGTTGACCATTAACTCCTCCTCACTATGGTCTGCTCTGTTGACCTCACGGACACCTCGCTCTCCTGGTTCTCCTCTTATCTCTGACTGCAGTTTCTGTGTATCATTGGACAGACCATCACCAGATTTGACTTCCGGTACCATCTTTATGCTGATGACACCCAATTATATATGTCATCCCGTGACATCAACCCTGCACTAATACAGAACACCAGTGACTGTCTCTCTGCTGTCTCAAATATCATGTCTTCGCTCTATCTGAAACTGAATCTCCCAAAGACTGAACTACTGCTGTTTCCACCATCTAATAGATCTGTCCCTGATATCTCCATTGCAGTCTCTGGCCTTACCATAACTCCTAGGCAGTATGCCTGCTACCTCAGGGTTGTGTTTGACTCCGACCTTTCCTTCACCCCCCATATCCAATCACTCGCACGCTCATGTCATCTCCACCTCAAAAACATCTCCAGAATACGCCCTTTCCTTACCAGAGATACATTAAAGACACTTATTGTTGCACTGATTCACTTTCGCCTTGACTACTGTAACTCCTTACTAATCGGTGTTCCCCTTACTAAACTCTCCTCTCTACAATCTATTCTGAATGTGACGACCAGGCTCATCTATCAGTCTAGACCCGTGATGGCGAACCTATGGCATGCGCGCCAGAGAGGGCACACAGAGCCCTCTCAGTTGGCACGCGCGCCGTCGCCATGACCGCTCACTAACGGGGAATCCGGTACAGGATTCTCTATTAGTGAGCGATCGCGTCTTTCGGCTGAGCTGTCAGTGTAGGCCGCGGTCCAGACCGCGGCCTACACTGACTGCAGAGTGTAACCTCTGCCCCGACGCAGGCGTGATGACATCAGTCATCAGCGCACGTGAGCAGAAGGAGGAGGAGGAAGATGTTCTTCGTGGGACTGCAGCTCTTCATGGGACTAGGTAAGTAATATAAACTACTGTGTAGGGGCCTACTGTGAAGCATATGCTGCTGTGTGGGGCCCCACTGTGAAGCAAAAGCTACTGTGTGGGGCCCCACTGTAAAGCATATACTACTGTGTGGGGGCCCACTGTGAAGCATAAGCTACTGTGTGGGGCCCCCCTGTAAAGCATATACTACTGTGTGGGGCCCCACTGTGCAGCATATACTACTATGTGGGGGCCCACTCTAAAGCATATACTACTATGTGGGGGCCCACTGTGAAGCATATACTACTATGTGGGGGGCCCACTGTGAAGCATAT
The DNA here is from genome assembly GCA_947044405.1 of Leptodactylus fallax. Classification (NCBI taxonomy): domain Eukaryota; kingdom Metazoa; phylum Chordata; class Amphibia; order Anura; family Leptodactylidae; genus Leptodactylus; species Leptodactylus fallax. The sequence goes on from CAMRHE010000041.1 coordinate 6,219,841, forward strand.
ACTACTGTGTGGGGCCCCACTGTGAAGCATATACTACTATGTGGGGCCCCACTGTGAAGCATATACTACTATGTGGGGGCCCACTGTGAAGCATATACTACTATGTGGGGGCCCACTGTGAAGCATATACTAATATGTGGGGGCCCACTCTGAAGCATATACTACTATGTGGGGGCCCACTCTGAAGCATATACTACTATGTGGGGGCCCACTCTGAAGCATATACTACTATGTGGGGGCCCACTCTGAAGCATATACTACTATGTGGGGGCCCACTCTGAAGCATATACTACTATGTGGGGCCCCACTGTGAAGCATATACTACTATGTCGGGCCCCACTCTGAAGCATATACTACTATGTGGGGCCCCACTGTGAAGCATATACTACTATGTGGGGTCCCACTGTGAAGCATATACTACTATGTGGGGCCCCACTCTGAAACATATACTACTATGTGGGGGCCCACTGTGAAGCATATACTACTATGTGGGGGCCCACTGTGAAGCATATACTACTATGTGGGGCCCCACTGTAAAGCATATACTACTGTGTGGGGCCCCACTGTAAAGCATATACTACTGTGTGGGGGCCCACTGTGAAGCATAAGCTACTGTGTGGGGCCCCCCTGTGAAGCATATACTACTGTGTGGGGCCCCCCTGTGAAGCATATACTACTGTGTGGGGCTCCACTGTGAAGCATATACTACTATGTGGGGCCCCACTGTGAATCATATACTACTATGTGGGGCCCCACTGTGAAGCATATACTACTATGTAGGGACCCACTGTGAAGCATATACTACTATGTGGGGGCCCACTGTGAAGCATATACTACTATGTGGGGGCCCACTGTGAAGCATATACTACTATGTGGGGGCCCACTGTGAAGCATATACTACTATGTGGGGGCCCACTGTGAAGCATATACTACTATGTGGGGGCCCACTGTGAAGCATATAATACTGTCTGGGGGGCCATTCTGGAGCATATATTACTATCTGGGGGCCACTTCAGATCGAATTGTACTATGTGGGGGCCCTTCACTATTTATATCACACAGTATCTGTTTTATAGCAGACATGTGATATTATTACAGGCTGTAATAACATTGCACGGTCACTATAAAACAGATCCTAGTTAATTTAAGGTTAAATTGCCATGTTGGCACTTTGCAATAAATTAGTGGGTTTTGGGTTGCAGTTTGGGCACTCGGTCTCTAAAAGGTTCGCCATCACTGGTCTAGATGCTACAGCGATGCCTCCGGTCTGTGTCAGTCACTACATTGGCTGCCTATTCAATACAGAAAACAATATAAACTTATCACCCTCATCCACAAGGCTCTCCATAATGCTGCACCTTCCTACATTTCCTCCCTCATCTCTGTCTATCGCCCAACCCGTACTCTCCGTTCACTCAATGACCTAATACTAACATCCTCTATTATCACAACCTCCCACGCTCGTATACAAGACTTCTCCTGAGTTGCACCACTTCCCTGGAATGCTCTATCCCGGACTATCAGATTAACCTCCAGTTTCTACAGCTTCAAGCGCAAACTAAAGACATACCTTTTCAGATTGGCCTATCACAACTCCTAATGTAAACCCTTCCGTAGTTAGATTCCCTAAAACGTACCCTCTGTTCACACTCCCACATTACCTCACAGGATATGATTTTGTATCAGACTAACGTTTTATGTCCAGGCACCATCTGCACATTAAAGGCACAACTGGTGACGGCTCATACAGCTTTATATATGTGTAATGATAGTAACCTCTATTACAAAATTGTCTGACCATTGTATAAGCAATGCTACCTCCGATGCCGCCCCTTCTACCTCTTGTGTCACCCCCTCTAACTCATAGATTGTAAGCTCTTGCGAGCAGGGCTCTCAGTCCCATTGTGTGAATTGACTATTTCTTTGTAATGTATCTTTTTTGTCTGTACTTGAACCCTACAAATTGTACAGTGCTGCGGAATATATTGGCACTATATAAATAAAATGTATTATTATTATTATTATGACATATTTATGAAAAGTGTGTACCAGAAAAAAAAAAAAAAATACAACAGGCTAGACACTTGAAAAATGTGCACCAGAATGGACGTGGTTTAGAAGTGTCTCACTTTATGACACATTTATGAAACAGAAAAGAACGAATATGGCGCAGATTTCCTATGCAAAGTAGACCAACTTTAAAATGGTGTAAAGAATTTACAACAATTTAATTCCTGCGCCAAAAATTCCTGTTGTGCCCCACATAAGCGAGAGATTATTTGTGTCTGCTAATGTTATGCCAAGAATTGTAGGGTTTTTTGATGTGTGCGCCAAATATTTGTTCCTTACATCCTGCAAGTTAAGATTTGTCTGCAGATTTTGTCTACATGTTTTGCGCCAAATATTTGTCTCCATTTTTGCGCCAAATATTTGTCTCATGGTGAGTCAGAATTTTGGAGCTTCTAGAAAAACTCCATATTTATGAAGGTCCGTAGGACAGATTCATAAATATGTCTAAAACTACGAATGGGCCCCATAGTGTACAGCATTTATGACATTTATAAACAGTGGGGCACATTTATCAATACTGTCTATCTTTGCATTCGTAGTTTTAGACATATTTATGAATCTGTTGTACCGACCTTCATAAATATGGAGTGTTTCTAGAAGCTCCAAAATTCGGGCACACCATGAGACAAATATTTGGCACAAAAATGGAGACAAAATCTATAGACAAAAATTTTAACTTGCAGGCTATAAGGAACAAATATTTGGCGCACGCATCAAAAAAAGACCCTACAATTCTTGGCATAGCATAAGCAGACACAAATCATCCCTCGCTTATTGAGACAAATATGTGGTGCACGGCAGGAATTTTTGGCGCACAAAGTAAATTGTCGTAAATTCTTTACACCATTTTAAAGTTGGTCTACTCTGCACAGGAAATCTGCGCTATATTCGTTTATTTCTGTTTCATAAATGTGTCATAAAGTGAGACACTTCTAAACCACGTCCATTCTGGTGCACATTTTTCAAGTGTCTAGCCTGTCGTATTTTTATTTTCTTTCTGGTGCACAATGTTCATAAATATGTCGTAAATGCTGTGCACTATGAATTTTTGGGCAAATGTAGACAGAAAAATGTCTGACTTGGATTGATAAATGTGCCCCAGTGTGCACGTAAAAGAAAATAAAAATACGACAGGCTAGACACTTTTTAAAAATGTTCACCAGAATGGGGATGGTTTAAAAGTGTCTCACTTTACGATATATTTATGAAACAGAAAAGAATGTATATGGCGCAGATTTCTTGTGCAAAGTAGACCAAGTTTAAAATGGTGTAAAGAATTTACGACAATTTACTTAGTGCGCCAAAAATTCCTGACATGTGCTACATATTTGTCTCAATAACAAGAGATGATTTGTGTCTGCTTATGTTATGCCAAGAATTGTAGGGTCTTTGATGCATGCGCCAAATATTTGTGTCATGGTGAGCCAGAATTTTGGAGCTTCTAGAAACACTCTGTATTTATGAATGTCTGTATGACAGATTCATAAATATGTCTAAAACTACAAATGGTATTATACAGCAGAGACCCAGCGCTAACACCTGTGATCAGTGCACACACTGATTGTGAGCATTAAGGCCTCCGATGCCTCGGTCAGCTTCCATTTTTGTGGAAGTGTATGGGCACCACCATTTTCTTGAAGATCGCCAGCGCCTGGAATGAGAACCAGGACCAGCGATCAGTTGCCATGACAGCCGGGAGCCTATTGAAAGCTCCCATACTTGTCTGGCATTAATTTGTATGACAGGCTGCTCTATAAAAATTTGAATAAAAAGCGATCACAGCAATAGACATTCCCCAAAATGGTATAACTAAAAAGTATGTCTGTCCCCGCTAAAAGGACACCTTACGTCCCTGTACACAGAAATATAAAAAAAGGTTATGGGTGTCAGAATATGGCAACTCCAAGAAAGAATTTTCTTTGCAAACGTTTCGATTTTTTTTAAGGCGTTAACACATAAAACTATATAGATTTGGTATCCCTGGAAACGTACCCACCCATAGAATACAAGTGACATGTCACATTGACTCCACAGTGAATGCCGTAAAAACAGAGCCCGTAAGAAAGTCACACAAACACAGTTTTTCTTCAATTCCACCCCATTCTGAATTTTTTTCCAGCTTCCTAGTACATCGTATGGAATAATAATTGGTACCATTACAAAGTACAAATTGTGCGGCAAAATTAAGCCTCCATACTGCTCTGTGAATGGAAAAATAAAGAAGTTATTGGGTTTGAAAGACAGGGAGTCAAAAACAAAAATCGAAAAATGCCTGCGGCGGGCAGGGATTAAAGGGGTATTCCCATCAACATAATCATATCTATATTTGTAGATAATTAAAAGTTAAACATTTTTGCAAATATAAGTAGTTAATAATTCAGCAGAGTTTTAAATATTATCTCTAACTATGTTAGTGGTGACAGTCTGTTGTCTTGATCGGTTGCCAATGGATACGACCACTAATGCAGAAATTTTATATGGTCTGGGACTTGTCAGGAATCCAGCCATGATTTTCTTATTGTAGCTAGGCTATCACACAGGGACACTACATGTATCAAAAGACATCCCGGTCACAATAAGGAAATCATGGCTGATTTTCTGACCTTAGAAAGTTCAGGCATTCATGGTCGTATCCATTGGCAACCGATCAAGACAACACAGACTGTGACTACAAGATATTTAGAGAAAATCTTTAAAACTCTGCAAAATGTTTAATTACTTCTATTTGCAAAAATGTTTAACTTTTAATTATCTACAAATTTAAAAATGGTTATGGTCATGGGAATACCCCTTTAAGCTTTATGCAAAACTCCTAGCCATTCGGCTAAGACTCCTACTTCCTGGTCATATTCATCTCGACCAGGTGGGTTTCGTCCCAGGTAGGGAGGCCTGAGACAACACTGTGAAAACAATAGATATCATTCAATATGCCCAGAGTAAAAGTATCCCTCTTATGTTCCTTTCTCTCAACACCAAAAAGGCGTATGACCAGGTGGCTTGGTCTCTTGAAGTGGGTGCTTTAGCCCTTCAAATGATGGCTCTATACCAGTGATCCATAGCCCAGCTAAAAGTCAACAGCACACTTTTGCATCTGTTTTCTATTTCTAACAGTACTTTTGTTGTATGTCCCAGTGATTGAACAATAACCTGAACATTAAAGGTATTAAGATGGGGCAGACAGAATATAAGTGATGACCTTCTCCTTTATATCACAAAACCCAATACTTACTTCCCTTAAATTATGGTGGAACTTGATAATTTCAGCTCTTGGTCAACTTTCAAGGTAAACATGGCCAAATCTGAAGCCCCTTATCCAACATAATGATTCCTTCCAATGGCCTTCATCAGGTACAGTGGCATGCAAAAGTTTGGGAACCCCTGGTCAAAATGACTGTTATTGTGAACAGTTAAGCAAATTAAAGATAAAATGATCTTCAAAAGACATAACATTAAAGATGACACATTCCCAATGTATTTTTTTTTGGGAAAAAAATTATTTTCATATTTTACATTTTTAAAATAACAAAAAATGAAAATGGCCCGAAGCATTTGGGCACTCTGCATGGTTAGTACCCAGTAGTACCCCCTTTGGCAAGTATTACAGCCTGTAAACGCTTTTTATAGCCAGCCAAAAGTCCTTTCAGTTCTTGTTTGAGGGATTTTCATCCATTCTTCCAGTTCTGTGAGATTCCTGGGTCGTCTTGCATGCACTGCTCTTTTGAGGTCTAGCCACAGATTTTCAATGATGTTCAGATCAGAGGACTGTGAGGGCCATGGTAAAACCTTTAGCCATTATCCATTTGTAGAAGCCATCCTCTTTTCAATTTCAGTTTTTTTACAGATGACGTTATGTTTGCTTCAAGAATTTGCTGAAATTTCATTGAATCCATTCTTCCCTCTATCTGTGAAATGTTCCCCGTGCCATTGGCTGCAGCACAACCCCAAAGCATGATTGGTCTACCCCCATGCTTAATGGTTGGAGAGATGTTCTTTTCCTGAAATTCTGTGCCCTTTTTTCTCCAAACATACCTTTGATCATTGTGGACAAAGAGTTCTATTTTAACCTCATCGGTCCACAGGATTTGTTTCCAAAATGCATCAGGCTTGTTTAGATGTTCTTTTGCAGACTTCTGATGCTGAATTTTATGGTGAGGACGCAGGAGAGGTTTTCTTTTGATGACTCTTTCTTGAAGGCCAAATTTGTGCAGGTATCACTGCACAGTAGAACAATGTACCACAACTCCAGAGTCTGCTAAATCTTCCTGAAGGTCTTTTGCAGTCAAGCGAGGTTCTGATTTGCTACCCTGGCAATCCTACGAGTAGCTGTCTCTGAAATTTTTCTTGGTCTTCCAGACCTTATCTTGACCTCCACTGTTACTGTAACTGCCGTTTCTTAATTACATTTCGAACTGAGGAAAGGGCAACTTGAAAACAGTTTGCTATCTTCTTATAGCCTTCTCCTGCTTTGTGGGCCTCCACCATTTTCATTTTTAGAATGCTAGGCAGCTGCTTAGAAGAGCCCATAGCTGCTGCTTTTTGGCACATGGTTAGTGGAGGCTGGGTACTTATACAGCTGTAAAATTTGCATCACTTGGCCTTTCCTAAGAATGATTATGAACAAACCATAACCCTATCTGGCTAATGCAGGTCTGAGAACTTGGTCAAAGTTATTTGAGCACATAAATCTACAAGGGTTCCCAAACTTTTGCAAGGTACTCCTTTCCCTTTTTCACTCTAAAATTGTACTCAAACATAATAATGCACTGATATTGCTTAAAATTATAAACAAGGGTGTTTAATCTTTAACTTTATACCTTTTAAAGATCATTTCATCTTCAACTTGCTTAGCTGTTCAAAATAACAGTCATTTTGACTTTCTAGATATAACTATCCATAGAGATTTAAGTAAATTATATGAGTTTAATTTTCACCCACTACTAATGCAAATAAGCAAGGACTTGAAGACCTGGAATTCAGGCGTCCACTCTTGGTTGACTACATTAACATATTGAAAATAAATGTTCCTTCCTCTAAAGCGTACCTCCAGTTATAAACAACTTTTCATAAATGAATAGAGCATTTAAAGAGGACCTTTCATGCCCATATGCACCTACAGTTTTATATACTGCTAGAAAGCAGACAGTGCGCTGAATTCAGCGCACTGTCGGCTTTCCCGTTATGTGCCCCTGGGCTGGATATATCAGTGCAGTTAGTTTCGGAACCAATCTCTGCCCCTGTCAGAAGGGCATTACTGACAGTCTAGCTGGGCTGTGAGGAATGCCCCCCCTGACAGTACTCGTCCATAGACTTGCACTGGGGGGACGTTCCTCACAGCTCAGCGTCATCGCTGGGCGGAAAGGAGCAACCCCTCTGTCAGTACAGGGCTATGGACGAGTACTGTCAGGGGGGTCCTCACACATACAACTTTATGGAGCAGGGAGGGGTTCAGTAGGAATCACCTGCTTGCTGGTTAATTGATTTATTACCTAATTAAAAAAAGCAAAGGAAAGCAGAGTGTGACAGCAGCAATTATTTGAGTATCTTTTCTATCCCCTCCTCTCTTCATAGACTAATATGGAGAAAGCAACTTCCCGAAAAGTAGAGAAGAAAACTTGTTTCTTTAATAAAATGTCTTATAAAATGTAATATGTAACCTGTACTATTCATTTATGAAAAGTTGTTTATAACTGGAGATACACTTTAAGATTCTCTCATGATTATAGAGGGTTTTGGCTCTCTTACATTGTTGGGCCACTATAAGCTTACTAGTAGATGATAATCAGCTTATTCACATACGCAGTGAGAATACAGCGAAAGGCATGTGGGATGTACTGAAAAGACTGCATGAGAGATCCAGTTTAAACAGCAAGTTGTTTTGCTGAGGAAACTCTACAAAATGAGGCTTAGTAGAGAGCAGGACATGCAGGAGCATATAAATGCCATGCTGGAAGTGATCACACAACTCAGATCAGTCGGTGAGAATATAACAGACAGTCACGCTGCAGCCATTTTATTATACAGTTTACCTGACACATACACTGCACTGATCAATGGGCTGGAGACATGGCTTGAGACAGATCTGACACTAACATTCGTAAAGACCAGGCTCATAGATGAGTATCAACGAAGAAATGAGTTTTCACATGATTATACAGAAACTCAGTCCAAGACAGCTCTTAAAGCTACAGAAAAAAGGTCACACAAGAAGGAAACCAGAGTGTGCTTTAGATGCCACAGACAAGGACACACAAAGACTGCACTATATGGAAAGCAGAGCAGATGAGGCAGCATCCCTCTTATACTAAGCAGAAAGTGAAAGCCACAATTTCTGATTCAAGTGAAGGGAAGTGGAATGCCACATTTAAAGTGACATGCAACCATAAATTGCAAGGCTGGTGCATTGACTCTGGAGCAACCAGTCACATGACAAATGATAGAAGTTTTTTCACAGAACTTGATCTGAATAACAAAGAGACTACCTCGCAGATGGGAGTAAAATACAGTCATATGAAAAAGTTTGGGCACCCCTATTAATCTTAATCATTTTTAGTTCTAAATATTTGGGTGTTTGCAACAGCCATTTCAATTTGATATATCTAATAACTGATGGACACAGTAATATTGCAGGATTGAAATGAGGTTTATTGTACTAACAGAAAATGTGCAATATGCATTAAACCAAAATTTGACCGGTGCAAAAGTATGGGCACCTCAACAGAAAAGTGACATTAATATTTAGTAGATCCTCCTTTTGCAAAACTAACAGCCTCTAGTCGCTTCCTGTAGCTTTTAATCACTTCCTGGATCCTGGATGAAGGTATTTTTGACCATTCCTCTTTACAAAACAATTCCAGTTCAGTTAAGTTTGATGGCCGCCGAGCATGGACAGCCCGCTTCAAATTATCCCACAGATGTTCAATGATATTCAGGTCTGGGGACTGGGATGGCCATTCCAGAACATTGTAATTGTTCCTCTGCATGAATGCCTGAGTAGATTTGGAGCTGTGTTTTGGATCATTGTCTTGCTGAAATATCCATCCCCGGCGTAACTTCAAATTCGTCACTGATTCTTGTATATTATTCTCAAGAATCTGCTGATACTGAGTTGAATCCATGCGACCCTCAACTTTAACAAGATTCCCGGTGCCGGCATTGGCCACACAGCCCCAAAGCATGATGGAACCTCCACCAAATTTTACAGTGGGTAGCAAGTGTTTTTCTTGGAATGCTGTGTTTTTTTGACACCATGCATAACGCCTTTTTGTATGACCAAACAACTCAATCTTTGTTTCATCAGTCCACAGGACCTTCTTCCAAAATGAAGCTGGCTTGTCCAAATGTGCTTTTGCATACCTCAGGCGACTCTGTTTGTGGCGTGCTTTCAGAAACGGCTTCTTTCGCATCACTCTCCCATACAGCTTCTCCTTGTGCAAAGTGTGCTGTATTGTTGACCGATGCACAGTGACACCATCTGCAGCAAGATGATGCTGCAGCTCTTTGGAGGTGGTCTGTGGATTGTCCTTGACTGTTCTCACCATTCTTCTTCTCTGCCTTTCTGATATTTTTCTTGGCCTGCCACTTCTGGGCTTAACAAGAACTGTCCCTGTGGTCTTCCATTTCCTTACTATGTTCCTCACAGTGGAAACTGACAGGTTAAATCTCTGAGACAACTTTTTGTATCCTTCCCCTGAACAACTATGTTGAACAATCTTTGTTTTCAGATCATTTGAGAGTTGTTTTGAGGAGCCCATGATGCCACTCTTCAGAGGAGATTCAAATAGGAGAACAACTTGCAATTGGCCACCTTAAATACCTTTTCTCATGATTGGATACACCTGGCTATGAAGTTCAAAGCTCAGTGAGGTTACAAAACCAATTTTGTGCTTCAGTAAGTCAGTAAAAAGTAGTTAGGAGTATTCAAATCAATAAAATGATAAGGGTACCCAAATTTTTGCACTGGTCAAATTTTGGTTTAATGCATATTGCACATTTTCTGTTAGTACAATAAACCTCATTTCAATCCTGATTAGATATATCAAATTGAAATGGCTGTTGCAAACACCCAAATATTTAGAACTAAAAATGATTAAGATTAATAGGGGTGCCCAAACTTTTTCATATGACTGTATGTGCAGAAGGATATGGGAATGGAACCCTTGCATGCCCCAATGATGCAGGAAACAATTTAGCAATACCAGTAAAAGATGTACTGTATGTTCCTGATCTAGGAGGAGGACTCTTATCTGTGAAGCGTCTGACAAGCAAAGGACTCACTGTAAAATTCCAAGGTGACAAGTGTTCTATCCTAGACAGCAAGCAGATGATAGCAAGTGCCAAGTTGGATGATCATCTATATCACCTCAACACAGTGAAGGAGCAGGTGAGACTATGCACACATAAGCATAATGACTGTATACACGTGTGGCACAGGCGTTTAGGTCACAGACACCCAGAATGCATACAGGAACTACAAAAGAGGAATCTGACAAAGGATCTAACAGTATCCCCTTGTTCAGTTATTGTTAAATGTGAATGTTGCATCAAATCCAAAGCTACAAGAGCAACACTTCCTAAAGTAAGTCACAATAGAGCTTCAAGACCTCTTGATCTAGTTCACAGTGATGTATGTGGTCCCCTAAACCCACCTACACCTGGAGGCAACAGGTACATAGTGACTTTCATAGATGACTATTCAAAATACACAGTCACTTACCTAATGCAACACAAGAGTGAAGTTTTTGACAAATTACAGGACTATGTAATAAGGGCAAGTAACAAGTTTCAGAGAAAACCTCTCATACTTCGGAGTGACAATGGAGGTGAATTCACAGGACATAAAATACAAGAATACTTAAAGCAGAATGGAATAGAGCATCAAAAGACAGTCCCCTACACAGTGTCGGACTGGGATGTCTAGGGCCCACCAGTGGAATTGTTTCTAGGGGCCCACCATCAGGACCCCTGCAGATCAGCGGTACCGAGACAGGGCGGCTAAACGTAATAACATGCCGGGAGCCATGCTGCTCACCCATTATACCATGTGCACCACTGCACTAACTAAACTTACTGCTACACCTTGTATGGCAAGTGAACAGCATGGCTCCAAGAATTGTTACCTTTACCTGTAGCCGCACTGTCCTGGAAAAGCTGATCTGCAGAGGTCCTGGCTGTTGTATCATCGCAGATGTAATATTGATGGCCTATCCTAAGGACAGGCCATCAATATTAGAAAGATGGATAAATCCTTTAAAGAGGTTGTCCAGGAATTGGAGCAACCTATGTGGCAGGCGGGAGGTGTAAAGTAAAAAATAAGTAAATTAAAAAGCATACTACTTTGTCCCTGGCGCTCCATTGTCCACTGCCAGGGTCCATTCAGTCTCGTGCCGGCGACTCCTTGCTGGGAGTCCTGCACCTCATGTGATCGCTAAGACCAATTAGGTACAGGATTTACAGAAATGAGGCGCCGGCATGAGAACGAACAGACACAGGAAGGGGACAATGGGGTGCTGGGAACAGGTGAGTATGCTTTTTTTTTTTAAATTTTCTTATTTTTACACCTCCCTGGCCGGCCGACACAGTGATCACTCCAGTTTATGGACAACCTCTTTTAAGCGGTTGTCTGGGCCAAATTTTTATATGGTCACTTCACTGGTCCCCCCACATAGTGGCCTCTTCACTGGTCCCCCATACTGTATGGGGAACAGTGATGGGGTCATTATATTGTGTGGGAGCAGTGATGGGGGCTAACACCCTGTGGGGGGGACATTAAACTGTGTGGGGCATATTAAAGGGGTTGTCCAGGGCCCCATCGGCTGCCCGGAGCCACTTCCGGAGCCCGTTCTGTACGCAACACAAGGCCAAAAGCAGAAAGCTCCATCCGCTGTATAGCAGCCCGGCACCTTCACTGCAGCTCAGCTCCTACTGACTTCAATAAGTGCTGAGATGCAGTGAAGGTGCCCGGCTAATACACAGTGGACAGAGCTTTCTGCTTCTGGCCCTGTATTGTGTACAGTACGGGCATCAGAAGTGGCTCCGTACAGCTGATCGGTGCGGGGTCAGCCCCCTACAGATCAGGTATCTATGGCCTATCCTGAGGATAAACCATAACAAATTATGCCTGGACAACCCTTTTAATATACCCCTCAGGGCCCCCCTAATGCGCCACACTTTAAAGAGGTTGTCCAGTATAATTTCCTCGCTCCATCCTGTCGTCGTCAGCGTCTTCAGGCCCTTTTTCGACGTCGCTGCTGAGGCCTGTGATTGGGCCTCAGCAGTCATGTGGGGGCGCACTGACGTCATTACGCGGCCGCGCCCCATGTGACTGCCGGGGCCTAATCACAGGCCTCAGTCACATGACGGAAGAGCACCGGAGAGAACGCTGCGCCCAGGAGAGGTGAGAATATGTATTTATTATTTTCAGTCACCTCCCCTGCCCTGCCATCTATTGGAAAGGGGCCTGCAATATGCCAGGGCCCCTTTCCAATAACAGTATGTATAGAGGTCGGGGAACCAGGCTTTCCCCGACTGCTATCATAGTGGTCCGGGGGCCCGGCCATCTCCAGCTGGCCACGGGCACCATACCCCACCGAGCTCGGTCGCGGTCACACCCCCTGAGACCGCGATCGTTACGCCACTGGTCAGGGGCCCGATCGGGATGGTCAGGATCCCGATCGGGCCCCTATGACATGAGGACTAATAGTCGGGGCTCGGGGCCCACCCGTGGTTTCACGGGTTCCCCCGGTGGGCCAATCCAACCCTGCCCCTACACACCAGAGCAAAACGGGGTAGCTGAAAGAAAGAACAGAACTGTGACTGAAATGATCAGATGCATGCTGACAGACTCTGGATTACCACAAAAATATTGGGGCGAAGCAGCAATGACAGCCACTTATTTGCAAAACAGACTCTTCTCTAGAACAATGGAGAAAACTCCATATGAACTGTGACACAATGAGAAGCCGAGTGTAAAACATCTAAGAGTTTTTGGATGCAAGGCGTTCATCTACATTCCAGAAGAAAAACGCACCAAACTTCAAAACAGAGCATTTGAAGGCGTCTTTGTTGGATACAGTGACAATGTTAAGGGTTACAGAATCCTAAATCCCGAAACTGACAAGGTTACCATTAGCAACAGCTTAACTTTTGTTGAAGATCTGAGCAACAATGTAATGACAACAGAGGAAGTAAGAACAGAAGCGAAAACTGACACTGATCAGCCAACATCTGTAACTTCCGAACAAATAGTTGAAGTGAGCGCAGACTCCATCAGCAGTGAACAGACACAACCAAGCTCACACACAGAACCAAGACGCTCAATGAGAGAGAATAAAGGTAAACCACCTGTACGTCTCTCATACAAGGCAAACACTGCCAGTTCTAATGAACCTGCAACTTGGGAAGACATATCTCAGCTTTCAGAAGGGGAAGCCAGTAAATGGATAAAGGCTGTGTGATGATTCTGCTTGAATGTGGCTATAACTCAGATGTATTTTGATCTCTGGGTATAGGATCTCCCTTCTTGCTTGCACTCATTCATACTGTGCGCAGCTATAAGCCTAGGTGCATATTGGCAGTAGCGGCCAGGCTGGAACAATAGGGCTCCATTGTATTCCTATACAGCCCTGGCTGATCAAACAATAGTGCATTGTTCAAGCCTGGGCTGTTGATCAGATATGACTGATAACAGTGTATCAATTCACTTTGTCTCAGCTCTATACAAAAGATCTGGATTTGATTGAATTAACTCATCAGACGTACTGTCGCCGGTGACCTCATTCTGGGAGGTGGCCTAAAGGGTATAAAAGATGAGGTAAGAGGTCTGTGGGAGGAGATTACACTATGGAGATTATGCTATAGAGTTGATGCTAGGGAGATCATGCTGGGGAGTTGACACAGACAGACCATGAGGAGAGGCTGCTGTGATGAGATTCTGTTGAGACTACTGGACTAATGCTGAGAGACTGTGAAGAGCATGCAGGCTGGAATACTGTGATGCCACATGCTAGGAGTTAATGCCACGTGCCAAGAAGCCTCCACTGGTGACTCACACATGCCATGTGTGAGTGTTGGACTATAGAACCACATCAAGGACATGTGTGATAAAGTAATCATTTCACCTTTATTCCCTTTTATTTTAATTGCACTGTATCTTGTAACTAGTAACTGTTAATGCTTGTATATATCTGCATATCTGTTCTGATCTGTATATGTTAGATGTTAATACCGACCCAGTTAGGGGTTAATAAATATATAAAATTTAGAAGGCTTGTCTTGTATTTATCTGGTGAACCCGGCACTCACTGGCGGTGAGTGTGGTTTTTATATGAAAGAGGACTCAGGGGTGGCCAAAACGGTGTTGGCGCATTGAGGATCTTTCACATTGGTGGCAGCATGGTGGGATCTTAGGATAAACGGTGTGTGTTGGTGACCTATATCACTCACATGCTGGGGATTATGGTAATCCTATGAGACAAGCTCGGTATTAAAGCAAGCATTAAGTACAGTGAAAGTTTGATACAGTGCTGTTCCCCCTCCCTTACTCTTTGTATGATATCCTATCTTTTATTTGGCAAATACCAGTGGATGGCTAGTGGGCTCAGAAGCAGAGCTCAAGAATTGTTGAACCAGGCTTTTTGAGATCCTGAGTGTAATGGAGGCAGCCACAGCCATGCAGAGAATCGAGCAGAGTCCTGATTTTGGGGCTAAGCCAGGAAGTGCAGCAAGCAGCCCGGTCCCAAGGATTACTTCACCAGGAGAGACCAGTAACCCCAGCCTTGCTATGGGAACGGTTTCATACTGGCAAATGGCCCTACAGCAAGTAGGCACCAGTGACCCTAACACATACCTGCAGGTGTTGGACCGTTTTCTGGAAGCTGTAGAACAAGAACAAGAACGGCAGGCTGCTGAGCGACAGGCAGAGAGAGAGTATCAGCTTGAGCTGAAGAGGCTTGAAATCTCCCAGCGGGCACAAACCGCCTCTGCGCAAACTCCAACAACCCTGCAGAGATCCTCAAGTTGGAAGGAGAAGCCAGGCCGGAGTTCACCACAGGCGTCTGTCGTCAGGTCGGGTGAGACAAGCTATGCCCCGGGTGGTCCCTCCCCTGTCCCAAGAACTCTGGGCACCCTAGTGACCTTCCCCAAACCCCAAGGGGAGGTGCGGCGGGGCCATGCCTGTAACCCGACAGGACATTTCAAGAAGGAGTGCCCCAACCGCCCTGAGAACTTCCCTGCTTCCCAAGCCACAGCAGGTGGCCCATCTGTGTATCTGGATGTGGGTGCAGGAAAGGGAATACGGACTGTGGGACTATTGACTGATTTGCCTAATAATGTACTGTTGGGAACTGATTTGGGACCTGTGATGTCCCAATATGGGGTGGGGAGCAACCCAATTTACTGTGATGGACTGTCTATGATTAATGCTGATAATGTGTCTGTCATATCTGCAGAGAGGGCCCGTAACCCCCCCCTCTGGGATACTTCCCATGGCAGTAAGTGTACCTGCTAATGAGTTGCCTTCAGCTGAGAGCAGGGAAGATGCAACTGAACTTCCTGCAACCCAGCTCAGCAAAAATGTTAGTGATGCTTTGTTTCCTCCGGTGCTAGGAACCAATGAGACTAAGTCTGTAGACACACCCACATCTGCGGGGGCGTCGCCCTCCCAGCTTGTTAATCTGTCTACCACAAATCTCATTGAGGCCCGGTGTGAATTAACAATTGCTAATGAAGGTACTGTCAATGTAATTGCCAATGCTTGTTGTGAAAATGTACAGGGTAGCTCTTCTGAGTCACTGGAAGCGACTTCTACTATTTCGCCCAGTGTATCCGATAAGCACCCAACTACTGACCATGTGCCAGGTGGTCAGGTAGGCTATGGGGATCTCATGGCCGATCCAGGTGAGGGACGGACTGCTGGTAGTGCGGTGTTAGCCCGCAGCCAGAGTGCTACAAGGGTGGAGGGCGTTCCGACCCTTGAACCGTTGCCTACACCACCTGGAGTCGGTGCTGAGACCGCCATGACTAGCCTCACTCCCTTGAAGCTGGAGGAGTCCGGCCTGTATGAGACATACACATCTCTTCTGTCCAGTTCTATTCCAGGAGTGCCCATGGCCCAAGTGCAGATGGCATGGGGTACTGGAGATGTGATCCAAGAAGAGGGTATGTCCAATGTATTACCTGTCAATGTATTGTGGGGGGATGTTTTGGGGAAGCATGATCTCAGTCATTTGCCCAAGGTATCACCATCACCCACCCAAGTACAGGAGGAACAGGATGTAGGTTTGGAAGCAAAGGGGGAGCTGCAGAACCCCCTAGAACTCTCCCAACTAGCGGCTAGTGTGGGGAAGACCCTGAGAGAGCAGGCCAAGGGTAGCCAGGAGAGCAGAGATTGCCGGGATGGGATCTCTGGAATGGTATCCCAAGGGCCTGAGGTCATGAGGGTAAAGCTACGGGATGCCCGCACTCAGAAAGGGGACCCGGAACAGGCAGGAGGTAGCCAAGTGTACGTGGCTCAGAGCCTGGCCCTTAAAAGTGCCCCTAGTCAGACTAGAGAGACAGAAGGGGCCGGCAGCTATGTAACATGCACCTCTCTTTTGTCTCACTCCAGCCAAGAGTTCAGAGAGGCTGTCCAAGCTGACCCTAGTCTGGACATATTGAAGGCACATGGGGCTCAACCACCCTCGGAGTCTGACAAGGCCCGAGTCTGCTGGGACCCCGGGGGAAGGTGAGGAAGCCTTGGGGCCAGAGCCTGAGAAGCTGGAGGCGGAGGTGCTTTCAGAAGAGGGGCGTAGGCCCCTACTTCCTGCAAGCCCCATTTAAAGGGGGAGGTGTGATGATTCTGCTTAAGTGTGGCTATAACTCAGATGTATTTTGATCTCTGGGTATAGGATCTCCCTTCTTGCTTGCACTCATTCATACTATGCGCAGCTATAAGCCTAGGTGCATATTGGAAGTAGTGGCCAGGCTCCATACAGTAGGGCTCCATTGTATTCCTATACAGCCCTGGCTGATCAAACAATAGTGCATTGTTCAAGCCTGGGCTGTTGATCAGATATGACTGATAACAGGGTATCAATTCACTTTGTCTCAGCTCTATACAAAAGATCTGGATTTGATTGAATTAACTCATCAGACGTACTGTCGCCGGTGACCTCATTCTGGGAGGTGGCATAAAGGGTATAAAAGATGAGGTAAGAGATCTGTGGGAGGAGATTACACTATGGAGACTGTGCAGAGACTATCCCTGAGAGAATATACTATGGAGATCATGCTATGGAGATTTTGACTGAGATGCTACTATGAGCACGCAGGTTGGAATGCTGCTGCTGCTGATGATGAGCCTACAAGAGACTGAGAGAGACTATTGGACTAATGCTGAGAGACTGTTATGAGAGCATGCAGGCGGGATTATTGTACTGTGATGCCACATGCTAGGTTTTAATGCCACATGCTAAAAAGCCTCCACTGGTGACTCACACATGACAGAGCATGTGTGAGTGTTGGACTATAGAACCACATCAAGGACATGTGTGGTAAAGTAATTATTTCACCTTTAATCCCTTTTATTTTATTTGTACTGTATCTTGTAACCAGTAACTGTTAATGCTTGCATATATCTGCATATCTGTTCTGATCTGTATATGTTAGATTTTAATACCGACCCATTTAGGGGTTAATAAATATATAAAATTTAGAAGGCTTGTCTTGTATTTATCTGATGAACCCGGCACTCACTGGCGGTGAGTGTGGTTTTTATATGAAAGAGGACTTAGGTGTGAGCCAAAGAGGTTTGGCGCACTGAGGATCTTTCACAGGCTGCAAAGGAAGATAAAATCCATGCATGACACTAAAACATGGACACTTACAGAACTACCACCTGGAAGGAAATCCATAGGTTGTAAATGGACTTTCAAAGTAAAATACAATGCAGATGTTACAGTGGAGCGATACAAAGCAAGACTCGTAGCCAAGGGATATTCTCAAAAATATGGAGAGGACTATGATGAGACATTTGCGCCAGTAGTCAAACATGCTACAATAAGAACTTTGCTGACAGTAGCCACAATAAGGAAAATGCAAGTAAGACACTTTGATGTAAAAACAGCGTTTCTACATGGTTAGTTAGCAGAAGATATCTACATGGAACAACAACCAGGATTCAAAGATGAGCAAAGGCCAGACCTAATATGCAAACTACAGAGGAGTATATATGGTCTAAAGCAAGCCGCCAGAGCATGGAATATGAGAATAAATGAAGTGCTTACACAGGAGGACTTACAGAGGAGTAAAGCAGATCCCTGTTTATACACAAAGAAATTGGCAGACAGGTGGATCTATGTTCTCATTTATGTGGACGATATTCTGATTTGTTTCAAGCAAGAAGGGGATGAAGGAGAAATACTCCAAACCCTAAATCAGCATTTTGAGACCATAGATCTTGGCAACGTAAATAATTATCTTGGCATTCAGATGAAGATGACAGCTTCTTTCTGAACCAAAAACACAAAATACAAGAAATAATTGAGACATTTGGAATGGAAGATGCAAAACCAGTACAATCTCCCATGGAAACCAACTACCTGAAGAAGATAGACAGCCAAAATTCGCCACTACCAACTAACATTCAGTACAGGAAAGCAAAAGGGAAATTGCTGTACATTAGCACTGCTACAAGGCCTGACATTGCAGCAGCAGTTGGAATCCTATGTAGAAAGACTTCAACACCAAGTCAGATGGACTGGAATGCTGTGAAGCGAGTCATTCTCTATCTTAAAGGGACTTTACACTACCAGCTAAAGTTACCAGCAAGTGACGAAAGCACCCTGACAGGATATGTGGATGCCGATTGGGCCGGAGATACCAGTGACAGAAAATCTACAAGTGGGTACCTGTTTCTTCTATCAGCAGGTGTTATCTGCTGGACTAGTAGAAAGCAACTTTCTGTTACACTATCATCTACTGAAGCAGAGTATGTTGCAGCAGTACAGGCAAGTCAAGAAGTCATATGGTTGAGACAACTATTAAAAGACTTTGGTCAACCACAGATGAAACCAACAAGAATCTTTGAGGACAATCAAGGATGTCTTGCACTTGTGCATATGGAAAGAGTTAGCTCGAGAACCAAACACATTGATGTGAAGTACCACTTTCTGAGGGAACTTCAAGAACAGGGACTGAGGATATGACAGCAGATATTCTTACCAAGCCCCTGACCGCTGAAAGACACTCGAGGCTTACAAAGAAGATGGGCCTAATAGACTAAGCCTTAGCTGTTGAGAAGGGGTGTTGGAGATATACAACAGCCAGCTTTGTCTCTATATTTGCTGGATTGACTGCAGTTCACATTTATGACACTAGATGTAGCTGTTACTAAATGTTTATCTGTAGACACTCTGTACTTTTGTTGTTTCGATGCTGGTTGTTTATACACATCCTGTTATGTTAGTGTGTGTGCTGGACTAGATCTGTTATTCACCACATCCAGCAATCGCACTCTGCAACAATGGTATGGCATTTTTGATGATACATTTGCTTTTGTAGCTGCTATGTTTTTTTGCCTTTCTACTTCCCCCATCCCTTTCCCACATGAGTTCTAGTTTTTGCTTGTCTATATTGGCGAGCTGCATCTCCCAATGTGTTGTGATTTTTGTTGTCAATAATAAAAATTAATAAAACAGAATCTGGTAATTAAATATAAATGCATTAGGTATCCTCATGGCTACCTGGCTCCTTCAGCCTCTTGAGCCAGGTAGAAACTGCTACCTCTGCACGGCCTATAGCTACAGTGGGGAAAAAAAGTATTTAGTCAGCCACCAATTGTGCAAGTTTTCCCACTTAAAAAGATGAGAGAGGCCTGTAATGGACATCATAGGTAGACCTCAACTATGAGACACAAAATGAGAAAACAAATCCAGAAAATCACATTGTCTGATTTTTTAAGAATTTATTTGCAAATTATGGTGGAAAATAAGTATTTGGTCAAAAACAAAAGTTCATCTCAATACTTTGTTATATATCCTTTGTTGGCAATGACAGAGGTCAAACATTTTCTGTAAGTCTTCACAAGGTTGGCGCACACTGTTGCTGATATGTTGGCCCATTCCTCCATGCAGATCTCCTCTAGAGCAGTGATGTTTTGGGGCTGTCACTGGGCAACACAGACTTTCAACTCCCTCCAAAGGTTTTCTATGGAGTTGAGATCTGGAGACTGGCTAGGCCACTCCAGGACCTTGAAATGCTTCTTACGAAGCCACTCCATCGTTGCCCTGGCGGTGTGCTTGGGATCATTGTCATGCTGAAAGACCCAGCCACGTTTCATCTTCAATGCCCTTGTCCTGGTCCCTTTGCAGAGAAACAGCCCCAAAGCATGATGTTGCGCCCCCATGCTTCACAGTAGGTATGGTGTTCTTTGGATGCAACTCAGCATTCACTCTCCTCCAAACACGATGAGTTGTGTTTCTACCAAACAGTTCTATTTTGGTTTCATCTGACCATATGACATTCTCCCAGTACTCTCCTGGAACATCCAAATGCTCTCTAGCAAACTTCAGACGGGCCCGGATATGTACTGGCTTAAGCACTGCACTGCACGTCTGGCACTGCAGGATCTGAGTCCCTGGCCTCGTAGTATGTTACTGACGGTAGCCTTTGTTACGTTAGTCCCAGCTTTCTGCAGATCATTCACTAGGTCCCCCCATGTGGTTCTGGGATTTTTGCTCACCGTCCTTGTGATCATTTTGACCCCACGCGGTGAGATCTTGCATGGAGCCCCTGATGGAGGGAGATTATCAGTGGTCTTGTATGTCTTCCATTGTCTAATTATTGCTCCCACATTTGATTTCTTCACACCAAGCTGCTTGCCTATTGCAGATTCAGTCTTCCCAGCCTGGTGCAGGTCTACAATTTTGTTTCTGGCGTCCTTCCACAGCTCTTTGGTCTTCACCGTATTGGAGTTTGGAATGTGACTGTTTGAGGTTGTGGACAGGTGTCTTTTATACTGATAACAATGTCAAACAGGTGCCATTACTACAGGTAATGAGTGGAGGACAGAGGAGCCTCTTAAAGAAGAAGTTACAGGTCTGTGAGAGCCAGAAATCTTTCTTGTTTGTAGGTGACCAAATATTTATTTTCCACCATAATTTGTAAATAAATTCTTTAAAAAATCAGACAATGTGATTTTCTGGATTTGTTTTCTTATTTTGTCTCTCTTAGTTGAGGTCTACCTATGATGTCAATTACAGGCCTCTCTCATCTTTTTAAGTGGGAGAACTTGCACAATTGGTGGCTGACTAAATACTTTTTTTCCCCACTGTATGCCCTTGGTAACTTGGCAGCCACGCCTACTGGTATTACAAATCTATTCCAACATTTCTTCCCTTCTGAGCCCTGCTGTCTGCTCAAATAGCACTTTACAATCATATTCCTGAAATCTCATCCACTCTGTTGGTACTGTAAAACACAGCATTTTTTTTTTAAATTGTATCCAAAATGGCCAGAAACATAATGGAAAAAAATGCAACTTGTGTCCCCAGGCTTAGGGTGTGCTTACACGTATAGCTATTCAAATGCAGTTTTTCCAGCCAGAACCAGGTCTAGATCATAAATAGATTGAAAGTATAATGATAGATTTGCAGATATGCAATGTGTCTTTGAGGTTTGGGAAAGTTTTATTCAGGTACTGCCTCACAGAATACAGTCTAAAGGCTCATTGACATGACACGGTGTGTCGTGGTTGTCCAGGAATTTCAGTAATTCTGGAGGAGGACGAGGAAGACAAAACATAACAAAAAAAAAAAAAAATCATACTTACCTGTCCTTGACCGTCCATGTCCGCCACCGCTGTCCATTATGACACGTACCATGAAGCCACTGCCGCATGTGACTGCTGTGGCCAATCAGTGGCCTCAGTGACCACAGGAAAGGAACGCGTGATGTATGTAAGTGACTAGTGTTGAGCGAACGCGTAGAAGTTCGGGTTCGACGCGTTCCGCTGAACTTTGCCCAAAAGTTCGGTTCAGGTACCCGAACCTGAATCCCATTGAAATCAATGGGGACCCGAACTTTGTGACCCAAAAATGGCTGTAAAACTTTTTTTTTTTTTTTTTACTTTTTAGTGATGTCCCACTATGGGACCTGAACCAGCGATCAGTATTGCAGTCTATAGAGGAAGTCAGCCTACAGTCATGGCCAAAAGTTTTGAGAATGATACAAATATTAATTTTTACAAAGTCTACTGCTTCAGTTTTTCTAATGGCAATTTGCATATACTCCAGATTGTTATAAAGAGTGATCAGCTTAACAGCAATTACTTGCAAAGTCAATATTTGCCTAGAAAATGAACTTTATCCCCCAAAACACATTTCAACATCATTGCAGCCCTGCCTTAAAAGGACCACCTAACATCGTTTCAGTGATTGCTCCATTAACACAGGTGTGGGTGTTGATGAGGACAGGGCTGGAGATGAATCTGTCATGATTAAGTAAGAATGACACCACTGGACACTTTAAAAGGAGGCTGGTGCTTGCCATCATTGTTTCTCTTCTGTTAACCATGGTTATCTCTAAAGAAACACGTGCAGTCATTGCACTGCACAAAAATGGCCTAACTGGGAAGAGTATTGCAGCTAGAAAGATTGCACCTCAGTCAACAATCTATCGCATCATCAAAAACTTCAAGGAGAGAGGTTCCATTGGTGCCAAAAAGGCTCCAGGGCGCCCAAGAAAGACCAGCAAGCGGCAGGACCGTCTCTTAAAAGTGTTTCAGCTGCGGGATCGGGCTACCAGCAGTGCAGAACTTGCTGAGGAATGGCAGCAGGCAGGTGTGAGTGCATCTGCACGCACTGTGAGGCGGAGACTCTTGGAGCAAGGCCTGGTCTCAAGGAGGGCAGCAAAGAAGCCACTTCTCTCCAGAAAAAACATCAGGGACAGACTGATATTCTGCAAAAGGTACAGGGAGTGGACTGCTGAGGACTGGGGTAAAGTCATTTTCTCTGATGAATCCCCTTTTCGATTGTTTGGAACATCTGGAAAACAGCTTATTCGGAGAAGAAGAGGTGAGCGCTACCACCAGTCTTGTCTCATGCCAACTGTAAAGCATCCTGAAACCATTCATGTGTGGGGTTGCTTCTCAGCCAAGGGAATCGGCTCTCTCACAGTCTTGCCTAAAAACACAGCCATGAATAAAGAATGGTACCAGAATGTCCTCCAAGAGCAACTTCTCCCAACCGTCCAAGAGCAGTTTGGCGCTCAACAATGCCTTTTCCAGCATGATGGAGCACCTTGCCATAAAGCAAAGGTGATAACTAAATGGCTCAGGGAACAAAACATAGAGATTTTGGGTCCATGGCCTGGAAACTCCCCAGATCTTAATCCCAGTGAGAACTTGTGGTCAATCATCAAGAGACGGGTGGACAAACAAAAACCAACAAATTCAGACAAAATTAAAGCATTGATTCTACAAGAATGGACTGCTATCAGTCAGGATTTGGTCCAGAAGTTGATTGAGAGCATGCCAGGGAGAATTGCAGAGGTCCTGAAGAAGAAGGGTCAACACTGCAAATATTGACTTGCTGCATTAACTCATTCTAACTGTCAATATAAGCTTCTGTTACTCATAATATGAATGCAATTATATTTCTGTATGTGATAAAAACATCTGACAAACACACATAAAAACCAGAGGGCAGCAGATCATGTGAAAATATAATATTTGTGTCATTCTCAAAACTTTTGGCCATGACTGTATGCTTCTGCATAGGCTGACTTCCTCTCATCTTGGCAGGATCAACCAGGTACTGGGGTCTCCTAGCAGCCTGGGGTCACTGGCTAGACCCCAGGCTGCAGAAGATACATATGGGAACCTCCTGATCTCGCCGCGGGGGGTGTTGAGGGAGAAATTTGGCACAATGGAACCCCTAAGATGCCGCTCCGATTGAAAGTTAAGGAGCAGGGTGTTAGCTGTCAGATACAGCTAACACACACTCCTAATGCCGCCCGCTGTTGCAGCGGGAGCCTGGCTGTCAGTTACAGCTGGGTTCCCACGGTGATAGCACGGGCTTTGCTTCTGAGCCCGCTAGATTACCATCATGTACGTGTATGTGGGGATGCGGTAACTACCCACATTCTCCCACGTACATGTACGTGACAATGCATGAAGGGGTTAAAGCTGGTTGATTGGCTGCTCAGGTGACTTCATATGCTATATATATTATACATTGACATACTGATTTTTTTTTTTGCAGTCTACCTAGTGTTATTCACTTTTGAACTGCTGTGCCAGTATTTATTTCTGCTTTGGGGTTTCGGGGGATAGGACCTTTTCATGCAAATTCAATGGGGCAGATAAACTAAAATTGTCCAATTTTTAGGCAAAAATGCAAGTGCAAAATTAGACTAGACAGTCTTAAACTGCACCAGATTTTTCAAATTATCTAATACTAATGTAGCATACTTTTAGACTGTCTAGTCTAACCTCAGACCAAGGGCCGGCGTTAGGGAGGGGCAAACTGGGCAATTGCCCAGTGCCCCGACCCCAAAGGGGTCCCCCGGGATCCGGAGCCTGATGACTCCGGATCCCGGAGTCAGGACCAGCCATATCGATAACAGAAAGGGACCCAGCATTATGTGCTGCAGGGACCCTTTCCGAGGTGAGTAAAAATAACAAACATTTTTACTCACCTGTCCTTGCGTCCGACGTCATCTTCTGGCGTTCCGGACATCACAGCTGAGGCCAGGCCTCAGCCCTAGCGATCACGTGGGGAGTGCTCATGTAACCGCTGAGGCCCAATCACAGGCTTCAGCGGCGACGTCCACAACACATGACATCAGCCGCAGAGAAGAGGAAGCGCCGGCGGGGATAGTGGAGCAGCGCGAGGAGGACCAGGAGAGGTAAGGTTTGTTATTTTCTGTTTGTTATTTTCCCTTACCTCCCCGGGGCCTTCGATAATTATACTCTGGGGTCTGAAGAGACCCCAGAGTATAATATAATACTAGCACTAAGGGAGTCTGTAGGGCCACTGTGGAGCATTATACGGGGGGGGGGGCCCCTCTGGATAGCATAGTATACAGTGTGGGGCCCCTGTGGAGCATTACACTGGGGACAGGTCCCTCTGGATAGCATATTATACTGTGTGGGGCCCCTGTGGAGCATATAACTGGGGGGCCCCTCTGGATAGCATGTTATACTGTATGGGGCCTCTGTGGAGCATTATAATGTTGGGGGAGGGCTCTAGAGAGCATGTTATATTCTCTGGGGCCACTTTGGAGCATTATACTGGGGGGCCCCTCTGGAGAGCATATTATACTGTTTTGGGCCACTGTGGAGCATTATACTGGGGGGGCCATCTGCAGAGCATATTATATTGCGTGGCGCCACTGTGGAGCATTATTCAGGGGGGAACTAAGGAGCATTATACTAGGGGGCCCTCTGGCCAGTATATTATACTGTATGGAGGCCATTCTGGAGCATGTTATACTGTGCAGGGTCACTGTGGAGCATTATTCTGGGGGGGCCATCTGCAGAGCATATTATATTGCGTGGCGCCACTGTGGAGCATTATTCAGGGGGGAACTAAGGAGCATTATACTAGGGGGCCCTCTGGGGAGTATATTATACTGCATGGGCCTACTGTGGAGTATTATACTGGGGGGGACACTCTGGGGAGCATAATATATTGCGTGGGGCCACTGTGGAGCAAAATACTGGGGGGGGGGGCTCTATGGAGCATTATACTAGCAGGGGCCCTCTGGGGAGAATATTATACTATGGGCCACTGTGGAGCTTTATACTGGGGGGGAAGGGGCAGTGTGGGGAGCCTGTTATACTTTGTGGGGCCACTGTGGAGTTTATTATATTGTGTGGGGCTTCTCGGGAGCATATTATACTCTGTGGGGCCATTGTAGAGCCTTATACTGGGGGGGGACTGTGGGGAGCATATTATACTGTGGGGGACCACTGTGGAGCATTATACTAAGGGAACCCCTCTGGGCAGTTTATTATACTGTGTGGAGGCCATTGTGGAGAATGTTATACTTTGTTAGGCCACTGTGGAGCATTATACTGGTGGGGGCATTATATATCATGTGGGGAAACTGTTGAGGGCTCAGGGGAGCATTTTATACCGTGGAGCATTATATACCATGAGCATTATACTGTGGAGGGAGGGGGCTCAAAATTCCTGCTGGCAGCCCTGTGTGCTATGTCTGCATCACAGCTCCCTCACTATAATCTTGCACATACGTGTAGTGCTCCATGGCCATGTCATTCCCCATACAGTACTGTGCATGAACTGGCCATTAAGTTATTGGGGCCTGCACAGAACTATAGGGGCTGACTATACTGGGAACATACTCAGTAACACCAGATAGTCAGCACATATGTAAGACTTCAGTGAAGGAGCCGTGGTGTAGACTATTAGCAGGAAACTTTTGGGTGGGGCCCCAAAACAAGTTCCTCTGGTGGGCCTAAGGCCCTTCAGTCCGACACTGTATAAAGGAGAACTATTATATATAAGGGTGGGTTACTATATATAATTGGGAAACTTAAATATGAGGGGGCTATTATAAGGGGTAACTATTTATAAGTGGGGTATAATTGTTAAGTGGGCTTATTTATAAAGGGAGCTATTAGTGATAATGGGGAATATTATTTATAAGGGTAACTATTATTCATGAGAGGGCTATTAATAAGGGAGAAGTATTATTTTTACGGGGTGACTGTTACTGATAAGGGAGATATTACTGATACAGGGCACTATTTATCATTTATAAGGGCGCTATTACTGATAAAGGTGTAATATTATTTATTAGCAGGGACTATTATTTATAAGGAGGCGCTATAATAACTGATGACTGGGTGCAAAAATCTATTAGATGGTACAAAGGTGCTCATGGTGTTGTTTGCATATCAGCAGTTGGGGCCCTGCTTTTAATTTTGCCCAGGGCCCCACTTTGTCTAAAACCGCCCTGTTCAGACCACTTGTTAGTTGGCTTAGTTTACAACAGAATTTGAGCACAAAAATTTTGTACAATGGCTGAAATTTTGGCACAACTTCCAACACTTTGGCACAATTTCTGGTTCACAGTTTAGCATATTAAGCCACACCTTCACCAACATGTTGTACAATGCACATAAACTGTTAGAAAGTGTCTAAAACACAAAGGAAATAAGGTGTAAAGCATGCACACCAGTTTTTTTTTCTACACAAATGACACCACAGTTGTGGTGCATATTTATTAGTTTATCTGCCCCAGTATGTTATGCAAACCTCCCAAGTGTCCCTTTTTGCTCCTTAAGGCTCAAGCCACATGGTGTAAACACCAAAAACCGTGACGTTTCACAGTCCCTGCAAAGTGGATGGGATTCTAGTGAATCCCACTCACTCATTGCAGAAAAATACCTGCAGCGGAAATTTCCATAACAGTCATTTTTTTAAATTGCAGCATGTCAATTATATCTACGGAAACCCTGACAATTTCCGTATAGGATATAATTGAAGCAGAAAGTCTGCAGAGAAAAACTCTGAAGTCTTTCTGTGAAAAGCTCTGAAGGAAAAACCGCAATGCATTTACGACGCGGTTTTTCCCGAAGCGCTTTTTGGCTGTGGCCCGCTACGTGGGACCTTAGCCTAAATGTTCATCTTTTTGATATTGGAAATAGATGTACATTAATAAAGTTGACAATATTGTTCTAGAAATTATATATTTGGTCTTTGTATGTATAATACAATGTTGTATAATGTTATATGTACAGTGGGGAAAAAAAAGTATTTAGTCAGCCACCAATTGTGCAAGTTCTCCCACTTAAAAAGATGAGAGAGGCCTGTAATTGTCATCATAGGTAGACGTCAACTATGAGAGACAAAATGAAAAAACCATATCTAGAAAATCACATTGAAGAATTTATTTGTAAATTATGGTGGAAAATAAGTATTTGGTCACCTACAAACAAGAAAGATTTCTGGCTCTCACAGTCCTGTAACTTCTTCTTTAAGAGGCTCCTCTGTCCTCCACTCATTACCTGTAGTAATGGCACCTGTTTGACATTGTTATCAGTATAAAAGACACCTGTCCACAACCTCAAACAGTCATACTCCAAACTCCACTATGGTGAAGACCAAAGAGCTGTGGAAGGACGCCAGAAACAAAATTGTAGACCTGCAACAGGCTGGGAAGACTGAATCTGCAATAGGCAAGCAGCTTGGTGTGAAGAAATCAACTGTGAGAGCAATAATTAGAGAATGGAAGACATACAAGACCACTGATAATCTCCCTCGATCAGGGGCTCCACGCAAGATCTCACCCCGTGGGGTCAAAATGATCACAAGAACAGTGAGCAAAAATCCCAAAACCACATGGGGGGACCTAATGAATGACCTGCATAAAGCTGGGACTAACGTAACAAAGGCTACCGTTAGTAACACACTACACCGCCAGGGACTCAGATTTTGCAGTGCCAGACGTGTCCCCCCTGCTTAAGCCAGTACATACCCGGGACCATCTGAAGTGTGTTAGAGAGCATTTGGATGTTCCAGAAGAGTATTGGGAGAATGTCATATGGTCAGATGAAACCAAAGTAGAACTGTCTGGTAGAAACACAACTCGTCGTGTTTGGAGGAGAGTGAATGCTGAGTTGCATCCAAAGAACACCATACCTACAGTGAAGCATGGGGGTGGCAACATCATGCTTTGGGGCTGTTTCTCTGCAAAGGGACTAGGACGACTGATCCGTGTACATGAAAGAATGAATGGGGCCATGTATCGTGAGATTTTGAGTGCAAACCTCCTTCCATCAGCAAGGGCATTGAAGATGAAACGTGGCTGGGTGTTTCCGGATGACAATGATCCCAAGCACACTGCCAGGGTAACAAAGGAGTGGCTTCATAAGAAGCATTTCAAGGTCCAGGAGTGGCTTAGTCAGTCTCCAGACCTCAACCCCATAGAAAACCTCTGGAGGGAGTTGAAAGTCCGTGTTGCCCAGCGACAGTCCCAAAACATCACTGCTCTAGAGGAGATCTGCATGGAGGAATGGGCCAACATACCAGCAACAGTGTGTGCCCACCTTGTGAAGACTTACAGAAAACATTTGACCTCTGTCATTGCCAACAAAGGATATATACAGGGTCGGACTGGCCCACCGGGGAACCGGTGAATCCACCGGTGGGCCCCGAGCCCCGACTATTAGTCCTCATGTCATGGGGGCCCGATCGGGATCCTGACCATCCCGATCGGCCCCCTGACCAGAGGCGTAATGATCGCGGTCGCAGGGGGTGCGACCGCGACCGGGCTCAGCGGGGTATGGTGCCCGTGGGCAGCTGGAGATGGCCGGGCCCCGGACCACTAAGATAGCGGTCGGGGAAAGCCTGGTTCCCCGACCGCTATACATACTGTTATTGGAAAGGGGCCCTGGCATATTGAAGGCCCCTTTCCAATAGATGGCTGCCCAGGGGAGGTGACTGAAAATAATAAATAGATATTCTCACCTCTCCTGGGCGCAGCGTCCTCTCCGGCGCTCCTCCGTCATGTGACTGAAGCCTTTGATTAGGCCCCAGCGGTCACATGGGGCGCGGCCGCGTAATGACGTCAGTGCGCCCCCACGTGACCGCTGAGGCCCAATCACAGGCCCCAATCAGAGGCCTCAGCAGCGACGTCGGAAAAGGGCCTGAAGACAGCAGGATGGAGCGAGGATGCCAAGGAAAGGTAAGGCAAGGTGAGTATGAAAGTTTGTTATTTTTAATCACTTCCCCTGGGCCTCCGATTATTATACTCTGGGGTCTGAGGAGACCCCACAGTATAATAATAGCACCGAAGCGGGAGGGGGGCTATTGGGCGCATATAATACCGGATGGGGGCCACTGTGGAGCTTATAATACTGAATGGGGGCCCCTGTAGAGAGCATATAATACTGGGTGGGGGCCACTGTAGCGAGCATATAATACTGGGTGGGGGCCACTGTAGAGAGCATATAATACTGGGTGGGGGCCACTGTAGAGAGCATATAATACTGGGTGGGGGCCACTGTGGAGCTTAAAATACTGGGTGGGGGCCACTGTAGAGAGCATATAATACTGGGTGGGGGCCACTGTGGAGCTTATAATACTGGGTGGGGGCCACTGTGGAGCTTATAATACTGGGTGGGGGCCACTGTGGAGCTTATAGTACTGGGTGGGGGCCACTGTGGAGCTTATAATACTGGATGGGGGCCACTGTGGAGCTTATAATACTGGGTGGGGGCCACTGTGGAGCTTATAATACTGGGTGGGGGCCACTGTGGAGCTTATAATACAGGGTGATGGCTACTGTGGAGCTTATACTCCATACAGTGGCTCCTTCATTTTTTTTTAAATTACGCCGGGGCAGGTGAAAAAAACAAAAAAAAAACCAAACTTTCTCTCCTGTCCCCAGTGTCTCCCAGCGCGGTTCGGTCCTGCAGTTCTGTTGTTTTCTTCCAGCTGAAGTTCCCTCTGCACGTCACTACCTGTGATGTCACCCCTGAGGCCAATCAGCGGCCTAAGGGAAGGGACCTGGGACGTCACAGCCAGTGAGGACTTCCGGCAAAAAGAAGACAGCGGAGCTGCAGGACCGGACCGTGCTGGGAGGACACTGGAGACAGGTGAATATGTTTAGTGTGTTTTTGTTTTTTTGTTTTTTTGGGGGGGGGGGGGGGTAGGGGGGGATTCACCTCCCCCGGACTAATTATTAAAAAAGAAAAAAATTATACTGGACAACCTCTTTAAATTGTGGCGCATTAGGGGGGCCCTGGGGGGTATATTAAAGGGGTTGTCCAGGCATAATTTGTTATGGTTTATCCTCAGGATAGGCCACAGATACCTGATCTGTAGGGGGCTGACCACGGACCGATCAGCTGTATGGAGCCACTTCTGATGCCCGTACTGTACACAATACAGGGCCAGATGCAGAAAGCTCTGTCCTCTGTGTATTAGCCGGGCACCTTCACTGTATCTCAGCACTTATTGAAGTCAGTAGGAGCTGAGCTGCAGTGAAGGCGCCGTGCTGCTATACAGCAGATGGAGCTTTCTGCTTCCGGCCCTGTGTTGTGTACAGAACGGGCTCCGGAAGTGGCTCCGAACAGCTGATGGGGCCGTGTGTCAGCCCCCTACCGATCAGGTATTTATGGCCTATCCTGAGCATAGGCCATAAAAAAGATTAACCCTGGACAACTCCTTTAATATGCCCCACACAGTTTAATGTCCCCCCCACAGGATGTCAGCCCCCATCACTGCTCCCACACAATATAATGACCACATCACTGTTCCCCATACAGTATGGGGGACCAGTGAAGAGGCCACTATGTGGGGGGAGCAGTGAAATGACCATAGAAAAATTTGGCCCAGACAACCCCTTAAAAGAGGTTGTCCATAAACTGGAGCGACCACTGTGTTGGTCGCCAGGGAGGTGTAAAAATAAGAAATTTTTTTAAAAAAAAGCATACTCACCTGTCCCCAGCACCCCGATGTCCCCTGCCTGTGTCTGTTCGGTCTCATGGCGGCGCCTCATTTCTGGAAATCCTGTACCTAATTGGTCTTAGCGATCACATGAGGTGCAGGACTCCCAGCAAGGAGTCGCCGGCACGAGACTGAATGGACACTGACCGCGGACAACGGAGCGCCGGGGACAGGTGAGTATGCTTTTTAATTTACTTATTTTTTACTTTACACCTCCCGCCAGCTACATTGGTTGCTCCAATGCCTGGACAACCTCTTTAAAGGATTTATCCATCTTTCTAATATTGATGGCCTGTCCTTGGGATAGGCCATCAATATTACATCTGCGATGATACAACAGCCAGGACCTCTGCAGATCAGCTTTTCCAGGACAGTGCGGCTACAGGTAAAGGTAACAATTCTTGGAGCCACGCTGTTCACTTGCCATACAAGGTGTAGCAGTAGGTTTAGGTAGTGCAGTGTTGCACATGGTATAGTGGTTGAGCAGCGTGGCTCCCAACATGTTATTACCTTTAGCCGCCCTGTCTCGGTACCGCTGATCTGCAGGGGTCCTGATGGTGGGCCCCTAGAAACAATTCCACTGGTGGGCCCTAGACATCCCAGTCCGACACTGGATATATAACAAAGTATTGAGATGAACTTTTGTTATTGACCAAATACTTATTTTCCACCATAATTTGCAAATAAATTCTTTAAAAATCAGACAATGTGATTTTTTGGATTTGTTTTCTCATTTTGTCTCTCATACTTGAGGTCTACCTATAATATCAATTACAGGCCTCTCTCATCTTTTTAAGTGGTATAACTTGCACAATTGGTGGCTGACTAAATACTTTTTTTTCCCCACTGTATAATGTGTCATAATTTGGTTTATTTTGTGACCTTAAAATGTCTATATTCAGATACTGTTTGTCCTTATATTTTAAATAAAAACCTATTAAAATAAATAGATATGCAAACAAATTTTAAGCTTTCACTCAGTAAACTATGTGTGTCCCTTTTTGACAGTCCAAAAAGTTAGGAGGTATTTGTTATGCTGCCTCGGGGTTATGCTTGACTCAGACCGTTCCCTCACCCCCCATATCCAATCACTCGCATGCTCATGTCATCCCCACCTCAAAGACATCTCCAGAATCCACCCTTTCCTTACCACAGATACAGTACACTAAAGACACTTATTGTTGCCCTGATTCACTCTCGCCTTGACTACTGTAACTCCTTACTAATCGGCCTTCCCATTACTAAACTCTCCTCTCTACAATCTATTCTATTCTATTCTCCATAATGCTGCACCTCCCTACATTTCCTCCCTCATTTATTTATTATGCTTACTTATATAGCGCCATCATATTCCGCAGCGATTTACAGACATTGACAGTCACTCTCTGTCTATAGCCCAACCCGTACTCTCCGTTCACTCAATGACATAAGACTAACATCCTCTATCATCAAAACCTCCCACACTCGTATACAAGACTTCTCCCGAGTTACCCCACTTCTCTAGAATGCTCTATCCCAGACTATCAGATTAATCCCCAATTTCCACAGCTTCAAGCGCAAACTAAAGACATATCTTTTCAGACAGGCCTATCACAACTCCTAATGTAAACCCTTCCATAGTTAGAATCCCTAAAACGAACCCTCCTCTGTTTACGCTCCAACATTACCTCACAGGATATGATGCCGTATCAGACTAACTTTATATGTCCAGGCACCATCTGCACGTTAAAGGACACGACTGGTGACGGCTCATACAACTTTATATATGTGTAATGACAGTAACCTCTATTACAAAATTGTCTGACCATTGTATAAGCAATGCTACCTGTGATGCCGCCCCTGCTACCTCTTGTGTCACCCCCTCTACCTCATAGATTGTAATCTCTTGCGAGCAGGGCCCTCAGTCCCAGTGTGTGAATTGACTATTTTTTGTAATGTATCTTTTTGTCTGTACTTGAACCCTACAAATTGTACAGTGCTGTGGAATATGTTGGCGCTATATAAATGTAACCCCTGCAAGGAGCACTTTGCATACAGCAGATGCTGCAGTTAATGCCAAGCCAGGACCCACTACAGCAGACATCAGCCATTTTATGCTGAGGGACAGTGGATTACATTTCCCTACATCCCTTACTCCAGGGAGAGGAGTATCAGAGAAAGGGACTGATTGGCTGAGCAGGGCATTATGGGAAAGGTCTGGAGAAGAGAGAAGACAGGCAGCCACATGGGCTGGAGAAGGGGCTTCTTCCAGCAACTGCCAGGGAACACATAGCTTGGCACTGGGTAACCCAGGACATGGAGACATTCCTGCCAGCCCACCAGCTCACTCTGAGGGAAGAAGCAGCATCCCTGCAGCAGCAGCAGCACCACCTGTCCAGAGTGACCAGACTCCCAAAAGGTACCCAGGGCTGCATCCAAGAAGACTCCTGCCTCATACTCCATTAGTATCCTGTCACCTGAAAGATTCAGCACCCAGTGATACTCCAGGCTGGCACCAGATTCCCTGCAAGAGTTAGTGAGTAGACTTTGCTGGAATTTGCTGTACTGCTGTTAGAAGGTTTATGAGAACTGTGGTAGAAAGGATCTGCTGCGTTTATAGTGCACCAACGTTTCCAGAATGCGCGCCGTCGTCCGCGGCAACTGGGCCCCAACGGATGGACTGTTCTGTTTATTGCTGCAGCCATTAGTAATTCTGCATTGTGTGCTGTTATTTAGGAGTGCAAGCTGTTACCTGCAGTACGAGTTCATGTGTGTGATGACTATCATCTGTGGGTCACTATCTTAACCCTGTGCTATTCCCTATAGTTTATTATACCCGCCAGGCCTAGCACATAGTCCATTCCTACCACTAGGGGGTTAATACTATAGGATGTACCTGTGCATTGTCATGTGAATTACTGAAACATTTCTCTGTTCACATTTTATTAAGTTTACCCTTGTTTACCCTTCCAATAATAAACCAGTTAAGTAGTTTTACCCTCAACATTTGTGAGTGTGTACTGAGCTTAGGTGGGGGTTTCCCGAGTCGACCCCTAGCAGGAGAGGAAGACACTCCTGAATTCCTATAGAGCTCCTAGCAAGATTCGGGTGGAGGCACTGCGCCATAGTGAGGTGAGAACTACAACACACACTGCCTACAGAGGTCAGCCCAAAGGGGTGTTACATAAATAAAATGTAGTATTATTATTATGCTATATGTATTTATAGTAAAGGGAATCTACAACCACTCGAATAGCTTCTAAACCACTGAAATATGCTGTAGCTAAAGAACTTTTTTATGTTAACGTACATTCCAGATGCCAAGAAAATGAACTTTTTATCCGTATGCAAATTAGCTGTTTGGTGCACCTGGGACAAGGCTGTGTCTTCTAGAACACCTGCCCTTACCCAGCTTTGCCTCTAACATAAATATTGACAGGTCCCAAAGTGGGACAACCACAGGCAAAAATGGATGCTCTAGTAAACACAGATTCTTTCCTTCGGCCACTGATAGGCCTGAGAGGTCACGTATGACGGGGATTTCCTGCAGAATAAGCCTCGGGGCGCCGTGGGACTGGACAGTGGCCTGGGACACCCCAGAGCACCAGGAATAGGTATGGGGTTTTTTTTTAACTTTTCCTGGTTTCCAGACAAACAGCTGTTTTTTCTAGACAACCCCTTTAATACAGCCTAAGTACTGTAAATTTTGGCCACTGTAAGCATCTTTATAAAATCAGGGTTGGTAACCCTGAAAGTAACCAGCGCTGTTTGGGTATAAAGTGTGGATCTAAAGGATCCCACCAAAGGCAAGATCAACTAGCAGTCACTCTTCATGAGCTGTAACTGAAACTTTAATATGTGCACAAAAACATAGATGAAATCTAAAGTGGTGGAAAAGAAAAATGATGCCTATAGCAACTAATCCAGCTGTCATCTGTCCAAAGCCCCTTTGAAAATGAAAGTACTTATTTGAGGATGTGCAATTATGTAGTAAATTTAGCACTATCTGTTACTGGCAGATACAAAGGTAAAAAAAAAAAACTGGCAAATCCTGAAGAGTTCGACAATCAAAGGGCAATTTTTTTACTGGTATAATAAAGGCCATAATGTGTGATAACAGAGACCAACAGTGAGCAATCGCTATATCTATACAATCCTCTGATAGATGATATCAGAGAATAACACTGAGTGAGTGCTGCAATTCTCTAACATGTGTGTTGCATGTCAGTGAGTCTAAGAATGAAGGACCTGTGAGCTTCTATTGGCTAATGTCATTCATTTGGCAAGCTGTGGATAAAGTACGCGGTACTGCCTCCTGTGACTGTTAGTATGAGACACCTCCTGCTTTGTCCATGTCAAACCAGGCAGGTTAGGTTTGTAATACAGGAAGAGCAGTCCCTACTTGGACCATGCACACACACCATACTGAGGCTCCAGCTGTGTTAGCTGTGATGGGCCGGTGGGCAGAGCCTGGTCTTGAGCCAACGCAGTACTCCCTAGTGGATCTATTCCACACCTTATTTTAAAGGGGTTGTCCAGGCAAAAATGGACACCAAAATTATTTTTTAAATTGGTCGGGGGCACACAGACAACAGAAAATCATTTTTATATAAGGGCCGGTTCACATCTGCGTTCGGTTTCTGTACAGGGGAGTCCGCTTGGGGACCCCACGAACGGAAACCTATATGCAGAGAGAAGCGATTTACATAAGGAAACCTGCGGACCCCATAGACGATAAAGATGTATGTTTGATGAAAACATTCACATATATGGTGATATATCACAACTGTGAGCAGTGCTGGATCGGTTATATGATGGACACCAACAGCACGATGCAGTGCTATTTAACCTATGACACAAGTGTGAAGAGTCTTAGAAGAATGTAAAATGATAATAATGACAATACTCTTTAGAGGTGCCTCTAGATTCAGAAATATTCATGACGCAACAATTTTTTAAGAGAACAGTGCCCTAGTTTTGCCAGCTATATAGGATTTTAGGGACATCTATGACTAGTTACACCTCAGTATAAGCCACTCTATGGGCTGGCTCCCTTCTGCAAGCTTTACATAAAGTGATCCAATTCCTTGAAGCTGAAAGCTGTAAAGTATTGGAGCAGCTCTTTCTATGTGCAGACATCTCCTGACAGTAGGAGCTGGTGAATTCTGTGTGACTACCACATGATGGAGTTACATGCACAGCTCTGCACTCCCTTCTTTCATCTTTACGACTCTTTCCTTCGCTCCCTCAAGTCTCTATGGTGTTCATTGGAAACAACAGGAGGGGCTCCTCTCCTGTCCTACTCTATGGTTGTAGAGGCAGATGCTGCCGCTGCTGCAGTGCCGGCTGGCTGGAGGCTGCGCTACAGAGTGGCGGGCTCAGGTAGGCTCAGCGTCTGTGGGGAACTTGCCCGGCGCTTGTTCAGTGACTGGCAATAGCCGCTCCAGCTGTGTGCAGGCGGGGAGGGATTTGTTTCCGCTTCTATGTCCGGCGTTCTCTGAGCTACAGGAAACCGCTGTATGTGTCTTCATGGTATGCGGGGATGCTGGAGGCTCAGGTACCACAGGAGTGTTTCCCACTGTAACCGGGAACTATGGAGCGGGAACTATGGCTAGACTGATGTGACAGTGTTGTAGGGATTATATTGTTCCGTGCTCCCATGTTTGTTTGGGTGGATGTGATTGATAAATTAGATAGTAATCTTGGAGCAGATTATCCTGTGTACATGCATAGCCATGTGCCTTTAAGTTAACCAGCAATGTGCTGTTTCTATGTCAAGCCATTAGCCGTGACCTCACAACTAGTGTTTACACCTTCATTGATTGCATGCATACTATAAATGTTTTCCATAACTAGCAGGGTAGCAGACCTAGCAGCTGCTATGGGGCCCAAAAAGTAAGGGAGTCCAATTTCACTGCGATATAGGGTGCTATTAGTGATAGGTTTGGATGATGGAAGGGAATGTGGGAAAACTGTATGTGCTTCCGTTACTTTACTGGGACATCATAATGTCTACTTTCGTGCTGTGATGTAACAGTTTACGCAGTGATCTTTTTCTGTCTAAATTATCCCTGTGCTTTGATGTCAACGTGGACATTATCCCTGTACTGTGACAACACTGGGGCAGATAAACTAACAAATATGCACCAGAATTCTGACATAATTTACGTAGAAAATGAGGTTTACACCAGTTTTTTTTAATGTGTTTTAGCCGCTCTCTAACAGTTTGTGCACCTTGTACGACATATGGGTAGTGCTTTTTAAAAAGGGGGCATAAAGGGTTTAATATGCTAAATTGTGAGTCAGATTTTGTGCCACAATTTCAGCCACTGAGCCACAAAAATAAGCCAATTAATAAATGGTGTAAAGTTAGATTAGATAGTCTAAAACTGCACTTGATTTATCAAACAACATTAGACACTTTGGAAAATCTGGTGCAGTTTAAGTATTTCTAGTCTAACTTTGCACTGTATAAAAGTTTGACAATTTTACTCTGCATTATATACGACTACGGTACGCGACAGTATGTCGCTGGGAGGCATATTGTATTGCTGGGAGTCCCTATCCCAACATACTGTTTAGGCCGGTAAATATGGCCAACACATGGACTGAGTTTCACAACTGAAACTTGGTTGGGTGAATATAGGGTTAGATCATCTGCCCCGCTGTTTTCACTATCCCTGTACTGTGACCACACTGTGTGCATTAACCCTGTGAGTTAAAGCTACATTCACACTACCGTTATTAATGTCCAATGCTGCCATCCATCATAGGATGACAGCAATGGACATTATGGGTGGAAGAGTAATGGATGCAGATGGAGCCCCCTCTGTCTTAGTCTGACTCAAATGTAAACAGATCCTCAGTTTGCTTTTGACTCACCGAGTCTTGAGACAGCAAAAGGGATTTTAGCCAAGCCAGTTTCACTTATCTGCATACAGCGCCGTTTCGGGATTTTTGTCCCTCATCAGTGCAGAGCAAAGTATACTGGCTGGCTTTGTGGGAGGCAATGAGTGGGTTATGGACAGGGACATCTCTCCTTGAGGAGAGCACCAGTTAAGGTGTGTAGAGTTTTGAGTTGCCTTTCGCCCTCTACTAAGCATCTACATATCACAAGGCATTATGGGAAAGGAGCTGGGAGCTCATGCGCCCTCTGTTGGATGTGACATCCTCAGTTTGCTTTTGACTCACCGAGTCTTGAGACAGCAAAAGGGATTTTAGCCAACAGAGGGCGCATGAGCTCCCAGCTCCTTTCCCATAATGCCTTGTGATATGTAGATGCTTAGTAGAGGGCGAAAGGCAACTCAAAACTCTACACACCTTAACTGGTGCTCTCCTCAAGGAGAGATGTCCCTGTCCATAACCCACTCATTGCCTCCCACAAAGCCAGCCAGTACACTTTGCTCTGCACTGATGAGGGACAAAAATCCCGAAACGGCGCTGTATGCAGAAAAGTGAAACTGGCTTGGCTAAAATCCCTTTTGCTGTCTCAAGACTCGGTGAGTCAAAAGCAAACTGAGGATCTGTTACATCCAACAGAGGGCGCATGAGCTCCCAGCTCCTTTCCCATAATGCCTTGTCAAATGTAAACAACATAGCTGACACTGTCTTACATCATGTTTGTTTACTTTTGTAATGGAAGGGAAGGGAAAAAAAAAAAAAAAAAACACGATGGAAGAAAGCTTCCGTCATGTTTTTTACATTGGGACGAATGCAGATAGAGAGGGGTCCACCTGCATCTTTCATTTAATGTCCACGTGAACCCATCCTAAGGAGAACAGAATTATCATAATCTTTTCAGTTTCTGAACTGTCTGCTTTAAGGGAGTCTGTCACCAAGTTGAAGCATTTTAAACCAGTAATCCAGTTAGTTAGGTCAGGCTCACCTGAATGTTATGCCTTCTTCACCATGAAAATTAGTGCCTCCATTGCTAAGATCATTTATTTCACAATATGCAAATGAGCAGTCTGGAATACTGAGGGTTGCCCCACACTGCTCTAATACGCCAGTGCAAACGTGAAAACACATGGCCAGGCGAAATTTCAGCATAGTTCACTGGCCCTGCCCCTCAAATAAGGGAGGGGAGAAGGAGGGCGTATTAGAGAAACGGAGCCGCCCTCAGTGCTCCAGAATTATTGTGGAGTAAATTAATATCGTGGCAATGAAGGCACAGATTTTCATGGTGGAAAAAGGCGTTACATTCAGATGAGCTTGACATATCTATATTGCTGATTTTATATGCTTCACCCTGGTGCATTATTGATAATCGCACTGTTAACCTATTTCTTGCCAATGGTGGAAAACAGGTTAACAGAAGCTATAATCATTTAACTTGTTTCTAACATCCGCCGTAATAGTACGACAGATGCTGGGTCTGTAAATATGGCACCCGCTCAGAAACAGAGCAATTGCCATAACCGCCGGGTCTCTGCTGTATTAAACAGCGGAGATCCAGCGGAATACCTGTCATTAGAGTTCTCTCTGATTGTGGGCATTAAATGCCATATAGGCTGCCGATCCTCCCCCCTACTCACCTTACATTTTGTTACTGCTCCATCTCCCACATCACAAGACCATGGGAGCCTGTAGGTTATGGTACAAGCATTCTATGATTGCATCTTCAAGCCTCCTTGGGGATAAAGGGGGGGGGGGGTCTTAAAATAGATTTTTTTTTTTTCTGTTTAATCAGTTTTTATTGAAGTTTTGTAAAATATAACAAGAACAGGTAAAAAAGAAGAGAAGAACATTAACAAAGTGGGAATAAAATTGCATAAGTAAACCAAAGGGCCTGATAGTGAGGAAACAGGCAATAGAAAAACAAGAGTGACGTGGGAGAGTGCCAACGTGGACCCGCCTGCTTCATCCATGAAGGAGTAAATAATGCTAAGCCTTCAGGCAAGAAATATAACTAGGAAATAAAAAGAAGGGGAGAGAGGGCGACGGTGGGGGAGGGGAGGAGGCAGTCGACGGGAAAAAGGGGACAAACAACAATGGGTCAGTTAGGAGGGGAAGGATGAGGTAGATACGTAAATCACTATGAGGAGAAAAGAGGAGCCCCAAAGGGTCAGAAGAGCCTAGGAAAAGTGGTTGACTAACTCCTGAAACACCACCCACGGCTGCCAGAGGGCGTCAAACTTAGAGGATTCAGTAGAGTCCTCCGCAACCAACATCTCTATTCTCCTAATGTAAAGGAACTCTAGGAGCCACTCCATCAAAGAGCGGACAGTGGTGCTTTGCCAGTGCCGGGGAATAACCGCCCTGGTGGCTGTAAGGAAGTGACGCAGAAGGTCCCCCTTCACCTTGGAGATCTTGCCCGGGATGAGGGAGAGGAGGGCCAGCTGGGGAGAGGGTACTACAGGACAGTTACTAACCTTCTTGGTGTACAGAGAGAGTAGCTCACTACACTCCCACTAAATATGGAGAATGGGGCCTTCCTCGGAAACCACAGCGCGCCAGCACCTGTCAGACACTGGGATAAATCTTGTGCAAGAGGACAGGGCAACGATATCAGTTTTTTTCCTGGGCACTACATGGTAGCAGCAACTTGTGGGCAAACAGAAAGATCCGAGACCAATCAGCAGGCTGGAGGTGCAGTTTAAGGTTGTCCTCCCATCATTTGGTATAGGGGGGGGGGCCCGAGGTCAGTGCTGACAAGAGTGTTCCGTAGAAAAGCGAGAGAGTGCGTGCGGGAGCCTCGACCTGTAGGAGAATTCTCTCTAGGGTGGTGGAGGTTGAGGAGATCACTGGCAGGTGGGAGAACTTACGAAGAAAGGCACGCAGCTGGTTGTATTTCAGCCAACAGAGAGGAGTGCCTGGGGAGGCCGCATGCAGGAAATTGAGGGAAGGAAATGGCGTAGACCTGGCGACTATACCCAATCTATCGGTCCAGCAGAGATCGGTGGGCCGTGCATCACAGCGGGAAGATAGGGTTTCGGAAAAGGGGGCTCAGGGGTCCAGGGCCAACAGGTTGTCATGGCATTCACTCTCCCATACAGACAGGAAGTGCAAGGAGAGGAAGAAATGCTGAACCTGTTTTGGGCGGGAGGTACCCCATACAAAGCGTTTGAACATTTGAAAAATAATGTCGCAGAACTGAGATAGGTAGGGCTTGGAAGAGTTAGAAAAAACGGGGAACCACATCCATTTTCAGTGCATTTATGCAGCCAAACTAGGACAGACCAAGGATGCTTTATTTCTTTAGATCTGCTGCGGTTTTCTCTAACAGTGGTTGAAGGTCTTATATAGGCAGGGGATGAAGCTGTCTGGTCCGGGGGATTTACCTGATGGGGATGCCTGAATAGCTGTGGACAGTTCCTCCTCGGTGAAGGTTTCATCAAGGGCAGCCCTGTCCGTCCAATTCTAATATAGTAGGGAGGGCTGTTTCGAGGTCCTAGTCTCGTAACTTTGTCGATAGAGATTTTGGGTAGAGGTCAGCGTATTGGCCCCGAAGGTTATACAGGTCGTGATAATACGATCGAAAGGCCTCTGCGATGTCGGTCAGGTTGTGGATAGCTCAACCGGTGGATATACTGTATGTTGCACATGAGCGGGGGTGGAGACGTCTAGCAAGGGAGCGACCGCATTTGTCAGCAAATTCATAATAGTGTTTCTTAATCTAATCTCATACATTTCATCCAGGAAAGATCGGGGTTCTTACCATGCGTTAAGACATTCATTAAGCGTCGCAATGGTCTGTTTATGGGCCATCTCGAGGGAATTAATTTAACCCTTTTTTACCCGTGTTTAACCCTTTCCTGACGTCCGCCGTAATAGTACTGAGCTGTCAAGAGCTGAGCAGCTGTCATAGCCGCTGGGTATCTGCTGTATTATATAAATTTTTTTTTTAATTTGTGGCACTGGGAAGTAAAAAGAAAGTGTTACTCACCTACTAGTTACAGCGCCAAAGTTTTGGTTACAGTAGTCTCATGCTGCATACTTGATGTCACTGTTGTACCTGGGTAAATAAAGTCTGGCCAGTGGAATGAGATCAGTGGCACTGTAACCAGCAAGTGAGTCTTTTTTGTTTTTTGTGCAGTTAAGGTGTACCTAGCCCAGTCCTGAAAGGGGGATGGGTGCTTTCCCTACACATGCATAACAACCAAAATTAAAAAAAAACCTCCCCCCCTTTTTTTTTTCCCCCCCATAAAAAAACCCCCCCTTTTATCATAAAAAAAAAAAAACCCCCCCCCCCCCCACAAACAAAAACCTTCTCTTATAAAAAACAATCTTATTATAATAAAAAAAAACCCTTCCCCCTCACCCAAAAAAAAAAAAAAAAAAAAAAAAAAATATAAAAAAAAAAAAAAAAAAAAAAAAAAAAAAAAAAAAAAAAAAAAAAAAAAAAAAAAAAAAAAAAAAAAAAAAAAACTAAAAAAAAATTTTTTTAAACTCGTTTTATTGAAAATTGCGTATCAGACACAAGAAAAGGAATCAAAACAAATACATAACATGTTGCGCACCAAAAAACGAGAATTTCAATGTAAATTCACTCAACGCACCACATCCCACCTCGCCAGGCCCTCGTCCCATCCGGACCATATAACGTAGACTCGGTACAGAAAGAATATAATCAGGACATGCGTAATACTGTATACATCAGTTATCATGTACAAAACATGCAGTCAATAAGTCAAGGGTAACAACAAGGATACACTCCAAAATGAGAGGTCGTGGATACTCCCGGTGTCTCGCACCCCTCACGGCATGAGTAAATTAATGGCAGAGCGCAATGAGGGAGCCGTATATTGGGTTACCGGAGAATTGCACCATGTTCCCCACACCTTATGGAATTTCTGAGGGCACCCTCTCCCTTTATACACAATCTGGTTATAAGGAAGAACAGTATTAACAAGTTTCTTCCACTGAGATACTGATGGGGGTTTCGGAGCCATCCATCGCAGTGCGATAGCTTTCCTAGCATAAAATAAAGACTCCCTCAAAAGGATTCTAACATGGTGTTGCCATATTTCTTCATCTAATACGCCGAAAAGGCATATCTCTGGGGTTAATGGTATAGGTTTAGCCAGAACTTCCGCCAGGAGATCCACGACCCCTTTCCAAAAACATTGTATGATCGGACATTCCCAAATCATATGCCAAAAGTCTGTCTGTGGACAAAGACACCTAAGGCATCAGGGGTTGGGCAGACGTCCCCATTTTGTATAGACGGGAAGGTGTCAAGTAACATTGGTGTAGAATATATGTTTGAATCAGTTTGTTGTTAGCTGAAGGTGACACATGTTGAGGAGATTCAAGGATATCTTGAAACATCTCATCTGTGAGAGTTGGGATATTTATGCTCCATCGCGTCAAGGCCGGGGCGTCCAAAGTGGACACCTTGGCCTGTATCAGATGTGCATATAAAGTAGATATCAAACCCCCAGGGCCCTGTGAGCGAAGTATGCCGATAAGCGGATACTCAGATATATTGTCCAATCGATCCGGGAACTGAGAAGAAAGTGCATGTCTAATCTGTAGATATCTAAAGAACTGCGTTCTAGGGATGCCATAGGAGGAGCTTAGCGAGTCAAACGTTTTAAAAACCCCTTGTATGTACAGGTCACTAAGAGAGGACACGCCATACTGCGACCAGGCCCGGGCGCCAGGCAGGGCAAATAACGTCGGCAGACCAGGGTTGTGCCAAAGCGGGGTCTCCGCAGGTATATCAGAATAAGCGGACACCTTTTTCGCCTGACGCCAGACCTGTCCCGCCAGGGCATGGATGGGCAACAATTTCCCCCTAAACAAGGCCGGGTGTTCCAACACCGGCCACAGATTATGCAGACCCAGGTGGTGAGCCAGATGTGCCTCGGACCTCGGTAGGGGATCAGATGAGAGCCACTTCCTAATAAAACGGAGCTGTCCTGCCAAGTAGTAAAGAAACAGATCAGGGAGTGATGTACCCCCGAGCTGCTTTGGTCGTTGTAGAGATGACAACCTAAGCTTAGATCTAGAGTTTCCCCATATAAAGGAGATAATGAGGGAGTCCATTTGTTTAAAAAATCTAAGGGGCATGGACACAGCAGAATGGCTTATAGCATATAGACATTTGGGTAGTACTATCATTTTAACTAGGTTGATTCTACCAGCCACCGACAAAGGCAGTGTAGCCCAAAGATTAAACTTAACCCTAAAGTGCGAGATGAGCGGAAAGATGTTCTGTTCCAAAAAACACCTATGGTCCCTATATATAAAGATGC
Organism: Leptodactylus fallax; assembly: GCA_947044405.1. NCBI lineage: Eukaryota > Metazoa > Chordata > Amphibia > Anura > Leptodactylidae > Leptodactylus > Leptodactylus fallax. The sequence continues at coordinate 6,264,545 of CAMRHE010000041.1, forward strand.
CCAGATATTTGCAGGTTGAGACTGTAGTCAATCCACATACCACATTCCCCTCAGCTACACTTGACGCACGGCCAATATGCATGTATGAGGACTTAGTCCAATTGGTCCGTAGGCCAGAATAATTACCAAATTCGTCAATTATAGCCATGGCTCTGGGCAGAGACCGGGAGGGGTCGCTCATAAACAGGAGTAAGTCATCGGCATATAGTGCTGTTCTCTCCTCCCGGGTGCCTATCACTATGCCTTTATATATGGGGTCATTCCGAAGCAGTATTGCCAAGGGTTCCACCGCCAGAGCAAACAGTAGCGGTGACAATGGACATCCTTGTCTTGTACCCCTACCCAAAGGAAAGTAGGAAGACAACGCGCCATTAATGGACAGCGCCGCTCTAGGGGAACAGTATAAAAGGGAAATCCAGGTAACAAACCCCTCTCCAAATCCGTATCCTCGCAACACCTGCAATAGAAAAGGCCACTCGACAGAGTCGAACGCCTTTGTTGCATCTAAAGAAGCCATCGCCCAGTCATGTGAGGATGATGCCCCAATCTGAGTTATCACCTGAGCCCTTCTAAGATTATCCGATGTGGATTTTCCAGGCATAAAGCCTGTCTGATCCGGATGGACAAGGTCGAGAACAACAGAATTTAGCCTTTTCGCCAACATTTTAGTAAGGAGTTTATAATCTATATTAAGCAGTGATATAGGCCTATATGAGCCACAGTCCAGCGGATCCTTGTCAGGCTTAAGTAACAGGATAATGGTGGCGTCATAAAAGGACTCCGGGAGACTGCGACCCACAAAGGCAGCGTTATAACAGTGAAGCAACACCGGGAGAAGCAGGCCCCCATACTGGGCATAAACCTCCACCGGGATGCCGTCCGGACCCGGCGATTTGCCCCTTGCCATATCTGCCAGGGCTCCTGATAGCTCCTCTAGCGTAAAAGGGGAATCTAAAAATTCACGTTGGTCTTCTGACAATGTAGGAAGGGGGATCAAGCCCAAATAGGTGGCAAGCTCTCCGTCAGTGACTCTAAGCTTGGAGAGGTATAACTCACTGTAATACCTATAAAATCTGTCACTAATGGCCAAGCTATTGGACAGTACCTCCCCGTCTCTGAATGCACTCGTAGTATTGCAGGTGAGGCTGTGTTTTGATGTATCAGTTGAGCTAGAAAGCTGCTCGACTGGTTGCCGAGTTCGTAAAACTTCTGTTTGCTAAAAAACAGAGACCTACGTGCCTTGTCATGCAGTATATGCAGATATTGTCTACCCGTCTGCAACCATTGAGACCTAGCCTCATCAGTTGGATTAGCCACGTATGCGGCTTCGAGCGAGGCACACTGGGTCGCCAAAGTGGTCTCCAACAGCGAGGATTCCCTCTTTACAAAAGAAATGGAGGACTTAATACAACCCCTAAGATATGCCTTCATAGTTTCCCATAAGAGGAGCGGAGAAGTGTTTGGGGAATTAATGGTCAAAAACGTCTGAAGTTGATCAGGTATTCGATCATGTGGTACAAATAGTTTCAACCAAAATGGGTGGATTCGCCAACCCTGTCGTGGCTTAGCAGCCGTACTACTATTTAATTGGACCAACAACGGGGAATGATCAGACACTGCCCTGGGTAAATAGGATATGGTCTGCAACAAAGAATATGCTTTAGTATTTCCAAAAGCATGGTCAATCCTGGACAGAGTATGTCTGTTGGCAGAGTGACAGGAAAAGGTGCGGGCCTCCGGAAACCGGACCCGCCACAAATCCAACCACCCCAATTCACGGATCACTCCGGCCATTGTAGTAGGGCGAGGCAGAGAGGGGGAACCTGGCTCCGCGGAGAACCGATCCAATACAATATCCATAACTTTGTTAAAGTCACCCAAACATAATGCAATAGCCCCAGGGAATCGGGTCGCAAACTGCGCAGCCTGCTGGAGCACAGCAAGATCAGACGCCGGTGGCAAGTACACACCCAGGATAACATACAGGACAGAGTCAACCCAGGCCTGGACAAAAACGTATCGTCCCTCGGGGTCCCTTACAATGAGGCCTGGCTCCCACCTGAGTCTACGATGCACCAAGATGGACACCCCCCTGGAATAGGAAGTGTGTGTAGAGTGAGCCGCCCACTGAACCCATGGCTTCTGAAGTCGCCTGGAATTGTCTGGAACCAAATGAGTTTCCTGAAGGCATATGAGGTGTGGGTCAGCCCTCCTAATCTGAGAGAAAACCAACGACCTCTTTCGTGGTCTACCCAGGCCCCTCACATTCCAAGATAGTACACTAAAGGACGCCATGGTCGTCTAAGAATGTAATGTAATCATGGCAATTCAGGACCCCAAAAGTGACCCGCCTATGAGTGTGTAGCGCGTGGCTGAGTGAAACACAAAGTGGTGTGCAGCAACCTAAGAACCATATACAAACGAAATGAACCATTACACCCCTAAAGGGTGTGAGACATATTACTGGCATAAACAAACAATATTTGTTAAATTAACCGTGGCTACAATTAACGGGGGAAGAAGTGCACCCACAGTGGTTGGTATACGGGGCACTGTCTTAAAGGTATGGATAATCACTAGGCTAGGAGATATACTATTCAACAGAGCCAGGTTCACATGAGTAAATGAGATACAACGGCGCCCCGGGGGTCGCCAGCCCAGGTAACTATAAGACTACAGGATACTATAATAACAGAACCGCACTTTTCATAAAACTACTTATGCAATAAACAAGAGCATTCCGTAATACATAAGTCCTTATGTATGGTCCGATCGGACCTCTCACCACACGCCGTCAGGATCATCGTCTCGGAGATCGAGGAAGAAGAGATAGCCAGTCCTCCACATCCCTCGGTGAAGTAAAGAAAAGGGACCTGCCGTCATGGACGACCCGAAGACGTGCTGGGTAAATCATGGAGTATTGTATAGCCTTTTCTCTCAACCGCCTCTTAACGGCCACGAAGGATGCTCGGGTCTTCTGGAGAGCCGCCGAGAAATCTGGAAACATGGCCACTGCTGCTCCGTTGTACTTAAGCTCGCCGGCCTGGCGCGCAGCCCGCAACGCCGTATCCCGATCCGTGCTGTTAATTAGACGGGCCAACAAGGGTCGAGGAGGTGCGCCCTGAGGCGGCGGTTTAGCCGGAACCCTATGGGCCCGTTCCACTGCAAATATTGGTGAGAAGTGAGCCTCCGGCAGGACATTTTTCAGCCACCCCTCCACAAAGGCCCGAGGATCTTCACCCTCCGCCCGCTCCGGCAGGCCCAGGATACGGAGGTTGTTTCGTCGCAATCTATTCTCCAAGTCATCCGCACGCTGGGTCCACAAACTTGCAGCTCTCTCCAGCTCCTGGAGTTTGGCAGGAAGTGGGTTAACAGTGTCCTCTACCTGAGAGACCCGATCCTCCACCTCACACACCCTGCCTCGCAAGGTCTGAAAGTCCTGACGGAGCAGGCCCAGGTCGATTTTTACCTCCTCAATTTTCCCGGTCAGCGAGGAAGTGCCGGCATGGATCGCCTCCAGTAGCTGTCCAGTAACTTGCTTTAAAGTGGGCTCGGGGTCCTCCTCTGGAAGGGCAGGAGAGGCTGCCTCAAGCGATGGTGATGTAGAAGAGGATGCTGCCCTGGAGAACCCCCTCAGGCGATCAGAGACAGAGGTTGATTGCGGGCGACTCATTTTAGAGAGTCGGCGGCCGCTCTTCCTGCGTTCCGTACGGGTGGATATGTTGGCAGAGGAGGAGGTGTGATTGTAGCAAGACCAGGCCGGCCCCAGAGGATTATAGACAAGGTCTCTGGCTAATAGCAGTTGCACAGTAGGAGCCTCTATGTCAGGCCACCAGGGCCAATAAGCCAGCCGAGGACAGACAGTAACTCAACAGTCCAATAGTATCGATGGCAACAGACTCTGGATTATAAGCGATGTCTCCAAGAGAGAGCCGTCAGCAGAGTAATGAAATAAATAGATTGCCAGGAGGAACTAAGAGGGAACAGATGGCAACTCAGCGATCCAATAGTGCCGATAGCAACAGTCACTGGATTATAAGTAAGGCCTCCAAGAAGGCCAGTAGCGAAGTGATGGAGTAGATAGATTGCCAGGAGGAACTAGAGGAGGACAGATGGTAACTCAACAGTCCAGTAGCACATACAGCAACCGTCACTGGATTATAAGTAAAGCCTTCCAGAGAAGCAGTCAGCAGGACGATAAATCGTACAGAGGCACACACCTTCAATGGGTCAGAGACAGTTGATGGCTGCCACAGATATTGCCTTGCACTACTGCCCAGAGGAGCCAGGGGATGGTCCTATCGTGCCCAGCAGCAAGCAGGAGAGAGGAATGCTGGCTCCCAAACTTCCAGGCAGGGAACCATAGAAGGAACCGTCAGAGATAGGCTCAGCTCGCCAGGAACGCCAGACTCAGCGCCCCCTCATCAGCAGATGGCCAAACCGGTCAGGGTTAAAATGGCCGCCCGCCACGTGGAGAGAGGGGAGACCGCCGTCCGGGTGCCAGCAGGACCAGCGGCCTCAGCGGTGCCTGCACAGCCCAGGCCGGCCCACGAGCGCAGCCCCAGAACGGCAGCTCCACCCCAGCTCCAGGCCACAGCAGCGCGGGACAGAGCGGCTCCGGCAGCGGCGGTGGGAGTGTATGGCCGCCGGCCACGTGTAGCGATCACCGACTACTACCCAACGGAGAAGGACACCGGCAGAACGGGAGCTCTGGAACCAGGAGGAGGGCCTCAGAAGTGCGTTCCAGCGGACAGCGAACCCGGGCACCGGTAAGCAAGGATGGATTTCAGGATGGATGAGCGGCTCTAGCCGGAGCTCCGCTCACATGCGACCGTCCATGTCGCGCGCGGGCCCCGCCCCCCCCCCCTTTTTTTTTTTACCCCTGTTGGGCCCCCCTTTTTTTTTTTTTTGGGGGGGGGGGGGGGGGTTGGTTTTTTTTGTTTTTGTTTGGGGGGGTTTTTTGTTTTTTTTGGTCTGGAGAATCTATACCTGATTGATTTGCATTCAAACTGACCTATGTAGTTCAGTTTAGACACACTATCCCTACTAACCAAGGACTACTGACTAATTTACTTTTAGCAGTTTCTTAGTTGTAGCAGTACCTGACCCTCTCTTATGGGGTTTGGGGGCCTGTTTCTTGCCTCGTTATTCACACTCACGGGGTTTTGTTAAACGTTTTTTTAATTAACAACTACTATGTGGTTTTTGTTGGGGTGTTTTTTGTGAGGATAACTCACACGACAGTATATTTCCTGAGCATATTCTCAGCAGGGCTCAAAATAAAAAACGGTAGGAATTGGGGGTACGTGGAAAATGGGCGGGGCAAAAGGGGGTGTTTCCCTAGGGTTTGGGGGGGGTTTTTTTGGGGCGGCGGCACTGTGGTGTTTTTTTTTGGGGGGGTTTTTTTTTCTTTAATATATTTTGGTGGGTGGGCCCTTCCTTTTGTTTGTTGTGCTTGTTTTGGTTGGTGGGTGGGTGATGGGCGGGGCGTGTGGTGGTTGGGGGGTGGGGTTCCCCGGCTGGTTGTGTTGGGTCCCCCCGGTGGGTTTTTTTTTTTTGTTGGTGTGGGTGGTTTGGTAGATAATTATAATTATAATATTAATATTTTTTGTTTTTGTTTTTTGTTGATACCTAGACATTGAGGTCTAGCCTAGTACCACCCTAGAAACATACTTATACATATCTGAAGGGGGTATCTCTACTCATGAATTTGAGTTATAATATCCCCCCCATCAGTATGAGCCGTGTATAATGAAAAGAGGAGGGAACCTAGGACTGTGACCTTGGATACTCCGACAGTAAGAGAAATACTAGATCTGGCGAATGATACAGTGAATGATTGGTTATAAAGGTAAGAAGAATACCAAGAGAGAACAGTGTCTTTAAAGGGGTTGACCCACACAAATTATTTTCTAAATTGGCCAGGGTGGTGAAAAAAAAAATTAAAACAAAAATAATACTCCACTTTCCCCGCTGCTCCGGTGCCTCCCAGCGCAGTCCGATCTTGTCGGTCCGTTGTTGTCTTCCGGCGGAAGTCCCCGCCAATCGGCGGCCTCAGTGAAGGACTTGTGACGTCACTACCTGTGACCGCTGAGGCCAATCAGTGGTTCCAGTGTAAGGGAAGCCGGCGAGCAGTTTCACTTTGAGAACACCCAGGAGCAGGAGTACTGGATTGCGCTGGCAGGACACCAAAGCATCGGGGACAAATGAGTGACAACCTCTTTGGATTGTAGGCCATTAGAGTGTAGTATACTGAAGAGGAGGTACTGAATCACATGCTGAAGAAACCGATTCCTCTGGCTCAACTCCTGAGTTGGGGCAGTGATGGGGGAGCCTACAGGGTACCTGATGGTGTTGATTGTTCCCCTGGAGCACTTACAGTTTGTGGCAACCTTCAGCTTCACTGAGTCAGGTGATGGTGGTCAGAAGGGCCCATGATGGAAGTGGCCGGAATGACTAAGGAGACAGCATTTGCAGTTTAACAACGGAATGGAAAAATGCAACAGCAATGGATGCAGATTCCAGGCAGTGCAGCGGTGCAATGGGAGTGCAATCGTAGGATGTGGGTATGAGCCAGGTAACTGTTTCTCAGCAAAGGATGCCCAGTACAAAGATGTCTACGTCTAGTACTTGATATCTCCAGCTTCTGTATATCTGTGGTCTTACCTCTCCCAATATATGGAGGCTGAATAAATAAATAGCAGCGATGCCCTGTATACCAGTCTGTAAGGCTTTTGAATAAACTCAACTTCTCTTTGCAGGACAAGAGAAGGAGGAGATGAGGGACAGTGACGAAGATCAATAGCTTATAGATTCCAGTATTTGTGATGGGTAGGTGTGTTCTGAGATGGAGAATCCTGATGATAAAAGAAAGAAGGTTGTGGTCAGAAAGTGGAGAGGAATAGTTAACTTGAAAAGTGAAGAATCAAAAGAACACTAGATCAAGTGTATTGCCATATGTGAATGAAGAAGTAGTTTATGAAGAGAGGTGGTTACAGATAAAAACTGAGAGGCAGATGAGGAGATAGGAGTGTTTGTCCTTCATGATAAGGGTTGGAATTTCACAAAATAGGAAATGGGAAAGCCAAGAAGAAAAGTGATCCAGGGACTGGTAGGGGAGCCAGGGGGATGGTAAACAACAGCATCTCGCAAGGAGCACAGTTAAAAGGGACAGGAGAAGCTATACAATGAATGTTATTAATATTAGCAGGGTTTCTTTGTGTGGTGAGAGAAATTGGAACTAGCAGAAGAAGGTAGACCAGGGATGAGGAAGATTTAATAAAAACGCAATAGTTGCAGAGATAAAATGGATGCATTGACAAGACAATCGACTAATGTATACTGTTTAAAAGACTACTGTGAAGTTGTTTTGTTCAAAAATAGTAAAACTCGGCAAGCAGAGTTGGAGTGATTATCTACCTGAATGAAGAGTTAGTCACCTCTTAGTCACTCCCACTTTTCCAGCGGCAGGGTCCCGATTCTCTTTGCCTGTCTCTAGTTCTTGGACTCCAACAATGATGTAATTGGCCTCCCATTTGGCGGCTCCCGCCAATCACTGACCTCAATGGTCACATGCAGTAAAGTGAGATTCTGGTGCTGCTACAATTACATATTTGACCACTGCTGAAGTCAGGGACTGGCTGCCGTAAGCACGTGGGGGTATCGCCACTGGACCGATGGAAGAGAAGTTGGATGGAGAGGATTGCAGCCCTTCTACTAGGATGGTAGGGTGAAGAAGAGGTGACCAACTCTTATTTATTTTTTGCACCCTTCCTTCAGCTACTTTTTTCTATGGCTTTTTTCATTTATGTAAAGCAGGCTGAGCATTTTAATATACTTTTATTTGGATGGCAAATCCCATCAAAATAACTACTATAACTTTTAGTGAAGAGTCTGAAAGCAACAATGGATAGTAGCAAGATATTGTATTTTACTATTTTTGTGCTTTGTAATTTATCTTGAGTTTATGTGTTTGTGGTATCTCAAAATCTTTCATTTTTGGTGACTAGAAAATACACTAACTGATCCAGAGTTAGGACTAAAGAAGACAAAATGAAGATGAAGCTGAAAGATCGAAGTAAAATCAGAAAACTTTAAGAAAGGTAAAGTGACTCACATCTGAGGAAGAGAAAACTGTAATTTCTGTATTTTTATGACTATAAAACTCACTTTTTAGAAGAAAAATCCTGCTAAAAACTGCCTGCGTCTTATAGTCTGCAGTTAGGAGAACCCTTGATTGCTTTTTTTAAAGCTTGGGAAAAGTGCTGACAAAGCGCTTTACCCTCTCCTTTCTACCTGACACTGATATGTCAGAGCAGGGCAGGAGAGGAGAGAGCTAAAAAATTGTGTGTATTCAGCATGGCGATAACTCTCAGAGAAACGCAACTCTCTCCATTCTGCAGGTCCTCAAAACCCCAGCTTGGCAGAGCAAAATTAAATAAAAGATCCTACCTTATCATAAGCATGGGACCAGTAGCATAAATGGGAGGAGCAGGAGGGCAGTAGAATAAAAAGTATTTTCCTGGTCCTATATCATTAAAGGGTGCAGTATAGTATTATTAAAGGGGTTGTCAGCTCATTTTTTTTTTTTTATTATTTAATACTGCTGCTGAGTGGCCCTTAAACATAACAAACTATTATTCACCTGTCACCGGGGCCTTGATGAGTAATTGTATGATATGTTTATGGGCCCCTCAGCAACAGTATTAAATAATAATATTATGAGTCAAACAACCCCTATAATTAAATGAGTGTAAAAGTACATATACTGTATGTAATTGCGTGGGCCTGGAGTGTATGGAGCAGAGATGTTTTTGGGTGTGTGTAGTTGAGCTGTTTGTGTATGTGTATGTAGCATATGTTTCCTGTGTATGCAACAGGAGCAGACTGTTAGCTAATAACCCCTTTATCTACCCTAGAATACAATATCAAGTACCAAAATACCAAATAAGTGACACTGACCCTTCCATTCACTTTTACCACCAGACGCGGTTTAAACAGTATTAAGTATTTTATTCCTGTTGCCTACAACTAGAGTGCCTCTTAGGGTATGTTCACACGGAGTTTTTTGCAGGCAGAAAAAATTATCTTCAGGAATTAGGAAATGGTTTTGGGACGCGGTTTTTGACGCGGATGTAGGATGTAGTTTACACCCATTTTGGTGTGGGCCTAGGAACTCAGCTTCAAAAAACCGCGTCACGGTTTTGGACGTGGTTTTTGAAAAAACCGCGTCGAAAACCGCATCCAAAAACCACGTCGCGATTTTTCCGCCTCCCTTTGAATTCCATTAGTTTTTCCAGGCGGAATCCGCCTGAAGATAGGTCATGTCGCTTTTTTTTTTCCGCTAGTGGAAAAAAAAACGCTAGAGGAAAAAAAAACACTACTGATTCCCATTGAAATGAATGGGAGGCGTTTTTTGAGGTGGATTCCGCGTCAAAATCCGCTGCCAAAAAACTCCGTGTTAACACAGCCTTATAGTCTGAAAATATGGTATGTCATCAGAATTTAGAATGATTTATTATTGTAATACTATTTTATACATAATATTATATTCTATAATATTTTGGAATTCTAGAATAACAGTGCTGCTTGTTTATTTGGTTTTGTAGACTTTTTTGTTTATTACATATTTAGGGGCCATTCATTTTCTAGCTGCTGGCTCGCCGCAGTGGAATGCCGATGCTCTACTTTCCGTCGGTGATTAGGCCCAGATGAATGAGCGTAATCAGTGGGGAGTCTCGAGCCTCGGAGTCCACAGCAAGATCGAGCAAGGCACTTACTTTTTCAGCATCCCATTAAGGGTTTTCTGGGATCAGAATATTGATGGTCAGTTATTAGGATCAGACATAAGTATCAGAACAGTAATTCCTTGTTTAGATTGATCTGTTTACTAGCATTCTATTTATTTGGTAGTGGTGATGTAGGGTATTACAGCTTTGTCGCATTTTGGTGAATAGGACAGTTCTGCAATACCCTGTACTGCTACTAATAAATAGTTGGTATGCAGGTGGCCAGATCAATGAAGAGACCACAGCGCACTCTTGAGTACTGTGGGTCCTTCAGACAACTAATCAGTGAGGGGTACTGGGAGTTGAACTCCCAAAGATCTGTTGTCAATGAGATATAGTACTGATATCATTACACTGATTCCAAAAAATGCCTTTATGATAATTTCAATTTATTATCAATGGACTATTCTCAATGAAGCTAGCTTAGACTCGTAGGGGCAGATTTATTATGCCTTTATATGCTAATTATCTGGCAAAAAAAAATAGTCCCTTATTTTTTTTTTTGCGCAATTTGGGTTTTTCACAAAAACTTATGCTTTTCTCCTGTTTTGCGCCTCTCATACCACCTTCATAGACAGGAGCATTGCATTGGCAGTGCGCTAGATCTAGTTAGATATTTTTCACCACTTTGCAGGATAAACCTGATTTATGAGGAGGTATACTCCTTGACTTAAGTGATGTGCACTATCCACTGTCACAGGAGATATGCCTACTGGCATTGAAAACGTCAGTCTTCATAAATTTCCCGCTTAGAGTTTAGTTTTCTGGCAACTAAAAGATGTTTTGAAATAAGACTAAATTATATTGTTTTACTACACAAACCTTATAGTATGTTTTACTGTATTTACACTTTACAGGATATTATGGAGATTGGTGGACTACCACTTGAACTCTGGCGTTTGATCTTAGCCTACCTACCTTTGCGTGACCTTGGACGATGTGGCTTGGTCTGCAGGTCATGGTATGACCTTATAATCAGCCTGGACAACACAAGATGGCGACAGCTATGCTTGGGGTGTGTAGAATGTAGGCATCCCAACTGGCCCATCAAACCTGAAGTAGAACCAAGGTCATGGAGAGAAGCTTTCAAACAACATTATGTAGCCTCCAGAACTTGGACAAAGAATGCTCAGGACCTGGAGTCCTCCAACTGTTTATATCTGTTTAGGAGAAAAAAAGGATAGAAGGGTGCTCTATGTTGGTTATGGTTGTGAGTTTGAGAACCTCAGGACTGCTCTAGCTTCAGCTAACATTTATGATCGTATTTTGCTCCAACCAGGTGTATATGAAGAGCAAAATGAGATTATTCTTAAAGTCCCTGTAGAGATCATGGGCCAAGGAAAACTTGGAGATGTGGCTTTACTTGTTTGCATTGACCAGCAGTGCCCAACTTCTCGACTATGCAACTTGGTTTTTATGCCTGCTTGGTTCACACCGGTAATGTATAAGGTGAAAATAATTTTCATTTGTTGGATAAAACTATATTTTAGGCTAGTGTTACTGTTGTACTTCATAGTGTATACTCTTTATGAGTTTATACTGTATGTTAATATTTTGTAGAGATCTGCCAGCCTGTAGGTGCACATACACATTAATCTAAAGTAGATGAAAATGGCGGCTTTCAACCATAACAAAGTTTGTCTGGTGAAATTTAACAGTGAATAATCCTTTTAGCTGGCCAGTGTCAGACTCCTTGTTTGGAAGGAAGTAATTCAATCATTCATTGGTTGTCCGTCAACCTAATCTTTGCATATGACCACTTTTAGGCAAAGCTTGTTTTCATAGTACTTTTTTTTTTTTATAATGATAGGTTATTTATTTATTTATGAGGTTCCTATTCACCAAGAACTCCTTAAAGCAACATATGATCAAGTAAAGTACATCAGAACATACAGAAACAAAGCTTGTTACTTACTTCTTTTTCGTTCACTAGACATCCATTGGTTACGTCCAATTTGACAACTGCAACTTTGAGAATGGGCAACTACAGATCCATGCGCCTGGAACATGTCAGATAAAATTTTGCACTTTTAATCAGTCTAGCATACATTTCCACAATGTGGCGCTCAGTGTGCTTGAGAACTGTGAATTTGCAAACAGTGAAAATGCCTCTGTCACTGTGGAGGGATCACCCACTTCTGATAAAAACTGGGCTTGCAAGCATCTCTCAGCCTCTGCCAAATCAAGGACTATGCTGTACCCTGCTTCCGAGTCTCATGGAAATACTGACTACTCAGCTACTGGGTCACCAGGTGCAAATCTGAGGACATGTGAGATCTTTGTTAACAGAGAACAATTCCATTCACATCCTCAATCAAAATCCCAAATATTAGAGGATAACGCTAATGACAAGGAGAATGAAATGAATGGAAATTTTTACATGGTTAAGGATGGGGAGGCCATGACTCTGGATACAGACTATAGTGACAGTGAACTGAGCACAGTCAGTGAGAATGAAGATGATGACCAGTCAGTGTACAAACTGTCATATCATTCTCATGGACTGAGTCACATGCTAGCCAAATCTATACACTGTAGGCCCCAGACTAATGGGATCCTCACTTTACAGAGTGACATGGCTTTGAAAAGTTTACAACAAGAGTTACAAAGGGACAAGGAATTGCAATCTATTGCTAACTTGGTTCAAGGATGTCTTGTATGGAAGTGCGTTTTCAGAGATGGCAAGGGTGGCATCTTTATTTGTTCACAAGGACAAGCAAGACTAGAAGGTTGTATATTTAGGGACCTTACCTATGCAGTAAGGTGCATTCAAAATAGCAAGGTAAGTAAACTGAAATTAACACTAGAATTACCATACATAATACATGAAATTTTCTAACTTATTTTTACATAGGGATAAAGATTTTAATAGCTAACTTTGCTCAATATATAAACACAAGTTAAGCTTTGTACACACTGCATCTGAGCTTTGTATTTAATGTAACACATACGCTTGGAAAAGCACTTGACTTGACATGTATGGATGCTTAAAAATATAGTTAACATTCACCTAATTCCACCATTAGGTCAGCTTGCATAGTCATACCTCAGCCCAAAACTAAACCCTCCATTATGGCATTCCACATGACATTATTTTTACAATATGCATAAACAAAGTGCAGATCATGATAGACAATGAGGTTGGGCAGGGTACAGGGATTTCCAAAAGGTAAAGGGTACAGGGATGTAAAGTTATGTGTCTGCTGGAGGTCTTCTTTAACTGAAAGGGAAAGTCTAGCACATTGCATTTTTCTATACAAAGGGTTACCATAAGAAAAACCACACCGTGTCATACATGTTGGCAATGGAACCCTATGGGTGACATATGCCGATGTATGCTTATATAGTGGTATACATTGAAGCCTGCTCTCAGAGGTAAATCTCTGTGCATACTGCTAGCATTTTCTTCTGCCTCCCATTCATTTCAGTGGGCTTTGCAAGGTGGAACCCACCTGAGGATAGGTCCTGACGAAATCTCCAAAATCTTCCTGCAATAAGCTCTGTGTGAACTTACCCTAACAGTTGGCATGAGCACATAAAGATAAAAACAGTTTCATTTTAATAATTTTTTGCTTTATAATACAGTAAAACAAAACAACTTCTGGAAAATATCCCCAGTCTACAGCTGCAAAACAAACTTAAAGAGGACCTTTCATCACCTCCAAGAAGTCCAGCTTTTTACGCCAATCACTAGGCTCTGCTCCATTGATTCTGGCATAGTTGGTTTTTTGTTTCTAGCCCCCGTCATGCCCGAGCAATCAATGCTGTTAGTTTTGGTGCCTGATATGCTATTTAGTCTCTCTACTATCAGCAGCGTGGTGTCAGGCAGGAGCAGGTAAGGGTTGTGATTCTGAGCTCTGACACTGGCTGCCTCTAATTGGAGCTCTGAATCACTCCCCCCTGCCTGACACTGCCCTTCTGACATTGCAGAGCTTAAATAGCACTTCAGACACCAAAAAGTAACTGTGTTTGCTGCCCAGGAATGTATGGGCTAGAGAAAAAATTCCAAATGTGCCAGAATCAGTGGAGTGGCGCCTATTAACAGATGCTAAGAACTAGAATTGGTGGAGGTGATAAGTCCTTTTTAACCCCTTAGGGTCATGTGATGTACTATTACGTCTTGGACTCCTGGTACTGGGTGCAAATGGACGTAATAGTATGTCACCGGACGGCTGCCCGCTCACTATCTGAGTGGGTGGCATCGGCAGCAGGTGTTAGTTAGTTTTAACCCCTTGGATACTGCTGTCAAACATGAGGCGGCGAGATGGGGGGGGGGTGCCGATATCTATCTATTTTATGCAGCCCGGGGTCTGGCCAGTGATTTCCTCTATAAACTGCAATACACGTGTATTGACCAGTGGGTCAAGTAGAAAATTTAAAAGAAAGCACAAAAAAAGTGTGTGAAAAAATTTTTATAAATGAATAAAGCCCCAAAAATGTCATTTTCCTATATAAAATTAATTATATTAACTCCTTAGCAACATTGGACATACTATTATGTCCTGTGCGCTTGGTAGTTCGTGCACCAGGGTGTAATACTACGCCCGAGGCCGCCCGCCCGCTCACTATCTGACAGCTAACACCCTGCTACATAACCCCCGGTTGAAGCTGACCTCCGATCCAAACATGACCGTGGCATCCAAAGGGTTCCGTCATGTTGCCGTCACCCCCCCGTGCGAGATCGGGGGATGCCGATATCTATTATCTGCAGCCCGAGATCTGGCTAGTGACCCCAGCCTGGAGCCCCCAATACCTGGTTGATCCTGACGGGAGCTCAGGAAGTCAGTCTATGCGTCTGCATAGGCTGACTTCCTCTATAGACTGCAATACATGTGTGCATCGCTGGTTCAGGTGTCCTAAAGGGACAAATAAAAAATGTAAAAAAAAAAAGTTTAAAAAAAACTCAAATTAATACTGAAACAATAATTAATGTGCATGGTGAACGTTGGAAAAAAAACGGAAAAAAAAAAAACACCGGAAGTGATTTTTTGCCATCTCACCTTACAAAATATGCTATAAAAAGTGATCAAAAAGTCACATGTACCCCAAAACAGTACCAATAAAAAGCACAGGTCGTCCCGCAAAAAATAAGCCCCCAACCAACTCTGTCAACGGAAAAATAAAAATGTTACTCCTCTCAGAAGATGGTGATGCAAAAATAATTCATTTCTTTCCCCAAATGGGTTTTTGTTCGCAAAATTAGTATCGCATTAAAAAACAATATAAATGAGGTATCGCCGTAATCGTACCGACCTGCAGAATAAAGGTAACACATTACTTATGCTGTACGCTGCATAGCGAAAAATTTAAAAGGTAAAACGCAATGCCAGAATTGAAGGGATTCTTTTTAAATCCAGCAAGAAAGAGTTAATAAAATGTATTCAATAAGTTGTAGGCACCCAAAAATGGTGTCATTACAAAATACATCTCATTCCACAAACAACATGCTCTCATATGGCTATATCACCAGAAAACTAAAGAAAATATAGCTCGTACAATGTGAAGACAAAAACCCCCAAAATCACCAAATCATGTATAAGCTGTGCAAGCGTATATCAGGGTACAAACCAGATTTAGAGTTTACGAGGTAAAATAAACCAGAAGTGACCCCCCCCCCCCCAATAATAGGAACTACTGGGGAAATAGTAGAGAATTTGGTGTTCCCAATGCACTCTGCACAGCTTATATATTCACTGTTCACCATCCGCTGTGCACAGTCACGTCTGGGATACTAACGCTCACTACACCCCCTGATAAATTCTTTGAGGGTTGCAGTTTTCAAAATGGGGTCACTCCTTTGGGGAATCCACTGTTATGGTACCTTACAGGCTCTGCAAACATGACATGGCATCCAGATACCAAACATCTGAATCTGCACTCCAAAAGTTACATAGCGCTCCTTCCCTTCTGTGTCCTGCTGTGTGCCCAAACTGCAGTTTATGCCCACATGTATGACACTGGTGTACCCAGAATAATGTATTTAATGTCATATGTGGGTATAAACTTCTGTTTGGGCACACAACCATGCACAGAAGGGAAGGACCGTGATTTGTTTTTTGGAGCACAAACCTGAACGGTTTGGTTTTTGGATGCCATTGCACTTCTGCTGAGCTGAAACGCCAGTAAAGTGGAATCCTCTGACATGTGACCTCATTTTGGAAACTACACCCCTGAAGGAATTTATCCAGGGTTACAGTGATCATGTTTAACCCCCAAGTGTTGCTATAATTTATTATCCATAAATGAATACGCAGCTGATTGTGAAAGGTGAAAATTACAATTTTTCCAGGAATACGAATCCAAAATTGGGTGACATGTCTGCGGATTTCACTTTACTGACAATTCAGGGGCTCTGCAAAAGTGGCATGACGTCCAAAAACCAAACTGTGCTCCAAAAACCAAAGTAGCGCTCCTTTCCTTTTGTGCCCGGCTGTGCCCAAACATCAGTTTATACCCACATATGAGAAAAGCTAAAAAAACGTAGTGCTCCTTCCCTTCTGAGCCCTGCTGTGTGCACAAGCAGCTGTTTACACCCACATATATAATTTTTTTGCCCCCCGGCATAGCCCACTTAATAGTTTTAGGAGTGCATGTCTCTGATGCCACAAAGTGGCTGCAACGTATTAGGCACTGAAATTGCATATTTCTTCCCTCCTAAAGCCAAATAGCGCTCTTTCCATTCTGTGACCCACCATGTTCTCATACAGCAGATTACAACCACATATGGGGCATTTCTGTGTTCAGAAGAAATTGTGTAACAAACTGTGGTTGTGTTTTCGTTCTTTAACCACTTGCAAAAATTAAAAATATGACGCTAAATGGACGATTTATTGGAAAAAATAGTAATTTTTCATTTTTTCATCTCAATGTTAATAAAATCTGTGAAACAGCTGTGAGGTCAAAATGCTCCAGATAAATTTCTTGAGGGGTGTAGTTTCCAAAATGGGGGTCACTTTTTGGGGGTTTCTATTGTACTGGTACTTTAGGGGCTCTGCAAATGCAACATGGCACCTGAAAACTATTCCAGCAAAATCTGCTCCCCAAAACCCAAATAGTACTCTTTCCATTCTCTTTTCATTCCATTCTCTTTCCATGTACCCAAACAGCAGTTTACAACCACATATGGTGTTCAGGAGAAATTGTGTAACAAATTTTGGGGTGCTTTTTCTCCTTTATCCTCTTGTGAAAATGAAAAATTTGGGGCTAAATTGACGGTTTATTGAAAAAAAAAAAAAGTAATTTTTCATTTTCATGTCCCAATGTTAATAAAATCTGTGAAACAGCAGTGGGGTCAAAATGCTCACTATACCCCTTGATATGTTCAGCGAGGAGTGTAGTTTCCAAAATGGGGTCACTTTTAGGGAGTTTCCACTGTATTGGTACTTTGGGGGCTCTGCAAATGAGACATGGCACCTGAAAACTTTTCCAGCAAAATCTGCCCCTTCCCACTTCCCTTCTGTGCGCTGGCGTGTGCCCAAACATCAGTTTACACCCACATGTGGGGTATTTCTGTGCTCTGGAGGAATTGCACAACAAACTGTGAGATGCATTTTCTCCTTTAACCATTTGTGAATGTGTTAATTTTAGGTCTAAATGAAGGTATTAGTGAAAAAAAAAAGAAATGTCTAAATTTCACCTCCATGTTGTTTTTACTCTTGTGAAATGCTTAAAGGGTTAACAAACATCCCAAATGTTGTTTTGAATTATTTGAGGGATGCAGTTTTGAAAATGGGGTGATTTATGTGGGCTTCTAATATATAGTCCTTTTATAATCCTCTTCAGAACTGAAGTGGTCCCTAAAAAATGAGTTTGGGAAATTTTCTTGTAAATCTGGCAAATCGCTGTTACACTTGTAAGCCTTCTAACATCCAAAATAAATTAATGCATGATTAAAAGATGATGCCAATATAAAGCAGAAATATGGTAGATAATATTTATTAATGTATTTGGGTGGTATGACTATCTGTCTGAAAAACAGAGAATTTCACATTTTGAAAATTGCTATTTTTTTTTTTTCTCTTTTTTCTTTCAAAATTTCCATCAAATTTCCTATTTTTTTCTACATACAAAAATATTGATTAGTGTTTACCACTAACATGAAGTACAATGTGTCACAATAAAACATTCTCAATATCACTTGTGTAAGTTAAAGCTTCTCAAAGTTATTCCCATTTAAAGTGACACATGTCAGTTTTGAAAAATGAGGCCTGGTCCTTAACACACTTTTGGTCTGTATCCTTAAGGGGTTAAAAAAAAAAAAACAACTAAAAATTAATAAAAACAATACATATCTGGTATCACCGCGTTCATAACAATCCGAATAATAAAACTGAAACATTATTTACCCTGCATGGTGAATGTCGGGGGAAAAAAAAAAAGATAAAAAGTGCTGGAAATAATGATTTTTGGCCATTTTGCTTTCCAAAAAATGCTATAAAAAGTGATCAAAAAGTCATACATACCCCCAAAACAGTAAATAATAATGAAAAGCATAGGTCGTCCCGCAAAAAATAAGCGCTCAACCAACTCTGTCAACCGAAAAATAAAAATGTTACGCATCTCAGAAAATGGTGATGCACAAATAATTGATTTCTTTCCCCAAATGGGTTTTTGTTCTGCAAAATTAGTATCGCATTAAAAAAACAAAATAAATGAGGTATCGCTGTAATCGTACCGACGTGCAGAATAAAGGTAACACATTACTTATGCTGTATGCTGCATGGTGAAAAATTTAAAAGGTAAAATGCAATGCCAGAATTGATGGGGTTATTTTTAAATCCACCAAGAAAGAGTTAATAAAATTTATTCAATAAGTTGTAGGCGCCCAAAATTGGTGTCATTACAAAATACATCTCATTCCACAAACAACAAGCCCTCATATGCAGGGCTGTGGAGTCGGTACGCCAAAGCCCCGACTCCGACTCCTCAATTTCCCCTGACTCCGACTCCAACTCCGACTCCACCAAAATAGGCACCGACTCCACGACTCCGACTCCACAGCCCTGGCACTGCTAAACCTTATAGGTTCACTCAGAACTCAGTCCCATCATTATATGAGGAATAGAACAGACCTTTACAGGAAATTTCATCATTTTCAACATTTCATCATTTTCCCAAATTCTTATGAAAATATATTCAGCACATACTGCATTGTACTACTAACTGTACCAATTTATTATATATTTTGGGAGTCGGAGTCGGTCCATTTTATACCGACTCCGACTCCACCAAAATAGGCACCGACTCCACGACTCCGACTCCACAGCCCTGCTCATATGGCTACATCACAAGAAAAATAACAAAAATTTAGATTGTACAATGTGAAGACAAAAATCGCCAAATCATTAGGACATAACTGGCTGTGGCAGGAAGGGAATGTATAAGCTGTGCAAGCGAATATCAGGGGATACCCTAGATTTAGTGCTTACAAGGGAAAATAAGCCAGAAGTGACCCCCCCCCCCAATCATAGGAGCTACTGGGCAAATTGTAGGGAATTTGGTGTTCCCAATGTAATCCGCACAGCTTACATATTCACTTTTCACCATCCGCTGTGCTTTCACGCATGGGTTACTAAGGCTTATTACACCTTTTGGGGGTGCAGTTTTCAAAATGGGGTCACTCTTAGGGGATTCCACTTTTCTGGTACCTTAGAGGCTCTGCAAACATGACATGGCATCCAGATACCAAAATTCTAAATCTCCAAAAATCACATAGCGCTCCTTCACATCTGCCCCCTGCTGTGTGCCCAAACTGCAGTTTATACCCACGTGTATGACACTGTTGTACCCAGGATAATGTACTTAATGTCATATGTGAGTATAAACTGTTGTTTGGTCACAAAGCTTGGTACAGAAGAGAAGGAGCGCTATTTTGGTTTTTGGAGAACAGATTTAAACACTTTGGTTTTTGGACGTCATGCCACTTTTGCAGAGCTCCTGAAATGGCAGAAGGTGGAATCCCATGACACGTGACCCCATTTTGGAAACTACACCCCTGAAGGAATTTATCCAGGGGTACAGTGAGCATTTTTAACCCCCAAGTGTTGAATTAATTTATTTTCCAAAAATGAATAAGCAGCTGATGGTGAAGGGTGAAAATGGCAATTTTTTCAGGGATAGGTCGTTTCAGTGTGTAATATGTTGTGCTCAGCTTCTATCAGAGACGAATGCTCCAAAAGCTGTTATGCCCGGGATACCCGCTTAACACTGCTGACACAAGCTGGGCGCAACATATCGGGCACTGAAATGGCGTATCTCTGGAAAAATTATTTGAGGGGTGCAGTTTTGAAAATGGGGTGATTTATGGGGGTTTCTAATATATAGTCCTTTATAATCCCCTTCAGAACTAAAGTGGTCCCTAAAATAAAAATTGTTTTTGAAATTTTCTTGTAAATCTGGAAAAATCGCTGTTACACTTGTAAGCCTTCTAACGTCCAAAATAAATTACAGGACGATTAAAAGATGATGTCAATATAAAGCAGAGATATGGTAGATAATATTTATTAATGTATTTGGGTGATATGACTATCTTACTGAAAAGCAGATCATTTCACATTTTTGAAAATTGCGTTTTTTTTGTTTTGTTTTGTTTTTTCAAAATTTCCATCAAATTATTATTTATTTATTTATTTATTTTGATCAGTGTTTACCATTAACGTGAAGTGTAATGTGTCACGAAAAATCAATCTCAAAGCCTTTAGCTTTGATCAATACTAACCAGACTTCCCCTTCCAGGTTGTTATGTTGAAAAATGACATTCACCACTGTAAAGCATCAGGGGTTTTTTTTGCGTCTAGCAGCAGGAGGTCTCATAGCTGACAACAACATCCATTCCAATACAGAGGCAGGAGTGGATATACGCAAAGGAGCCAATCCTGTTATACTGGTATGTGAAACTACATATATGTACATTTTAAATGTATTGAAAGCATAATGTTGCCTTTACTGGGCGGCAACAGTATACGGATAGCGAAGTGGATGCAGAAAAGTTTTGTATAGCAATAGGTTTATCATGTCTGGGTAGGAGATACAGTGCTGGCCAAAAGTATTGGCACCCCTGTAATTCTGTCAGATAATACTCAATTTCTTCCAGAAAATGATTGCAATCACAAATGCTTTGGTAATAATATCTTCATTTAATTTGTCTTCAATGGAAAACCACAAAAAGAATTGTCAAAAAGCCAAATTGGATATAATTCCACACCAAACATAAAAAAGGGGGTGGACAAAAGTATTGGCACCCTTTGAAAAATCATGTGATGCTTCTCTAATTTGTGTAATTAACAGCACCTGTTACTTACCTGTGGCACATAACAGGTGGTGGCAATAACTAAATCACACTTGCAGCCAGTTGAAATGAATTAAAGTTGACTCAACCTCTGTCCTGTGTCCTTGTGTGTACCACATTGAGCATGGAGAAAAGAAAGAAGACCAAAGAACTGTCTAAGGACTTGAGAAGCAAAATTGGGGGGAGGCAGGGGGAACCCAAGGGTAAAAAGCCCATCCCAAAGAGCGGGGTGTTGCGGGGGGCGCGGGGGGGGGGGGGTTTCAAGAGGTTTAAGGCGCCGGGGGGGGGGGGTTCCCCCCCTGGGGGGGGGGGGGAAAGAAAAATGAGGGGGGGGAATGAAAGAAGGTTGTGTGGGTGGTGGGTGGAGAAGGATCGACTAACATCCAAACAAGTTCTAGCTGCCCTGCAGTCCGAGGGTACAACAGTGTCAACCCGTACTATCCGTCGGCGTCTGAATAAAAAGGGACTCTATGGTAGGATACCCAGGAAAACCCCACTTCTGACCCAGAGACATAAAAAGCCAGGCTGGAGTTTGCCAAAACTTACCTGAGAAAGCCAAAAACTTTTTGGAAGAATGTTCTCTGGTCAGATGAGACAAAAGTATAGCTTTTTGGGAAAAGGCATCAACATAGAGTTTACAGGGAAAAAAAAGAGGCCTTCAAAGAAAAGAACACAGTCCCTACAGTCAAACATGGCGGAGGTTCCCTGATGTTTTGGGGTTGTTTTGTTGCCTCTTGGCACTGGACTGCTTGACCGTGTGCATGGCATTATGAAGTCTGAAGGCTACCAACAAATTTTGCAGCATAATGTAGGGCCCAGTGTGGGAAAGCTGGGTCTCCCTCAGAGGTCATGGGTCTTCCAGCAGGACAATGACCCAAAACACACTTCAAAAAGCACTAGAAAATGGTTTGAGAGAGAGCACTGGAGACTTCTAAAGTGGCCAGCAATGAGTCCAGACCTGAATCCCATAGAACACCTGTGGAGAGATCTCAAATTGGCAGTTTGGAGAAGGCACCCTTCAAATCTCAGGGACCTGGAGAAATTTGCCAAAGAAGAATGGTCTAAAATTCCAGCAGAGCATTGTAAGAAGCTCATTGATGGTTACCGGAAGCGGTTGTTCGCAGTTATTTTGTCTAAAGGTTGTGCTACCAAGTATTAGGCTGAGGTTGCAATACTTTTGTCCGACCCATTTTTGGAGTTTTGTGTAAAATGATCAATGATTTGACTTTTTTTTTCATTCTCTTTTGTGTTTTTTCATTGCAAGCAAAATAAATGAAGATATTATTACCAAAGCATTTGTGATTGCAATCATTTTCTGGAAGAAATTGAGTATTATCTGACAGAATTGCAGGGGTGCCAATACTTTTGGCCAGCACTGTATCATTGTGGATGTCCAAGCTCTGCAACCCCCACCAGTCACCTAAATGAAATTTCTTTGAACAGCAAAACTCCCACCCACTAACTTTTTGAAATGAGGAATGCATGTGTCTTTTACTATATTATGTACTCCCTAACTGGACAATAGGAATTGGTTACGTGTATACATTAAAGTAAACCTATTGTTTGTTCTAGCAATTGGTGGGTTCTCAGCACCATTGCTATCAAAATGTTAAAGTACAGTTCTACAAGACTCATTGCTTGTAGATTTTTGTATTTCCAGCACTTAATAATTGCAGTCTTCTGATGACCCAGTATAGTGACATGTCAGAAGAGAAATAAGAGTGGGGCTCCGGTAAAACACAGCTTTATTACATACTTTTAGGATGAATGTATTTTGAGTCTTAAAGAAGTAATATCGTTCATATTGCCATGTTGGCAGCTCTCTTGACAGATCATGTGTAAATCTGCTGAATATATACATAGTACAGATGATATTGATTCATGTTTATAATTTCAGATCTTCACTTTTATGGATAGAATTGTGCCCACTGCTTTTTATGTCTCACAATTATCTACTTAAAGTTTGTTTACTTGAGCAATTTGTCCTGCCTAGATTCTGTTGATTAAAGGGCTTTTCCAGGATCACAGTATTGATGGCATATTGTTAGGTTAGGATTGTTTGTATGAGCTTGCTGGGTGTCTGACTCTCAGCACCTCTGCGATTAGCTGTTTGACAGTTCTGCAACACTGTGTAAATCAGACTGTCTATATGGTAGTGGCGGAGCAGGGTATTTCAGCTTTGACTCATTTACTTGAATATCTGCAACGGTGATAATAAGTAGACTTTGTTTGACTAGACCATTGTAAACACGGTACAGGTCGCAGCACTTCCCAGAAGGTTGCAGCCCCTTCAAGCAGTTGATTTGCAGAATACTGAATAGTCTGAACACCACCCAATGACAAGCCTTCAGTATTGAGATTTGAGAAAAACCCTTTAGCTGTATAGTGGTGCAGTGTTGTTGCAAGGTGGTTGGGTGTCTCTTTTATAGGTACCTGTAAGCAAACAGATTATTTATAATATTAGTATAACAAAAAAAAAAATTTGGGGTGTATGCAGTATATCAGATAAGATGTCTTGGTCGCAGAGTGCTCTAGAGTTACCATCACACAAATATGTACACATTTACCAAAATTAAATAAATAAGGGATTACTACAGTGACCAGTAATGTAATGTTCCTCTAAGACCCAGCCATCCAATAGCATACATGGACAAGTATTATCATGTTCTCTTGTGAATAGCACCATGTATTCTCTAGCAGATATTGAGTTCTCTTCATCATGCGCTATTCATGTTCTGTGTTTTTCTTTACCTTCCTTTCCCTGTGAACATAATGTAACTGGCAGTGTAACAGGATACACAGTGGCCTCCGCTCTGGCATTGTTGTCCTAGGCAACGGAAAAGGCAGCATCCGCAGCAATCAGATCTATGGGAATAAAGAAGCCGGCATTTATATATTGTACAATGGGAACCCCGTGGTGAGGTATGTTATTAAGGTCTCATTATGGTCTTTCAGTTCCTTTGACTGTATTTAGAGGATGCTAAGCACATTATTTTCACAAACATGTCTCCAAACTAGTGCTCTATAGATGGTGAAAAAGAAAGCGCTACTGTGCTTCAACTTTAATATTTCCCTTGTGATTCATGTTAATCTCCAGAGACAGTGTTTTTCAGCTGGTTTTTTCATGTATCATTAATATGTAACACACTATGAATACTCCTTGCATTGGTTTATAGATGTGTTCGAAAATGTCTTTTGTTAATTTCATAAAACTTATGCAAAATGCTGAATCATATGAATAAATATCCTCAGTACTTATATACCTGAGCAGGAAAGAAAACTACAATAATGTAAGTAAGTAAGCTTCATTACTTTTATACAGTTAACTGTAGAGATCAATAAAGATGGAACAAGTGTGGTTGAAATTTATAAAATTTATCAAAAGTTAATACTACCTAAAGGTTTTTTCATACACTCAAAAATTGATAGCCTATCCTTAGGATAAGCCATTAGTATCAACTTCGTCGGCGTCTGACTTCTGGCACCCCCAACAGTCAGATCATTAAAGTGACTGTGACATTCAGTTAAACAGAGCCATTGTACATTTTGTAGCAACTGTGTCTGATACTGGAGTTCTTTGCTCTCAGCCTTTCAAGTGAATACCAGTCACAGTCACTAAAAATGTAGTTGTGCCAGATAAACAATGATCTCTTGCCCAAGTACCACAGTCCCTTTAATCAGCTGATTGGTGAAAATTCCCAGTTGGACCTCCACCAATCTGAGATAGATCATGTGAACAGGCCATCAATACGATAGGGTTTAAGAGGTTTTCCAAGGCTTTCTCTAGGTTATAAGGGACAGTGCACATACAGTACAGGAGGTATAAAGTTGGTGCTAGAAGTCAGGGTAGTGGAAGGTGCTTGTTTAATGGCCTTTGTTTAGGGAGCAAAAGGAAGGTAGTTTCAGCGGGAAGCAGAAGTAGCGCAATAATGCCTGTACAGATGTCACCTGTATAAGCAACTATAAGAAGAATTTAAACACCTAAACCTCCCTTCCCCAACTTAAAACCCCTTCCCAACATCTGCCGTACTATTATGTCAGATATTGGTGCTTTAAATATGGAGCTTGCTCATAAAGCAGAGAGGGGCACCATAATTTCCAGGTCTCCAATGTTTTACATAGCGGAGACCCAGGGTTAATGCTCGTGGTAAGAGTACTATCCGATCATGAGCATTTAGTACATGTGAGCCCCTCCAGACTGAGACGTCACCTCTTACTATATGCTGCCAATACAGCTCCTGTGGCAAAATTTCTGGAGCCGTCTGGTCTGTATGAAAGCTGGAAGCCTTATAAAGACTCCCAGGTCTGTCATAGGAAAATAACAATTCAGACTTGCCTGTGGCAAAACTCAATAGTTATACCGTTATTCTCCCATAGATTGCAATACAGTCGAACTGTAGTCTATAGGACAAGCAATCTAATGATTGCCCCCTGTGGGGGCTAAAAAAAAAAAGTTAAATATAAACAAATTGGGCATTCCTTTGTCCAGAAATGCAAAACTATACAAATATTTATCCCATACAGTGAACACTATAGCAGTAAAAATAAATAGCGACTTCTTAGCATTATTATGCCTACATATTGTTAATTTTTATTGCTGCGAACTTCGTACTCCTCCGTGTCTAACATTACTCCTCCAATATGATAAGAGGAGTATTATTACTCTTCTGGAAAAAATGTAGTGCGACCTCTGAGGCCTGGGCATCTAGGAGTAGGTGAACAAAAGGGGGGGGTGTTATCTGTATAAAAATAGCAGCAGGTAGAGGTAGTTAATTGTTCATGTTTCCCATTCATCTTCCTCTGAGTATTTGGTCAGATTTTTAAGTACACATTTTATATTAAAATGCTATGTAATGTGGAAATCTGGGCACTTCACCTGTGCTTGTGGTAATGATATGGGCAGTTTAGAGCACTGCTGTACAGCAGTGCAGTGGGGAGGGTACAGCTGTGCAGTCAGATTTCAATGGTGGCTATTGTGACAGCCAACAAGGTGCAGGCTTGGCCTGGCTGGGAGGTTAGCCAGTTGCATTGCCAGGTGCAGGTTTGGCCTGGCTGACCTCCAGGTTAAAGTGTTGCAATTTGATTCTGGCTCCCTGATGTGTGGTGTATGCCATAAGAAATTCTGGCCAAACAGGTAGTGCTTTGCAGTTAGCTTATAATGGGAAATGGTAGTAGCAGGTTCATCCCTTGTCATTAGTAAGGCTAGGTGTTATGATCTGAGGATCTATGACCAGAGACTGGCCCCGGACTGATAACTTCTCAATCAAGTATATAAAAAAAATCCAGGGATATCAAATTTATATGGTTTTATTTACATTTTAGGCCCTTAACAAAAATCTAAAACTTTGCAAAAAAAAAAAAATCTAAAAGTCGCCATATTCTGACACCCAGAACTTTTTTATATTTCCGTGTACGGGTATGCATAGGGTATGTTTTTTTTTTTTTGCGGTGCCAGGTGTACTTATCTAGACGACTTTCTCATTGTGGCAAGATCCAGAATAGAATGTTTAGAAAGTGTCAGAGTAGTACTGGACATTCTGGAGGAATTAGGTTGGATGGTGAATCTAGAGAAGTCAAGTTTAGTTCCCTCTCAACAGAAAAAGTTTCTAGGGATCATTCTAAATTCCACAGCTCAGAGATGTTTTCTCACTCCAGAGAAAATAGAGAGGGTTCTGTCCCTAGTAAAAGCCCTGATCCAATCCCCCAGGGTCACTATAAGAAAGGCTATGTCCATCCTGGGGACTCTCACGGCCTGTATTCCAGCAGTACCTTGGGCTCAGAGCCACTCCCAAGACCTGCAGTGGGAAATCCTGACAGCCTGGCGTCAGGAAGAGAAAATTCTCGACAAATTTATGTGGGTGTCTCGGCCAACAAGAGAAACCCTGGGTTGGTGGTTAGTCAGGGGTCACCTAGAAATTGGAGTTCCATGGAAGATCTCAGACCCCTTAATTATTACCACGGATGCCAGCCCTTGGGGGTGGGGTGCCCACACGGGGGATCAGGTGTTCCAGGGCTGCTGGTCAAGGAGCCTCTCAGGCATCCTCGAATCAGAGGGAACTAATGGCGATTTTGGAGACCTTGAAAGTCGTAGGTCAGGGTATTCGGAATCGCTATGTAAGGATCATGTCCGACAATATGACTGCAGTTTCATATATAAACAGGCAAGGGGGTACGAGGTCCCTTCCCCTTATGAAAATAATGGCCCGGATTCTACATCTGTCAGAGCCTCTGGTTCTCTCCTTGTCCGCTCTGCATATCAGGGGGGTCAGACAATTTCAGGGCAGATTTCTTGAGCCGTCACAGTCTGAATCAGAGCGAGTGGGAATTGAACCCATCCATCTTTTTAGAGATCACCAGGGTTTGGGGGGTCCCGGAAATAGATCTCTTTGCCAGTCAGTCTAACAAGAAGGTGGAGAGATTTTTTTTCCCTAAACCCAGAGGAATCCCCCTTGGGGGGGGATGCTCTGTCCTACAAGAGGGATTTCAATCTAGCTTACGCTTTTCCTCCCTTCTTTCTCATTCCAACAGTTCTGAGGAAGATCAGGGAGGATCGAGCGAGGGTTATTCTAATTGCCCCCTTTTGGCCGAGGAAAGCCTGGTTTACCTGGCTAAGGATCCTGTCCGTTTCGGACCCTTGGATTCTCCCAGTCAGCCAGGACCTTCTGTGTTAGGGCCCCATTCTCCACCCAGAGTCCAGCCACTTACATTTGACAGCGTGGAATTTAAGCGGAGATTACTAGCCTCAAAAGGTTTTTCTCAGAATCTCATTTCCACTCTTCTAAAAAGCAGAAAACCGGTCACTACTAAAATATACGCTAGGACTTGGTTCCGGTTTTTTGAATTTCCAGGAGGTTCTCCTGGGGAGCTTAGGGATATACCTAGAAAACAGATTCTAGAGTTCCTTCAGAAGGGGCTAGAAAAGGGGCTTTCTACCAGCACTTTAAGAATCCAGGTTTCAGCCCTTAGTGCTCTGCTAAACGTTAAATTGGCTGACGATCCCTGGGTGATTAGGTTCATCAAGGTGGCCTCTAGAAGTAGACCTGTTATGTCCAGAGTTCCTCCCTGGGACTTGAACATAGTTCTGTCTGCCTTAACTAAACCTCCCTTTGAACCATTGGACTCTATCCCTATTAAAAATTTATCCCTGAAAGTGATTCTTTTAGTGGCCCTTACCTCGGCACGTAGCATAGGGGAATTACAGGCTCTATCAGTTAATCCACCCTTTAATGTTATTACAGAGGACAGGGTAATAATTACATCAGACCCAGCTTTTTTGCCAAAAGTAGACTCAAAATTTCATAGATCTCAGGAGATAGTTCTCCCCTCCCTCTGTGCTAACCCGAGTAATGCTAAAGAGCAGGAATACCACTGTTTGGATGTAAGACGTTGCCTAATCCAGTATTTGTCCTCTACTTCTTCCTGGAGGAAATCTACTTCCCTTTTTGTTCTTTTTTCAGGTCCCAACAAAGGGAAGGCAGCCTCTAAATGTAGTCTGGCTAGGTGGGTGAGACTAGCAATCTCCCTGGCCTACAGTTCTTTGGGCCTTTCCCCTCCCCCCCTCCCCCCTCCCCTTCCCCTGTGGGGCTCAAGGCACATTCTACTAGGGCGATTGCCACCTCCTGGGCCGAGAGAGCTGATGCTTCCATAGAATCTATCTGCAAAGCGGGAACCTGGTCTTCACCTTCTACCTTTTTTCGCCATTATAGGCTTCTGCTGATCTTTCTTTTGGAAGGAAAGTTTTACAAGCGGTGGTCCCTCCCTAGTTTTTTCCTATTTTATTCTCTCTAGGTGCTGTCGTGGGTGATGGGAAAAAATGGTAATTACTTACCGGTAATTGGATTTTCCAGAACCCACGACAGCACCGTCCTTTATCCCTCCCTTTTTTCTTGGTGATGGACTTTTGTTTGGTACCGGGTATAGCAAGGAAAAAAAAAAATAATGTTTTGACCTTAGGGTCATGAGTTACAAGTTAACTGGAGTCTCTCTCTTGCTTCTATAAAACAACTGAGGGGTAGAAGAGGCTCCACCTTTTTATACCGTAGCTTTCCTGTCCCTGGGGGCGGATCCTCTCTCTAGGTGCTGTCGTGGGTTCTGGAAAATCCAATTACCAGTAAGTAATTACCATTTTTTCGGGGAGTACTTTCATGTGTGTTTGGACCATTTTTTCCATTCCTGAAATTTTCGGGATATTTGCAGTACTTCCTGGTTTCTAGTTCCTGGTTTTGGAAGTGTCATGGCTTTTCCAGGCAGCCCCTTCCAGCATCCGCCCACTGCACCTCCTAGCATTCACACCCAATATACATATTTACTTACTTACTTATATTTACATATACACACATTATATAGTTACATATATATGCTTAAATCTATATGCAGTGTATATGTGTGTGTGTGTGTTATATATATATATATATATATATATATATATATATATAGTATATATGAATATTATGTAAAGCACAATAGCACAATCCACACATTCTTTTTCCCTGCATGATGCTAATGCATGTGTGTGTTTTGCTTGTCTCCTTCACTCTTCCTACCATGCTGCCAGCCTGTCAGTGTCCATAAAACCCTCTGACCACTCATGGGAGAATTCTTGTCTGATGGAGACAGGGGAGAGGCTAGAATTGTTAAAAGAAAAAAAAAAGTGCTTGTTTACCTTGCTGTGAACCAGGTACTGGCTTGTCTGGTGGTCAGGATCAGTCCCCACCTTTTCCTGGCTGCACTGGCAGTCAATAAAGTTAGACAAATGCTGGTTTCATCAGTGATTACTTCCAGTGTTAGCTACACTCACCATGAGCATGATGTCATGTGCACAATGAACGGCACATGATCAGGATCAGTAAGGAATTGATTGCAACAGAAATTGTGTTGGTCACACATTTCTGCAAAAGGGTAGGAATTTTTTTTATTTGGTCTCAATTAGAAAACCTCATTCCACCACATTTTTTTTTTTTTTTATTTAAGAAAATTCAGGGTACAAAAACCTCAAAAGAACCTCATAAGAAACACACATATAATTAACAGGAAGTGCCGGGTGGCCCTAAGGAAAGTAAAGATACCTGACAAGGCATGGTTAATAAGCCTAAGTGGCAAGTTGTAGAAATGGAAACAGAATGGGATTCAACAGTCAAATAAGACAATTACACTATATGAAAACATATTGTAAAGAGGAAGGGCGAGGACACAAAGGGGGAAAAAAGAGGGGGGCAGTTGAATCAGGGGAACAGCAATTCTCCATCCCTCAGGTCCGCACAAGGTCTCTGTGGTCCTACTTACCCTGAAACATAATCCAGGGGAGCCAGGTGGCAATGAGTCATGTGTGTTTTGAGGGACGCTGTGAGGTCTCCCATTTTGTGAATGTCTTCCACCCTGCAGACCCATTGCACCAGTGTGGGGGGGATGGTAGATTTTCAGAGGGCTGGTATGCAGGATCTAGCAGCGTTCACAAAGTGTTTGAGTAAGGACTTTCGGTAAGGTTGTGGGGAGAGGTCCACCCTATGATTGGATGTGTCTTCAGGCCTACCGAGGGGATTGTACTCAACCAGGGGAGTGAAGATAGGGGGACCTCAGTAACAGATTGCTCCAAAACCACCTATTGCTTCATCGACCCATGGTGACACCAGTCCAACACCCTCTGAAGGAGTGCTGTGTCATAATACCTCTTAATTTGAGGCAGACCCAGTCCTCCCAGTGACTTAGGAAGAAAAAGTAGCGATTTGGTCAGTCTAGCCGCTTTGTTGGTCCAAATAAACAGTGTTGAGTTACGGGAGAGTGTTTTGCAAAGAAAACTGATGGTACACATATGGGTAGAGTCTGAGATGGGTAGAGGAGGCAGGAAAGTAAATTCATTTTATAGATCGTGCAGCATCCAAACCAGTTGTGTAGGCCTTTTGACCAACACTGCAGATCACATCTGCTCTACCGTTGCCGTACTACATAGTTTTGTGGTGAGAGCTGGTGTAGATCAGGTGTTATTCTAAGTCCCAAGTATTTGATGTCATCTGATGTCCAACGAAAGGGAAAGAGAGTGGACCAAGGACAGAAGGGAGGGAGACATTAAGAGCTTCTGACTTCTGATTGTTGATCGTAAAGTTGGCCAACTGTTGGAAAGCTTTGAGCTCTCCAAGTAGGGCCGGAAAAGAGGCACGGGGATCAGAATGGAAGACGAGAAGGTCATCAGCATAGGCTGCAATTTTGAGATCCTGGGTCCCAAACTCGAGACACCGATTCTCTGGGCTTGCCCTTACAGTGGGGAAAAAAAGTATTTAGTCAGCCACCAATTGTGCAACTTCTCCCACTTAAAAAGATGAGAGAGGCCTGTAATTGACATCATAGGTAGACCTCAACTATGAGAGACAAAATGAGAAAACAAATCCAGAAAATCACATTGTCTGATTTTTTAAGAATTTATTTGCAAATTATGGTGGAAAATAAGTATTTGGTCACCTACAAACAAGCAAGATTTCTGGCTCTCACAGACCTGTAACTTCTTCTTTAAGAGGCTCCTCTGTCCTCCACTCATTACCTGTAGTAATGGCACCTGTTTGAAATTGTTATCAGTATAAAAGACACCTGTCCACAACTTCAAACAGTCACACTCCAAACTCCACTATGGTGAAGACCAAAGAGCTGTGGAAGGACACCAGAAACAAAATTGTAGACCTGCACCAGGCTGGGAAGACTGAATCTGCAATAGGCAAGCAGCTTGGTGTGAAGAAATCAACTGTGGGAGCAATAATTAGAAAATGGAAGACATACAAGACCACTGATAATCTCCCTCAATCAGGGGCCTCCACACAAAATCTCACCCCGTGGGGTCAAAATGAGCACAAGAACGGTGAGCAAAAATCCCAGAACCACATGGGGGGACCTAGTGAATGACCTGCAGAAAGCTGGGACTAATGTAACAAAGGCTACCGTCAGTAACACACTACACCGCCAGGGACTCAGATCCTGCAGTGCCAGACGTGTCCCCCTGCTTAAGCCAGTACATATCCGGGCCCGTCTGAAGTTTGCTAGAGAGCATTTGGATGTTCCAGAAGAGTATTGGGAGAATGTCATATGGTCAGATGAAACCAAAGTAGAACTGTTTGATAGAAACAACTCGTCGTGTTTGGAGGAGAGTGAATGCTGGGTTGCTTCCAAAGAACACCATACCTACTGTGAAGCATGGGGGATGGCATCATCATGCTTTGGCGCTGTTTCTCTGCAAAGGGACCAGGATGACTGATCTGTGTACATGAAAGAATGAATGGGGCCATGTATCATGAGATTTTGAGTGCAAACCTCCTTCCATCAGCAAGGGCATTGAATATGAAACGTGGCTGGGTCTTTCAGCATGACCATGATCCCAAGCACATTGTCAGGGCAACAAAGGAGTGGCTTTGTAAGAAGCATTTCAAGGTCTTGGAGTGGCCTAGCCAGTCTCCAGATCTCAACCCCATAGAAAACACTTTGGAGGGAGTTGAAAGTCCATGTTGCCCAGTGACAGCCCCAAAACATCACTGCTCCAGAGAAGATCTGCATGGAGGAATGGACCAACATACCAGCAACAGTGTGTGCCAACCTTGTGAAGACTTACAGAAAACGTTTGACCTCTGTCTTTGCCAACAAAGGATATACTGTATAACAAAGTATTGAGATGAACTTTTGTTATTGACCAAATACTTATTTTCCACCATAATTTGCAAATAAATTCTTTAAAAATCAGACAATGTGGTTTTCTGGATTTGTTTTCTCATTTTGTCTCTCATAGTTGAGTTCTACCTATGATGTCAATTACAGGCTGGCCTCATCTTTTTAAGTGGGAGAACTTGCACAATTGGTGGTTGACTAAATACTTTTTTTTCCCCACTGTATCTTCTGCAGTAAGGGTTCCAGTGTCAGGACAAAGATCAAGGGAGACAGAGAGCAACCCTGGTGGGTCCCGTTACTGATCGGAAAAAGAGGATGAAGTGACCCCATCAACCCGTACCGAAGCCGAAGGGGAGGTGTAAAGGGCAGTGATCCACAACTGCATTACCAGACCCAGACCAATGTGTCAGAGAACCAAAAATAGAAAAGGCCAACCTACTCTATCAAACACCATGCTTTCTCTCAGCATGGTGGATGGCATTTATGACTTTTGAGGTATTATCTATGGCCTCTTGTGACATAACAAATCCCACCTGATCCAGGTGAATCAGACCGGCACCAATTGCAACACCAATACCTTCGCACATATTTTCAGGTCAACGTTTAAAAGGGAAATGGGTTAAAAACTGGAACATAGCGTGGGGTCCTTTCCCTCTTTATGGATCATTGAGATAAGAGCCCTAGATATGTCAGGGAGAGGGGTGCGCCATCGCTCCGCGATTTAAAGGCCCATAGCATGCGATTCACCACATATTTTGTAAAAAGTCTCTTGGGAAAACCCCTTTTAACAAATAGTTTGACTTTTTGTTTTTTAAAAGGCTGGCAGCAAATTGTTCATTTATAGTTCACGTTCCCCTTCATTGGTATAGAGCAGTACAACACAAAATGTTAAGAATGCTAGAGATAAAATCAAGTTGTCCAGAAATACATTTGAAGGGGAGGATGGCTCCATAATACATCATGGCAGCACTCACAATGCCTATATAGCTCGCAGAGCTGCAGGGTCTCCATCTGGCTCAATGCAGGCTATGTGCATGTGTGCATGTAGCTATTCTGCATGCATGGGATCTAAAGTTCCCTACCAGAGTAGCCATAAGATGTATGACAATACATTTTTATTATGCGTTTTAGTATAGTGTGTATGATTCTGATAGTGATTGAAGAAATAATTTGTGAGTCTGGGTTTAAGTCTAAAATTGTCAGCATGGTTGTTTTCTTCATACAGACTATTTATAAATAATGTACCAATACCGGTGAGATTCAGTTGCTCTAGTAAGTTGTAAGCTGATGAACCGTGTAAGGTGCTTTGGCAAACAGTGCAAGGTAGATGTTCCTCTAGAGAATTGCTGGAGATATTGCAGAGGTGACCATATTATCAAAAGTAAAGGATAAAAACCACAATTGTAGTGGTTGTTTTTTTGTTTCCATTTTGTTTTGCTATTATGAACCTTTAGTTTTTCTGCATGTAATGTTTTTATCTATATATATTCAGTTATATTCAGACCTTGATTTTAGATATATGAGCGTGTTTAACCTTGATTAAGCTGGTGTGATAAGCATTGCTACGCAGCGGGAATGCATTACTAGTGCCATTACATCAGGTGATCTGTCTTCTAAGAGTAGAAACTCTTTCATATTTGTGAATTATGAGTCATGCAAAGTACGCACATTTCAGTCGGAGAAACTCATAAGCTTCTCAGAGGTCAATATAGTACAAGACAGATTCTGTTTCAGATAGATCTTTGTCATAGATATAGAACCAGGTATACATGGAAGCCGATTTACTGATCAAATATAACACCATTTTGGTCACACCCTGTCTATCTTTAATTTATGAATTAAACATGAAATTTTTGGCCCAGCATAAGTGCATTAATTTATCATACTTTATATTACCAAATATAAAAAATACATTCTGTTTGAAGGTACGCTTAATTTTCCTATCTGTAGCTGCATATACCCAATGTGCTTCAGTATATCGTGAGTACAGGGATTATGATCATTAGTAAGAACATCTGAGGTCCTATGGGAAGAAGTTGGAACTCCCTGTGCAACTAAGCAACATTTCTTTTCTCTAACTTGTTTCTCAACTTCCTTTCGGGTTGATAATGGCACAACAGCGTTGTAATGCAGCAGTGATGTCCAGCAGAAACGCAGTGGTCATTGAAATAACTTTGTAAATAGCTTAGTAAAAGAAGATGCCCTTTAATTAAAATTGTAAAGCCTGTTTAAATTAAAACTTGAGATACTGTACTGTATTACAAAGGAAAGTAAGCAGTACTGTCTTATAGTTGTAAAAATGCCACAGCAGTTTTGTTAACCCTATGTGATTATAGCTTACCTTAGTCTCGTTCCTCTGCATGGTAATACTTTGGACTGCTTTTGTTTTTTTTCCCAATGCAAGAACGTTAGGCAAAGTACCTGGTGCTGGGTACTTTTTCAGTAACTGCTTTAGACTAGGTACCAAACGAGTCAAAGTGGTATTAGAAGGCACATGCTCAATGCTCAGCTGTGGTATTCGCCTTACATGATGACCAGCTATATTAAGTGGGTACTTTATACAGTGGAAAACATCACATGGTACCTGAAGCAAGACATCTCGAGATGAAACTAACTGAACCGATCCAGTACTATCCAATGAAAAAGTAGCTCTTGTGCCCAAAAAGAAATATCACCTATGTTGATGTTATTTTATAAAGGTATATATAGTCAAGAGAAAAACAGAATGCATGCTCTGAAGTATAACTGTTTTATGTATCAGGACATGAATAAAAAAAACATATGATCCTTTAGGAAGTCTTAAAATTCAGTAAATGCAATCTCAGATGAACAATAACACATGACAAATTTATATCATGTCATAATTTACTTAACAAAATACTGTATACTGAGCTAGGACTATTTGCTAGTAGTATAATGTTGTACCGTGTTAGCCATTGAAAGTAGTGGAAGAGTGAAGAAATCAGGCGATACCTTTTAGAGGCTAACAGTATATTTATAAGTAAGCTTTCAGAAGTGCAAGCTTCCTTCATCAGACATGGTGTTATACCAGAACTGAAAATTCACAGATTTTTATACACATGGTCTTCAAAGGATTTTAGAGTCCTTAAAAAAACCAAAACAAAATGCAATCTAAGTAGAGAAGTTATTTACAACAGGTCAAAAAATAATCTGGAAAGTTGTGGTGCGTGACAGAGGGATCTGTTATCTGTTTGCTATCAGGAGGTGATTTGTGACCCTCACAGTTCATACATAGTGTGACATGAAGCTGGCATGAATATTAAGTCCAGATTGCAGAGTTTGAAATTTTTGCATAAACTTGTACTCCCATTTTTTCCTTTCCTCCTGCGTCTTAAAATGTCCCATTAAAACCACAACCCGCAAATCTTCAATAGAGTGGTTTTCTCCGGAGAAATGTGCAGCCACTGGGAGATTGGTTCTGCTGTTATTAATATTGGATCTGTGTGTGTTCATTCGTTGACTGAGTCTCTGCCCTGTTTCCCCCACATAGAGGCCTGTGGTGGGACATTGCACACACATTATGAGATACACCACATTGGAAGACCTGCAGGAAAATGTCCCCCTAATTCCGTGCACCTGTTGTGACTGTGGGACAGGTACACTGTCAGCGGTGTGGATGTGCTTGCAGGTCATGCACCTTTTATGTAGGCAAGGTGAGGTGCCATTTTCAGTTGGGGCCTTCAGGGCACTCCAGACAGTAATACGCCTCAGGTTTGGTGGTTGTCGAAAGGAAAGGAGAGGGGGGACTGGAAATATGTCCTTGAGTCTGTTGTCCCTATGTAGCACAGGTTGGAGCTCCTTGGCAATCCTTCATAGGATCTCCAGCTGTGGGTTGTAGGTGACAACTAGGGGCACTCGGGCTTCTTTCTGGGTCTTTTTATATGTGAGCAGACTGTCTCTGTTAATGGCTGCCGCTTTGTTTAATTGGTTGTCTGTCACTTTTGGTTTGTATCCCAATCGGAGAAATTTCATCCTCAGATCCAGGAGGTGCTTGTCCAGGTCTGCTTTGTCGGAGCAAATACGGTTGTATCGTATAGCTTGGCTGTAGATTATAGATTGTCTTGTGTGCTTGGGGTGGAAGCTGTCGTTTCTCAGGTAGGCCGTTCTGTCTGTAGGTTTGTGGTATATTGATGTGAGTAGCCGGTGGTCTTTGATGTATATTGTGGTATCCAGAAAGTGAATTTCACTCCCTGAATAGCTAAGTTTAAGGTTGATGGTATGGTGAAAGTCATTGAAGTCATTATGGAATTGAAGTAGGGCCTCCTCACATGCAGTCCAGATGACAAGGATATCATCGATATAACGAAGGTAAATCATAGGTTTGGTGGCGCATGTTGATAAATATGCTCCTTCCAGTTCTGCCATAAAGAGATTTGCATATTGGGGTGCACATCTGGTCCCCATTGAAGTTCCCATTCGCTGTAGATATAGATCCTCTCCAAAGGTAAAATGGTTGTGGCTAAGGATGAATTGTATGAGCTGCATTACTGGTTCTGTTGGGAGGTTTTGTTTTGCCAGCTGTACCTGACATGCTGCAACTCCATCCTTGTGGGGAATGTTGGTATACAGGGATTCCACACCCATGGTGGCCAAAATGGTACCCTCAGGTAGTGGGCCCAGGGCATTCAGTTTGTTAAGAACCCCTTTTCAGGGATACTCCAAGCTATATCCAGGACACCACTGACCTTCTAGTTTTTCCGAAATCTGTCCAATTGTGTTTACTTCACCTTTAACTCCTTATTGTGCACCCATGAATTTTACCCATGGATACCTGTATTCATGAGGTTCATTTATTTATTATTTATGCCGTTATGACACGGTTTGTGTTCAAAATTTCAATAGTGATTTCCCACTTCATTAGTCAAGCAGCATGATCTGGGAGGGTCAGTAAATTGCAATATGGCTTTCTATTAATAACTGATAGCCTTTCATGCATTGTCAATGAAATTATTTTCCAGCTGAAATGCAAAGGGAATTTATGTTGGACCTCAGCGCTCTTGTAGACAAATACAGAATCAAGCCTATATCAGTAGATGAACCTCCCAAGATAACACTGACTAAGTGTTTGTATAAAAATGGAATACAAGAATATGTTTTTCAGTTGATTTGTATATACAAGAAAAAAAGGCTATCCCCCCCCCCCAAGGTAGAATACAATATATTCGGTAAAATTCTGTGATTCCAGCAACTATTGGTTTGAACATTTTACTAACCCTGCATGCAACAAAAATATTCTCCTGTTGTATTAACAGGAATTTACCCAATAGTTCATCAGGAATTTACTTGTCACCCCGATGTTTAGTTTATTATAATATAGGCAAAAAACTCTCACTTTTTAGTAATACAAGTATAAATTACAGAACATTGCAGTGATTAGGCGGCATCTGTGTTGTGAAATCCTTATTTCTGTTCCATATGAGAGCAGTCATGGATCAGTCACATGAAGAACACCAATGGCATGTGACGGACCCCATTGACATATAAAAGGATCTATTGGGTTCAATCATGTTGTCTATCCATTTTACAGACACAATTAGAACTGTATGTAGCTCTACTCTTTCTCAAATGTGACACAGTCTGCTATAGAGGCAGACTGTGGCAGTTTTTTTTTTTTTTTTGGCTTATAACAAACACTCTGGGACAGATACTGTGTAGCTTTTAGACAGTTCAAAGTTAGAGTAGACCGTCTTTAACTGCACCAGATTTTCCAAAGTGTCTAATGCTGTTTGATAAATCTTTGCATACTTTTAGACTGCCTAGCCTAACTACACCACTTACTAGTTGGCTTAGTAACTGCTAAAATGTTGATGCATATTAAACTTTACCCCCTTTTAAACAAGCACAGCCCATCTGTCGGACAAGGTACAGAAAGTGTTAGAATGTGTCTAAAACACATAGAAAATGATTTTGTACAGCATGTATGCCAGTTTTTGGGGGCAAATTACACCAGAACTGCATTTTTTTTTTCTTTTCTGTTGTTTTTCTGTAGAGAACTCTATGGAAATACTCCTGAAAAAAACACCATACCTATAGCATGCTTCATTTAAAAAAAGTTAAAAACACAAACGCACAAATGTACCTACAAACACCTCAAAAAGTAAATTGTAATGTGTTTTGTAACTAAGGTACCTACTGATCTACAGTAAACGTCTAATTGTAGCATTTTTTACTAACGAAAATGCCAGTAAAGGCACAGGTGAAACCACCCTTTGAAAAAGCTATTGAATCTATTTAGTTTCAATAGCAAACCTTTTTTAAACAGGACTTTTTAAATAGTACATTTACTATATGTTTACTATATGCAAAGTAGGCATTTTATTTATTTATTTAATTTATTATTTATTTATTTTTTCCACAGTGGAAACCATATATTTCAAGGCTTGGCTGCGGGCATTGCTGTAAATGAAAACGGAAGAGGTCAGATAACAGGTATTATGAGATAATAAATTTCGCACTAATAAAGTTGACAATTGTAAATTTTATATACTGCTAGAAATGTACACATACAGTCATGGCCGTAAGTGTTAGCACCCCTGAAATTTTTCCTGAAAATGAAGCTTTTCTCCCAGAAAATTATTGCAGTTACACATTTTGTTATACACATGTTTTATTTCCTTTGTGTGTATTGGAAAAACACAAAAAAATACAGATAAAAAGCCAAAAATTATATAATTTCACACAAAACTCCAAAAATTGGCCAGACAAAATTACTGGCACGGTCCACTTAATATTTCGTTGCACACCCTTTGGAAAAAATAACTGAAATCAATCGCTTCTTATAACCATTACACCTCTCAACTGGAATTTTGGACCACTTTTCTTTTGCACACTGCTCCAGGTCTCTCATATTTGAAGGGTGCCGTCTCCCAACAGCAGTTTTAAGATCTCTCCACAGGTGTTCAATAGGATTTAGATCCAGACTCATTGCTGACCACTCCACTTCAGAACTGTCCAGCTCTTTGTTTCCATACATTTCTGGGTGCCATTTGAAGTATGTTTGGGGTCATTGACCTGCTGGAAGACCCTAGGACGCAAACCCAGCTTTCTGATACAGGGCCCTACATTGTGACCCAAAATACTTTGGTAATCTTAGGCTTTCATGGTGCCTTGCATACAGTCAATGCACCCAGTGTCAGAGGCAGTAAAATAACCACAAAACATCTTTGAACCTCCCCCATATTTGAATGTTGGCTGTGTTCTTTTCTTTGTAGACCTCATTCTGTTTTTGGTAAACAGTAGAATGATGTGCTTTACCAAAAAGCTCTATCTTGTTCTCATCAGTCCATAAGACGTTTTCCCAGAAGGATTTTGGCAAAATGCAGTCTAGCTTTTTTATGTCTCTGTGTCAGCAGTGGGGTCCTCCTGGATCTCCTCCCATAGCGTTTCATTTCATTCAAATGTCAATCGATAGTTCATGCTGACACTGATGCACCCTTAGCCTGCAGGACGGCTTGAATTTCTTTGGAACTTGATTGGGGCTGCTTATCCACCATCCGGACTATCCTGCATTGCAATTTCATAAATTTTTCTTTTCCATCAATGTCCAGAGAGATTTAGCTACAGTTGTAAACTTCTTGATTATGTTGCGCACCATGGACAAAGGAACATCAAGATCTCTGGAAATGGACTTGTAGCCTTGAGATTGTTGATATTTTTCCACGATTTTGGTTCCTCAGACAGTTTCTTCTCCTCTTTGTGTTCTCCATGCTTAGTGTGGCACACACAGACACACAATGCAAAGATTGAGTCAACTTCTCCTCTTCTTCTTTTTATCTGGTTTCAGGTGTAATTTTTATATTTCCTACACCCGTTACTTGCCACATGTGGGTTTGAACGAGCATCACATGCTTGAAACAAAGTTATTTACCCACAATATTGAAAAGGTGCCAACAATTTTGTCCAGACCATTTTTGGATTTTTGTGTGAAATTATGTCCAATTTCCCTTTTTATTTCTCAGTTTTTTTTTATGTTGTTCCAATATACACAAAAGAAATAAACCTCTGGATCACAAAACGTGTAATTGCAATCATTTTCTGGGAGAAATAACTTCATTTTCTTGAAATATTTCAGGGGTGCCAACACTTAAGGCCAGGACTGTAAAACCACATCTTTAAATTTGATTTACTGTATTATTACTTCTGTATACTGTACATGTTGCTTAAGATACACAAGATAACACTGTATGAATTACGGATATGCCTACTGCATTGCTTCTCAAGCTCAGGTGGTTCTCACTGGTAAGATGCCCTTAAAAGAGTTATCCAGTTTCAGCAAATAAATGTTATTTTTTTGTATTATACAATTTTATTATACAATTTTCCAGTCTACTTCCTGTATCTATTCCTCACAGTTTTCTACATCTCTGCTTACTGTCATTCACACTTAAGTGCTTGGTTCATTACAGTCACAGCACAGTAATCAGACATCTGTCTTATTACGAGCTATTCACACGTGTGTCCGTCACATGACCATGAAGTATCCCTCACTGATTTTTCCATCCATTGGCTGATTTTTATCCAGTAGTAAGTAAGTAGATTGAAAAAGTGAAAGAACGACCAAATACATAGGTCAGGACCAATGTGGAATCACTGCCTAAAAATAAAACGTAACCTTTAACCTGTTGCCAACTACCGTGTTTCTCCAAAAATAAGACCTACCCCAAAAATAAGCCCAAGATAGATTTTCCAGGTTTTTTGGAGTAGGCTTGAAATATAAGCCCTACTCCAAAAATAAGCCCTAGCTAATTTAACCTTTTCCCGACATCTGCCGTGCTGCCATCTTTAAGGATCTACAGCGGATGCCGGATCCTTAAAGATGGCAGCCGCTCTGCTTCAGAGCGGCTACCATAGCTGCCGTACCGGGTCTCCACGGAGACCCGAAGTTAATGCCCGTGATCACTGTCTACCCTGATCGCTGGCATTGTTCAGAGTGACCCCCCCTCCTTCCTACCAAAGTAGCGCAACCCGGAGTTAATGCCCGCGATCAGAGTGGACTTGCAGTCTATGGGATGATTGCAGGTTCAAGCCCCCTAGGATGGGTTAATAGTAAAAATAAATAAATAAATAAAAGTTCAAGCTCCCTCCCACTTTCACTAGAATACATATAAATATAAAATATTACTGTGAAACACATACACATTAGGTATCCCTGTGTCCGAAAACGCCCACTCTACAAACTTATAAAAATATTTTACCTCTATAGTGAATTCCGTAGCGGAAAAAAAAAATCAAAAGTGCCGAACTGCTGTTTTTTCACTGATTCACCTCTGATATAAGTTGAAATAAAAAGTGATCAAATGTGTTGTTTGTGGAAAAAATTAAGACCTACCCCGAAAATAAGCCCTAGCCCTTTTTTCGGAGCAAAAAATTATATAAGACCCTGTCTTATTTTCGGAGAAACACGGTAGCAAGTGCTTGCCGTGTTTCGACGAGCATTCTCGTCCTGGGTATGACACCCGATCAGGAGCTAAGTGTCATATAATACAGATGACATCCACTTATAATACCCATGATCAATCATGACCGCGCCATTGAAGAGGTTTCTGTAGCAACAGTGTAGTGGTTCATGTCCCCTATTGGAACAAAAAAAAATCAAAAGTACTAAAATAAATATATAGCTTTCAAAATTCCCCTTTTCCCAAAGAAGCTACTGAAAAACAGGCTACACCTAATTCGCCACTATGTACTCTGCACAGCTTACATGCTTACATATTCACTTTTTACCATCTGCTGTGCATTCAGATTTGCATTTGGATGCCATACCACATTTGCAGAGTACCTGAAATCCCAGTAAAGTAGATTCCCCTAACACGTGACTTTGACATTTTGGAAACTGCATCCCTGAAGGAATTTTTCCAGGGGTGTAGTGATCATTTTTACTCCCCAAGTGTTGAATTATTTTCATTATCATAAGTGAATGCATAGCTGATGGTGAAAAGTCAGCTACACATTCATTTCTGGAAAAATAAGTTAATGCAATACTCAGGGGTTATAAATGCTCACTATGCCCCTTGATAAATTACTTGACAGGTGTAGTTTACAAAATTATGTCTCTTCTTTGGGAATTCCACTTTACCGGCACCTCTGGGGTACTGCAGAAGTGACATGGAATTCAAAAATCAGCCCCTCTAAATCTACAGTCCAAAATCCAAAAATCGCAGTGCTCCTTCCCTTCTGAGCCCTGTGGTCTTCCCAAACAGCAGTTTACTTTTTTGTACCTGTGGTAACCCAATTAAAATTTTCAGCGTACGTGTCTCTGTTGACCGAAAGGGCACTGAAATGGCATATTTCTTTAAAAATTTTCACTTTGCACATTAATTTTTGAGACGTGTAGTTTCCTAAATGGGGTCATATTTTAGGAGCAGTTTTTTAAATTTACCTCAAAGGCTCTGCAAATGCATGTTGCAATGTAAATGATCAAATTCAGCCTTAAATGCGCATGGTGCTCTTTCACTTCTGAGCCCTGTCATATTTTAAGGCAACAGGAAACAGAGCATATTATTATTATTATTATTATTATTATTTGTTTATATAGCACCATTAATTCCATGGTGCTTTACATTTGAGGGTTTACATACGGTACACAAAATATACAAAACAGATAATACTAAGAGTGACTAACTGGCACAGTGGGATAGAGGGCCCTACCTGCAAGGGCTTACAATCTATGAGGGAAGAGGGATAGAGACAGAAAATGGGGGTAGAGACTGTACAGATGGTGGTATGGAGACAGTAGTGTTATTGGAGGTTGTAGGCCTTCCTGAATAGGTGAGTCTTCAGGGCCTTCTTGAAGCTTGTGATTGTGGGGGTCAGTCTTATGTGTCTTGGTAATGAGTTCCAGAGTATGGGGGATGCATGGGAGAAGTCTTGGGACTGGAAAGCTGACTTTTTACAAGTTGGCCATAACATATTGGGCACTGATATAGCATATATCTGGGAAAATTTACATTTTTATTTTGCACCATCCACTGTGCATTTCTTTTTGGAAACCATCTTTGGGGTCATAACGATAATTGTACTCATTGATAAATTTTTAGAGGGGTGTAGTTTCCTAAATGAGGTCACTTCTTGGTACTTTCTCATTGAACTGGCACAAATGCATCATGGCAGCAGAAAGTTATTCTGATCTCCAAAAGCTTAATGGCGCTCCTTGCCTTCTGTGCCCAGCTGTGTGCCCAAAAAGCAGTTTACATCCACATTTGGGGTATTTCCGTACTTGGGAGAAATTGCGTATAGAATTGTGTGGTGCATTGTCTCATTTAACCCCTTGTCAATGTCTAAATCATAGGTCTAAATTAACAAATTATTGATAAAAAAAATGAAGTGTGTAAATTTCGCCTCCAGGTTGTTTTAATTCCTGTGAAAAGCTTAAAGGGTTAACAAAGTTCCCAAATGCTGTTTTAAATTATTTGAAGGGAATGAGAATGTTTCGAGAATGGGTTGATTTATGGGGGGATATCTAATATCTAGGCCTTTTGAAATACCCTTCAGAAGTTATGTGGTCCCTAAAATATGGGTTTGGTTAATTTTCTTGTAAATTTGGTAAATTGCTGTTAGACTTTTAAGCCTTCTAACGTTCAAAATAAATTGAAGTGTGTGATGTTCCTACTCGATCATACTGCTCCAGGCATCTTTCTCTCTTAGTAGGGAAATTCTATGATGTGTTGGATAGAAGCTTCGGACTGTGGAGCTCAGATCCCACCCATATTCTGGAGACCGCTCCCTCCCTCTGGTTTGCATCACATTGATGTGCCCTGTGGGGAGGAGTGGCCTATAGGTGAGCTGCGCTTATCGGCACTGCCTCTACTAGGACGTAGAACGCACTGAAGGGTAGGAATCCGTTGATTAGGTGGGTGGAGCCTAGATTACAGTTGTGCTAAAAAGTTTACATACCCCGGCAGATTTAGTTTTTTTGGGATTTTTTCAGAGAATATGAATGATAACATAAAAATTTTTTCTCCACTCATGGTTAGTGGTTGGTTGAAGCCATTTATTGTCAAACTTCTGTGTTTTCTCTTTTTAAATCATAATGACAACCAAAAACATCAAAATGACTCTCTTCAAAAGTTCACATACCCTGGTGATTTTGACCTGATAACATGGCCAGAAACCAAACTTGGACGTTCCAACATGACAACAATCCAAAACACAAGGCCAAGTCGACCTGTTATTGGCTACAGCAGAAGAAAGTGAAGGT
The DNA here is from genome assembly GCA_947044405.1 of Leptodactylus fallax. NCBI lineage: Eukaryota > Metazoa > Chordata > Amphibia > Anura > Leptodactylidae > Leptodactylus > Leptodactylus fallax. The sequence goes on from CAMRHE010000041.1 coordinate 6,309,477, forward strand.
TCTGGAGTGGCCATCTCAGTCTCCTGACCTCAATATCATTGAGCCACTCTGGGGAGATCTCAAGCGCGCAGTACATGCAAGACAGCCCAGGAAATTACAAGAACTGGAGACTTTTTGCCAAGAAGAATGGTCAGTTTTACCATCTGAGAAAATAAAGAGCCTCATACACAACTACCACAAAAGACTTCAAGCTGTCATTGATGTTAGAGGGGGCAATACACGGTATTAAGAACTGGGGTATGTGAACTTTTTAGCACAACTGTATGTATGTATTTATCTTTAATAAACAATAATCCATCACTCTTTGAGGTTTACCAGTTTAGACTTAGGCAGAACCCTGGTACCAATTAATATATTTATTGGTCCATCATGTTACAGGTGCATCTCAATAAATTAGAATATCTTTGGAACGTTCATTCATTTCAGTAATACAGTTCATATTCAGCGTCTTCCATGATTGTGTGTCCTACTGAACCAGACTGAGGGACCATTTAAAGGCTTAGGAAACCTTGGCAGGTCACACACTGAATTTACAATACTGAACTTTTTTACAATATTCAAATTTTCTTAGGTTTGGGATTTCATTACCTGTAATCCATAATCATAATTTACAGAAATAAAAAACTTGAAATAGAACACTCTGTGTGTAAAGAATCTAGAAAATATAGGAGGTCACTTTTTTTATTTAATTACTGAAAGAAATAAACGTTTCAAAGATATTCTAATTTATTGAAATGCACCTGTATATGCATATCGACTGTTCTTTTGTTAAATCTCCTAATGAGTCTATGTAATATTGATGAAACGCATAGGGGGGTAATTTTAAGTTAGATCCTTTCTGCATTTAGGGGACAGTAGTGGTATTGTACTAGTGAGAGCAGGAGTCATTGGTGTTGCAGGGTAAGCATAATATGATGAGGGTGAGACAAGTTCCTCTATGCTGAACTTGGATGTGACTAATGGTTTATGCATACTGTGCTCTGGTAGCACCTTTTGTCTACCTTCAACCACCATTAAGACAGATTCAATTTAATCTATTACACAGTTGTTAGACGGCAGTTTCAGCAGTTTTTTATCACGTGGTTATAAATTATGTTTTTTTATCTATGTATACAAGATTAAAGTTTACGTTTTATTTTTATTCCTATACATCACCTACTGTGTATGGTCCACTGGAAGTAAACTAAGAATGACAGCAAACTGTGATCTAGAAAACTTTTTCACATTCTGTCACCTTACAACCACAAATTTAAATGTATTTTGAGATTTTAAGTGATAGACCAACACAAAGTAGCAGATAATTGTGAAGTGGAACAAAAATCATACATGGTTTTCAAAATTTTAATCAAATAAAAATCTGAAAACTGTGACGTGCAAAAGTATTCAGCCCCCCCCCCCTTCCCCTATATCATTACTTTGTAGAACCACCTTTCGCTATAATTACAGCTGCAAGTCTTTTTGGGTATGTCTCTACCAGCTAGACTGAGATTTTTGCCCATTCTTCTTTGCAAAATAGCTCAAGCTCAGCCAGATTGGATGGAGAGCGTCTGTGAACAGCAATTTTCATGTCTTGCCACAGATGTTCAATGGGATTTAGGTCTGGACTTTGACTGAGCCATTCTAACACATGAATATTCCTTGATCTAAACCATTCCACTGTAGCTCTGGCTGTATGTTTAGGATCATTGTCTTGCTGGAAGGTGAATCTCCTTCCCAGTCTCAAGTCTTTTGCAGCAACCAACAGTTTTCTTCCAGGATTGCCCTGTTTTTAGCTTCATCTATCTTCCCATCTACTCTGACCAGCTTCCCTGTTCCTGCTGAAGAAAAGCATCCCCACAGCATGATGCTGCCACCACCATGTTTCACAGTGAGGATGGTGTGTGTTTTCATTTAGGCCAAAAAGTTCAACTTTGGTCTCATCTGACCAGAGCACCTTCTTCCACATGTTTGCTGTGTCCCCTATATGGCTTGTGGCAAACTGCAAATGGCACTTCTTATGTCTTTTTTTTCAACAATGGTTTTCTTCTTGCCACTCTTCCATAAAGTACAGATTTGTGGAGTGCAAGACTTATAGTTGTTCTGTGGACAGATTCTCCCACCTGAGCTGTGGATTTCTGCAGCTCCTCGAGAGTGACCATGGGCCTCTTGTCTGGTCTCTGACCAGTGCTCTCCTTGTTCGATCTGTTAGCTTAGGTGGACGGCCATGTCTTGGTACATTTGCAGTTGTAGAATACTTTTTTCATTTTTGGATGATGGATTGAACAGTGCTCCTTGGAATGCTCAAAGCTTGGGATATATTTTTATAACCTAACTCTGCTTTAGGCTAAGGCCCCACATTGCGGAAACGCAGTTTTTTTTGTTGCAGATTTTGCTGCATTTTTTGAGCCAAACCTAGGAGTGGCTACAAAAGCAATGAGAAATATATAGGAAGCTCTTATACTTTTCCATTCTGTTCAACCCACTCCTGGCTTTGGCTCAAAAAAAGCAAAATCTGCAACAAAAAAAGCTGCGTTTCCGCAGCGTGGGGCCACAGCCTTAAACTTCTCCACAACTTTATCTCAGACCTGTCTGGTGAGTTCCTTGCAGGGGAAATCTCCGTCAGTTCAGCTATGATTTCCAGTATCATGTACACCAGGGGTTTCTGGCCCACCCACTGCACACTATGATCACACCCCCTTTTCAGGAAAGTAGCAAAGGCGGTGCACAATTTAACAAAGAAAAAAAAAAGGTCAAATTTGTAACCTTTTTATGCCATATACATCAGAGAACTGTCGTGCAAGGCATAATAACTCTGGCCCTTTTTGATTTTTTTTGCTAGGAGAACTATAGACTATTCCACCAATGACAGAACTCAGTGCTTACAGTTTTAAGACAGAAGACATACAGTGCAAATAGTTTCTCCCTCCCCTACTTTTTTATTTTTTTTTTATTTTTTATTTCTTTCTCTATATTTTATTTTTCAACACATATGAAGATGGCTATTTCTGGATATAGGCACCGAACAAACAATGCACTTGCTGTACAATGTGAGGACAGAGAGATCCAAATCATTGGCAAGAGTAAAGAGCAGCTGATAGAAACCCTTTTACAGGAGGACAAGGACCAAGATAGTGATGTGTACCAGGGAGGACGCAGCTAAGCTTCAGAAACTGGCTTGGCCATGGAAATTGCTTTAGGGGCTAGCCTATTGTCTGAGGACTCTAACAGCTCACATTCACACGTGGACAAAACTGTTGATACCCCTCGTTTAATGAAAGAAAAACCCACAACGGTCACAGAAATAACTTGAATCTGAAAGACTGGAATTTGCCAAACTACATGTTGACAAGCCACAAAGCTTCTGGGAGAATGTCCTATGGACTGATGAGACACAAAACAAAATTTTTGGCAAGGCACATCAGTTCTATGTTCACAGACGGAAAAATGAAGCATATCTTGAAAAGAACACTGTCCCTACTGTGAAACATGGAGGAGGCTCTGTTATGTTCTGGGGCTGCTTTGCTGCATCTGGGACAGGGTGTCTTGAATCTGTGCAGGGTACAATGAAATCTCAAGACTATCAAGGGATTCTAGAGAGAAATGTGCTTCCCATTGTCAGAAAGCTTGGTCTCAGTCGCAGGTCATGGTTTTTGCAACAGGATAATGACCCAAAACACACAGCTAAAAACACCCAAGAATGGCTAAGATTAAAACATTGGACTATTCTGAAGTGGCCTTCTATGAGCCCTGACCTAAATCCTATTGTGCATCTTTGGAAGGAGCTGAAACATGCCGTCTGGAAAAGGCACCCTTCAAACCCGTGAAAACTGGAGCAGTTTCCTCATGAGAAGTGGCACAAAATACCTGTTGAGAGGTGCAGAAGTCTCATTGACAGTTACAGGAATCGTTTGATTGCAGTGATTGCCTCAAAAGGTTGTGCAATAAAATATTAAGTTAAGGGTACCATCATTTCTGTCCAGGCCTGTTTCATGAGTTTTCTTTTTTTAAAAAATTCTGTTGAAGCATGGTTGAAAAGCAATGTCTGACTTTCATTTGTTCATTTTCATAGAATTTTTATATATTATTACTTTTGTCAGATTCAAGTTATTTCTGTGACCATTGTGGGTTTTTCTTTCATTAAATGAGGGGTACCAAAAATTTTGTCCACGTGTGTATGGCTGCCTCTCTGGAGACTTATCTATAATGTACTTTACAATTTCTTTCCTCCGTGGATCTGGATACCAAGTTAAAACTCATACAACTATATCAGGAGAGAGAGCCCATTGAATGAGAAGATCAGAGGGGTGGCATCAGCTTGAGCCTGCTAAACCTTTCAGTCAGTAAGAGGCCAGAGAGGCTAGTATCAAGAGCACACATTTAGAACATTTCCTTGCTTTGGACACTTTGTTTTGCTGAGATTTAAAAAAAAAAAAAAATATTGTGGGGGAGGTAGCTCGGTAGCAGCCTAGGTACGGACCCAAACAGTCAGTGACACGAAAACTCAGGTGCAACAGGTTTATTAAAAAAAATGACAAAAAATAAATAAACCTTCACTTCAGGAAAACAGGCAAAACAATATCAGCCTTAACGTTAGGCGCAAAAATAAATAAACTCCTGCTCGTCTGAGTGGCTACCTAAACAAAATGACACTTACTAACCTGTGTGGCTTTCTGCCAGCCACACCAGCAAACAGTTTGGCACCGTAACAGAGTCTTTAGGAGATCAGGACAGATCCAGACGCCTGCTCTCACTCCCCAGGATCTGCCCTCAAGTGCAGGCTCTGCAGGCCTATATGGGCCAGTAATAAGCCTCAAAACCCGCGCCTGAGCTGGGGCTTACTCAAAACCCACCCTGGACCAGCCATATGACAAAACCCGGGGGCTGACATACCGTGACTCCAGCACTTGCCCCATCACCATCTCACATACCCCCCCCCCTTTGTTCGGACCTGTAGGGGCGGACACCTCTAGCCAACATACAGTGGGTCCTGGACAGGGCATCGGCATTCCCCTGCAGCTTGCCTGCTCTGTGTTCCACTGTAAACTTGAAGTTTTGTAAAGTTAGAAACCATCTGGTTACTCTGGCATTTCTCTCTTTGGTGTGGCACATCCAGGTAAGGGGAGAGTGATCAGCGACCAATTTAAAGTGTCGGCCCAGTAGGTAATACCTCAGGGATTCGAGGGCCCACTTAATGGCTAAACACTCCCTTTCCACAATACTGTAATTTTTTTTCTGGTGGTGTAAGTTTCCTACTCAGATAGGTAACCGGGTGCTCTTCACCACCCACCATTTGGGACAACACTGCGCCTAACCCCACATCAGAGGCGTCAGTCTGAACTATGAACTCTTTTGTAAAGTCAGGTGTAATCAACACCGGCTGCTTGCAGAGAACTGACTTCAACTCCTGAAAGGCCCACTCAGCCTCTTCAGTCCACTTAACCATTACGGAGCTAGTTCCCTTAGTCAGGTCTGTCAGAGGGACTGCAATAGTCGCAAAGTTAGGGATGAACCTACGATAATACCCTAGGATTCCCAAAAAAGCTCTCACCTGCTTTTTATTCAAGGGTCGACGCCAATTTTGGATGGCCTCTACTTTTATTAACCTGGGGTTTTATTACCCCTCGTCCTATTATATACCCCAGGTATTTGGCTTCTTCCAGACCCAAAGCACATTTTTTTGGGTTGGCGGTTAAACCAGCTGCCCGGAGGGAATTTAGTACGGCCTGGACCTTTGATAAGTGACTCTCCCAGTCCGTACTAAAGATGACAATGTCATCTAGGTAGACTGAAGCATACCTTTGATGGGGCTTAAGGACTCTGTCCATCAACCTCTGGAACGTTGCTGGAGCCCCGTGTAAACCACACGGCATAGTCACATATTGGAACAGGCCATCTGAAGTGAAAAATGGCGTTTTTTCTCTGGCTTCCTTAGTGAGCGGCACCTGCCAGTATCCTTTGGTTAAGTCGAGGGTGGAGAAATATCTGGCATGTCCCAACCTCTCGATTAACTCATCGACTCTGGGCATTGGGTACGCATCAAACTTTGAAACTTAATTAAGCTTACGGAAATCATTGCAGAACCTGATGGTACCATCTGGTTTAGGAATCAAAACAATGGGGTTGGACCAGTCACTCTTGGACTCCTCAATGACCCCAAGTGCCAAAATATCTTTGACCTCTTCAGATATGGCTTGTCTACGAGCTTCAGGTATCCAGTAAGGTTTTAGATTAACCCATACCTGCGGCTTGGTGACAATGTCATGTTTTATCACATTAGTGCGTCCAGGCAACTCAGAAAAAACATCATTATTTTTCTGTACAAATTCTTTTGATTCCTGTTTCTGTGCCTTAGATAGGGACTCTGATATTTGCACCTTAGGTGACACTTTAACAGAAGTCTTTACCCTTTCAGTAGTAACTTTGCCAGGGGTACCTACTACTGTCAATGTTTCCCTGTCCTTCCAGGGTTTGAGTAAGTTTATATGGTATATTTGTTTGGGCTTTCTCTTGCTTCGTTTACTTCGCCCATTCTCTCAATAATCTCATATGGCCCCTGCCACTTGGCCAGAAACTTACTTTCTACTGTGGGGACCAATACCAATACCCGTTCACCTGGACTAAAGGTCCTAAGTTTAGCCGTTCTGTTATAGACCCGGCTCTGAGCCCTTTGGGCCTGCTCCATATGTTCCTTTACAATAGGCATTACTACCGCAATTCTGTCCTGCATCAGGGTAATATGTTCAATTACACTCCTGTAAGGAGTCTGCTCCTGTTCCCAGGTTTCCCTAGATATGTCTAGGAGACCCCGTGGGTGTCTGCCATACACCAACTCAAACGGAGAAAAACCTGTGGAGGACTGGGGCAATTCCCGGATTGCAAACATTAGACAGGGCAATAGGCAATCCCAATCTTTTCCATCCTTGCTAACCACCTTTTTTAACATGCCTTTGAGGGTTTTATTGAACCTCTCCACTAGGCCATCTGTCTGGGGGTGATACACCGAGGTTCTCAGGTGTTTGATTTTCAGAAGTTTACACATTTCTTTCATTACCTTGGACATAAAAGGAGTCCCTTGGTCAGTTAGGATCTCCTTGGGTATACTTGTCTGAGAAAACATATCAAAAAGCTCCTTAGCAATTAGCTTAGCCGAAGTATGTCTTAAAGGCACGGCTTCAGGGTATCGGGTAGCATAATCTAACACCACTAGAATATACTGATGCCCCCTAGTAGACTTTACAACAGGTCCTACTAAGTCCATGGCTATCCTTTCAAAGGGTACCTCTATAATGGGTAGAGGTACCAAAGGACTCTTAAAATGTGACACAGGAGCGGTTAGTTGACACTCTGGGCAGGAGTTACAATATTCTTGAATGTGCTTATCAACCCCTGGCCAATAGAAACGCTGAAGAAGGCGCTCTTTGGTCTTTCCGTACCCCAGGTGTCCTCCTAACACATGTTTATGTACCAAATCTAGAGCCACTCTTTGATAGGGCCGGGGCACCACCAATTGTTCGACAATTTCTCCCCGTACCTGGTTTACCCTATACAGTAGTGTTATGCCAAGGGAAAAAGATTCTTTGGATTCCGTGTAATAGAATAAAGTTATAGAATAAAACACTGGACTATCAACAATAGTTTAACATTTTATTAAGAAAGGTATAACAAGATATCAAACTGTGGTCTAATCAACACTTACAATAAAGAAAGGTATAAAAAGATATCAAAGTTAATCACAAGGTAATCAAAGTTAATCAAAAGGTAATCAAATCAACACTTACAACACTGCCAAGCTTCATTGATGAATTCCGATAAGGGTAGCTTCAGGAAATATTACCAAGCCGTTGTGACAGGACTCATCATGCAGCGTCAGGCGTCCCCAATAATCTGCAGTCAAGGTTGCAACTCCTCCAATTTCCCCATGCCCCATCAGTTAGCTTTTGCAATTGTTTTAACATCCCATTCATCCGCTCAATTAAGCCTGCAGCTTGGGGGTAATAGGGGATATGAAATATCCACTCTATGTTGTGTTCTTGGGCAAATTGCTGTACTCTGTTGTTTTTAAAATGGCTACCATTATCTAATTGCATTTGCAAAGGTATGCCATAATACAGCACTATATTTTCTAGCAGGCGGATGGTGGAATTAGCATTGGCAAACTTACAGGGGTGTACCATGAGTACACCTGAGTATGTATCCACTGCTGTGCAGGCATATTTACATCCTTGTGACTCAGTTAATGGTCCAATGAAGTCTATCTGCCAAATCTGGCCAGGCAATGTGCCTCGCAAGATATGTCCCTTTACCACCCTGGGCACTACCCTGTGTTGTGAATGTTGACACACGGGACACTGTTGTATTATTGTTTTTATAACCTCTAACCTGAGGGGAACACCTCTGGTCTGTCCCCACTTTCATAGATATATAGGGGAACACCTTGTCAGCCCCTGGATACTGAGGTTCACCATTTACCACCTTGATATTTTCCCGAGCATGAGACAGATTAGGGTCTCTAATTTGAGCAGTCCCAAATTTCTCACGGGTCACCTCGAGTTCAGGCATCTCGGGAACCTCCTCCTGGCCTTCAGTATCACCAGCTAACACAGGGGAAAAACACTACCATCTTTGGTCACCCCTACAGCTGGTGTTTCCCTGTCAGGATCAAAGGGTTCAGGGTTAACCTCAGGCAGGACATCACTAGTATTACCATTTTTAGGACATGGCAACCCCTTCTTTTTCCACATAACCCAAAACAAAGGAAAATCCCTCCCTATGATCACGCTATGGAACAGGGACTTAACCACACACACTTTGTGAGAGACGGTGCCAGAGGCAGTGTGTATGGTGACCTCTGCAACAGGGTACTCTCTAGTTTCCCCATGTATACACAAGACCCCAATAGTTTGTTCACCGCACAGTGCAGGGTCGACCAGTTCATGGTGCACTAGGGTTACCAGGCTCCCAGAGTCCAGGAGAGCCAGTACAGCACGCTCAGCTATAGTCACTGTGCACATCTGTGGTTCTGTCGCGGTTTCTGCGGTACAAGCAGGTTGAGCAAACAGGAAAATACACCTGGAGCTGTTGCAGTCCATAGGCTCAGTCGTCAGGGGACAGTACGCAGCGACATGACCAATCTCCTGGCACCGCCAACATCTGAGACGATATGGGTCTCTATTTTGAGACCTGGGCCTAGAGTCCATAGTCCCAGCTGCCTGTTCCCCCCTCTGAGCATCCTCCCCTCACGGCCTTCCTCACCCCCAAAGTAAGTGGTACAGTCTTACCCGTCTTGGGGTTAACAGGTCTGGGAGACGACTGTCGTAGCTCATCAGTGGCTTGGTATCGTTCCACCAAACATACCAGCTGGTCAGCCGTGGTAGGTCCCGCTTGTCCGACCCAGAGCTGAATCTGAGGCGGCAGCGATCTGGTGTATTTGTCAAGTACCACTTTTTCCACCATTTGTGCCGGAGTGGCCTCCTCAGGCTGAAGCCACTTTTTTACGAGACCTATCAGGTCATACATCTGAGATCGGGGTGGGAGACTCTCAGAGAAAGTCCAGTGGTGCACTCGCCCAGCACGTACATGCGTGTTTACTCTGAGACGTGCTAGGATCTCACCTTTCAGCTTGGAGTATTCCTCAGCTTCCTGTTCACACAGGTCATAGTAGGCCTTCTGAGGTTCTCTGGTGAGAAAGGGCGCCACAACATTAGCCCACTGATCCTTTGCCAACCTCTCCCGCTCAGCCACCCGCTCAAAAACTTGAAGATAGGCCTCCACATCGTCTGAGGATGTCATCTTTTGTAGGAAACTCCGAACGGCGGCTCGAGCTGCGGTCTGTTCCCTCGAGGTCTCTCTGGCACCAGTACCCTCACCTGCCGTCCTCTGGTTAATCAGGGCCTGGCTGAGCAGCGCCAGGGTTTGCTGCTGCTGTTCCTGGGTTTGCTGCTGCTATACCTGGGTTTGCTGCTGCTGTAAGAGGATCTGCCCCATCTGTGTTATAACGTCCTCCATGCTGGCGGTCTCCTTTTTGATCTCTCCTGCAGCCTTCACCCAGGACATAGAAAAAATAGGTGTGTGTCTCTTTAAGACTATTTAAAAAAATTGGGTGTGCGCGCATCCGAAGCACCATATGTGGGGGAGGGAGCTCGGTAGCAGCCTAGGTACGGACCCAAACAATCAGAGACAGTGACACAAAAACTCAGGTGCAACAGGTTTATTAAAAAAAAATGACAAAAAATAAACCTTCACTTCAGGAAAACAGGCAAAACAATATCAGCCTTAACTTTAGGCACAAAAATAAATAAACTCCTGCTCGTCTGAGCGGCTACCTAAACAAAATAACACTTACTAACCTGTGTGGCTTTCTGCCAGCCACACCAGCAAACAGTTTGGCACCGTCTTTAGGAGATCAGGACAGATCCAGACGCCTGCTCTCACTCCCCAGGATCTGCCCTCAAGTGCAGGCTCTGCAGGCCTATATGGGCCAGTAATGAGCCTCAAGACCTGCGCCTGAGTTGGGGCTTACTCAAAACCCACCCTGGACCAGCCATATGACAAAACCCGGGGGCTGACATACCGTGACTCCAGCACTTGCGCCGTCACCTTCTCACAATATATACAGTGCCTTGCGAAAGTATTCGGCCCCCTTGAACTTTTCAACCTTTTGCCACATTTCAGGCTTCAGACATAGGGATATAAAATTTTAATTTTTTGGTGAAAAATCAACAAGTGGGACACAATTGTGAAGTGGAACGAAATCTATTGGTTATTTTAAACTTTTGTAAAAAATAAAAAACTGAAAAGTGGGGCGTGCAATATTATTCGGCCCCTTTACTTTCAGTGCAGCAAACTCACTGCAGACGTTCAGTGAGGATCTCTGAATGATCCAATGTTGTCCAAAATGACTGAGCATGATAAATATAATCCACCTGTGTGTAATCAAGTCTCCGTATAAATGCACCTGCTCTGTGATAGTCTCAGGGTTCTGTTTAAAGCGCAGAGAGCATCATGATGACCAAGGAACACACCAGGCAGGTCCGTGATACTGTTGTGGAGAAGTTTAAAGCCGGATTTGGATACAAAAAGATTTCCCAAACTTTAAACATCCCAAGGAGCACTGTGCAAGCGATCATATTGAAATGGAAGGAGTATCAGACCACTGCAAATCTACCCAGACCCGGCCGTCCCTCTAAACTTTCATCTCAAACAAGGAGAAGACTGATCAGAGATGCAGCCAAGAGGCCCATGATCACTCTGGATGAACTGCAGAGATCTACAGCTGAGGTGGGAGAGTCTGTCCATAGGACAACAATCAGTCGTTCACTGCACAAATCTGGCCTTTATGATAGAGTGGCAAGAAGAAAGCCATTTCTCAAAGATATCCATAAAAAGTCTCATTTAAAGTTTGCCACAAGCCACCTGGGAGACACACCAAACATGTGGAATAAGGTGCTCTGGTCAGATGAAACCAAAATCGAACTTTTTGGCCACAATGCAAAACAATATGTTTGGTGTAAAAGCAACACAGCTCATCACCCTGAACACACCATCCCCACTGTCAAACATGGTGGTGGCAGCATCATGGTTTTGGCCTGCTTTTCTACAGCAGGGACAGGGAAGATGGTTAAAATCGATGGGAAGATGGATGGAGCCAAATACAGGACCATTCTGGAAGAAAATCTGTTGGAGTCTGCAAAAGACCTGAGACTGGGACGGAGATTTATCTTCCAACAAGACAATGATCCCAAACATAAAGCAAAATCTACAATGGAATGGTTCACAAATAAACGTATCCAGGTGTTAGAATGGCCAAGTCAAAGTCCAGACCTGAATCCAATCGAGAATCTGTGGAAAGAGCTGAAAACTGCTGTTCACAAACGCTCTCCATCCAACCTCACTGAGCTCGAGCTGTTTTCCAAGGAAGTATGGGTAAGAATTTCAGTCTCTCGATTTGCAAAACTGATAGAGACATACCCCAAGCGACTTGCAGCTGTAATCTCAGCAAAAGGTGGTGCTACAAAGTATTAAATTAAGGGGGCCGAATAATTTGGCACGCCCCACTTTTCAGTTTTAAATTTTTTACAAAAGTTTAAAATATCCAATAAATTTCGTTCCACTTCACGATTGTGTCCCACTTGTTGTTGATTCTTCACCAAAAAATTAAAATTTTATATCCTTATGTTTGAAGCCAGAAATGTGGCAAAAGGTTGAAAAGTTCAAGGGGGCCGAATACTTTCGCAAGGCGCTGTGTGTATATATATATATATATATATATATATATATATACACACACACACACGTGGACAAAATTGTTGGTACCCCTCGTTTAATGAAAGAAAAACACACAATGGTCACAGAAATAACTTGAATCTGACAAAAGTAATAATACATAAAAATTCTATGAAAATGAGCAAATGAAAGTCAGACATTGCTTTTCAACCATACTTCAACAGAATCTTTTAAAAAAGAAAACTCATGAAACAGGCCTGGACAGAAATGATGGTACCCTTAACTTAATATTTTGTTGCACAACCTTTTGAGGCAATCACTGCAATCAAACGATTCCTGTAACTGTCAATGAGACTTCTGCACCTCTCAACAGATATTTTGGCCCACTCCTCATGAGCAAACTGCTCCAGTTGTCTTGGGTTTGAAGGGTGCCTTTTCCAGACGGCATGTTTCAGCTCCTTCCAAAGATGCTCAATAGGATTTAGCTCAGGGCTCATAGAAGGCCACTTCAGAATAGTCCAATGTTTTCCTCTTAGCCATTCTTGGGTGTTTTTAGCTGTGTTTTGGGTCATTATCCTGTTGCAAGACCCATGACTTGCGACTGAGACCAAGCTTTCTGACACTGGGCAGCACATTTCTCTCTAGAATCCCTTGATAGTCTTGAGATTTCATTGTATCCTTCACATGTTCAAGACACCCTGTCCCAGATGCAGCAAAGCAGCCTCAGAACATAACACAGCCTCCTCTATGTTTCACAGTAGAGACAGTGTTCTTTTCAAGATATGCTTCATTTTTCCGTCCATCTGTCCATAGGACATTCTCCCAGAAGCTTTGTGGCTTGTCAACATGTAGTTTGGCAAATTACTTTTGTCAGATTCAAGTTATTTCTGTGACCATTGTGGGTTTTTCTTTCATTAAACGAGGGGTACCAACAATTTTGTAAAAAGTTTGGACACACCTTCTCATTCCAAGAGTTTTCTGTATTTTCATGACTATAAAAATTATAGATTCACACTGAAGGCATCAAAACTATGAATTAACACATGTGAAATTATATACTTAACAGAAAAGTGTAAAACAACTGAAAATATCTCTTATATTCTAGGTTCTTCAAAGTAGCCACCTTTTGCTTTGATTACTGCTTTGCACACTCTTGGCATTCTCTTGATGAGCTTCACGAGGTAGTCACCTGAAATGGTTTTCACTTCACAGGTGTGCCCTGTTAGGTTTAATAAGTGGGATTAAGGGTGCACTTATTAACCTATTAATAGCACTAACAGACCTTTTTTGAAAATTCATTTTTTGCCTGGAAAATTTCTTTAAGCCCAGCTTACATGAGTGTTAGGTTGCTAGTTTATGTCCATTTATTTTAAGAAACTGTTTTACATCATATTACTGTATCTAATTTTTACATATTACTGTATGTATACCTCCCAACCATCCCGGATTGTGCGGGACAGTCCTGGATTGTGGGTCCTGTCCCGCCGCCCTGGTTGGCAGGAGGTATGTACGAAGACAGCTCTAGCTTCACCACTGTTCCCCTCTGCATGCTTCGGCCCTGGGAGCTGTAGGTGCGATGTGATGACATCACTCTCATTGCGCCTGCAGCTCCCTGAACACTCCAGGAGAAGAGACAACAGGGAGCGAGGAGAGGTGAGTATCAGTGATTTTATTATGTTAAACTTTGGGGGGACATTAGACTGAGGAGAGATAAAGGGGGACATTAAACTGGGGGAGATGTAGGGGGGAAGTTGAACTGGGGGCAGATAAAGGGGAAATTAAACTGGTGGCACATGTAGGGGGGCAATTAAACTGGGGACAGATGGAGGGAGGGCATTAAGCTGGTGGCAGATGAAGGGGGTGATATTTAAATTGGTGGCAAATGGAAGGGGACATTAAACTGGGGGCAACTGGAGGAGGTCATTAAATCATGGGGGTAGCTGGAGGGGGACATGTGTGCCTCTAGTTGCCCCCAGTTTAATGTCCCCCTCTAGTTGCCCCCAGTTTAAACTGGGGCATGAGAAGAGGGACTTCATACTGTGGGGCAATTGGAGGGGAACATTATAATGTGTGGGCATATAATGTTAGGGTGACTGTAGGAGGATTATACTGTGTGGGGGCACAAAGAAAAATGGGTGAGAGTAGGTGGAGTCAACATAGAAGTGGGTGTAGCTAAATTTGCAGCTTTTTGTCCCTCGTTCTGGCGTTTAAAAGTTGGGAGGTATGCTGTATGTCATTTATTACCCCTTTTTTATATATGAGCATTGTGACTCTCTTCGTCATACTAAACTCCTGTAATAAGGTCTGTCCTGTGTTCTTGAACAGATCCATGTGTAAACTTGGTGCATATAAAGCTACATGCTCAGATAATATGTTAGGGAACATATAGTGGGTACGGAAAGTATGCAGACTCCTTTAAATTTTTCACTCTTTGTTTCATTGCAGCCATTTGCTAAAAGCAAAAAAGTTCATTTTATTTCTGATTAATGTACACTCGGCACCCCATCTTGATAGAAAAAAAACAGAAATGTAGATGTTTTTGCAAATTTATTAAAAATGAAAAACTGAAATATCACATGATCATAAGCATTCAGACCCTTTGCTCAGTATTGAGTAGAAGCACCCTTTTGAGCTAGTACAGCCATGAGTCTTCTTGGGAATGATGCACATCCAGATTTGGGGATCCTCTGCCATTCTTCCTTGCAGATCCTCTCCAGTTCCGTCAGGTTGGATGGTGAACGTTGGTGGACAGCCATTTTCAGGTCTCTCCAGAGATGCTCAATTGGGTTGAGGTCAGGGCTCCGGCTGGACGAGTCAAGAATGGTCACAGAGTTGTTCCGAAGCCACTCCTTAGTTATTTTAGCTGTGTGCTTAGGGTCATTGTCTTGTTGGAAGGTGAACCTTCGGCCCAGTCTGAGATCCAGAGCACTCTGGAAGAGGTTTTCTTCCAGGATATCTCTGTACTTGGCCGCATTCATCTTTCCTTCATTTGCAACCAGTCTTCCTGTCCCTGCAGCTGAAAAACTAGCAAACTTTGACTGTGATACCAAAATCTAACTTTTTTGAGATTGCACAGCATACCGTATATAAAAACACAACTTAATATGTCATATATACAACCACCTTTATTCAACTTTGCAGCAAACAGAGATTGTAAGCAAAAATTGCACAAAAATTCAAATTTGCCACTAAAGTACCGGCTCAAGCAGTACCTTTCTGAAAACAAAATGTACTTTCCGAAAAACTGCAATATGTGAGGAATTCATACATACCACACATATATATTTAGAAGTGCTGGTGATAAAGAAACGGCAAAATCGCAGAAATGTGCATCCAATTTTGTGCATGCAAATTAAATAGGAGTTTACATAAAAATATAATTTTCTATCCCCCTATAAAAATTGTAGCAATTTATATGTTCATCTCTAGTGGTAATCGTTATTGCTATTATTTTAGCGTTTAACAGATATCGCTAGAGGCGTATTTTACTCTATAAAGATCAGGTATGGACAGGACAGGGATTGGGTGAAATGTAAACTTTATTGATGGCTTTGTGTATGTGTTGTGTAAGTGTTTGGTGCAACTCTTTTGGCGCTGCGACCTGGACAATGGTAAACATCTGGGTCACAGCGCCAATAAACTTCCTGGTTATGTTCAGAGGGGTATTACAGAAGAATACCCATCTAATAAGGCTCAGAGGGGTATTACATTATCCCTCTGTGACAATCCGAGAGCAATATATAGCATACAGGTTACAGGTTATGCACAGATGAGGATGAGGATTTTTTATCTCTGTGCAGTCTGCAGGGTTGCTCCTGGCCCCCCCTCCTCCTACCACAGCTCTTAAGATGCTTTCTGAGAAAGGAGGTCTGAAGGGGCCTCCTCTGTTTGTTATTTTTACACACCTCCCCAAGACCCACTGTCTGCTGAAGGTAGTGTTCTGCTACAGATATGGCTGCTGATAAAGATCAGCAGCCACATGAGGACTACAGCACAGCATATGCGTACAGGCGTAGCATATGTATTATTCTGCAGTGTATCCGTATATAACATATGCACTGTTCAGAAAAATGAAAACAAAATTGATCCCGTATACTCTTTTCTTTTCTCTTTATTCTTAGTTTAGATTGAATACCTTTACCCAATATCTCTATTCCTATTAACAGCAGCTTTGTGTTGGTGACAATGTACCAGTTCAGCAGCTAACTGGATTTCATGGGAAATTTGATCCTCCATCTTAGTATAATTGCTTTTCTAAATGAGATGCCAATTCCTGTACTCAGGGAAAAGCTCCCATTACATCTGTAAGAATTCTTCACATCTGAGTAGCTGCAGCACAGGAATTTATCCCAAGCTCTAGAATGCCATGTGTGATGTCTAAGTCTCTTGTTAGCAAAGCTTTATTGTTGTAGGCAGATTCCTGGAAACACTTTTGATCTAGCAGCCTTGACTAAATGCTGTGAAAACAAGCCATACTTTAAATGGAGCAAATTATTAGGACGATGAGCATAAACTCTCTGCAGAAAAGATGGCACCTGCAGCACAGGCACAACAAGAGTAGGTAGCCCTAGTGGTTTGATACCCGCTTCCCATTCTATAGCTTGTTGCAGATTACTTTAGCAGTAAGTAGGTCAGTGACATTCAGCTGGATACTTGTTCTCAAAGCCCTCAGGAACTTTCTTCTGTTCTGAATTTATTTATAAAAAACAGATGAAAGATAAATGCACTCTTCACAAAATTACTATTTTTCCTGAATACAATTTTGTTCAGGTTCATGGCCATTTGGGGCGTCATTTAATAGGTTTTAATATGATTAAACCAGAGATTATCTGTATTTTATGTAAAATGCATAAGAGACATGCAGAAGAAAGGTACAAAAGCCTACTGTTCTCCAACTAGAGAGGATTAAAGAGCTTTTCCAGGTTTAGAAAAACCTGCCTTTTTTTTTTTCTAGAACACACATCTATAGGTTGTTTCTGGTATTGCAGTTCAGCTGCATTGAAGTTAAAGGGATTGGCCACTTTCAGACCAGATAAATTTAGTGTAATGTAGTGAAGGCAAGGTGATGGGGATAGTTTGAAAAAGGTATAAAAGTCTGCGGAGTATTTTCACTTTCAACAGATTGATTCAACCTAACAAGGAGAAGCCCTTG
The DNA here is from genome assembly GCA_947044405.1 of Leptodactylus fallax. NCBI lineage: Eukaryota > Metazoa > Chordata > Amphibia > Anura > Leptodactylidae > Leptodactylus > Leptodactylus fallax. The sequence goes on from CAMRHE010000041.1 coordinate 6,326,830, forward strand.
GTGTCCTACTGACCAAGATCTGCCTGAAGAGTGTGTAGGATAGGTAGAAAGTTTAGAGAGTAGGTGTGGGACAGATCACTCGGAAGTTGCACTCCCAGGTACTTAATCGCTTTCAGAGACCAAGAGAAGGGGAAAGAAGAGCGGAGGCTTTGGACCAAGGGGGTGGGCAGTGGGCGGTGCTTTTAGAAAGATTTATTCTGTAATAGCTATAGGTAGCAATTTCACAGAGAAGAGACATAATGAAAGTTAGCGGCTGAGTAATAAAAAGTAAGACGTTGTCTGTGAATGCCAAAATTTAAAAATTTAAGTTTCGGGTATGGAGACCCCGTATGTCTGGATTACGCCATATTGCTACAAGAAGGTGCTCCATGACTAGGGCCTACACCTTTGGGGAGAGAGGACAGCCCTGATGGGTGCCACTGTGAAGGGTGAGCGGGACAGAGAGAGTTCTGCGCTCGTGTGGCGTCGTAGAGAGCTCCAAAATAGGTAAGCATATGAGGACCCAGGCTTATCTGAGAGAGAGTGGCCTCCAGGAACTTCCAGTTGACCCTGTCAAAGGCCTTCTACGCGCCCAGGCAAAGCAGCATCATTGGGATATGGTGAGCGTTGGGCATGGTGGATTGCGGAGAAGGCCTTCAAGGTATTATCTCTGGCCTCCCTATAAGGTATAAAGCCCACTTTGGTCAAGTTGCACCAGGTCCTCCATATGCTGTGCCCAGTCTATTGCAATTAGTTTTGCATAAAGTTTAGTGTCAGTGTTAATGAGGGATATAGGTCTGTAACTGTGGCAGAGCAAGGGGGTCCTTACCCTCCTTGGGTATTACCTTGATATGTGCATGAAGAAAGAAGGTTGGGGGGGGAGTATCCAGTAAGATGATATTGAAAGCTTGCAGCAGAAGGGGTGTGAGGTCAGGTTGTAGGGTTTTGTAGAGACAGGCCGTGAAGCTGTCAGGGCCTGGACTCTTCTTACCCATCGGCAGCAAGGAGATGCCGAGTTCAATTTCCTGAACAGTGAAGGGCATCTCAAGATTGGCAGTATCCTCCAGCCCAAGAGAAGGGAGGGCTGTGCTAGCTATGTATTGGGGGAGCGTGAGCAACGGATCAGGTTTCAGATTAGAGGGGCAGGGAGGATACATAGAGACCCGTAGTAATCACAAAACGCCACCGCAATTATAGCTTAGAATTCAATTTTTTTTTTTTCAACAATTAGGTTTTTTTTTTTGCCTAGTAAGCTTTTTTTTTTTTTTTTTTACAAGCCAATTTTAAGGGAAAAATGTAAATAAAACATTTTCTGAGAAAAATGAATGAAGATAGGTTACATTAGTATAACATTTTACTGCATTTTCTGCTGCAGTTTTTGAAGCTGTATGAAAGAGGAATGATTCTAATGACCGTAGTGATCTTCCTTGCTCACGACCTCTGTAATGCCAATGCATATGAGTGCCAACCAACTTGTTAGTATTAATTTTTAGCGCACCTTTATTCTGTGGCGAAAAAAAAAACAGGTAAAATAAACTACCCTGGTGAACGATTGGTGCAGAGAGAACCCTGCCCACAAAAGCTGACACAGAGTTTATAAGGGAATGAGGGATGGAGACAACAGGTGAGGATAGCAGTTGTTCAGGTGGTATTGCAGAGGTAGCAGGATTATTGTAGGCTGTAGGCTTTCCTGCAGAGGTGGATTTTTAGGTTGTTCTTAAAGGATGTGATTATGGAGAATAGTCTTATTTATTGTGGTAGCAATTTCCAGAGTATGGGGATGCACAGGATAATTTTTTTTTTGGATTGTATTGTAAAGAGCAGATGAAAGTAAAGGAGGTTTTCTGGGGATTGGAGATTATATGTGCAGAGTGCAGAGTGGACTCTGATCGTGGGCATTAGCTCCTGGTCTCCACTGTAATTCGGAGACCCGGTAGTTATGGCGACCGCTCTGCAGCAGAGCGGCCGCCATCATCTTCACAGACCCAGCATCCGCCGTAACAGCACAGCGGATGCTGGGAGGTTCAGAGGTTCACACCGTCGGGACACCCTCTCAGCCAAAGGCCAGCAGCATCGCCCCACTCCTCCCGCTGCAGGAAGCCAGCGGTGGCTGGATTGGGGCGATGCTGCGACCCCGCTCCTCCTCCGCCACCCCCCCCCCCCAAAACACCCCATATTCTGACTATAAGATGCACTATTTTCCTCCAAAATCACCAGAGAACAGCCTACTGGTCATGCCCAGCACTTTTAATGTGTGCACCTCAACAGCAACAGCACCCAGCAAAGTCAGAGAAGGGATTGGCAAAGAGGAGCAGTGTTGAGGGTGGACCAGAGGAGAGCATTAGATGGGAAGCCATAGAGAAGGATGCCACAGTTGTTTAGGTGGGAGATAATGAGGGCATGGACTAGCGTCCTTGCCTCCTAGTGACATAGTGTTCCATACTGATTAAAGTACAGGACAGTATGCTGCTAGGAGGCAGGGACTCATAGCATCATACATAACTGTAATGCTAGGAGTCCTTCTAGCATAATGTAAAAGCCAGGAAATCCAACACATAAACAGAGTCTAACGTCTGAGATGTAGGTAGTGTGAAAGCAGGCTAAAAGTACTGTACATTTTCTCATCAGCAAGATTGAATTTTGACACAAAGTTATGGTCACTATACCACTAAGCACCCCTAGAGCAATATATAGGTGCTTTATAAGAAATTTTGTCAGCAGTAAATTCCCTTTAGTCTAAGGCCCCACGTAGAGAAATGTAACAAAAAAAAAAAAAGCTGCTGGAAAAATTACAGCGGAAACACATCGCATTTTTTCCGCAGAGTTTTACATTGCGTTTTCCCCTATGGACTTTCTGTCCCTATTCTACCTATTTGGAAAACGCCAGCATTTATGCAGGTAACTGACATGCTGCGATTTACAAAAACACAGCTTTTCTGCTGCAGATTTTTTTTTCTACAATGTGTGAATGTGACTAGCCAGAATCCCATCCACTTTGCAGGTACTGTAAAACGCAGTGTTTTTTGCCACTGCACTTCCGCCGTGCCAGAAACGCTGCGTTTTCGCAAAATGGGGCTTCAGCCTTAAAGTCTTGTGCAAATGCTTAGGAAAGGCCCCATCTTGCCTGAAAGAACCCCACTGAAGAAAATATATATATATATATATATATATATATATATATATATATTGTGGGAGGATAGGCTCAGTGGTAGCAGCAGCAGACCCAGACAGAGACAGACACAAAAATACTGGTGTAAACAGGTTTTACCCTGTGCGTTTATTTTACAAAAAACAGCAAAATTAGCCTTAATAGTCAGGCAAAACGGTAACAAAAACCTGCTTGTCTGAGCGACTAACTATACAAGGAACACCCTAACTGTACGTGTGGCTTGCTCCAGCCACACGGTGAAAAAAACAGGGCAAAAAACAATAACAGTAGTTCACACCAGCAGCTCACCAACTTTCACAGTGTTAAGACAGAACACAGCTCCTCCTTTCTCCCCCAGGAACTGCTCAGTAGTGAGAACCGGCCAACCTTTTATAGGCCTTTAATGAGGCCCAGTTTCCACCTGTGGTTGAAGGCTCCTCCCTAGTAGGAGAGTAAGAGGTTAACAAAAGACAGCTTTCTCCCAGCTTAAGGTTTTACCTGGTCTACCACACATAAGTAAGGAATCTGGGAGAGATATAGCGACCTTCCAGAATCTTACCTGTCACCTTCTCACAACATATATATATACAGTGGGGAAAAAAAGTATTTAGTCAGCCACCAATTGTGCAAGTTCTCCCACTTAAAAAGATGAGGCCGGCATGTAATTGACATCATAGGTAGACCTCAACTATGAGAGACAAAATGAGAAAACAAATCCAGAAAATCACATTGTCTGATTTTTTAAGAATTTATTTGCAAATTATGGTGGAAAATAAGTATTTGGTCAATAACAAAAGTTCATCTCAATACTTTATTATATATCCTTTGTTGGCAATGACAGAGGTCAAAAGTTTTCTGTAAGTCTTCACAAGGTTGGCACACACTGTTGCTGGTATGTTGGTCCATTCCTCCATGCAGATCTCCTCTAGAGCAGTGATGTTTTGGGGCTGTCGCTGGGCAACACGGACTTTCAACTCCCTCCAAAGGTTTTCTATGGGGTTGAGATCTGGAGACTGGCTAGGCCATTCCAGAACCTTGAAATGATTCTAACGAAGCCACTCCTTCTTTGCCCTGGCGGTGTGCTTGGGATCATTGTCATGCTGAAAGACCCAGCCACGTTTCATCTTCAATGCCTTTGCTGATGGAAGGAGGTTTACACTCAAAATCTCACAATACATGGCCCCATTCATTCTTTCATGTACACGGATCAGTCGTCCTGGTCCCTTTGCAGAGAACCAGCCCCAAAGCATGATGTTGCCACCCCCATGCTTCACAGTAGGTATGGTGTTCTTTGGATGCAACTCAGCATTCACTCTCCTCCAAACACGACGAGTTGTGTTTTTACCAAACAGTTCTACTTTGGTTTCATCTGACCATATGACATTCTCCCAATACTCTTCTGGAACATCCAAATGCTTTCTAGCAAACTTCAGACGGGCCCGGATATGTACTGGCTTAAGCAGGGGGACAAGTCTGGCACTGCAGGATCTGAGTTCCTGGCGGTGGTGTGTGTTACTGACAGTAGCCTTTGTTACGTTAGTCCCAGCTTTCTGCAGGTCATTCACTAGGTCCCCCGGTGTGGTTCTGGAATTTTTGCTCACCGTTCTTGTGATCATTTTGACCCCACTGGGTGAGATCTTGCGTGGAGCCCCTGATCGAGGGAGATTATCAGTGGTCTTGTATGTTTTCCATTTTCTAATTATTGCTCCCACAGTTGATTTCTTCACACCAAGCTGCTTGCCTATTGCAGATTCAGTCTTCCCAGCCTGGTGCAGGTCTACAATTTTGTTTCTGGTGTCCTTCCACAGCTCTTTGGTCTTCACCATAGTGGAGTTTGGAGTGTGACTGTTTGAGGTTGTGGACAGGTGTCTTTTATACTGATAACAATGTCAAACAGGTGCCATTACTACAGGTAATGAGTGGAGGACAGAGGAGCCTCTTAAAGAAGAAGTTACAGGTCTGTGAGAGCCAGAAATCTTGCTTGTTTGTTATTGACCAAATACTTATTTTCCACCATAATTTGCAAATTAATTCTTAAAAAAATCAGACAATGTGATTTTCTGGATTTGTTTTCTCATTTTGTCTCTCATAGTTGAGGTCTACCTATGATGTCAATTACAGGCCTCTCTTATCTTTTTAAGTGAGAGAACTTGCACAATTGGTGGCTGACTAAATACTTTTTTCCCCACTGTGTATATATATATATATATATATATATATATATACAGTCATATGAAAAAGTTTGGGCACCCCTATTAATCTTAATCATTTTTAGTTCTAAATATTTGGGTGTTTGCAACAGCCATTTCAATTTGATATATCTAATAACTGATGGACACAGTAATATTTCAGGATTGAAATGAGGTTTATTGTACTAACAGAAAATGTGCAATATGCATTAAACCAAAATTTGACAGGTGCAAAAATTTGGGTACCCTTATCATTTTATTGATTTGAATACTCCTAACTACTTTTTACTGACTTACTGAAGCACAAAATTGGTTTTGTAACCTCACTGAGCTTTGAACTTCATAGCCAGGTGTATCCAATCATGAGAAAAGGTATTTAAGGTGGCCAATTGCAAGTTGTTCTCCTATTTGAATCTCCTCTGAAGAGTGGCATCATGGGCTCTTCAAAACAACTCTCAAATGATCTGAAAACAAAGATTGTTCAACATAGTTGTTCAGGGGAAGGATACAAAAAGTTGTGTCAGAGATTTAACCTGTCAGTTTCCACTGTGAGGAACATAGTAAGGAAATGGAAGACCACAGGGACAGTTCTTGTTAAGCCCAGAAGTGGCAGGCCAAGAAAAATATCAGAAAGGCAGAGAAGAAGAATGGTGAGAACAGTCAAGGACAATCCACAGACCACCTCCAAAGAGCTGCAGCATCATCTTGCTGCAGATGGTGTCACTGTGCATCGGTCAACAATACAGCACACTTTGCACAAGGAGAAGCTGTATGGGAGAGTGATGCGAAAGAAGCCGTTTCTGAAAGCACGCCACAAACAGAGTCGCCTGAGGTATGCAAAAGCACATTTGGACAAGCCAGCTTCATTTTGGAAGAAGGTCCTGTGGACTGATGAAACAAAGATTGAGTTGTTTGGTCATACAAAAAGGTGTTATGCATGGTGTCCAAAAAACACAGCATTCCAAGAAAAACATTTGCTACCCACTGTAAAATTTGGTGGAGGTTCCATCATGCTTTGGGGCTGTGTGGCCAATGCCAGCACCGGGAATCTTGTTAAAGTTGAGGGTCGCATGGATTCAACTCAGTATCAGCAGATTCTTGAGAATAATGTACAAGAATCAGTGACGAATTTGAAGTTACGCCGGGGATGGATATTTCAGCAAGACAATGATCCAAAACACAGCTCCAAATCTACTCAGGCATTCATGCAGAGGAACAATTACAATGTTCTGGAATGGCCATCCCAGTCCCCAGACCTGAATATCATTGAACATCTGTGGGATAATTTGAAGCGGGCTGTCCATGCTCGGCGACCATCAAACTTAACTGAACTGGAATTGTTTTGTAAAGAGGAATGGTCAAAAATACCTTCATCCAGGATCCAGGAACTGATTAAAAGCTACAGGAAGCGACTAGAGGCTGTTATTTTTGCAAAAGGAGGATCTACTAAATATTAATGTCACTTTTCTGTTGAGGTGCCCATACTTTTGCACCGGTCAAATTTTGGTTTAATGCATATTGCACATTTTCTGTTAGTACAATAAACCTCATTTCAATCCTGAAATATTACTGTGTCCTTTAGTTATTAGATATATCAAATTGAAATGGCTGTTGCAAACACCCAAATATTTAGAACTAAAAATGATTAAGATTAATAGGGGTGCCCAAACTTTTTCATATGACTGTATATAATGTTTTATGAAATTAAACTTTTAGTCTACTGTCTTGTTCATATTACAAATTTTTGGTATTGTTTTTTTTTTCTGTGACAGAAAATGTAATTCGTGAAAACCAGTGGGGTGGAGTGGACATCCGAAGAGGTGGTGATCCAGTTCTTAGAAGTAACTTGATATGCTGTGGCTATTCTGACGGTGTGGTTGTGGGAGAACGTGGGAAAGGTCTTATTGAAGGAAACACCATTTATGGTAAAGATATTTCACATATGTTCTTGGTGATACAGTGCCTGCAAAATTTGGATCATGATTATGTCAAAATTTCAATTCATTTAAAAAAAAATATTCTAGTTCCAGCAATTACAGTTTTGCAGAGATCTGTTATTCTACCTGTCTTTCAAGATATTTAGAGTAAATGTCAAAACATATGTAGTTCTTCACAACATTGCAAATGGTACTGTATGTTGGGATTTTTACATAACCTCTCAATGAAGTTCTGATCCAGCTGTTTGCTACATCATATTCCTGTTTCTTCAGTAAATATATATATATTTTTTATAGAGTTGTGGGGGCACTGACCCAGTGTCTTTGGAAGTTGATGTTCTAGGTGAATTGGCATATTTAAAGGCATTGGGTGCAGATGGCATCCACCCCAGAGTCCTTAAAGAACACTCTGTGTTTGCTCCTCCTCTAACTGATTTGTGTAACCAGTCCCTCCTAGCAGGTGATGTTCCTGAAGATTGGAGAATGACGAATGTTGTAGCCATCTATAAGAATGATAGCAGAGACAAAGCTGGTAACTACATGCCAGTGACGCTAGTTTCACATTAGAATTCGTTTCTGTGTCGTTTGGGTCCACATAGAGCCCGATCCGCTAAAAAGCGGTTAGCTGCTGACCCCTATAATGGTTTTAGACTGAAACCAACGGAGAGAAAAGTCTTCCATGCAGGACTTCTCAGTCCGCCGATTTTAGATGGAATCTGTGGTGGAGACTCTAACACAGATGTAAACCTATCCTGAGCTTGACCTCTGTAGTAGTAAAAATAATGGATTCCCTCCAGCAACATATTGCATCCAAAACACCATGACTTTACTGAGGGAAGATTTGTGAAACTAATCTTCTTGATTTCTTTACAAAAGTTTTCGACAAAAGTGGATATCAGCTTACCTCGATTTCAGCAGTGCCACATAAAGAGCTGGTAGATCAATAATGGAATAAATAATTTGTAGTGATTCTTATTGTCAGAGCATCTTCATATGTTCAGTAATTATTCTGGGAATTTTAAGTGCGAAGGTAACCATAATACAGTATGTTGCTGTACATTTAGTTTCATACCTATGTAAATTGGGCCTTTAAAGGAAATCTGTCACATGAAAGCTGCAGTCCAATCTGCAGGTAGGATGAGCTGAGCAGATTGATGTATAGGTTTATGGGAAAATATTCATTATAACCTGTCATTTATCCATTGAAATCTCTGCTCTTTCTATGCTGAGAAGTCAAGGAGGTGGTCCTAGCAGTAACTGACAGCCTACTCTCTAGTACTGTACATGCAGAGATAGCTGTCAATCACGGTTAGGACCGCCTCCCTGACTTCTCAGCATAGAAAGAGCAGAGATTTTAATGGATAAATGACAGGTTATACTGAATCTTTTCCCAAAAAAATCATATATCTGTTTGCTCAGCCACTCCTGTTATATAACGTTCTGCCTACTGACTGAACAGCATTATCAATGCGACTGGTTTCCTATAATCTCTGGATAGTTCAGTGAATTCAAAGATGGCTATTGAATAAATATCAGAACATTTTTGCTAGTAGTGTGCATTCTGAGGACAGACTAGTCACAAGAAGAGGACATCAGGGGTGTGTACTGGGTCCTGTTAATATTTTTGTAGGTAACATAGGAGAAGGTTAGGTAAGGTTTGCAGATAACACAAAAGTGTGTTAGGGGCCATTCACATGGCAGAATATGAAGAAGAATTCCTCTTCATTTTCTGCTGCCATTTTCTAGCCGCTGGCTACCCGCGACGGATGCAGATTCCCTGCAGTAGCAGCTTTCCTCGGAATGGGCTTAATCAGCAGGAAGTCTCAAGCCATGGACTCTGTGGCAAGATCGAGCAGGACACTTATTTTTTTCAAGCAGAATCTGGACGGAATCTGCCACTGATTCGCCCCCAAATCAGCGTCAAATTCTTATGTGTGAACAGTAGCTAATGGAGTTGATATTCATGGAGGGGTTCATAACATGCAAAAAGATTCAGCTTCACTTGGCAAATGGTCCAAACAATGTAAACTGCTGTTCAGTGTGTCCAAGGAAGTGCATCTGTACTTGTGCAATGCTTGGGACGCATCATGTACAAGCACTGAAGATGATAATTACTTACCGGTAATTGGATTTTCCAGAACCCATGGCAGCAGCCAGAGAAAAGATCCGCCCCAAGGAACAGGAAACCTACAGTACAAAAACATGGAAGCCTCTCCTACCCCTCAGTTGTTTTATAAAGCGAGAGACCCCAGTTAACTTGTAACACGTGGGGGGGCAAAGAACTGTAAGGCAGGGAGATTGCTAGTCTCACCCACCTAGCCAGACTACATTTAGAGACCTGAAAAGAGAACAAATGGGGAAGTAGATTTCCTCCAGGAGGAAGTAGATGACAAATTCTGGATTAAGCAAAGTCTTACATCCAAACAGTGGTATTCCTGCTCTTTAGCATTACTCAGGTTAGCACAGAGGGAGGGGAGAACTATCTCCTGAGATCTATGAAATTTTGAGGCTACTTTAGGCAAAAAAGCTGGGTCAGGTTTAATTATTACTCCTGTCATCTATAATGGCAGTAAAGGGTGGATTAACTGATAGAGCCTGTAATTCTCCTATGCGACATGCCGAGGTAAGAGCCACTAAAAGAATCTCTTTCAGGGATAAATTTTAAATAGGGATAGAATCCAATGATTCAAAGGGCGGTTTAATTAAGGCAGACAGAACTAGGTTCAAGTCCCAGGGAGGAACTCTGGACACAACAACAGGTCTGCTTTTAGGTCACCTTGATGAACCTAATCACCCAGGGATCACCAGCCAATTTTACATCTAGCAGAACACTAGGGCCAAAACCTGGACTTTTAAACTGCTGGTAGAAAGCCCCTTTTCCCAAATGCCCTCCATGACAGCACCACAGGAGGTTGTATCCTCTCACAATATTAGGGACAGGATAAGCACACAAGAGGTTAAATAGCCCCTCCCCTTCCTCCCTCTTCAGTGTTTTTTCCTGTCCCTATTAGCGGCAGACTAAGAGGTTTGGATCATACTTACCTGGCAGAGTGGGGTCCAGTGTGGCTGTCCCTGCAGGTCTGCGCCATCTCTCCACGGAGTCTCGGTGGGTCCATTTCCTCCTGCACCATCCTGGGACAGTGGAGATGTGTAACACGGGCCTCAGTCCCTCCTCGGAGGCTCCCTGGCCTGTAGAGTCCCCTGCCTGTTCAGAAGCCAGCATTCCATGCTGAGATACACGCCGGTGTCGCTTCCGGTTGTGGTGACGTCACTTCCGGTTTCGAGGAAAGGCGCTAAAGGAGGGAAATTTGAAGAGTTAGTGTCTTGAACAGGTGCAGGTAGACCGGAAGCATTCCTATTCGTGGAATGGAGTACGCAGGTGGTCGGTGGCTGGTTTAAAAAGCCTGCCAGACCAAGAGGCTTTCTCCTCAAGGAAGGAACATCTGTATCTGTTATAATGCCTGGAGATGAGTCCTCTACAGTAGAGTGGTGTATGAGCCTGACATACCCCCAGCCCCAGTGAGTAATCTTAGAGTGTCTAATTCAGGATGAGTGGCTACATCCGGAGAAAAGGCTGTCTTTGTCTCAGGAAATTAAGGACAGATTTCCTTTTGATGAATCTAAAATCAAAGGTTGGGCAGAAGTGCCAAAAATTGATACGCAGCTGGCTAAAGTGGGGAAAAAGACTACACTTCCTTTTGAATACTCATCGCAGCTTGAAGACCCGCTAGATAGGAAAGCTGACAGCCTCCTTAAGAAATCCTGGGAGTGCTCTTCAGCCCTATTACAAGTTAATATTGGGTCAACTCGTGTGGCAAGGTCTATGTATAGATGGCTAGACCAACTTGAGATCCAGCTTAGAGAAGGCACCTCTAGGGAAGATATCTTATCCTCCATTCCGCTGCTACAGAAGGCCACTGGCTTTCTTGCAGACGCTTCGGCAGAGTCAGTAAGGATTGCCTCCTGATCTGGAGTCCTCTCAAATACAACTCGCCTCGCATTATGGCTGAAAATGTGGGCCGGTGACCCAATATCTAAACAGAACCTCTGTGCTATTCCCTTCCAGGGAGAGTATGTTTTTGGTCCTGAAATAGATATGTTGCTCGAAAAGGCAACGGATAAAAAGGAGTCACTTCCAGAGGCAAAACCTTACAAAAGGAAACAGCCATTTCGTCCCTTTCAAGGATATAATTCTGAATATAAATCCAAGGGTAAAACAGGAAGATGGAGTTACCCTAAGGGAGGCAGGGGGAAAAATATCTTCTTTAAACCCAATAAACAATCCCGGGACAAACAATGACGCCAGGAGGATAGGGGGGCAGGTTGTCCAGGTATGCTGTACCCTGGAAGGAAATAACATCCAACCTCTACATCCTAAATTCTATAGCAAACGGCTTCAAAATAGAATTTTCAACCTATCCCCCCAGGAGAGTAGTGTTCACATCCATACCATCTCCTATGCTTCACCTGGCTTTGATGGAAGGTGTCCAGAAACTTCTGGACATGGAAATAATTTGTCCCGTTTCCCCCTTAGAGAGAGGGGAAGGTCATTATTCCCGCCTGTTTATGGTAAAAAAAAAAAAAAAAAACAAGTGGGGCGTACAGAATAATTATAAACTTGAAACCATTAAACAATTACATCGTTTATCATCGTTTCAAGATGGAATCAGTAAAATCCACAATTCTCTTGGTAGGGCAGGACAATTTTATGGCCGCCATCGACCTTCAGGATGCATACTATCACATCCCTATTCATCCTCTCTACCAAAAATTTTTAAGGTTTGCAGTCCAGCATGGGGGGGAAACACTCCAATTACAGTTTCGGCCTCTCCCTTTTGGAATATCATCAGCCCCAAGGCTATTTACGAAGGTAATGGTGGAAGTAGTAGCTTTTCTAAGACAACAAAATCTGATAGTGGTCCCTTATCTAGATGGCCTCTTAGTGGTAGATCAGTCTTTTTCTCTTCTCCAAAATCAGGTTCAGATAGTGTGTCAGACTTTACAAAAAATAGGATGGGTAATAAATTGGGAGAAATCCAATATAGTCCCAAGGTATCGCAAGATTTTTCTGGGTATTCTGCTCGATTCCCATCTGCAGATGGCCTTTCTCCCTCCAGGCAAGATAGTGGCTCTAAAGTCCAAAGTCGCTGTCTTTCAAAGGAAGACAAAGGTATCTATAAGGGAGACAATGTCTTTACTGGGGTCTATGACCGCTTTTATCCAGGAGGTTCCCTGGGCTCAAGCTCATTCAAGAGCTTTCCAGTCCTTGATACTATAAAATTGGGACAAGGGTCAGCTGTCATTAGACAAGATGATCTATCTGTCTCACGATGTAAAAGTCTCCCTTCAGTGGTGGAGGAAGAGCTCAAATTTACAGCAGGGAATTCCTTGGAACCCCTCTTCAGTAATTCAGATTACTACAGATGTAAGCAGATTGAGTTGGGGAGCAGTCCTTTCTCCAGAGATCATTTCAGGGGGCATGGCCTGCGGCTCTCCACAGCCATTCCTCAAACTTCCTAAAGGTAAAGGCAGTTTGGGAAGCCCTAAAAGCAACCAGACCATTGATAAAAGACTCTCATATTGTCAGACAGCATGACAGCAGTGGCATTCCTGCGCCACCAGGGAGGTACTGAATGGCGGAACCTTCAGGCTCTCTCAGCTCAGATATTCGCCTGGGCAGAGAGACCCCTAAAATCCATCTCTGCTCTCCATCTAAAAGGTTCATCAAACTGTCAAGCGGATTTTCTGAGCAGGAAACATCTAAATCCAGGAGATTGGAATCTAAAGACAGAAATCTTCCAGCAGGTTTGGCAGATCTGGGGAACTCCAGAGGTGAACTTATTTGCAAAACTTCCTCAGTTCTTTTCACTCAACCCAAGAGAACCTTGTCTAGGGGTAGATGCCCTTTCCCACAGCTGGGAGTTCACTCTGGCATATGCCTTTCCTCCACTTCCTTTACTTCCAAGGGTTCTGCAAAAGATCATCAAAGAGAATCTGAGCATCATTGTAATAGCCCCAGTATGGCCCAAGAGAGCGTGGTTTGGACTCCTAAACAGTCTCAAAAGAGCAGATCCATTGGTACGTCTGTTAGTTCCAGACCTTCTACATCAAGGTCCAATATTTCATCCAGATCCTCAGAAACTCCGGTTAGCAGCCTTGCTTCTGAAATCTCCATTTTGAAATCAAGAGGACTGTCTGAGTCGGTTATTCAAACCTTTCAGTCGGGAGGAAAAAGGTTACCCATGCTATCTACAGTACGGTGTGGAAGAAATTCCTTTCCTGGTATGGCAGTAGTGTTCCTAATATCAACCATCTGAATATAGAAAAAATCGTAGATTTCTTGCAAGCAGGTCTGGATAAGGGTCTAAAACCTAGTACTTTGAAGGTACAAATATCAGCACTTAGCAGTTATTTTGATTCTGACTTAGCTAACCATCGCTGGGTTAAGAGATTTTTTACTGGGGCCTGCAGGCTTCTGCTAGGGAGAAAGGTTTTACTTCCACAGTGGGATCTCAACATAGTCCTTAAGGGCCTAACGCTGCGACCCTTTGAGCCAATTGCTGAAGCTAATATAAAATAACTGTCCTGGAAAGCAGCTTTTCTGGTTGCCATAACATCTGCCAGAAGAGTTAATGAAATTCAGGCTTTCTCTATCAGAGAACCTTTCCTAAAAATTTTAGAGGACAGAATAGTTTTTCGGCCTGACCCTACTTTTTTTTCCAAAAGTGGTTTCCGATTTTCATATGTCTCAGGAGATCATTCTTCCTTCCTTTTGTCAACATCCGTCCAATAGGAGGAAAGAATCGTTTCATGGGCTAGATGTTCATAGAATTATCCTTTCTTATCTGAAAGCCTCTTCAGACTGGAGGAAGGATGAAAAACTTTTTATTCAGTTTTGTGGCCCTAACAAGGGGAAGAAACTGGCAAGGAAGTCCCTTGCTAGTTGGATTAAAAATGCAATATGTAAGGCCTATCTGTGTCAGGGTTTATCTCCCCCGAAACACCTTAAAGCTCATTCTACCAGAGCCATGTCCGTCTCTTGGGCTGAAATGGCGGATTCCTCCTTAGACCAGATCTATAGAGCAACTACTTGGTCTTCGGTCCATACATTATAGATTTGACCTTTCTCGCACGTCGGACCTCTCCTTTGGAAGGAAGGTCCTGCAGGTGATAGTTCCCCCCCCCCCCCCCTCAGAGAAGTTATCTGGAATTCCTCCTGTGGTGCTGTCATGGAGGGCATTTGAGAAAATAGAATTAGTACTAACCAGTAATTCTGTTTCTGGTAAGCCCTTCATGACAGCACCCTGATTTCCCTCCCATTAACTAGACTATATTTGGTTTAGGGTATACTAATAGTGGTCATCTGGAATTCACTGAAGAGGGAGGAAGGGGAGGGGCTATTTAACCTCTTGTGTGCTTTTCCTGTCCCTAATAGTGGGAGGGGATACAACCTCCTGTGGTGCTGTCATGGAGGGCTTACCAGAAACCGAATTAGTAGTAAATACTAATTCTATTTTCTAACCCAGAATCTGACTTCTAGGTATATCCCTAAGCTCCCCCGGAGAACCCCCTAAAAATTAAACCAAGTCCTAGCGTATATTTTAGTAGTGAAAGGTTTTCTGCTTTTTTGAAGAGTGGTAATGAGATTCTGAGAAAACCCTTTTGAGGCTAGTAATTTCTGCTCAAATTCCAGGCCGTTAAATGCAAGTAGTTAGACATAGACGGTACTGGCTGACTGGGAGAAATCAAGGGTCCGAAACATACTGGATCTTTAGCCAGGTAAACCAGGCTCTCCTCGGCCAAAATGGAGCAATTAGAATAACCCTCGCTCGATCCTCCCTGATCTTTCTCAGAACTGCTGGAATGAGTCAAAAGGTAGGAAAGGCCTAAGCTAAATTGTCCCACAAGTGGGATATCAGAGCATCCACCCCAAAGGGGGATTCCTCTGGTTTTAGGAAAAAAAAATCTCTCCACTTTCTTGTTTGACCGATTGGCAAAGAGAACTATTTCCATTATGCCCAAACTCTGGTGATTTCTAAAAAGATGGAAGGGTTAAATTCCCACTCACTCTGTTTTAGGCTGTGAAGGCTGAAAAAATCCACTCTGAAATTGTCTGACCCCCTGATATGCAGGGTGGACAAAGCAAGAACCACAGGCTCTGACAGTTGTAGAATCCAGGTCATTATTTTCATAAGGGGAAGGGACCTCGTACCCCCCTGCCTTTTTATATAGGAAACTGTAGTCATATTGTCGGACATGATCCTGATTTGGAGATTACAAATACCTTGACCTGTGGCTTTCAGGGTCTCCAGAACGGCCATTAGTTCCCTCTGATTCGAGGTGGTCTGAGAAAGACTCCTTGACCAGGAGCCTTGGAAAACCTGATCCCCCATATGGGCATTCCACCCCCAAGGGCTGGCCTCCTTGGTAATAATTAGGGGGTCTGAGATCTTTCATGGAACTCCTATTTCTAGGTGACCCCTGACTAACCACCAAACCAGGGTTTTCCTTGTTGGGCGAGACACCCACATTAATCTGTTTAGAATTTTCTCTTACTGGCGCAAGGCTGCCAGGATTTCCCGCTGCAGGAATACAGGCTGTGAGGGTTCCCAGAACGGACATAGCCTTTCTTATAGTAACTTTGGGGGACTGGATCAGGGTATTTAATAGGGACAGAACCACTTGTATTTTCTCTGGAGAGAGAAAACATCTCTGAACCGTGAAATCTAGAAAGATCCCTAGAAACTTTTTCTGTTCAGAAGGAACTAAACTTGACTTCATTAGATTCACAATCCAACCTAATTCCTACACAATGTTCATTACCACCCTGACACTTTTTAAACATTCTATCCTGGATCTTACCACAATGAGGAAGTTGTCTAGATATAGAATGACCAGAAGGTCTTTCTCTTTTACATGTGCCCCCAATAATGACACGATTTCGGTAAAGATTCTTGAGGCCATGAAGATCCCGAAGGTTAGGGCCTGATACTGGTAATGCTGACCCTCCCCAATCACTACTGCTACTCACAAGAACCTCTGGTGACCTGAAAAAATTTGAACATGGTAATAAGCGTCTCTCAGGTCTATCACCGCCATCCAGCAGTTGGGGGTTAACAATTTCACTGCTGACTGCACTGTCCATCCGGAATTTCTTGTAAGACAGATATTGATTTAACTTCTTTAGATTTATTATGGTTCTGTAGGAGCCATCGGTTTTCCTTGCCAAGAACAAATGGGAATAAAACCCCTGCTTATCCGCTTCCTGGGGAACTGGAATCAGCACCCCTTTCAAGATCAGGCTCTTCACTTCCAATTCCAGAGCTGATTGAGAGGTTACGGAAGTCTGAGTTCCAGGATCCAAGGGCTTAATTAAATTTTCTTCCAGGTCATGGATGCTGGGTCTTGGATTTTTATTACAGGCTGAGTTGCTAAATAAGAACCCCTTTTGTTTCTTGTTGGCTTCTGCCCAGCTGTTATCTCTGGACTTGGCAAATCTCTGTTTATCTTCCAAAGGGACGAAAGGACCTTTGTGTACGATAAGAGGAAGGCACAGGAAAATGTCTCTCTTTATCTGCTGCCTTAGCTAGGATGTCATCTAAGGGTGATCCAAAGAGACATTCACCGACACAGGGAAAATTGCACAACTGGATCTTAGACACTACACCACCTTTCCCTTCAGCCATATAGCCCTTTTGGCAGAGTTGGTCAGGGCAAGGGAGTGACCTGATAATGTTAAAGCGTCTACCAAAAAATCCACTGCTTTCATAATAGTCGGCAGGGCTGACAGAATCTGCTCTCTCGGGCTTTATTCCTTTAAATGATTTTCCAGCTCTCCTAGCAAGATCATAAGGGATCTTGCAGTACAGTTAGCCGCTATATTGGGCTTGAGGGAAGCTCCTACTGACTCCCAGGAACGTCCATAGAAGCTTTCTTTTTTAAGGGAACCCTCAGGGTACCCATGTCCTTGAAAGGCAGTGCTGATTTCCTAGAGGCTCTGGCTATAGCAATATCAGTTTTTGGTACATTATCCCAAGAAGAGCAAGCTCCCTCTTCGGCAAATACTTCCGCTTAACTCCTCTAGGGATAAAACCCTTCTTGTCCAGCTTTTTCCATTCTCTCTTAATAAGCGATGTAATATTTTTATGGACCGGAAAGTGTCTTCTTTGACGAATCTCCAAGCCTCCAAACGTAATGTCCTGCATAGAACTGGAGGGTCTAGAGTCCTCAATCCCCATAGTCGCTCGTATGGCTTTGAGCAAATTGTCAGTGTCCTCTACCGAAAAGCACAACTGTCTTCCTCTTTCAAAGTCCGATATGGAAAAAGAAGAGGCATCATCAAATAACCTTGAAAGGATTCCCCATGAGAAGAGGAGTCATGGCCCCGGGTAGAGGAACTGGTCTAGCTTTTCATATGGCACATTCTTTATTCTTAGATTTCGGCAAGGCCTTCTTTGGTCTATCCTACAAAGCCAGAGGGATGCTAATTAATCAAGAATAAATAATAAAGGGTTGGCACGCAGCCACTTACATCCCTTAAAGTACCGAGGAAGGTGGAGGTGGACCTTCATCTTGCCCTCCTTCTTGGGGTCTTCCTCTTGCCAGCGGCTGTGGCTGCTGGGACTGTAGCTGCTTCTGCTGGAGCTGTTGCTGGTCTTCCATACTGTACAGAAGTCTTCACAATCCAGCGATGGCCAGGAGCCTGATCAGTAGCAACTCAACCGTTCCTCAACCTTCATTATATGGCCATTCTGCCGTTTAAGCCATGTCCTTCCACCTGAAGCCACGCCCATTACTTCCAGTTAATCCGGCACTTCATGTGTTTTTCCCTGCAGGCCTGGTAATTGGAACCCCCACGCCCGGAACTCCAGCAGCACATAGCTGGGGGGACGGCACCAACTCCAGACCGGGACACTGCTGACAGCTGCCTATGGAAGGAGAGACGCAACCGGTACCAGGACCAACTCTTCCTATGCCATCAGGTAAGCCTGCCCAAAGCAGGCACAAAGGTCTCCCTCCAGGGACCGGAAACAACTGAGGGGTAGGAGAGGCTCCACCTTTTTGTACCGTAGGTTTCTTGTGCCTGGGGGCATATCCTCTCTCTTGGTGCTGTAGTGGATAATGGGGAAAAAAAGAAGCAGAGGTATATCTAGATATATGTATTCTGATTTTACCATAGTTGTGAATAGAGACTGGATATTAGATATATAATGGGAATATTCTACAACAATTACTATAAGCACCTATTATTTTAATTAAGGATAATTTGTACAATTCACTTGAAGAATATCTAGATAAAGATTATGTGCAAAGAGTGGTTTAAGAGCAAAATACAAATATCTGCCATGGGACCAATGCTATTTAATGCATTTATAAATCACATAACTATTGAAGTGAAGTACTTAGCCTGTGTATGTTGCTGACACCAAGCAGTGTTCCGCAATAGAGTCAACAGGACGCATTCCCTCAATAGCTGACTTGAGCAAGTTAGGAGATTTGGCAGAAAACTGCCAAATAAAGAATCTGTTTTGACACAATTTTATATGAGTAGGAATAAAAAAAAAAAAAAAAGCATTGTAGGAGAGCGGCCAGCAACATTGAGGCAGTAGTAATAATTTGTTGGTTCTTTATTATATGACAATGCTGCTAACCGAATAATTCAGAGCACAAGCATGCAGATCCAGAAGGCAACTATGTGAACTGACAGTTTCTCTGAGCATACAAAATATATACATATAGAGTGGGGAAAAAAAGTATTTAGTCAGCCGCCAATTTTCAGTTCATCTCAATACTTTGTTATATATCCTTTGTTGGCAATGAGAGAGGTCAAACGTTTTCTGTAAGTCTTCACAAGGTTGGCTCACACTGTTGCTGGTATGTTGGCCCATTCCGCCATGCAGATCTCCTCTAGATCAGTGATGTTTTGAGGATGTCGCTGGATAACACGGACTTTCAACTCCCTCCAAAGGTTTTCTATGGGGTTGAGATCTGGAGACTGGCTAGGCCACTCCAGGACCTTGAAATGCTTCTTACGAAGCCACTCCTTCGTTGCCCTGGCGGTGTGCTTGGGATCATTGTCATTCTGAAAGACCCAGCCACGTTTCATCTTCAATGCCTTTGCTGATGGAAGGAGGTTTGCACTCAAAATCTCACGATACATGGCCCCATTCATTCTTTCATGTACACGGATCAGTCATCCTGGTCCCTTTGCAGAGAAACATCCCCAAAGCATGATGTTGCCACCCCCATGCTTCACAGTAGGTATGGTGTTCTTTGGATGCAACTCAGCATTCACTCTCCTCCAAACACAACGAGTTGTGTTTCTACCAAACAGTTCTACTTTGGTTTCATCTGACCATATGACATTCTCCCAATACTCTTCTGGAACATCCAAATGCTCTCTAGCAAACTTCAGACGGGCCCGGATATGTACTGGCTTAAGCAGGGAAGCACGTGTGGAACTGTAGGATCTGAGTCCCTGGCGGCATAGCGTATTACTGACAGTAGCCTTTGTTACGTTAGTCCCAGCTTTCTGCAGGTCATTCACTAGGTCCCCCCGTGTGGTTCTGGGATTTTTGCTCACCGTTCTTGTGATCATTTTGACATTTTGAGATCTTGCATGGAGCCCCTGATCGAGGGAGATTATCAGTGGTCTTGTATGTCTTCCATTTTCTAATTATTGCTCCCACAGTTGATTTCTTCACACCAAGCTGCTTGCCTATTGCAGATTCAGTCTTCCCAGCCTGGTACAGGTCTACAATTTTGTTTCTGGTGTCCTTCCAAAGCTCTTTGGTCTTCACCATAGTGGAATTTGGAATGTGACTGTTTGAGGTTGTGGACAGGTGTCTTTTATACTGATAACAATGTCAAACAGGTGCCATTACTACAGGTAATGAGTAGAGGATAGAGGAGTCTCTTAAAGAAGAAGTTACAGGTCTGTGAGAGCCAGAAATCTTGCTTGTTTGTAGGTGACCAAATACTTATTTTCCACCATAATTGTGCCCCTTATGTATAATAGTTCCTCCATTATAAATACTAGCCCCCTTATATTTAATAGTTCCCCCACTATAAATATTAGCCTCCCTATAAATAATAGTTTGCCCCCTTAGCAGGTAATCCCTTTCCCTTACCAGAAAACAATAAATCTTTTACTTGCCTTACCTCGCTCCCACGATGAGCGGAGGAGCCGAAGATTCTCCCTGTAGTAGTAACACAGGTGGTGTGATGCAGTGATGTCATCATGCCACCTGCGCTGTGACATCCTGTGCGTTACCGCCGGTCGTCTATGGCAGAGCAGGGACTTTTCAGCTTTCTGCTCTGTCATAGAATTAAGCAGTATTGGTGTACACAGCATGCTGATACACCTGTGAAGCGCCCAGGATTCAAGCCATCAGGCTAAAAGCCTGATGCTCCGGATCCCGGTAGCCCCTTTGGGGATGGGGGCCCTGGGCAATTGTCAGTTTGCCCCCCCTCCCCCCTAATGCTGGCCCTATCTGATGTCGTAGGCATTCCTACCGGTGACCCCCCTCCAAGTGAAAATTATCCCCCAGGTATGTTCCCCGCCGTCCCCATACCTTTATTGTTGCAGGACAGCTCCTGCACTGCAAGATCACAGGAGCTGTCCTGTTCCTATGACAGCTTTGAACCCTGAAAGTCTCGAAATGCATAGGAATTTATCAGGATCACTGGACCGATGGATATACATTTTTTTAATATGAAGATTATGGCTAAGGCCCCACATGGCGTCCCGCAGTAAAAAAGCGCTGCGGGAAAAACCGCGGCGGGAATGCATCGTGGTTGTACTTCGCGCAACAGGGTGTAATAATACTGACAGCTAACACCCTGCTCCATATCCCCCGGTCGGAACTGAGTTCCGATTGGAGGTTTTAACCCCTTGGATGCTGCAGTCGGGGGGTGCCGATATCTATAATCTGCAGCCCGGGGTCTGCCCAGTGACCCCAGGCTGCCTGGAGACCCCACTACCTGGTTGATCCTGCCGAAACCTGCGGAAGTGAGCGCTATGCGTCTGCATAGCCTCACTTCCTGTATAGACTGCTAGACACTTGCATGCTCGTGTCTTGCAGTCTAAAGTGCTGAGCCAGCAATCAAAGCATTGCTGGCTCAGGTGTCCTAATGGGACACATGAAAAAATTTAAAAAAAGTGAAAAAAAATAAAGTATTTGAAAAAAATTAAGAAAAGAATAAAGCCCCAAAAATTCCCTTTTCCTATATAAAATGATTTATATAAAAAAAAACCTAAAAATTAATAAAAACAATACATATTTGGTATCGCAGCGTCCGTAACAACCTGTACAATAAAACTGAACTGAATTTAACGTACACGGTGAACGTCGGGGGAAAAAAAAACTCGACAAAAGTAATGATTTTTTGCCATCTTACCTTACAAAATATGCCATAAAAAGTGATCAAAAAGTCATATGTACCCCAAAACAGTCCCAATAAAAAGCACAGGTTGTCCCGCAAAAAAATAAGCCCTAAACCAACTCTGTAAACTGTAAAATAAAAATGTTACGCATCTCAGAAGATGACGATGCAAAAACAATTAATTTATGTCCCCAAATGGGTTTTTGTTCTGCAAAATTAGTATCACATAAAAAAAACTATATAAATTAGGTATCGCTGTAATCGTACCGACCCTTAGAATAAAAGTAACATGTTACTTATGCTTTATGCTGCATGGTGAAAAATTTCAAAGGTAAAACGCAGTGCCAGAATTGATGGGGTTTTTTTTAATCCAACAAGAAAGAGTTAATAAAATTTATTCAATAAGTTATAGGCGCCCAAAGATGATGTCATTACAAAATACATCTCACCCCGCAAACAACAAGCCCTCATATGGCTACATCACCAGAGAAATAAAGAAAATATAGCTTGTACAATGTGAAGACAAAAACCCCAAAAATCGGCAAATCATTAGAACATAACTGGCTGCGTCAGGAAGGGAATGTATAAGTTGTGCGAGCGTATATTAGGGGACACACCAGATTTAGAGCTTATGAGGGAAAATAAACCAGAAGTGACCTCCCCAATAATAGGAACTACTGGGGAAATAGTAGGGAATTTGGTGTTCCCAATGTACTCTGCACAGCTTACCTATTCACTTTTCCCCATCCGCTGTGTATTCACGTCTGGGATACTAATGCTTACTACACCCCTTGATAAATTCTTTGAGGGGTGCAGTTTTCAAAATGGGGTCACTCCTTTGGGGAATCCACTGTTATGGTACCTTACAGGCTCTGCAAACATGACATGGCGTCCAGATACCAAACATCTGAATCTGCACTCCAAAAGCCACATAGCGCTCCTTCTCTTCTGCTCCCTGCTGTGTGCCCAAACTGCAGTTTATGCCCACATGTATGACACTGGTGTACTCAGGGTAACGTACTTAATGTCATATGTGGGTATAAACTGCTGTATGGACACAGCTGGGCACAGAGTGGAAGGAGCGCTATTTGTTTTTTGGAGCACAGGCTTGGACGGTTTGGTTTTTGGACGCCATTGCGCTTTTGCAGAGCTGAAACGCCAGTAAAGTGGAATCTCCTGACATGTGACGCCATTTTGGAAACTACACCCCTGAAGGAATTTATCCGGGGTACAGTGAGCATTTTTAACCCCCAAGTGTTGCTATAATTTATTATCCATAATTGAATACGCAGCTGATTGTGAAAGGAAATTTTTCCAGGAATACATCATTTCAGTGTGTAATATGCTGTTCCCGGCTTGTATCAGAGATGAACGCTCCAAAAGCTGTTGTGCCCAGGATCCCCGCTTAACAGTTTTTGGAGTGTGTGTCTGTGCAGACATAAGCTGGGCACAACATATCGGGCACTGAAATGGCGTATCTCTGGAAAAATGTTATTTTTAACTTTTCATTATCTTCTGCACATTCATTTCTGAAAATTAAAAGAATGCAACACTTAAGGGTTAATAATGCTCGCTACACAACTTGATAAATCACTTGAAGGGTGTAGTTTCCAAAATGGGGTCACAAGTCTGCGGATTCCACTTTACTGGCAATTCTTGGGCTCTGCAAAAGTGACATGGTGTCCATAAACCAAACTGTGCTCTAAAAACCAAAATAGCGCTCCTTCCCTTCTGTGCCCGGCTGTTCCCAAACAGCAGTTTATACCTACATATGGCATTAAGTACGTTATCCTGGGTACACCAGTGTCATACATGTGGGCATAAACTACCATTTGGGCACACAGCAGGGTGCAGATGTGAAGGAGCACTATGTACTTTTGGAGCTCAGATTTAGATTGTTGGTTTTTGGACGCCATGTCACATTTGCAGAGACCCTAAAATCGCCCCTACAAAATGGGGGTCACTTCTTGGGGAGTTCCAGTTTACTGGCACCTCCAGGGCTCTGCAAAAATAACATGGCGACCAGAAAGTCCCTCTAAATCTGTACTCCAAAAGCTAAAAAAAACACAGTGCTCCTTCCTTTCTGAGCCCTGCTGTGTTCCCAAGCAGTAGTTTACACCCACATATATAATTTTTTTTCCCCCCCGGGATAGCCCACTTAATAGTTTTAAGAGTTCATGTCTCTGATGCCACAAAGTGGCCGCAACGTATTCTGAAATTGGATATTTCTTCAAAAACTTCAATTTTCACTTTGTACATTAATTTTTGGGAAGCATTTTTAGGCTCAAAATGATAATACCCCTTGATACATTCCTTGAGGGGTGTAGTTTCTAAAATGGGGTACTTTTTGAGGGGTTTCCATTATATTGGTACTTTAGGGGCTCTGCAAATGCGACATGGCACCCTAAAACTATTCCAGCAAAATCTGCCCTCCAAAAGCTAAATAGCGCTCTTTCCATTCTGAGCCCCACCATGTACCCATGCAGCAGATTACAACTACATATGGGGCATTTCTGTGTTCAGGAGAAATTGTGTAACAAACTTTGGGGTGCTTTTTTTCTCCTTTGTCCTCTTGTGAAAATGAAAAATTTGGAGCTAAATTGACAGTTTATTGGAAAAAAAAGTAATTTTTCATTTTCATGTCCGAATGTTAATAAAATCTGTGAAACAGCTGTGGGTTCAAAATGCTCACTATACTCCTTGACATGTTCTGTGAGGGGTGTGGTTCCCAAAATGGGGTCACTTTTAGGGGGTTTCCACTGTTTTGGTACTTTGGGGGCTCTGCAAATGCAACATGGCACCTGAAAACTATTCCAGCAAAATCTGCCCTACAAAAGCAAAATAGCGCTCTTTCCATTCCGAGCCCTGCCATGTACCCATTCAGCAGTTTACGACCACATATGGGACATTGCTGTGTTCAGGAGAAATTGTTTAACAAACTATGGGGTCCTTTTTCTCCTTTAACCCCTTGTGAAAATGAAAACTTTGGGGATAAAGTGACATTTTAGTAATTTTTCTTTTATACATCCCAATGTTAGTAAAATCTGTGAAACAGCTGTGGGGTCAAAATGCTCACTATACTCCTTGATGAATTCTGTGAGGGGTGTGGTTTCCAAAATGGGGTCACTTTTAGGGGGTTTCCATTGCTTTGGTACTTTGGGGGCTCTGCAAATGCAACATGGCACCTGAAAACTATTCCAGCAAAATCTGCTTTTCAAATGTCCAGTGTCGCTCCTTCCCTTCTGTTTACTGCCGAATGCCCAAACATCAGTTTACACCCACATGTGGGGTATTTCTGTGCTCTGAAGAAATTGTATAATAAACTGGGAGATGCATTTTCTCCTTTAACCATTTGTGAATGTGTTAAATTTAGGGCTAAATGAAGGAATTAGTGGAAAAAAATGAAATGTCTAAATTTCACCTCGATATCGTTTTAATTCTTGTGAAATGCTTAAAGGGTTAACAAACTTCCCAAATACTGTTTTGAATTATTTCAGGGGTGCAGTTTTGAAAATGGGGTCATTTATGAGGGGTTTCTAATATATAGGCCTTTATAATCCTCTTCAGAACTGAATTGGTCCCTAAAATATTAGTTTGGGAAATTTTCTTGTAAATCTGCAAAATCGCTGTTACATTTGTAAGCCTTCTAACATCCAAAGTAAATTAAAGGACGATTAAAAGATGATGTCAATATAAATCAGATATATGATAGATAATATTTATTAATGTATTTGGGTGGCATGACTATCTGTCTGAAAAGCAGAGA
This sequence comes from Leptodactylus fallax, assembly GCA_947044405.1. Lineage (NCBI taxonomy): Eukaryota > Metazoa > Chordata > Amphibia > Anura > Leptodactylidae > Leptodactylus > Leptodactylus fallax. The sequence continues at coordinate 6,352,234 of CAMRHE010000041.1, forward strand.
ATTTCACATTTTGAAAATTGCGATTTTTTTCCAAATTTCCATCAAATATCCTATTTTTTTTTTATAAATAAATACAAAAATATTGATTAATGTTTACCACTAACATGAAGTACAACGTGTCACGAGAAAACAATCTCAAATTCACTTGTGTAAGTTAAAGCGTCTCAAAGTTCTTGCCACATAAAGTGACACATGTCAGTTTTGAAAAACAAGGCCTGGTCCTTATCGCACTTTTGGGCTGTGTCCTTAAGGGGTTAATGCAAATTGGGCATGGGAATCTGTCAGGGCAATTTGGGACACTAAACCACCCTCACGTCCATATGAATCTGGGGTTTAGTGTCCCAAATCACCCTATTATAACGCAATCCATGGCCACATTAAAAATAAAAAAGCTTTATACTCTCCCTGCCGCTGTACTCCCCGCGCCTGCGCAGTTCTTCAATGAAACCAGAGGAGTACAACTCAGCTTCAGTACGCATGCCCCGTACCTCCGGCAATTGTGCAGTGAATTCGGGGTGTCCATCTTCGGCTTCACTGAAGAACAGCGCAGGCTTGGGGAAGGCGTGCCAACAAAGAAGCTCATGAATAAGCCGGACTGTTGGCCAAACAGCACTCATCGGACCCTTCTCTAGGTAATTATAAAGGACCTGTGGGTGGTTTAGTGTCCCAGATTGACCTGACAGATTGCCTTTAAAGTTATATTTTATTTTAATCATAATTTTTTGTTTTGGTGCTGATCATTTTTACTCGGATGTATTGACTACTTTCTGGCCCCTGGGTCCGGGCTTTACCTGTTTGTTTCATGCATCTTAATTCAGAGGCATGGATTTCTGATCTGGACATTGTTGGTGAGCTGTATACTTTTTTTTTTTTTTTGTCTTGTTCCTATGACAGCTTCTAGCCCTATGAAGGCTCGCAGGCCCGTCATAGGAATATAGCTATTGAATATGCAGTTGTATTGTAGTCTATCGGAATTTGCAATCAAACAAACGATTGTAGGTTCAAGCCCCCAGGGGAACTAATAAAAATAAATAAATAAATATAAAAAAAATATAAGAAACTAAAAGTTCAAATCACCCCCCCTTCTCTAGATTTAAAATAAAGGTAAAAAAGCAAAAACAAACAAACGAACTATACAGTACAGACCAAAAGTTTGGACACACCTTCTCATTCCAAGAGTTTTCTGTATTTTCATGACTATAAAAATTGTAGATTCACACTGAAGGCATCAAAACTATGAATTAACACATGTGGAATTATATACTTAACAAAAAAGTGTGAAACAACTGAAAATATGTCTTATATTCTAGGTTCTTCAAAGTAGCCACCTTTTGCTTTGATTACTGCTTTGCACACTCTTGGCATTCTTTTGATGAGCTTCAAGAGGTAGTCACCTGAAATGGTTTTCACTTCACAGATGTGCCCTGTCAGGTTTTGATAAGTGGGATTTCTTGCCTTATAAATGGGGTTGGGACCATCAGTTGTGTTGTTCAGAAGTCAGGTGGATACACAGGTGATAGTCCTACTGAATGGAGTGTTAGAATTTGTATTATGGCAAGAAAAAAGCAGCTAAGTAAAGAAAAACGAGTGGCCATCATTACTTTAAGAAATGAAGGTCAGTCAGTCTGAAAAATTGGGGAAACTTTGAAAGTGTCCCCAAGTGCAGTGGCCAAAACCATCAAGCGCTACAAAGAAACTGGCTCACATGAGGACCGCCCCAGGAAAGGAAGACCAAGAGTCACCTCTGCTGCGGAGGATAAGTTCATCCGAGTCACCAGCCTCAGAAATCGCAGGTTAACAGCAGCTCAGATTAGAGACCAGGTCAATGCCACACAGAGTTCTAGCAGCAGACACATCTCTACAACAACAGTTGACAGGGGACTGTGTGCAGCAGGCCTTCATGGTAAAATAGCTGCTAGGAAACCACTGCTAAGGACAGGCAACAAGCAGAAGAGACTTGTTTGGGCTAAAGAACACAAGGAATGGACATTAGACCTGTGGAAATCTGTGCTTTGGTCTGATGAGTCCAAATTTGAGATCTTTGGTTCCAACCACCGTGTCTTTGTGTGACGCAGAAAAGGTGAACGAATGGACTCTACATGCCTGGTTCCCACCGTGAAGCATGGAGGAGGAGGTGTGATGGTGTGGGGGTGCTTTGCTGGTGACACTGTTGGGGATTTATTCAAAATTGAAGGAATACTGAACCAGCATGGTTACCACAGCATCTTGCAGCGGCATGCTATTCCATCCGGTTTGCGTTTAGTTGTACCATCATTTATTTTTCAACAGGACAATGACCCCAAACACACCTCCAGGCTGTGTAAGGGCTATTTGACCAAGAAGGAGAGTGATGGGGTGCTACGCCAGATGACCTGGCCTCCACAGTCACCAGACCTGAACCCAATGGAGATGGTTTTGGGTGAGCTGAACCGCAGAGTGAAGGCAAAAGGGCCAACAAGTGCTAAGCATCTCTGGGAACTCCTTCAAGACTGTTGGAAGACCATTTCAGGTGACTACCTCTTGAAGCTCATCAAGAGAATGTCAAGAGTGTGCAAAGCAGTAATCAAAGCAAAAGGTGGCTACTTTGAAGAACCTAGAATATAAGACATATTTTCAGTTGTTTCACACTTTTTTGTTAAGTATATAATTCCACATGTGTTAATTCATAGTTTTGATGCCTTCAGTGTGAATCTACAATTTTTATAGTCATGAAAATACAGAAAACTCTTGGAATGAGAAGGTGTGTCCAAACTTTTGGTCTGTACTGTACATCCCCACATCCGAAAATGCCTGGTCTACAAACATATAAAAATATTTTTCCCATACAGCGAAAAAGAGCCTAACTGAAGTATTTCTGCCATTTCTCATAAAAATTAGAATAAAAAGTGATCAAAACAGAAATCAGACATTCCCTTTAAAAAAACAAACAAACAAACAAAAAAAAACTATATTAATTTGGTGTCCCTGGAATCGTACCCATAGAATACAGGTGACATGTCATTTTGGCTGCACAAATGAATGCTGTAAAAACAAAGCCTGTAAGAAAATCGCAAAAATGCAGTTTTTCTACAATTCCACCCCATTCTGAATTTTTTTTCCAGCTTCCCAGTACATTATACAATATATTAAATGGTACCATTACAAAGTGCAATTTGTCCCGCAAACATTAAGCCCTCATATGCCTCTGTAAACGAAAAAATATTAAAGTTATGGGGTTTGGAAGACTAGGAGTCAAAAACGAAAATCAAAAAACGTCTGACGCGAGAAGGGGTTAAGGGAGGAATGATTATAAACTACAAGCAACTAAGACATTGCTTAGAATGAAGATTTTCAAGAAATCTGATACACACATTAAATTTTATTTAATTTTAGTAACACATTATCACCGTATCAGTGTTACTAACCCACAGAATACAGGTAACATGTCATTTTTACAACATAGTGAATGCCATAAAAATTAAACCCATAAAAAATTTGCACAAATTCGTTTTTTTGTTTTTTTTTTCCAATTCCGCCTCATTTTGAATTGTTTTTCCAGTTTCCCGGTACATTGCCCAGGATATTGAATGTTGCCAATACAAAGTACAGTTTGTTCCGCAAACAATAAGCCATCATGTGAACTGAAAAATGAAAAAATGATGGCTCTTGGAATGTGGGGAATAAAAAAATGGAAATTCAAAAACGAAAGTTGGCTCAGTCCTTAAGGGGATAAAGAAGTTTTCTGGCCCCAAATGCATTTTTCATATGTCCTATCATCATGTATAGCAATTTACAGGTCTCTCAGTGTATGTTTATTCTATGATAACTTAGTTTTTTAGGTGGCAAGAAAAGGTTGCGCAGCTTTTTAGCCATATGGGGCTGATCAGTCTGTGGATGCCCAATTTGGGATTGGATGCTATTATGGCTGTCCGATCTGTCAACAGATTTCATAACAAGTTGGTTCTAATGAAACTTACAATTCATCTGTTTACTTCAGGGTTATACAGTCATATGAAAAAGTTTGGGCACCCCTATTAATCTTAATCATTTTTAGTTCTAAATATTTGGGTGTTTGCAACAGCCATTTCAATTTGATATATCTAATAACTGATGGATACAGTAATATTTCAGGATTGAAATGAGGTTTATTGTACTAACAGAAAATGTGTAATATGCATTAAACCAAAATTTGACCGGTGCAAAAATTTGGGTACCCTTATCATTTTATTGATTTGAATACTCCTAACTACTTTTTACTGACTTACTGAAGCACACAATTGGTTTTGTAACCTCACTGAGCTTTGAACTTCATAGCCAGGTGTATCCAATCATGAGAAAAGGTATTTAAGGTGGCCAATTGCAAGTTGTTCTCCTATTTGAATCTCCTCTGAAGAGTGGCATCATGGGCTCCTCAAAACTACTCTCAAATGATCTGAAAACAAAGATTGTTCAACATAGTTGTTCAGGGGAAGGATACAAAAAGTTGTCTCAGAGATTTAACCTGTCAGTTTCCACTGTGAGGAACATAGTAAGGAAATGGAAGACCACAGGGACAGTTCTTGTTAAGCCCAGAAGTGGCAGGCCAAGAAAAATATCAGAAAGGCAGAGAAGAAGAATGGTGAGAACAGTCAAGGACAATCCACAGACCACCTCCAAAGAGCTGCAGCATCATCTTGCTGCAGATGGTGTCACTGTGCATCGGTCAACAATACAGCACACTTTGCACAAGGAGAAGCTGTATGGGAGAGTGATGCGAAAGAAGCCGTTTCTGAAAGCACGCCACAAACAGAGTCGCCTGAGGTATGCAAAAGCACATTTGGACAAGCCAGCTTCATTTTGGAAGAATTTCCTGTGGACTGATGAAACAAAGATTGAGTTGTTTGGTCATACAAAAAGGCGTTATGCATGGCGTCCAAAAAACACAGCATTCCAAGAAAAACACTTGCTACCCACTGTAAAATTTGGTGGAGGTTCCATCATGCTTTGGGGCGGTGTGGCCAATGCCGGCACCGGGAATCTTGTTAAAGTTGAGGGTCGCATGGATTCAACTCAGTATCAGCAGATTCTTGAGAATAATGTACAAGAATCAGTGACGAATTTGAAGTTACGCCGGGGATGGATATTTCAGCAAGACAATGATCCAAAACACAGCTCCCCAAATCTACTCAGGCATTCATGCAGAGGAACAATTACAATGTTCTGGAATGGCCATCCCAGTCCCCAGACCTGAATATCATTGAACATCTGTGGGATAATTTGAAGCGGGCTGTCCATGCTCGGCGACCATCAAACTTAACTGAACTGGAATTGTTTTGTAAAGAGGAATGGTCAAAAATACCTTCATCCAGGATCCAGGAACTGATTAAAAGCTACAGGAAGCGACTAGAGGCTGTTATTTTTGCAAAAGGAGGATCTACTAAATATTAATGTCACTTTTCTGTTGAGGTGCCCATACTTTTGCACCGGTCAAATTTTGGTTTAATGCATATTGCACATTTTCTGTTAGTACAATAAACCTCATTTCAATCCTGAAATATTACTGTGTCCATCAGTTATTAGATATATCAAATTGAAATGGCTGTTGCAAACACCCAAATATTTAGAACTAAAAATGATTAAGATTAATAGGGGTGCCCAAACTTTTTCATATGACTGTATTTCAGCACCAATTTGTGACCAGCGAAAACAGGAATAATGAACCTAGAGGCATTGTTCTCAGCCAGTTACATTTGGTCTAGATACAGACTGCATTATGTTGTCCTCTGTCACACTGACCAAGCCTATTTGTAGCAGATGCACAAACATCACATGGTGTTTAATGATGGCCATAATTTATTTCCCGAATAATCTGACCAGAGCTGAAGCTTAAAGTTTTTAGTCTGAATGTGGACTTTCATCTAGTAGAGAGGGAATAGTTTGGAAAAATGGTATACCTCCTATTACAAGAGTGTAATTTAGTAACAGTGAAGTGATGTTAAAGGGCATTTTCAGTAGATAAAACAAAACAATAGTTACAAATAGAGAGCGAGAAAATGACATTGTGCTTTATAATGTTTCTTTTAAATGCTGTCTTATTAAAAATGATCATGGTGACTACTAGTAAGAATTATCATTGTAATATACTAACATTTTAATGTACTGTATCATCTCAGAATCTGAATGGGCGAGGAAAAGGTATTGTGATGATTAGATACACACGTGGACAAAATTGTTGGTACCCCTCGTTTAATGAAAGAAAAACCCACAATGGTCACAGAAATAACTTGAATCTCACAAAAGTAATAATATATGAAAATTCTATGAAAATGAACAAATGAAAGTCAGACATTGCTTTTCAACCATGCTTCAACAGAATTTAAAAAAAAAGAAAACTCATGAAACAGGCCTGGACAGAAATGATGGTATCCTTAACTTAATATTTTGTTGCACAACCTTTTGAGGCAATCAGACAATTCCTGTAACTGTCAGTGAGACTTCTGCACCTCTCAACAGGTATTTTGGCCCACTCCTCATGAACAAACTGCTCCAGTTGTCTTGGGTTTGAAGGGTGCCTTTTCCAGACGGCATGTTTCAGCTCCTTCCAAAGATGCTCAATAGGATTTAGGTCAGCGCTCATAAAAGTCCCTGCATCACTGCAATCAAACGATTCCTGTAACTGTCAATGAGACTTCTGCACCTCTCAACAGGTACAGTGGGGAAAAAAAGTATTTAGTCAGCCACCAATTATGCAAATTCTCTCACTTAAAAAGATAAGAGAAGTCTGTAATTGACATCATAGGTTGACTTCAACTATGAGAGACAAAATGAGAAAACATATCAAGAAAATGACATTGTCTGATTTTTTAAGAATTTATTTGCAAATTATGGTGGAAAATAAGTATTTGGTCACCCAAAAACAAGCAAGATTTCTGGCTCTCACAGACCTGTAACTTCTTTAAGAGGCTCCTCTGTCCTCCACTCATTAACTGTAGTAATGGCACCTGTTTGACATTGTTATCAGTATAAAAGACACCTGTCCACAACCTCAAACAGTCACACTCCAAACTCCACTATGGTGAAGACCAAAGAGCTGTGGAAGGACACCAGAAACAAAATTGTAGACCTGCACCAGGCTGGGAAGACTGAATCTGCAATAGGCAAGCAGCTTGGTGTGAACAAATCAACTGTGGGAGCAATAATTAGATAATGGAAGACATACAAGACCACTGATAATCTCCCTCGATCATGGGCTCCATGCAAGATCTCACCCTGTGGGGACAAAATGATCACAAGAACGGTGAGAAAAAAATCCCAGAACCACATGGGGGAACCAAGTCAGTGACCTGCAGAAAGCTGGGACTAACGTAACAAAGGCTACTGTCAGTAACACACTACGCCTCCAGGGACGCAGATCCTGCAGTGCCAGACGTGTCCCTCTGCTTAAGCCAGTACATATTCGGGCACATCTGAAGTTTGCTAGAGAGCATTTGGATGTTCCAGAAGAGTATTGGGAGAATGTCATATGGTCAGATGAACTGTTTGAGTAGAACTGTTTGGTAGAAACACAACTGGTTGTGTTTGGAGGAGAGTGAATGCTGCGTTGCATCCAAAGAACACCATACCTACTGTGAAGCATGGGGGTGGCAACATCATGCTTTGGGGCTGTTTCTCTGCAAAGGGACCAGGACGACTGATCCGTGTACATGAAAGAATGAATGGGGCCATGTATCATGAGATTTTGAGTGCAAACCTCCTTCCATCAGCAAGGGCATTGAAGATGAAACGTGGCTGGGTCTTTCAGCATGACAATGATCCCAAGCACATCGCCAGGGCAACGAAGGAGTGGCTTCGTAAGAAGCATTTCAAAGTTCTGGAGTGTCCTAGCCAGTCTCCAGATCTCAACTCCATAGAAAACCTTTGGAGGGAGTTGAAAGTCCATGTTGCCCAGCGACAGCCCCAAACCATCACTGCTCTAGAGGAGATCTGCATGGAGGAATGGGCCAACATACCAGCAACAGTATGTGCCAACCTTGTGAAGACTTACAGAAAATGTTTGACCTCTGTCATTGTCAACAAAAGATATATAACAAAGTATTGAGATGAACTTTTGTTATTGACCAAATACTTATTTTCCACAATAATTTGCAAATAATTTCTTTAAAAATCAGAAAATGTGATTTTCTGGATTTGTTTTCTCATTTTGTCTGTCATAGTTGAGGTCTACCTATGATGTCAATTACAGGCCTGTCTCATCTTTTTAAGTTTGAGTACTTGCACAATTGGTGGCTGACTAAATACTTTTTTTCCCCACTGTATTTTGGCCCACTCCTCATGAGCAAACTGCTCCAGTTGTCTCAGGTTTGAAGGGTACCTTTTCCAGACGGCATGTTTCAGCTCCTTCCAAAGATGCTCAATAGGATTTAGGTCAGGGCTCATAAAAGCCACTTCAGAATAATCCAATGTTTTCCTCTTTGCCATTCTTGGGTGTTTTTAGCTGTGTGTTTTGGGTCATTATCCTGTTGCAAGACCCATGACCTGCGACTGAGACCAAGCTTTCTGACACTGGGCAGCACATTTCTCTCTAGAATCCCTTGATAGTCTTGAGATTTCATTGTACCCTGCACAGATTCAAGACACCCTGTCCCAGATGCAGCAAAGCAGCCCCAGAACATAACAGAGCCTCCTCCATGTTTCACAGTAGGGACAGTGTTCTTTTCAAGATATGCTTCATTTTTCCATCTGTGAACATAGAGCTGATGTGCCTTGCCAGAAATTTAGATTTTTGTCTCATCTGTCCATAGGACATTCTCCCAGAAGCTTTGTGGCTTGTCAACATGTAGTTTGGCAAATTACTTTTGTCAGATTCAAGTTATTTCTGTGACCATTGTGGGTTTTTCTTTCATTAAACGAGGGGTACCAACAATTTTGTCCACGTGTGTATATACACCAACCAACCATAACATGGAAACCTAATATTGGGTAGGTCCCCCTCGTGCTGCCAAAACAGTTCTGGCCTTTTTGAGGCATGGACTCCACAAAACCTCTGAAGGTGATTTAGCATGCAAGGTGGAGCCTCCATGGATCAGAGTTGTTTTTCTAGAACATTGGATTGGTTCTAAGGAATTGGAGACCAAGTCAACACTTTTAAGTCTTATGTTTTTGAAACCTACCATGAACAACTTTTTGCAGTGTGGCAGGATGCATTATTTTCCTGAAAGGGCCAATGCCCTGGCATATTGCTCACATGAAGGTATGCATCTGGTCTCCTGCTGGGAAAACTGTGGATCTAACTTTGACATGTACCACCCTGTACCTTCTTCCAACAGTGCTTCCAGGTGCCATCTATTTCCCAGCTAAGGAGGAAACACGCACCTGGCCATCCACATAATGTAGAGGAGAACATGATTCATCAAACCAGCCCACCATTGCTCTATGATCCAGTTTTTATTATCATTTGGCCATAGTAGGCATTTTCGGTGGTGGACTGGTGTCAGCATGAGCACACTGACCAGTTTGCTGCTACTAAACTCTATAACTAGCAAACTGTGATGCAATGTGTGTTGTGACACCCTTCTATTATAGTCAGCATTACTTTTTTAGCAGTTTGTGCTACATTAGCTCTTCTGCGGGATCCGACCAGATGGGCTAGCCTTTACTCCCCATGTACATCAGCAAGTCGTGGGTGCCCAAAACCAGAAAGTTTAATAATAAAATCATGGGATGATACATGTATTGATGAAAACATGTAACGGTTATATAGAATTCAGGCTACTGTGGTGCATTTTAGAGGTACTACCTGTGTAAAACTACCTCATTGTGGTACTGTGTATAAAGAAACGTGTATAGTCATATATATTTACCTCCTCCTCATTTTTAATCATTTGGGGGAAAAAATCCACAATATTGCAAGTGATAAAGCAAGTAACTTGAAAGTATCAGTTCAGCACCACTTTCACCCTATTGTACGTGACACAGTATGTTCTTAAGATTAGCATAGAGGATCAGGTTTTCACATGAAATGGTCCCACTAAGTTCTGATTTTTATATTTATGATCTGTTTTATGCACCAACTGTGTAGTTGATCTCCTCAGTTGTCAGTGCGTAAGAAGCATGTTTACATGTTCATATCTAACTCTTTCTAGGTAATAAAGGCTGTGGAGTGTGGATCATGTCATCAAGCCTTCCGCACATCAATAGTAACCAGATTGGTCACAATAGCATCTACGGAGTAGCTGTTTTTTGTCGGAAAGATGATGCCAGTGACTATCTTGCTAACCAGGCGGGAAATGAAAATTTTAATGATGAAGGAGAAGCAGCCACTTGGGAAAATGATTTAGATAGTGAAGATGATCGCTTCTCATCTCGAAGGCCAATAAATGTAGCACTTATTGAGTCCAACAGTATTAACCACAATGGAGGTAAATGTATATATTTTTCTGCTGCACAGTAATTTGCGACATGAAATAGTGGGCAAAAGGCAATTTCTTTAGGCATCTATGTCTCCTCATCTTACATAGCAAGCAGAGAAACTTGCTGATATTACGGAAAACACAAAAGTTTAAATTGCCCATTAGAAATGCACAGTAGAGCGGAATTTCATTTAAAGCGTAACTAAATTTTCGGATAACATTTGATTTTCTGGCAGAATTTGTGTCATTAATAAATTTTGTAATATACTTTATTAAATTTTGGCTGCAGCTGAATATAACTACCCCAGTCCCAGATGTGTTTTTAACCAGTGATATCTCTTATACAGGTAGAACTGTAACGTTTTATAATGCCCAAGATATAACTGTTTGAAGGTTTTTTTTTTTTTCCACACAGCGCTGTATTCAGTACACAGTGAGAAGCAGTCGACAGCTCTCAATAGAGAAGCAAGAGAAAGAATACAGAGATGCAGGATTTAACAGAAAAAAGCTAATAAGTTTCGTAATATACTTTATTAAATTTTAATGACACAAATAATACCATAAAATCAAAAGTCTGAAAGTTTAGTTACGCTTTAATAGTTGAGTATAGGCCATGTCTTTATTCTCCAGTTTCTTACTTTTTTTTTTTTTTTTTTTAAATATTGGGTAATCCCTAATATTTAGAATTTATCAGCCAACTTGGAAATGTAATTAAAGAGGACCTTTCAAGTCCTCATAAATGTGCGGTAATATATACTGCTAGAAAGTCGACAGTGCCCGCTCTTCTGATAGTGGGGTGCCAAAACTAATAGCATCGATATCTCCAGCACCAGGGCGCATACTGAGAAAGCTGACACTGTGTGCTGAATTTAGCGCACTGTTGGCTTTCTAGCGGTATATAATGCTGCACATCTATGACGATGTGAAAGGTCCCCTTTAAATGAAAATAACAGTCAGGACAAGCTAATAAGCTAGCAAACAATTGATAAACATTTAAAGGTAACCATTTAAATGTTAGCGCTGTATACACAGCTGTGTTGAGCTGCCGTAATGTGGCTCCCCTCTGACTCGGCGGTCACGTGATCTGTCAGGGATTAGAGATGGTTAGAGCTGCTGGGATCTAGTGGACCCAGATCAGCTCAGCCGTCATGGGCAGGAGGCTGCTTTTCTCCTGTAGCTGGGGCTAAGGTATCAGCCCCAGTTACAGGGTAAATCGCCCCCCCCCTAAACATCTACTATGATCTTATTTGGACACAATGTAAAAATAAAATAAATAGAAAAGTAAAAGATAAAAATTAAAGTAAAATCATTAAAAAAATAAATAAATAATACACCAATACCACACCCACATCACAGGTTATAGCCCCATCCCCGATGACACAATACAAAATAAAAATTACTGTAAAGGAGAGGAAAAACTATTTTAAAAAGTTTTTTAGTAGCACTTTGTGCTATTAAAAAAATAAATAAAAAATAAAAACCATGCAAAAATAAAAACAACATAAAAATAAAGCCCTATGTGTCACCGAAAAAAAAAGCAAAAATTAGTTGAATAACCCAAACGATAAAAATGTAATATCCCTCAAAACCGCACATAGGAAAAAAAAACGAAAATGTGTGTGGTCCTGGACCAGAGAAATTAGCCCGGTACTGAAGTGGTAATTAGTCATGGGGGTCAGGGTCAGCTTCAACTAGTCATTTGTCATCACACTAAATTATTCCCTATGTTTCAGACAGAGGTCTGACATTGAGAGACATGTCATTCACGCTGCACAGGGTGTGACTGCATGACTAGATGACGCTGCTTCCTGTCCCTTGTGACTAGTTAAGGTAAATTTGCATAAGGTTTTAAATGCTTATAACACGATTATTCTGTAAGAGAAACCTAAGTAAGGGGCACCATAGGAAAAGTCATTGTGGTGATGCTACACATGCTGGGACCAGTTTAGAGTGTTAAAGAGAGTTTACCACCACCACTTACACTGTCTGTTTTAGTAAGTATTTATATTCCCCATAAAATAATTATTTGGAGCATGGTTTCTTATTGTACTCCTAGGAATGTATAAATAAATTGACAACTTGGTGTTCTCATTCCCCTTGTGAAATGAGTTTGTTCTTTAACAGTCTGACGCTGGTAGCACTCATTGGTCAGTGACAGACAGCGTAGGGACAGACTGCTCCAAAGAACGCCCCTATTGTTTTCAGTGGGAAGCAGTGACAGGCGCTTCATTTATGAATGTTCAGAAAAAAATAAGTGTTGTGTCTGACGTCACCGCAGAATCACTTCTCCTTTCTATGAGGCTAATCCATGTTGGAAACCAGGCCCAGCCTCTGCTTTCTGCCATGGGTTTCACAGGGACATTTTTTAAATGGATTTTAGAGGCAGAAAACCACCTCAAAATCTACTCCAAAAACCTCCCTGTAAACATATCTTTAAGGTTATATGGCAAGATGCTCTAGAATTATTTCATGTACAATACAATTATTGACTGAGACAGATGTGTTGAGAGCTGATGGATACTTCTGTAACACTGATGTATAGAGTTACTAAGCACTAAACAAGATGGGCAACACATAAATAAAGCATAATCACTATATAAATGGAATGAGAAGACTATTTACACTGTACACACCTAGTCCTACTGTCAGCTGAGAAATGGATACAGTCAGTGGAGAACCTGTAATGGTGCCTCTACCTACCTTGTGTCATTTAGAATAGCGTTATATTTTATGTGGCAGAGAGTCCTGTAGCAACCGCTACTGCTGTACCCCTTATACTACTCTGGATACAGTTGTACCTAGTTTAGGCAATGTTCTGTAATGCTATGAATGTGCTGTCCTATAGGTTCTTCTGGTCCATCCTCTTTAGGATGAAATGAAATGCTAATACAAAATATACTGTGATTCATTTTTTTATGATGAATTCCCAGTCCTCTGTTCGTGGTCTTTAGTAAACTCCAGTGTATTGTGATTTAGGGCCACAACAAGTACTAGATTATTAAAGTCATTGTTATTATATATAGTGATAGAAATATCTCTGCTAATGATAAGAACAATGCCTGATTTCCAGTTTTTCCTTTTTGTTGCAGCTGCTGGGCTATACATTAAGAGCAGTGAAGCACTGAATATCATAGCTAATGCTGTACATGCCAACCATGACAGTGGAGTGGCTGTTTTTCAAAGTACTCAGTTGGTACGCATTGGAAATAACAGCATCTCCTGCAATAGACTGAGTGGTGTCCATGTGGAAACGGGCTGCAGAGTGGAGTTACGGGGAAATGGCATCTATGACAACAGAAGTCACGGCATTCTCTCCAAGGGAGATGGGACTATCATTGAGAATGATATTATAGGAAACCGTGGATGTGGGCTACAGCTCATACAGACTGCTGACATGAAGGTACAGTGGCTAGGATCAGCCACTTAAATCATGAATACAATTTAGGTTGTCACTGGGATTTTTAAGGTTCTTGAGTATGTTTCTCGCAAACCAAAAGGCTGTTTTCACACAACGATTTTTGTGTTGGTTAATTCATCAGTTTTTAAACAGAAATATTAAAAACTGATTAATTTAACTGATACATAGGCTTCAGTAGATAAACATGCATATGTATTTTATATTTTGCTGTCCTGTCAATTTTTTACTGGATAGGAAAAGTGTAGATGCACTTTTCTAAACCTGATTTCCTGCCTTATTAAGTGCCTGAATGCTATGCTGCTGATATGGTTTTAGTGTAAAAAACTACTACAATTAAAAAGTAATAACCATGCATGTATTGTTGTGTTTTATGGGAGTGGTTATACAGTGGGTACGGAAAGTATTCAGACCCCTTTAAATTTTTCACTCTTTGTTTCATTGCAGCCATTTGCTAAAAGCAAAAAAGTTCATTTTATTTCTCAGTAATGTACACTCAGGACCCCATCTTGACAGAAAAAAAACAGAAATGTAGATATTTTTGCAAATTTATTAAAAAAGAAAAACTGAAATATCACATGGTCATAAGTATTCAGACCCTTTGCTGTGACACTCATATTTAACTCACATGCTGTCCATTTCCTTCTGATCCTCCTTGAGATGGTTCTACTCCTTCATTGGAGTCCAGCTGTGTTTAATTAAAATGATTGGACTTGATTAGGAAAGGCACACACCTGTCTGTATAAGACCTCACAGTGCATGTCAGAGCAAATGAGAATCATGAGGTCAAAGGAACTGCCCAAGGAGCTCAGAGACAGAATTGTGGCAAGGCACAGATCTGGCCAAGGTTACAAAAGAATTTCTGCAGCACTCAAGGTTCCTAAGAGCACAGTGGCCTCCATAATCCTTAAATGGAAGTAGTTTGAGACGACCAGAACTCTTCCTAGACCTGACTGTCCAGCCAAACTGAGCAATCGTGGGAGAAGAGCCTTGGTGAGAGGTAAAGAAGAACCGAAAGATCTGTGGCTGAGCTCCAGAGATGCAGTAGGGAGATGGGAGAAAGTTCCACAAAGTCAACTATCACTGCAGCCCTCCACCAGTTGGGGCTTTATGGCAGAGTGGCCCGAAGGAAGCCTCTCCTCAGTGCAAGACATATGAAAGCCCGCATAGAGTTTACCAAATAACACATGAAGGACTCCCAGACTATGAGAAATAAGATTCTCTGGTCTGATGAGACGAAGATTGAACTTTTTGGTATTAATTCTAAGCAGTATGTGTGGAGAAAACCAGGTACTGCTCTTCACCTGCCCAATACAATCCCAACAGTGAAACATGGTGGCAGCATCATGCTATGGGGGTGTTTTTCAGCTGCAGGGACAGGACGACTGGTTGCAATTGAAGGAAAGATGAATGCGGCCAAGTACAGAGATATCCTGGAAGAAAACCTCTTCCAGAGTGCTCCGGACCTCAGACTGGGCCGAAGGTTCACCTTCCAACAAGACAATGACCCTAAGCACAAAACTAAGCCCTGACCTCAACCCAATTGAGCATCTCTGGAGAGACCTGAAAATGGCTGTCCACCAACATTCACCATCCAACCTGGAACTGGAGAGGATCTGCAAGGAAGAATGGTAGAGGATCCCCAAATCCAGATGTGAAAAACTTGTTGCATCATTCCCAAGAAGACTCATGGCTGTACTAGCTCAAAAGGGTGCTTCTACTCAATACTGAGCAAAGGGTCTGAATACTTATGACCATGTGATATTTCAGTTTTTCTTTTTTAATACATTTGAAAAAATATCTACATTTCTGTTTTTTTTCTGTCAAGCTGGGGTGCTGAGTGTACATTAATGAGAAACAAAATGAACTTGTTTGCTTTTAGCAAATGGCTGCAATGAAACAAAGAGTGAAAAATTTAAAGGGGTCTGAATACTTTCCGTACCCACTGTAGCTTTACAATCTGTTTGAGGTTCACACCATGTTTGGGCTGTGTGAAATGCATATGCAAAGGAAATTCTTCCTACTTGCATATTACTGTGCCAACGTTTTAAGGCAGGAGTGTAAAAATATTGTAAAGTAAGAATACTTTCACAAACAGTGTTAATAGTTTATTTTTTTCAATTAAGAAAATTAAGTGAATGAACAAAATAGAAATCTAAATAACATCAATGTTTGGTGTTACCGCTCTTTTCCTTCAAAAACTGTTTGCAAGTGGACCTAGAAGAAATGATGCTGAAGGAACTTGATAGGGTGGTTGATCCAGACATCTTTGAGAATTAACCACAGAGCTTCTGTGGATGGAGACTAATTCAATCCTTCTGTCTCTTCAGGTAGTCCCAGACATACTCAATGATGTTGAGATCGTGGCTCTGTTGGGACCATATCATCTCCTGATCCAAAGGCTGGTCACACCAAATATTGATGGGCTATAGATTTATCTTTTGTCTTTTTACTTTGCATTTTTTATTGACAAACATAAACACAACTTTCATGGAACAACTCATTTCCCAATTTTCCAAGATGAGGAAAGCAGGAGGAGGGGGGCGTGGCTAATACAATCCAAAAAAAAAAAAAATGCGAATGCCTTAGAACTTTGTCACACCATTGAAGCCGTTGAAGCTCCGTAGAACCAGAAGGACTCTAATTCATGAAGTTTTTCCTTTTTATTTTTACAACAGTTTTTTGCTTGTTTATCATCTTGATGGTCTTGTTTATATATCAGCACAGAACCCTCTGGGTATTTAAATCATTCAGTTATTAGTAATTTGTGTTTGCTCTATGAACCCATTACCTTTTTCAAGTGTGTTCGCATCTGACTCATAGAGGGACTTGTGCATATGTGAGTGAGGTTTCTGCTGAGCCTGGTAAGTCCGTAATGGTGGCAGCATGTATTTGAGGTGCGATTTACACTCAATTTGTAGCCTGAGTGAATTAACTCCTGACAGACGCACCCACGACACGTGCTAGGACGGTCTGTGACAGGGTTGGTGTTTTTATTTTTTTTTTAGCAGAAACAGTTGTATTTTTGATTACAGTAATTCTGCCATTAATTTTTTTGTGTTTTAAATTTTGCACTATTTACTGCATCAACGTTCCATCGATCATCCCATTCAGCGGCATTTACATGTTGTGTGGTCTTACCCTTAACAAACATTACTTGTGTCCACATGCTTTCAGTATAGTATGTTGGGAATACAAATGGATACCAAATTTAGCAGTACATTGTTCAGATGTCTATATCTGCCTGTGTGTCTTCAAACCAGTGGTCCAGCACTTCTCATGTTTTCTTGCAGCTTTGAATACTAATGCAACAATACCTAAAACTTCCAACCATGTATTAACAGTTTGACTCTGTGTTTAGGTGACCAGGAACAGGATTCAATCTCTACATGACTATGGAATTGCTCTCCTTGATCAGACTAAAAGTCTTGTACAGGAAAACATCATATTTCAAGGAAAATCAGGACAAAACATATTGCAACAGTTGTCTAACAATGAAGACTGCATTGTTCAGCATAACAAACTGCTAACTTACAAGAAAAAGTAGGTTTTCCTACTCCTGATAATGTATAATGTTAGTGTTTATATAAACGCTGATACAGTTCTCCTAGCCAACTGCTGTGCAAGGAAAAAGATATCCTAGTGATATTCCTACACAGTCTAATATAAAGGACTACCCCCTTAATTTTCCATCATGTGTGGTACAGGGCAGTTGTAGAGTTATGTGAATGAATAAATGTGATTATTTTTCAGTAACTAAGTGCTTTTTTTTTTCTTTCTTTTTTTTTTTTTCTTGCAGGCCAGATGTTACATGGAAGTTAGAAAATCCTCCTGCGAGGCCATATATTGAAGGATGTACAAGAGGTGTTTCCAGCACTCAGAGTAGTCAGAGGGTTGCTACCGTCACAACCAGGATTGCAGCAAGAGTGGAAGGGCGCTGTCACAATAATGGCAGCATCTTCTGTACTATCCTTTGACTACAAGACAATGCTGATTGATCACTGACTATCCATCGTTAATATCTCATCCGTTATTAGAGATATGGACATTATACTGGACAGAAGCGATGAGGTCTTGCCAAAGTCCATCCTTTTGTCTGCTAGATGCTGTATTCACACTACTTTTCCATGTTAAATTACTTGTTGCTTTAAAAATATATATAATCTGCTGGATATCAACAAATATGGTACTTAAGATCTAGTAATAGTCCACAATCAGTTAAATTTTTATACAACATATTTATTATGGACCCATTGTATAATAAATGTAAATCGCACATAATGTGTTGGATGGTGTCCATCACTCACTATACCTATACGCTATACTTAGTGATGTTAGTGTTTTTATGTATCTTAGATGACAAGCACAGTGGCCACTTCATTTTCAGGATTTATAGTCATTACTATTTGTAGAACATATCAGCTGACCATTAAATAAACAGGAAATATTATAGATCGTACAGAGCTAGATTTTTTTTTTTGTATTGTACTTTTTTGGGTGACAATGAATATCAAGTTTTTTTGATTTTTTTTTTTTATAGTCTTTATTTCAGAATAGCATTTCAATGTAGACTATCACTAGTGTACTTGGCATGCTGATATGTTCCTACTATCTTACACGGGTAGTTTAGTGTCCCAAACCAGATAAACATGGAACAGAGGTCAGCACACCAACTGAGAAATGCACCAGAAACACTAGAGATGAGTCATGGACACTTAAAGACTTTAATCCTTACGCTAGGTTCACACCTGTGTTTGGGTTTCCGTTCTTTAAACAAAAACCCAATCCGCTTAAAAAGCGGTTACCTGGGCAACCCATGCACTATAATGGGGTCCGCCTGAAAAATGCAGAGACTCAGCTCATTTTTCAAGTGGAATGGGGGGGTCGAAATCCCCGAATGTCAAGCGAATGCAGATGCGAACCCACGCTTACTGAAACACCTCCACAGTGAACAGACTTTGGGACAGTAAACTACCCTTGCCTAAGAACATGTTGGTGGCTTTCTGTTTAGGCATCCATTGACATTGCCTTTCTCTAGGGCCTAAGCTTGGGGCCGTGCTTCAAATGTTTATCAAATATGTCTAGGCACTATACAAACTTAGCTTTACAACTAGAAAGTGGATGTAAATATTCTCTTCACAGAAGTCACAATATTGATATGACAAATCAAACATACCCAAATTAACATAAACCTAGAACTGAAAAACCTGACAACCCTAAATGGCCTTTATTAAAAGGGGTTGTCCAGGAAAAGTTTCTCTGGAGGCCGGGGAAGGTAAATAATAAAAAAAAAAAAAAAAAAAAACCTGTCCCAGGCCGCTGTCCACTCCCACAGTGCCCTGGGGCTTGTTTCGTCTGAGGTCCCCACCACATGTGGCCGCTGTGGCCAATCAACCCCTAATTGGCATTGATAATCACGTGCGGTGGGTACTACTGACTGTACAAGCCCCGGGGTGCCACAGGATCTGAGATCGGCCTAGAGCAATGGGGAGAGATGAGGAGTATGTTTGGGGTTTTTTTTTCTTCACCTTCCCCAGCCTCCAGAGAAGAAGTGTTTTGGGTTTTTTTTGTATTTTTTTTCCTGGACAACCCCTTTAAGTTAAAGAGTAACTGTTACAAATTTATCTTTGTAAATATAAGAAACAAACTAATATACTGTGCAAAAGTTTTAGGCGAGTGTGGGAAAAAAATTCCGCAAAGAAAAGGTTTTTAAACATAGAAGTGTTACGTTTATTTTTATCAATGAACAAAACTTATTCTGCAGCAAGGCAATGACCCCAAATATACAGCCAATGTCATAAAGAACAATAAGGAGCTGTGGAAATTATGTGGCCCCCACAGAGCCCTGATCCCACCATCATTGAGGCTGTCTAGGATTACAGAAGGCTATGATTAAGCCTACATCCACAGGATCTGTTCTTCAAGATGTTTGGCGCAACCTTAGTGCCTTCAAAACAGCATCAATGAAAGTTATTAAAACAAATATTGATTTGATTTAGATTTGTCTTTTTGTTCATTCACTTCATTTTGTTGAAAAAATGTGGATAAACTACATTTCCTATGAATCATCTGCCTTCTCTCTGCATGATCCTGGGGCTGTTCCGGAGTGAGAGAGATACAGAATAGATTTTCCTCCTGTACTTATAATGTGCATTGTACCATAGTTAGTCTTCACCCACCAGCTCAGAGAGAACTATTCCATACAGGGAGAGAAACTGCTGAACAAGTAAAATAAGTCTAATAATGACCATAAATAGTTTTATTCCTCATGTATGCACACAGAACTGCTTATCCTGAGCAGTCAAATGAAATGACAGGAAACATATTCTGCAATTTGAGCAGAAACTGAATAATGTGCGCTATGGCTACCTTCACATCTCTGCTCTTATTTACATTTTGCTACTCTATAGTAGCAAATAGAAAATTTACAATTATTGCCGTGCTGAATCTGTTATACGACAACTAATGACTCTATATGTACCCTAGATGTTTACAAGACAATAGCACAGCATGCCCCATGTGTTCTTCACCTACTAGTGAAGACTTCATAGCGCATGCTATGCTGTTTCTGCCCCTATAAGCAACCATTGGCGTTGCCCGTGTCTGTTTATACCAGTGATCATTTGACTTAATGTGTCACTTTGGAAGAATTTTATAATTTTCTATAAACACAATTTGCTTTCATTTTATATACTGTAATATTTCTATAGAATCCAAAAACGTAGCAGCCCTGCTGGAAGTAGGGATGTGTGTAATACTCCAAGTGTCCCCACAATTAAAATATGCAAGAATGAGGCAGCACTCCAATTGTGTAAAAATGTGTTTATTCACCCACAGATAAGTACATTTGTTACAAAACAACCCCCACCTACCACTCTTCCTAGGAAGGCCAACATTATCCATGTGGCACAGTCCCTGAGGTATAGCACTGAAATATCAGTATCTATAAGTAGTTAAAAGAAGCAACTCAGATGTTATAGGGAACCCAGTTCCAGTCTGCAGGATAAGCCAAGTAGATAGATCTATAGTTTCATGGAAAAAGTTCCAGTAGAACCTGTATTTTAGTCATTTACATTTTTGCTTATTCTGATCTTTGGAGTCCTGTTTGAGTCCTACTAAGAGAAGTTCCGGTATTAGCAGTAAATTATTAACACAGCTAAATATTAATCTGCTCAGCGTCTCCTGATGTGCAACATGCTTCCCGCAGACTGGACTTAATCTTCAAATGTCATAGGTTTGCTTTAAAGGTGTTTTCCCATCTCACTCTTTCAGCAGCTTTGCCTGCTGTTTCTTCCTCTCACTTCCTGTATTCTTTAGCACGCCGATGGGTGGCTTTGACTTTTTAATGGACAGGACACTATGAAGTATCACAATAGATATAGACTTTGCCTTTACCAGGAAACGTTATTTATTGTGACCACTAGAAATCTAATAAATGCAGATCAAATAATATGCATAGTAAATGTATATTACATTAGACAGGTTTGTATAGAACACTTACCATACTTCTACAGAGAACGGACTTTGTGCTATCTTTGTGTTTGCATAGTGAGACAATACTGTCAGAGCCTTTATCAGCTAAGTGTCAAAAAGCTCAGCTAATTGCAATGTGTGGCCTTAGTATCAAAAGGATATTGATTCTAAAAAACATTACCACACCTGTCCACAGGTTGTATGCAATATTGCTTCATTAGCCTCAATCACTTCAAGCAGCCATGTTTTTCCAATCTTGGATAATCTCTTTAAAGAGGCACCATGTACTACTATATTTAGTCCTGCAGTGGCCACATTAAAGGATATTGTTGTTCAGCAGAAGGTCTTTAGTTAAAGCAAAGGTTGTCCAAATAGTTCAGCCCTTTTAATTCTCCAGTCTTAAAGATTAGAACTTCTTCTACCTTCATTGTTTTTAATAACTGCAACTTCATGTTAAGAAAGATTTCTACTAAGCCAGTATATACGTACATTTTAGATTTATATTAACACTCCATAGATTTGGACTCCTGTCAAAAACAATTTGCACTGTACTGCCCTGTACACAAAGGAGCAATTTAATTCTTAACGTACTTCTCCATACAGCACAGTATACATTTTATAAGCAAAAAAAAATAAAAAATGGCCATGGAAGAAAGCTGTCTTGAGGCACCTTCCACATCTAAAGATTTACTTGGTTGTCCTGCAATGTTTCATACTTGTTTAGCAGACAATTCCCCTATGAGTATGATAAGATACTGTGGATAAAGTAAGCTAAACTCTGTGCATAAAGGAATGGTCTTTTGAAAAACGTAAAATAGGTTTCATGTGCGCTAACACAAGTTATGCATTCAGTGTAATGTGTATCAACCTAATATATCATAATACCATTATTTTTATGCAGATGTCTCTGACATACAAGTTATATCTAATATTCATGTAATGGACAGCATTTGGCTTTTTTTTTATTTTTAAGAAATAGGTTTGTGAAAACTGTATATACATGAGGAAAATACAATAAAGCTATATTTTATATGCTTGCTTGTATAAATGTTATTTTACACCATTTAATCTAGATTTAGTTTTACTATTTGACAGCTGCCTGCATAAGGCACCATATTACACTTTCAGATGAAGTCACATGATGGCTTATGTTTTGTGGGAACATTGTATTTTGTAATGATACTATCCAATATTCTGCAAAGTGTACTGGAAAGGTGGGGGGGGGGAAGCCACGAATGAGGTGGAATTGGGAAAATAAAATTTGCAACAATTTATGGGTTAAATTTTTACACCATTCATTACATGGTAAAAATTACCTCACTTCTATTCTGCGGTCAGTATGATCACAGTGATAGTAAATTTATATTTTAATACCTTTTTTTTTTTTTTTTAAATTTAAACTTTGGCCATTGTACATGGAAATATGAAAGTTACGAATGTCAGAAAATGGTGCATAGTTTTTTATGCAGGATAAAATAGGCTTTTATTGATACCAATTTGGGGAATGTGACATTTTGATCACTTTTTTTTTTTTTTTTTTAAATAGAAAAAAGTCATTTTTTATCCAGCTACAACATTCACCATAAGGGATAAATAGTTACAGTATATATTTTAATACTTTAGGAATGCCGGTGTCCAAAAATGCCGTTAGATTGCATATAAAAATAAATAAAAGTAAGGAAAGGGGTTGATTTGAGATGTTCTATTTTTATATTTTTACCCTCATTGTGAATGCATCCGAAAACCTGGTGGACACAAACATACCCCTGCTCCTTTTGAAGTGAATGCAATAGCTGAGTGTTGTAGTTCATCTATGTGCAGCACTCCCATCAAAGTAAATGGGAGCAGGGGTGCATCTGTCTTCACCATGGTGGCATTAACAATGGGGGTAAAACCCCCACGATTTTATCCTCTATCATTAGAGGATAAATATTTTTCATGACCTTCCAGTTCTTTACAGCCTTTAAAGGGGTTATCCCACAAAAGTATTTATCCTCTGCCCACAGGATAGGAGATAAATACCTAATTGGTGAGGATCTGACCGCTGAGATCCCCACTGCTCCCAAGAATGGGGGTCCTGTCCCTTCGCTTTGAATTCAGCCTGGCTCCAACCAGGCTGAATGTAGGTGTAGCTGGTGGTGGACAGCACTCCCATTCACTGTAAAATGCTGTACTTTGGCTCTCTCTGGCACGCCTATTGAAGTGAATGGGAGTGTTGTTCACCAGTGATCATGCCTACATTCAGCCTGGCATCATTCTGAGCTCTAAACCTGTCTACCTCTGATTCAATAATATGGAAGAGGAGAAAACTCACATGGTAAGCTGCAGCATATGCTATATGTTTACAGATTTGCCTGACCATAAAGCCAACTTCACCTGTATGAAATGCAAACTAGTGGCCCTTTTAGAAGATAAAGTGCAGAGGTTGGAAGAAAGAATAGAGACGTTGAGAGGCATCAAAGAAAGTGAGGTTTTTATTGATGAAGCAGAAGCAAGCCTCTTGAATATAGTAAGGGAAGAAAGTATGAGAGAGCCTACAGTGGTGGAGGCTGAAGCAAACCTCCTAAATATAGTAAGGGAAGAATACTTGAGGGAACCTACAGAGGCAGATAAATGGATACAGGTGACCAAGAGATGCAAAAGGATCACAAGGCCATCACCACTTACACAGCTAGGTAACCGATATGAAACTCTTATGCAGACTGATGAAAACGATAAGAATAATCTATCAGCAAAAGAAGAAACAAAAGTCACCCAGAGACAAGAGGGAGCAACAAGAAATAGCGTAGCGAGGAAAAAAAAGAAGAGTAGTGGTTATGGGCGACTCACTGCTAAGAGGCACAGAGGCAGCTGTCTGCAGGCCAGATATAACTGCACGAGAAGTATGCTGCCTCCCAGGAGCAAAAGTTAGGGACGTGGCCGATAGGATTCCATGCCTCTTCAGCTCCAAGGATAACTACCCATTTTTGCTGATACATGTGGGTACAAACGACTCAGCAAAAAATGATTTACCAACTATTCGTAAAGACTTTGAAAATCTAGGAAAGAAAGTGAAGGAACTGGATGCGCAGGTAGTATTTTCATCAATTCTCCCAGTTGATGGTTATGGTATCAGGAGATGGAATAAAATACTAGAGGTAAACAAGTGGCTTCGGCAGTGGTGTAGAGAGCAAGGATTTGGATTTGGACCATGGAGTGAATTACCTCTATGATGGACTCCTTGCTAGAGATGGGATACATCTCACAAAGCCTGGGAAACACATATTTGCCAGAAGACTTGCCACACTTATCAGGAGGGCTTTAAACTAGAAGAGGAGGGGATGGGAAGTAAAAAGGAAGACAAGAACATGCAGCTAAAGGATATACTAAACAAGGTTACTAGATGTGGTAATGAGGACCCAAGACAGGATACTCAGAATGAAATTAAGAAAAAGGAAGTAACAGAGCACAATCTGAAATGTTTTTACACAAACGCGCAAAGCTTGGGAAATAAACAGGAAGAATTAGAATTGATAATACAGAAGGAAAAATATGATGTCATTGGTATTACAGAAACTTGGTGGAACGATAAGCATGATTGGAATATACAGATGGAAGGATACAACTTATTCAAAAAAAAATAGAACTAATAAAAGAGGGGGAGGAGTTGCATTGTATGTTAAAAAAGATCACATTTCCACGGAAATCTCAGTTTTACAAAATGATAACTTATTGGAAAATATTTGGGTAACAATTCAGGGGAAAAACAATGATAAGGACATCATAATAGGTGTTTATTATAGACCACCAGGACAGACAGAAGACAGGGATGAGATTTTTTCACAGCAAATGACCACGCTTTCGAAGAAATTTGAAATTGTTATCATGGGAGACTTTAATTACCCAGATATTCATTGGGAAACTCACACAGCTACGAGTAAAAGCTCTAGCAAATTTTTATCCTCTCTAGCAGACAACTTCATTGCCCAGTTAGTAGAAATAAACACGAGAGGAACATCCATTCTGGACCTAGTTTTAACTAACAAGGAGGACATGGTTAAGGAATTAAGGGCAGCAGGGACATTGGGATTCAGCGACCATGCTATACTCGAGTTTGGGGTTGTAAGAAGAAGACCTGAGAAGACAAAGACTAGAAGGCTCAATTTTAGTAGGGCAGATTTTAGGGGCCTAAAGGTAAGGGTTAGTAGAATTCCATGGCGAAAAATACTTAAGCACAAAAATGCACATGAGGGGTGGGAAATTTTCCGTAGGGAAATCATTAATGCACAGGAACTAACAATACCTAGAAGCAAGAAAAATGGGAATCACCTAAAAACTCCAGGATGGATGACCAAAAAATTACATAACCTACTAAAAAAGAAAAAGGAAACATACAAGTGGAAGATGGGAGCTATATCTAAGGGAGAGTATACAGCAGTTTGCAGACTCTGCAAGATAAGCATTAAAAAAGCTAAGGCTGAATACGTATTGAAGCTTGCAAAAGAAGTTAAGAGTAAGGTAAAAGGTTTTTGGGGATATGTTAAGAGCAAAAGAAAAGTGAAGGAAACCATTGGAGTCCTGAAGAACGAAAAGGGTGAAAAAGTTAACATGGTGGATCAGCAGGTGGAGTTACTGAATTCATATTTTGTATCCGTCTTCTCCCAAGAAATGGATGGAAATATCAACATTAATGGTGATAGTGATGAGGGGAATGAGGACTCCAAGCTGATTATAAGTGAAGGTTTGGTAAGAGAACATTTAGCTAAGATTAAGGAAACCAAGTCCCCAGGACCGGATGATTTACACCCTAGAGTTTTAAAAGAATTAGCAGAGGAAATAACAGAACCCCTTGCAATAATCTTTAATAAGTCATGGGAAACAGGAGTGGTCCCTCTAGATTGGAAAAGGGCAAATGTGGTCCCCATCTACAAAAAGGGGAATAGGGACGACCCAGGAAATTATAGGCCGGTAAGTCTGACCTCGATAGTAGGAAAAATCTTTGAACAAATCGTTAAAGAACATTTAATTAGGTATCTGGATGGGAAGGCTTTAATTAATCAGAGCCAGCACGGCTTTATGCCTAATAAATCTTGTCAGACTAATCTTATTTCCTTCTATAATAAAGTCACTGAATGGTTGGACCAGGGGAATGCAGTGGACATAGTATATCTTGACTTTAGTAAGGCCTTTGATAAAGTATCACATAACATTCTTATTGAAAAAATGATCAAGTATGGCTTTGATAAAATATCAGTAAGGTGGGTTCACAATTGGCTAAATGATCGGGCACAACGAGTAATTCTAAATGGCTATACATCAAACTGGAAGAAAGTAAAAAGCGGGGTGCCGCAGGGCTCTGTCCTGGGCCCAGTACTTTTTAATATTTTTATAAATGATCTGGATGATGGGATTAATGGGGAACTAATAAAATTTGCAGATGATACAAAGATAGGAGGAATAGCCAACACTAGAGAGGAGAGAGAGTGCATCCAAAAGGATTTAGACACACTGGAACAATGGGCTGAGGTGAACAAAATGGTATTCAACAGGGACAAATGCAAAGTTCTACATCTGGGTAACAGAAATGCAAGAAGCATATATAGTATGGGAGGAATAGTACTAAGTGAGAGTACAGGGGAAAAGGATCTGGGCATAATAATAGATCACAAATTCAACATGAGTCAACAGTGCGGTGCGGTGGCTAAAAAGGCTAACCAAATTCTAGGATGTATCAAGACGAGCATTGAAGCTAGATCAAGAGAGGTAATTATTCCGCTGTACTCTGCCCTGGTCAGACCCCACCTGGAATACTGTGTACAGTTCTGGGCTCCCCAGTTTAAGAAAGACATCGATTTATTGGAGCAGGTCCAGAGAAGAGCAACCAAAATGGTGGAAGGTCTACAAACCATGTCCTACGAAGAAAGGCTAAAAGAATTGGGACTGCTTAGTTTGCAGAAGAGAAGACTAAGGGGAGACTTAATAGCGGTATTTAAATATCTGAAAGGTTGTCACAGTGCAGAGGGATCTACCCTATTCTCATTAGCAGAAGGAAGCACGAGAAGTAATGGGATGAAACTAAGGGGAAGGAGATTCAGATTAGACATTAGGAAAAACTTTCCAACAGTAAGGGTAGTGAGGGAGTGGAATAGGCTGCCACGGGAGGTGGTGGGTTCTTCATCAATTGAAATCTTCAAGCGGAATCTGGATAGGTATATAGCTGGGATGATCTAGGAATTCCTGCTTTTGCAGGGGGTTGGACTCGATGGCCCTTGAGGTCCCTTCCAACTCAAACAAACAAAACAAAACAAAACAAAAAACAATAGTGTCAGAAAGCTACTGCACAAATTTGTTAGTCTCTAGATGGGCCTAATTGACAGGCTAATTTTTTTTCCCCTATAGTGTTTCCAGAATGCAAGCGTTTTGCAGCTTTGCCCATTCACTTGCATGGAAGGAAGCTGCAAAACCCTACACTGAAGGTCAGATGTAAATAATGGAGAACGCTGATTGGTGGGGTTGCTCAGAATCTAACCAACATTAATATTCAACAGAAAATCCATGTTCAGAGCAGCGAATCAGTTAATGTTATTTGACTATATACCCACAGGACTCGTAGTTACATCCTGTACTGCAAACCTCAGTATAAAGGATGTGACAGGTATAAAGCAAGAAGTTATTTCCATATTGGCAGCAGTTCTTTTTATTGTATTAAGATGTATCAAAGAAATAACTACTTTCAAAAGAGAATCACTGTTAAAAGTCCAAATAACAGATACCAGTCTTTATGAGGATTTGGCACAGTCCTTTACTTTTACGAAAACCTTCTAGCTAAATCAAAGTATATCCAAGATTTGTGACAAGCCCGTAATAGGTTTTCTCACAAGGGTTTTCGCTTCATAATTCCCATCAAAGGCTTGTATACCGGCAGAGGAAGTTCCAATATGCCCACTTTGTGACCCTCGCCCATGGACAAGCTGGAGAACATCAATCTCTTGCTTATCTTCAGCCTCATGGCTTTGGCAATTTCAATAATCCTAATGAAACACATAAAACCAGACATGTTAGGATAATCCTGCCTGCAGCTGGGAAACAAAATAAAATCACCACATGTATGCCACAGCCATGTCCTATGTATGGCTTACAAAAGATTGCAGGGTAAAGTATTGCCTGTACTAAGAGCAGCATGGCTACATAAGTCACCAATAACAGATAAACATAAATCTGAAAATGTCTGCCTTCACAGACATACAGATGTCTAATATTTGAAGGGAATCTGCAACATGAATGCAGTGTACTTTGTAGGTAGCGTGTTACAGAGATGAGTTGAGCAGACTGCGATATGGTGTTGTAGGAACAGATTTGGTATAACCTGTCATTTATCTCTCTGCTGTCAAAGATGGCCGTGTCTGGCTACCTGCATCACAACTAATCAAAGTGAATGTGGGTGTAATGTGACAGTCACCAGAACTCAAGCAGCTTTGGATTTCTGACGACTCCCGTTGTCACAGCAACTACCAGGTCAAAATAGTGTTTATATCGCAAAGTAATGACTGAATATAGTCCTGAGTTACCCTCACTGACATCATTCTCAGCTTAGCAGTGTTACATCCCAAGATGCTTTATTGTTAGGGGAGACTAGCTAGGGGACAAGTTCTATGCCCAGAGTGCATAAGTACACAACACTTTCATACCTGTTCTCTGTAAGCTTTAGATCCCTCTGTAGTACTGTCAGATCCACTTGAAAATCAGAAACATGTAATGCCAAGGCCACAACATAGGACACAATTTTACACTTCATTGTTGCAGATATTGAATGCAGTACCCTAGAAGAGGAAAAAGTCATGTCATGCTATTTGGCTGCCTAGGATGCAATGAATAATAGACAACATCTTCTTATGATTAATGCATATGTTCCCAGGCATTACAGTTCATGCCAAAAGTTGAAAAAACATATATATTTTCGCACTATGCTAACAGGTTTATTAACCAAATTATTACTTATTACAGAAAATCTATGAGCATGAATTACATTCTGAGCCCCAGGGAGTGATGTGAATGGAGACAACCTCAGTACAAGACTGTGAAACGTAATGGCGCTATAAAAGCAATAGGAAATATAATCAATGCAGAATTTTTGGCAACACAAAATAAGTACTATTAAGAAACTGTAAATCCCAAGTTAGCCGCTGGGGAATTTGAAGAGGGTAACCTGTGGCAATTCCAAATTTTTTATTTTTTTTTTAAAGTTAGAAAATAAATTGCATGTATATAACATCATGTTGGCATTAAAACTCTAATTGAAACGCATGGAGTGGCAGCTCACATTCCCGACCTGCCACTCCATTTAAACGGGAGTGGAAAACATTCCAATTCCCATGATTAGTGGGAGGTCCAGCAGTTGGATAGAGGGTGATAAATCATCATTATAGTCTTTAGCAATACTCAATTGCTTTTATATTTTAATCCAATGACATTTTCACACGTGGCCTTGTTAAAAAAAAAAAAAATTGTTCACCTATGATCTAATTAATTGGAACCTAATGAGTCCAGAAACATTGCTTTGATAGTCAAAATATTGAGATAGGTGTTGCCTCAAAGGGAGACAAGCCTGATATTTAGGCCACATAATGTTCTTTAGAATTAACTATATGGCTGGTTTCCAGAAATTTGGCTTAAGAACCTGTTCTTAAGACTTCTCTGTAACTACATCTTTCTGTTTTGTTTATTCAGTGATCTCTATACTCTTTTTGCTGTAACCTCACTTCTAAATAAACTTTCATGTGCTTTTATCCACCTGAGAGACGTGCCCTTAAAGAGGACCTTTCACATCCTCATGTATATGCCGTGCATATAACGTATATCCGGGGCATATAACGGGAAAGCCAACAGCGCGCTGAATTCAGTACGCTGTCGGCTTTCTGGTGGTATGTAAAACCGCATATACATGACGATGTGAAAGGTCCTCTTTAAAGGGAGTCAGTCACCAGGAAGCTCCCTATGAAACCAGCAACAGTACATTGTAGGGCAGTGGTTCTCAACCTATGGTACGTGTAAAGACTCCATTTAACCCCATTTACTGATATGACACTGTCATCTAAGTGTTAAGGTGAAACTTAACATAAAGGTCTGTTACCTGCTGAAGGCTATTTTCTTACCGATCCCCACACCTGCCCAAGGCCGCCTCCACTTCCCCTTCTTAAGCCCTTCAGGGGGCCCCATGAGTCCCATATCATGTCACTGAACAGCGTCAGGACCTCGCTGACAGGGACTGGAGGGCTAAAGGGGATGCAGAGGCGGCTGTGGCAAGAGTGGGGATTGGTAAAGGCTGTGGCAAGAGTATTTGTCAGAACCAAAACTGCTAATATACTCTCTGGGGTCTTTTCAGACCCTCGAGTATAACTATCAGAGACCCAGGGGAGGTGATCAAACATAATAAACAGTGTTACTCACCTCTCCTGGGCTCCAATGTGACTCCCTGTTGCCTGTGGGCTTCTTCAATGATGTCATAGCCCAGCGTCATAACGCATAATGCCAGCGTAAACCACGTCTGTGACATGATAGAAAAGGCCCGAAGACAGCGGAGTCAGGCTGGAGACAAGGAGAGGTGAGTAACACTATTTATGTTTGATCACCTACCCTGGGCCTTCGATCATAATACTCGGGGGTCTAAAAATACCTCAGAGTATAATAGTTTGTTTTTTGTTTTTTTTTTTTTGGGGGGGGGGGGGATTCCAAAAATTTCAGGTTCTGCCAAACCTAAAATCTCTTCAACATTTGCAATGAACACCATAGGGGCCACTATGGGACATAATACTGTATGTGGAGGGGCTGCTATGGAACATTATACTGTGTGAAAATGGGGTGTGGGGCGTTATACCGTGGGGGCAAAGAAAGGATGCACTATGCAGTGTAGAGACCCAAGTCAAAAGTTTGCTATAGGGCTAATTACGCATCTTTAGGGAAAAACTGGCTGAAGCAAGAAGGGCATGTATAAGCTGTGCAAGCGTACATTAGGACACACCTACGATTTAGAGTGTATGAGGAAAAAAAAATACCAGAAGTGACCCCCAGAGTGACTTCCCAACCATTGGAGCTACTGAGGAAGTAGTAGGGAATTTGGTGTACCAAATGTACTCTGCACAGCTTCCATATTCACTTTTCACCATCAGCTGTGAATTTACGTCTGGGAAAACTAATGCTCAATACACCCCTTGATAAATTCTTTTAGGGGTGCAGTTTTCCAAATGGGGTCACTCCCTAGGGGATTCCACTTTATTGGCACCTCAGGGACTCTGCAAATGTGACATGGCATCCAAATACCAAACATCTAAATCTGCACTCCAAAAGCCACATAGATCTCCTTCAAATTTGTGACCTGTTTGGTGTTCAAACTGCAGTTTAAGCCCACATGTATAACACGGTTGTACCCAAAATAACGTACTTAACGCCAGGTGGGTATAAACTGCTGTCTGGGCACAGCTGAAGTACAGTAGGGAAGGAAATCTATTTGATTTTTTGAGCACAGATTTAGACTGACTGGTTTTTGGACGTCATGACACTTTTGCAGAGCCCCTGAAAGTACACCACTGAAAGAATTTATCCAGTGGTACAGTGAAAATTTTTAAACGCCAAAGTTAAAAATTTTCCAGACATGAATGTGTAGCCGATGGTAAAAAGTGAAAAATCGCAATTTTTCCAGAAATTCGTCATTTCAGTGTGCAGCTTGTGTCAGAGACGAATGCTCCAAAAGCTGTCGTGTCCGGTACAACCACTTAACAGTTTTTTGGAGTGCTTATCCCTAGTGACACATGCTGGGTGCAACATATTGGGCACTGAAATGGAGTCTCTGGTAAAACTGCAGTTTTCACAGCCGCACATTCATTTCTGGAAACAAAATTAACACTCTGTTAAGAAATGCTCGCTATACCGCATCATAAATTCCTTGAGGAATGTGGTTTCCAAAATGGAGTTACATGTCCACGGTTCCCACTTTCCTAGCAATTTCGGGGCTCTGCAAAAGTGGCATGAAATCCAAGAATCAAACTGTGCTCCAAAAAACAAATGGCACTCCCTCCCTTCTGTGCCCAGTGGTACCCAAACAGCAGTTTGTACCTACATATGACGTTAAGTATGTTATCCTGGGTACAACACTGTCATATACGTGGGCATAAACTGCTGTTTGGGCACAGCAGGTTGCGGATGTGAAGGGGGACTATGTGGTTTTACAAATTTAGATTGTTGGTTTTTGCATGCCATAACATGTTGTTTGCAGAGATCTTCAAATTACCATTACAAAATGGGGTCACTTCATGGGGAATTTCAATTTACTGGCATCATCGGGGCTCTGAAAAAAACATGGTGTCCTGAACCCAGTCCTTCTAAATCTATACTCCAAAAGCTAAAAAGCCCAGTGCTCCTTTTCTTCGGAGCTCTGCAGTATGTTCAAACACCCACAAACTTTTGTGCTCAAGTTAACATACTTGTCTTTGTTGACACAAAGTGGACGCAACATATTGGGCACTGAAATTGCATATTTCTTTAAAAATTTAAATTTTCATTTTGCATCATCTACTGCACATTTTTTTGGAAACCATCTCTTGGGTCAAAATGTGTCCACTTTTTTTTTTTGGGGGGGGGGGTTCCATTGTACTGTTACTTTAGGGGCTCTGCAAATGCAACATGGCATCTGAAAACTATTGAATACAAAATCTGCTCTCCGAAAACCAAATGGAGCTCTTCCCATTCTGAGCCCCGTCATGTGCCCATACCACATTTTACGACCACACGAGGTATTGCTGCATTCAGAAGAATTTGTATAACAAACTTTACCTCTTGATAAATTCTGTGAGGGGTGTACTTTTCAACGCAGGGTCACTTTTTGGGGATTTCCATTGTACTGGTACTTCAGGGGGTTTAAATCCCCCTTCCCCCACCAACGGTGATCGCTGCTATTAGGCGATCAAATATGATTGGCCAATAGCAGCTAGCTGTCATATATCCAATGGTAAAAAAAAAAAAAAAAAAAAAAATAAATAAATCTGTGAAACTCCTGTAGGGTGAAAGTGCTCACTATACCCCTTGATAACTTCCTTGAGGTGTCTAGTTTCCAAAATGGGGTAATTTTTGAGGAAGGGGGGGGTTCCACTGTTCTGGCACTTCAACGGTTCTGCAAATGGAACATGGTGCCTGAAAAAAATTTCAGCAAATTTTGCCCTCCAAAATCCTAATAGCGCTCCTTCCTTTCTGGACTCTACAGTGTGCCCATACATCAATTTATATCAACATCTGGACAATCACTGCTTACTTTTTGTAACCCGATGAATATGGACAGCTGTGCCAGAGAACTGCCACACCCAGGTGATCAGCGTGGCATGGCCGCCGTTGCCAGGAAAAACAGCAGCAGGGAACATTGACTGCAACTAATAGGCATGCACCAACTTTAAGTAGCTTGTTAAAGTGCAAATTCAATGGCCAACAACATAAGGCTTTATTATATGTAGTTACATATATAACGTAAACATCCCATATACATATACATTCTCTCGCTGTTTGTAAGTAAAAAATGTCAGCATGTCACAAACACAAAGATGAGTGAGGGATCAAGGGTAATATAGTATATGGGCCCACCCATTTCATGATCTCAGCTGAAAAAAAAGTTTATAGGAGCCATGGTATTGAAGAAAGGAAAAAAAAGGATCTAGCAGTGGTATACAAGAATCAACTAATAGGCGCACTTAAAATTTAAATACAATTTTAGGAGTTTAAGAAAAACATTTCAGAGTGAGAAAACCCTCTAAGGATGTGGGATTTTGTTTTTATCTGTTGTCACAATCTAAAAGCCATAACTTTTACATTTTAATGTTGACACGCCATATGATTGCTTGTTTTTTGTTCAACAAGTTGTTCTTTTATATTGCAACATGATGAACATTTATAATATTGAGCTAATAGTATTAACTCTTATAAGAGGATGGCAAAGAGTCAGTTTTGCCATTTTTTTTTAGTTGTGTGGTTCACTGGACATCATAAACTTCGTTATATTTATTCTGCAAGTCAGTACGATTACAGTGATAACCAAGTTTATATTGGGCATTTATGTTGTACTACTGTCGTGCAAGAAAATCACTTCTATGCCAAAAATATGTTCTGGTGGCACCATATTCTGATAGCCATAATTTTTGTATATTTCCATCATCAGAGCTGTGAGAGGGCTTGTTTTCAGTTGGAATAACTGTTTATATTGGTTCCATTATGGGTTGTGTGTGACTTTTTGCTAATGCAAACACAAAAAGACCCCTTACTAATTGTGGCATCTAAGTGGTTAAACGGCCAAGATCAGTGATCACATCGGTTACAGGAGGAGGAAAGCTGCTTGTCATAGCGTATATCCCACTCCCGAGGACACTGACTCAGCAACTGAGCCGCTTCCATCTGCTTAAAAGTACTATTATATCAGTTCGTAGGAACGGTTCCTGCCGCTGACGTAGTATGTCACAGGACAAGAGAGATACCAATAAAAACATGTCAGTACGCACTTGAGTGGCAAGTGTGAAAACTAAATTTACAGTAGATAGATACACCATTGTAAATGAGTTAGGTATTGCCAGCATGTCTCAAAAGAAAGGAATGACTCACCTTTCATTCTTAAATACTGGGACAGTAAAATTCTTCAAAAACTTGTTGCTAATTATACTTGGACATTCCATAGAAACAAGATCTAAAATAGAAGGCAAGACAATGTAGATCTAGTTTGTCACCTACTGAAACATTTCAATGCCACAAGATGTGGTTTTTATTCATAACATTTTGGAGAATGTATAATTTTAAAAACTGATTTTGGGATTTTGATTTTTTTTTTTCCTGTAAATCCAAGTTCACATTTCCGTTATTACAGTCCGTAACTTTCATACATCATAGAAAGAGAGCAATGGACTTAAATGGTTGTTCTTTCTCCAGATTTGTTCACCTCTGAAATGGAAGAAAAAGTCCCTCTTCTATCTGCAAAACAAACAAAGCTTGTGTCGTCTTTTTTACATTACAGTGACTGCAGATAGAGAGGGCATTCCAGCGTTAAGTCCACTGCTCTTATCCTATGATAGATGTAAAAATGGACTGCAATAACAGAAATGTGAACTTAGCCTAATTGCATTCACTATATAGGATAATTGTCTTTATATTTTAATAATGCAGACATTTTAGGGCTCAGCAGTATATAATACACACCTTATCATTCAGCATGGTAGGAGCATTATAAGTAGGATTTGATAGACTTGTCCCTTTATTCAAGTTCATCAACTACCTTACTGACTATTGGAATCTACATTCTACACTAACAGTGTGTCCCACAACCCAATTTCTTTCATAGTTGCTCTATCACGCAACTACATTTACAATAAACATATGAAACTGTAGCTTACCCTTCCTTTTCACAATCTTACATTGGCTGAGTTTTACCAGCGCGTCCATATACCACAAAACACGAGCTTGTCGATCAATGTCTTTTGCAACCTTCAGATCTGCAAGTTCTCGCAGTACAAAACTGCAATGTCTGGAAGGATAAAGTAAAATACAATTATTGCCACTTTCGCATAAAAGGAAATTGAAGACTCCATGTTGCACAAGCATGCATGTTTTTTTTTTTTTTTTTTTAAATTGGGAGGCAAGAATAAGCTGCTACCAGAACCCTCAGGATTTACTCTTCAAATAACAGTGCTCAGATGGAGCAAAACAATTGAAAGTAACTCATCTGCCGAGCTGAACCACGAGACAAAGAAGCACTACTGATATAGCTCCCATCACTGGATCTTATAAACTCATACTTACCACTGAATAAATGGCATATATCCATCAATTGCTTGATATTGATATTACGAGTACTACTCAGTGTACAGTCATGGCCAAAAGTTTTGAGAATGACACAAATATTATATTTTCACATGATCTGCTGCCCTCTGGTTTTTATGTGTGTTTGTCAGATGTTTTTATCACATACAGAAATATAATTGCATTCATATTATGAGTAACAGAAGCTTATATTGACAGTTAGAATGAGTTAATGCAGCAAGTCAATATTTGCAGTGTTGACCCTTCTTCTTCAGGACCTCTGCAATTCTCCCTGGCATGCTCTCAATCAACTTCTGGACCAAATCCTGACTGATAGCAGTCCATTCTTGCAGAATCAATGCTTTAATTTTGTCTGAATTTGTTGGTTTTTGTTTGTCCACCCGTCTCTTGATGATTGACCACAAGTTCTCAATGGGATTAAGATCTGGGGAGTTTCCAGGCCATGGACCCAAAATCTCTATGTTTTGTTCACTGAGCCATTTAGTTATCACCTTTGCTTTATGGCAAGGTGCTCCATCATGCTGGAAAAGGCATTGTTGAGCGCCAAACTGCTCTTGGACGGTTGGGAGAAGTTGCTCTTGGAGGACATTCTGGTACCATTCTTTATTCATGGCTGTGTTTTCAGGCAAGACTGTGAGAGAGCCGATTCCCTTGGCTGAGAAGCAACCCCACACATGAATGGTTTCAGGATGCTTTACAGTTGGCATGAGACAAGACTGGTGGTAGCGCTCACCTCTTCTTCTCCGAATAAGCTGTTTTCCAGATGTTCCAAACAATCGAAAAGGGGATTCATCAGAGAAAATGACTTTACCCCAGTCCTCAGCAGTCCACTCCCTGTACCTTTTGCAGAATATCAGTCTGTCCCTGATGTTTTTTCTGGAGAGAAGTGGCTTCTTTGCTGCCCTCCTTGAGACCAGGCCTTGCTCCAAGAGTCTCCGCCTCACAGTGCGTGCAGATGCACTCACACCTGCCTGCTGCCATTCCTCAGCAAGCTCTGCACTGCTGGTAGCCCGATCCCGCAGCTGAAACACTTTTAAGAGACGGTCCTGCCGCTTGCTGGTCTTTCTTGGGCGCCCTGGAGCCTTTTTGGCACCAATGGAACCTCTCTCCTTGAAGTTCTTGATGATGCGATAGATTGTTGACTGAGGTGCAATCTTTCTAGCTGCAATACTCTTCCCAGTTAGGCCATTTTTGTGCAGTGCAATGATGACTGCACGTGTTTCTTTAGAGATAACCATGGTTAACAGAAGAGAAACAATGATGGCAAGCACCAGCCTCCTTTTAAAGTGTCCAGTGGTGTCATTCTTACTTTTAATCATGACAGATTGATCTCCAGCCCTGTCCTCATCAACACCCACACCTGTGTTAATGGAGCAAATCACTGAAACGATGTTAGGTGGTCCTTTTAAGGCAGGGCTGCAATGATGTTGAAATGTGTTTTGGGGGATAAAGTTCATTTTCTAGGCAAATATTGACTTTGCAAGTAATTGCTGTTAAGCTGATCACTCTTTATAACATTCTGGAGTATATGCAAATTGCCATTAGAAAAACTGAAGCAGTAGACTTTGTAAAAATTAATATTTGTATCATTCTCAAAACTTTTGGCCATGACTGTACACCCAAGCCTAATGCCAGGATGTATTGCACAGCCCAGCCTCAACTCCTGAGATTGGCTTTGGCTCTGATATGGCAGCTTAATTCCTTAAATGCCGTTGCCAATAGTGACACTGGCATTTAGTGGATTTGAGTAGGGAAGGCTGTTACTACTGTCAATAGCGACAGGTTATAAAGCTTTGGAATACTCTGTTCTTGAAAGCATTATACAAACAACGAAACGATTGCCGCTTCAAGTAAAAAAAGGCTTGGCAACTTAAGCCAGTACACAGAGAGGGAGACAAAATGTATGGGCCAGAAACAGGAAATGAATCATCATCCTGACCAGAGAGGTGGTCTAACTTAGGCAACCAGCTACAAACACTGAGAAGGCATAATATGCAGTATCTGGCAAACAGAGCAAGATAGATAAAGCAAAATATTGAGCATACACACTAGTTAGCTTAACCACTTCAGTATCAGGCCAATGTCTCTGGTTCAGGACCAGACATTTTCAGGCTTTTTCGTATGTGTGGTTTTGAGGGCTATAACATTTTTATCATTTGGGTTATTAAACAAATTTTTGCATCTTTTATGTTTTCATTTTGCATGTTTAATTTTTTTTTTTTATATCTAGGAAAATATAAACAAAAGAGGAGGGAACGTGTTTTTTTCCCTTTTTTTTTTTAAATAGCACTAAGTGCTACAAAAAAAAACAAAAAAAGAAAACTTTAAAATAGTTTTTCCTCTCTATTAAGGTCATTTTTATTTTGTATTGTGTTGTCGGGGGTGGTGTTAGAACCTATGATGAGGGCATGGTATTGTATTTTTTTTTTTTTTTTTTTTTTTTAGTTATTTTACTTTTTTTTTCCTCTTACATTGTGTCCCCATCAGGTCATAACAGACCTTTGGTGGCATCTGAACACTTTTTTTTTTGGTGGTGGAGGCTGATACCTTAGCCCCAGTTACAGGAGGAATACAGCCTCCTGCCCATAACTGTCTGAGCTGATCTGGGTCTTCTAGGACCCAGCAGCTCTAACTGTGATACCTGGCGGATCACGTGACCGCCGTGTCCGAGGGGAGCCGCATCCTCACCTGACATTTCTGCCTGTCTCCTTTAAAAAGTACATGTATTCTGCAAAAATAATTATGGAACAACTTTTCTTACTACTTTGGATATATTTCTAGGAGGAATAACAGAAGTTTACAAGCTCTCCTCCTGTCAAAGGGTATGTACCTAAACAGTAACACTGTCAGCATTGATTAATCATTAGGTGCATCTAAAGACAACCCCTAACACAACAGGCAACACCCAGTTGTCAATTTCTTTACAAATTTGCAGGGGAAACAGAAGAAAGGCATAGCACAAGTTCTATATACATACACACACTGTAATAAAATGACTTCTTTTCCAGAAAGCACATTTAAGCCATACCCTGTCTAAGATTAGACCATAGTAGTATGATGTTGTACCCTGTTAGCCATTGAAAGTAGTGGAAGAGTGAAGAAATCAGGTGATACCTTTTAGAGGCTGAGTATATTTGATGGTAAGCTTTCGGGAGCACTAGCTCTCTTCTTCGGACATGGTGTTATACAAGAAACTGAAAATTCACAGTTTTTTTTTATACCCTAAAGACATGGGTCTTCAAAGCATCTTAGAGTCCTTAAAAAAACAAAATGCAATCTAAGTAGAGAAGTTATTTACAACTGGTCAAAAAATAAACAAACAATCTGGAAAGTTGTGGTGCATGACAGAGGGATCTGTTATCTGTTTGTAATCAGGTGGGGATTTGTGACCCTCACAGTTCATACATAGTGTGACATGAAGCTGGCATGAATATTAAGTCCAATTTGCAGAGTGTAAAATTTTTGTATTAATTTGTATTTCCATTCCTTTCTCTCTGTGGCTTAAAATGTCCCATTAAAACCACAACCCGCAAATCTTCAATAGAGTGGTCTTCTCCGGAGAATTGTGCCACCACTGGGAGATCTGTTCTGCTGTTATTAATGTTGGATCATGCGCTGACTAAGTCGTTTCCCCCACATAGAGGCCTGTGGTGGGACATTGCACACACATTATGAGACACACCACATTGAAAGACCTGCAG
The DNA here is from genome assembly GCA_947044405.1 of Leptodactylus fallax. Lineage (NCBI taxonomy): Eukaryota > Metazoa > Chordata > Amphibia > Anura > Leptodactylidae > Leptodactylus > Leptodactylus fallax. The sequence goes on from CAMRHE010000041.1 coordinate 6,392,010, forward strand.
GAAAATGTCCCCCTAATTCTGTGCACCTGTTGTGACTGTGGGATAGGTACACTGTCAGCAGTGTGGATGTGCCTGCAGGTCTTGCACCTGTTTTGCAGGTAAGGTGAGGTGCCATTTTCAGTTGGGGCCTTCAGTGCACTCCGGACAATAATATGCCGTAGGTTTGGTGGTTGCCGAAAGGAAAGGAAAGGGAGGACTGGAAATATATTCTTGAGTATGTTGTCCCTATGTAGCACAGGTTGGAGCTCCTTGGCAATCCTTCGTAGGATCTCCAGTGACAACTAGGGGCACTCGGGCTTCTTTCAGGATCTCTTTATATGTGAGCTGTTCTGACTCAATAGCTTGGCTGCAAGTGTGAGGTTGTGAGAGTGTCCTGTAGTCTCTATGCTAACCAGCAATTTACACTAAGATATTTATCAGATAGTGTTCAACTGAGGAGGCGTAGATAAGATTCCAGATGCTTTAATCCAGGTAAATCTTGTAAAACCTCATATAGCAGTAGGTGAAAAATGATGAATCACCAGGAGCTGAGCAGACATGTTGCTTACAAAGAAGTGAAACTAAACTGAGGGAGAGAGAGGAGGAGCTACAGCATCACAGCTAAGGATACAGAGAGAGAGAGGGGACAAACTACAAAGACAAACACAGTATCACAGATATATGTCAGTGAATTAAACCAAGTCCTGGGACATGACACTCCCCGCCTGAAATCTTTAGATGTCACTGAAAACAAACATTAATAATGTCCTGAGATGTCCATAAAGTCCTCTTCAAACCTGAAAAACAAAAAAAGAAACATGCACAACAAACAATAATCAACAGTTAGTCCAAATAAACCAATCTTCAGATCGGGAAGCCGCAATTCGCCAACACCTCCACCGACCCACACTGTAATCCACAAGTACACGGTTTTAGTTCATGGAAGGAAGCTCCACGCCATGAGCTGTGAATGGTGTCCTTATCTTCTTTTATGTGACGTTTCCTCTTGGAAGAAGAAGCACCAGTTCATTAATTGGGCGGAAGAAAACTCGCACTGAGCCTCCCTTAGTTACCTTGACCTTCTCGTGGTAATGTCGGATCAGCAGAGCAGAAATGTAGTGTCCACCTGGAATGATCACTGGGTTCTGTTCCTTGCTACACAAGTCAGACTTTCCAATCCGGCCGCCCACTCTCAATAATTCGTGGTGGTCGATTACGGGGTTTAGTTTGTAAAGTGCACTGTTCCTGGACAGATCGATGCTCAGTGAGATACTATCAATCTCTTGATGATATACCTCTTGTTGAACACTCCAGATGATAACTTGCTCAGCATGTTCAATGTCCGCTGCGGTAGGCTGTTTCGTACACATATGCCAGCCATGACACTCCGTTGATCTGTCCTTCGCAAAGCACTGAGCGATGTGAAACAGTCGGGCAACAGCTCTCACAATGGATGACCAGGTTGAGAAACGTTCAAAGCGATGTGGCTCCAGCTTCGCCTTTGGAATCACAGAAGTGTAGAGTGTGGAGGTCATAGGCCTGATTTCCTTGTCAGACTCGAGATCCACTAAATCGTAGACAGCATTGTTAGGAGTCAAGCAGGGATCTTCATACAGGAAACTTGGAGGCGACAGCCACATATGGTCTAAAAGGTGCGCTGTCGGTGCAGGCCTTGTACCACGGTCAGCTGGGTTAAGTTGTGTGGAGACGTAATGCCACTGATCAGGGGCAGAGAAACTTCGGATACGTTCCACTCTGTTTCCAACATACACATAAAATTGTCTTGTTTGATTGTGTATATAGCCAAGGAAAACTCTGCTATCAGTGTAGAATGTAAATGAATCAATGGCAATGTCCATTTCATCTCTTAATGCTTCAGCAATTTCTACTGCAAGCACAGCTGCACAAAGTTCGAGTCGCGGAATGGAGTGTGCAGGTTTTGGGGTCAGTTTGGCCTTACCAAGAACAAATCCACAGTGTAGCTCATGATTGGCTCCTAATATCCTCAGATAGGCCACTGCAGCTATAGCTTCCACTGACGCATCAGAGAAGATGTGGATTTCCTTCCTTACTGCCGCTGAAAGGGAGCTGGGTACATAACAACGTGGAACCTGGAATTGTTCCAATACTTGCAAAGAGGTTTTCCATTTTTCCCACCTTTGTTGTTTCTCAGCAGGCAGTGGAGTGTCCCAGTCCATGTTCTCAGTGGTAAGCTGTCTTAGTAGTAGCTTGCCTTGAGTGGTGATGGGAGCTATGAAACCAAGAGGATCATAAATGCTGTTCACAACAGATAAAACTCCTCGTTTGGTGAAAGGTTTGTCACAAGAAGACACTTGGAATGCGAATGTGTCTTGTTCAGTGTTCCATAGCAATCCTAGGCTGCGTTGCATAGGAGGAGTATCAGAACTGAGATCAAGATCCTTCAAGTTGATTGCATGATCATCAGAGGGAAATGCCTTCATTACCTCCATATTGTTGGAGGTGATCTTGTGAAGTCTGAGGTTAGCTACAGACAGCATTTCCTGTGTTCTAGAGAGGAGATCAATCACTTCTTCACATGCAGGTAAGGATTTAAGACCATCATCAACATAGAAATTCCTCTCAACAAACTGACGAGCATCAGAGCCGTACTCTTTCTCACCTTCATGGGCGGTCCTTCTCAGTCCATAGATCGCTACTGCAGGAGATGGGCTATTGCCAAAGACATGTACCTTCACCCGGTAATCTATGACTTCATTGTTGACACCATTGTCCTTATGCCATAGGAACCTGAGATAGTTTCTGTCATCATCCTTAACAATGAAGCAATGAAACATCTGTTGGATGTCGGCCATCACTGCAACTGGTTCCTGTCTGAAACGGATTAAGACTCCTATGAGGCTGTTGTTTAGGTTAGGACCAGTGAGGAGCAGGTTGTTGAGAGAGACGCCTTCATACTGAGCACTAGAATCGAACACGACCCTGATTTGGTCAGGTTTGCGAGGGTGATACACGCCAAATGACGGAAGGTACCAGCATTCTTCTCCTTCCTTTAGTGGAGGTGCAGGTTCTGCATGATCTCTCTCAAATACCTTCTGCATGAAACCTACAAAGTGTTTCTCCATCTCTGGTTTCCTCTTGAGGGTACGTTTTAAAGAGGAAAATCTAGAAACTGCTTGCTTCAGATTGTTTGGTAGTTTTGATCTCGGGGAGCGGAAAGGTAAGGGTGCTACCCAGCTGTTGGAATCTTGAATGAATTCCTTGTCCATAAGTTTGAGAAATTCTTTATCAGCTATAGCCGGTGCCAGCTTGTTGTCATCACTTGTTGTATTGAACACTGTTAATCCAAGGGTGTCGTCCCCAGGCAGGAAAGTATTCACGTTGTCTCGGTGATTATGCAGCCACTTATTGTTGCTTATCTTCTCTTTCACTTGGTAGTGATGTGGACATGGCTGAAAACAAGTGCTGCGACCGTTTGGTAACATATGCGTCTTAAATGAAGAAATATTGGTGGGCCTTTTCATCCTACCTATGCAGACGTTGCCAATGATAACCCATCCTAGATCGAGGCGCTGGGCAAATGGTGCATCATGTGGTCCATTAATTTGCTGGCGTATTTTGTGGAGTCTGAGAATGTCTCTACCTAGCAGAACTAGAATGTCTGCATTTTTGTCAAGGGATGGTATTTCACTGGCTATAGCCCTTAGATGAGGGTGCTGGAAAGCCACCTCTGGTGTGGGTATCTCTTCTCTGTTTGATGGTATCTGGTTGCACTCAACAAGTGTGGGCAAAGGTATCTCCAAATTGCCCTTGAGAGAAGCTATTACGAGACCACTGGCCCTTCTTCCAGAAACCTCTGATATGCCACTACAAGTACCCAAGGTATATGGATAAGTATCACCTTTAAGTTAAACAGATCAAAGAGTTCTGACCTTGCAAGTGAGTGGTTGCTCTGGTCGTCCAAAATGGCGTACACCCTCAGAGCCCTTTCTGGTTGGCCCTTGGGGTATATATTGACTAGGCATATCCTTGCACAGGACTTGTCACAAAGGTCTTCTCCGCAGACTTCTGTACATGAGGAAGATACTGTGGTAGTATTTGCTGCTTGATCTGTGTTCTCCCCGCCATGCTTAGTTGGGGGAGGGGAACCTCTAGGTGGTGTGGCACTAGGCTGGGATGGATGAAGAGCTTGTACATGGTTCTCACTGCCACACTCTATACACTTAATAGCAATTTTACAGTCTCTAGCAACATGTTCAGTAGAGGCACAACATTTGAAACATATCCCTAGTTTCTTAAGAAGCTCTCTACGTTCCTGGATTGGTTTCCTCCTGAAGCCAATACACTTCTTGAGGGGATGAGGCTGCTTGTGAATAGGACACAGACGGTTAGGATTTTCTACCTTTTCGTCTTGGTTGCTGTGCCTGCTTTCTTCTGGTGCTGATGTAGGTATAGGAAGAATATCAGTCTTTTTCACCGAAACTGGGCCTCTGCGGTTTCTGTAGTTAGAATGTGAGCTGTCATACTTAATAGGAGGTGAACCAGGAACACTGGGATCCCCATAGGAAAAGCTTGGGTCATTCTTGGATTCTGCAATGTTCTTGATAAACTCACAGAAGTAGGAAAATGGAGGAAAGGAGACTCTATTCTCATTTTTGTATCTTGACCCAACTGTGGTCCACCTTTCTTGAATATTATATGGCAACTTGGTGACTATCGGGTTTACCCCACAAGCAGTGTCCAGGTAACTGAGGCCCGGTAGGAGAGTGTCCGCCTTAGCCAGTAGGAGCTCCATGAGTAGGTCACTAAGTTCTTGAAATTTCTGATGATCCTTACCAGATATCTTTGGAAACCCTTGCAATCGTTTTAACAGAGCATTCTCTATTGCTTCAGGACTGCCATAGGTTTTCTCCAGTCTTTCCCAAGCAGCGGTAAGGCCTGCTATGGGGTTGTAAATGTGGACGGATCTGAGTCTTTTAGCACGTTCTGTGGACTGTGGGCCAAGCCACCGGATAAGCAAATCTAGTTCTTCAGCTGCCATAATGCCAAGGTCACTAATTGCAGTTTTGAAGGCACATTTCCAGCCTCTGTAGTTCTCAGGTTGGTCATCAAACCTTGTGAGTCCAGTCTTAGTAAGCTCACGGCGAACCATGTACCTTGCAAACTCTGACATGTCTGTTCTCTCTGACTTAAAATATTGAGTTGCTGGCTGAGTAGCGGTGAATACATTGTTAGTGGGGTTCTGGTTAACAGAGGTAGGTAGCGTAGGGGCTGCGTAGGCATTCAGCCTAGGAGCTAGCTTAAAGTCCATAGGTTTAGCCACATATGGATGTGAGACTGGACGGTTGTTTGCAGTCTGGTGGTATGGTGTCACATTGGTGTTTACCTGAGTATCAGTATATTGCATTTGCTGAGGTGCAAGGCTTTGGGAATCCATGAAGGAAGAAGAAACTAGATTCTGGACAGGCAGGGCATTGTACTGACCTTGAATGCGGTGTGCTGCAGAAGATACTGTGCCCTGTTGCTCTGGAGAAATGTCGTCCCTCACAGGAACATTTGTGGCAAATAGGGATTCACTGCTTTGGCTTAGTACATAGTCTCTTGTGCGCTTGAGGGGATCCTCTGCTTCCACATCACACAAACTGGTGCTGTCACTTTCACTTCCACTGATGGCCTGTTCTAAAATGCTTAACCTTGCCATGGCTGCAGCGTGCTCATACTGTTTCTCTAGAGCTTCTAGTTCTGCCCTTTTTTGAGCTGCATTAGCTTCCATTGCTGCTGCATTAGCTTCCATTTCTGCTTTCTGTTGAGCTGCCTTAGCTTCCATCTCTGCTGCATTAGCTTCCATCTCTGCTTTCTGTTGTGCAAAGGCTGCCTGTATCTTAGTAGCTTCCGCCTCTGCACGTGCTTTTATAAGTTGCTCACTGAGTGTGGAAGATTTTGAGGAACGTGACTTAGATGTACGCTTTGAACGCTTGGTAGACTCAGAAACGTGGGATGCCATTTCCTGCAGTTGCGCAATTCTTGCCTCTGTCCTTAACTTAGTTTCATGTACTAAGCTGTCTCGTTCTGAATTGAGATTCTGGAAGCTTTGCAATTCAACTAAGGAATCGTCTGTATGTAGTTTTCTCAATATGCTTTCATAGTCCTCAGCTTTCATTTTATAATGTCCATGCATAGCACAAGGTTGTCGCAGAGCTCCCTCTAGTGGTGATACATGGTATGCAGGCAAGCACATGGCAGATATCTTAGTCTGTATTTTCTGCCACCATTTTGAGAGTTCACAGGAAAGTTCATGCTTTAAACCTTCTAGATTGTCTCTAACCTTCCACGTAGGTTTAATCAAGCGTCTAGCCTTCTCACTGGGCTGCAGACTGAGGTCCATGCTACCTTGTGCTTCAGGGTGCCCTTCAGCCATGATGCAACACAAACAGGATAAATATAACTTTGCTGGAGTGAGATGGCTGCTTGATAGAATCTTCTATGCTGAGGGGTCTGAGCTGCAGATGCAACTTACGCAATGCTGATTCCTTCTGGCTTCAGGTAACTTGCTGTGACTGACTGTATGTCAGAAGTTGGTGAACTGTCTTACAGCCGTATCTGGCAGTCTTTATGCATCATTTTTCACTGTTCTGACTCAATAGCTTGGCTGCAAGTGTGAGGTTGTGAGAGTGTAATGTAGTCTCTATGCTAACCAGCAATTTACACTAAGATATTTATCAGATAGTGTTCAACTCAACTGAGGAGGCGTAGATAAGATTCCAGATGCTTTAATCCAGGTAAATCTTGTAAAACCTCATATAGCAGTAGGTGAAAAATGATGAATCACCAGGAGCTGAGCAGACATGTTGCTTACAAAGAAGTGAAACTAAACTGAGGGAGAGAGAGGAGGAGCTACAGCATCACAGCTAAGGATACAGAGAGAGAGAAGAGACAAACTACAAAGACAAACACAGTATCACAGATATATGTCAGTGAATTAAACCAAGTCCTGGGACATGACATGAGCAGACTGTCTCTGTTAATGGATGCCGCATTGTTTAAATGGTTGTGACTGCGTTACTGGTTCTGTTGGGAGGATGTGTTTTTCCAGGTGTACACAACATTGCAAACAGATAACAGATCCCTCTGTCACGCACCACAACTTTCCAGATTGTTTATTTCTTGATCAGTTGTAAATAACTTCTCTACTTCTTAGATTGCATTTTGTTATTTTAAGGACTCTAAGATGCTTTGAAGACCCATGTCTTTAGGGTATAAAAAAAATCTGTGAATTTTCAGTTTCTTGTATAACACCAAGTCTGATGAAGGGAGCTTGCACTTCCGAAAGCTCACCATCAAATATACTCATTTAGCCTCTAAAAGAGATTGTCTGATTTCTTCACTCTTCCACTAAGATTAGACCAGACAGACTTAAAATGTGCCAAAATTTATCACAGTTACTGATGCTGGATGATAAAGCTGAAACATCCTTAGAACACACAGTCCAAGTTTATACTAGCTATTAGTTGGCTTAAAGCGTACTTCCAGTTAAAAAAACAAGGTATCATAATAAATGAACACAGGTTAATTTATGAAAATTTGTAATATATCTTATTAAAAAAATGTTTTGTTTCCACTTTTCAGGCAGTTACTTTCTCTATATTAGTCTATGCATAGAGGAGGTGCATAGAAGAGACAACTAATTTCTGATGTTATAGCAATTGCTACACTCTGATATTCCTTTCTTTTTTAACACTGCTAGGTTGTAAATAAGAGGCTAGTACTCAGAATGAGGAAATAAATCAATTAACCAGTTGGAAGGAGAATCCAACTCCCCACTCCCTGCTCCATAGAGTTGTATGTGTGAGGCTATATACAGAGAGATGTAATGTAAACAAGCAGAACAATAGTTTAGTAAATGCTACTGGAAACAGATCTCCTTAAGAACCTTTTGTAATATATCTTATTTTCACCTGTACTATTCATTTAAGAAAAGTTGCTTATAACTGGAAGTAAAACTAGATGCACTTGTAATGCACCTATTTTAAGCCAAAATTCAGGTGCAACTGCCACAGTAAATTCCCAGTGTGTTTCTAGAAGGCAACACCCTTTGAACATGCCATAAATATCACAGGATGGGAGAACCCCCTTAATATCACCATAAGTCGTTAATATACTATTAAAAGTTGGCTTACTGTTTTTTTTTCAGTTCTCTCGTGGAGCTCTTCTGGTGTGATATTCCTAAAAGCAGCAGCAACAATTTCCAGGGATGCATACTCCTCAGGAGAGAGGACTTCTCAAAGGTTAAGTATCAACAGCTAATTCTGCCAGACCACTATTACATTAAAGCAGACATTTCAGTTATGTGTTTATGCAGAACAACTGCACAGTCATGAGAAAAACAAAGTACACCCTCTACGAATCCTTAACCCCTTCCCACCACAGACATTTTGAGCTTTGTTTTTGACTCCCCACCAAACACCCCCCCCCCCCCCCCCCCCCCCATTTACAGATCCGTATGAGATCTTAATGTTTGCAGGACATACACATGTGGACAAAATTGTTGGCACCCCTCGTTTAATGAAAGAAAACCCACAATGATCACAAAAATAACTTGAATCTGACAAAAGTAATAATATATAAAATAAATATTCTATGAAAATGAACAAATGAGAGTCAGACATTGCTTTTCAACCATGCTTCAACAGAATTTTTAAAAAAAGAAAAAAAAACTCATGAAACAGGCCTGGACAGAAATGATGGTACCCTTAACTTAATATTTTGTTGCACAACCTTTTGAAGCAATCACTGCAATCAAACAATTCCTGTAACTGTCAGTGAGACTTCTGCACCTCTCAACAGGTATTTTGGCCCACTCCTCATGAGCAAACTGCTCCAGTTGTCTCAGGTTTGAAGGGTGCCTTTTCCAGACGGCATGTTTCAGTCCCTTCCAAAGATGCTCAATAGGATTTAGGTCAGGGCTCATAGAAGGCCACTTCAGAATAGTCCAATGTTTTCCTCTTAGCCATTCTTGGGTGTTTTTAGCTCTGTGTTTTGGCTCATTATCCTGTTGCAAGACCCATGACCTGCGACTGAGACCAAGCTTTCTGACACTGGGCAGCACATTTCTTTCTAGAATCCCTTGATAGTCTTGAGATTTCATCGTACCCTGCACAGATTCAAGACAGCCTGTGCCAGATACAGCAAAACAGTCCCAGAACATAACAGAGCCTCCTCCATGTTTCACAGTAGGGACAGTGTTCTTTTCAAGACATGCTTCATTTTTCCGTCTGTGAACATAGAGCTGATGTGCCTTGCCAAAAATTTTGATTTTTGTCTCATCTGTCCATAGGTCATTCCCCCAGAAGCTTTGTGGCTTTGTCAACATGTAGTTTGGCAAATTCCAGCCTGGCTTTTTTATGATTTGTTTTCAACAATGGTGTCCTCCTTGGTCGTCTCCCACGAAGTCCACTTTGGCTCAAACAACGACGGATGGTGCGATCTGACACTAATGTTCCTTGAGCTTGAAGTTCACCTTTAATCTCTTTAGAAGTTTTTCTGGGCTCTTTTGTTACCATTCGTATTATCCTTCTCTTTGATTTATCATCAATTTTCCTCCTGCGGCCACGTCCAGGAAGGTTGGCTACAGTCCCATGGATCTTAAATTTCTGAATAATATGTGCAACTGTAGTCACAGGAACATCAAGCTGCTTGGAGATGGTCTTATAACCTTTACCTTTAACATGCTTGTCTATAATTTTCTAAGCTCCTGAGACAACTCTTTCCTTCGCTTTCTCTGGTCCATGTTGAGTGTGGTACTCACCATGTCACCAAACAGCACAGTGAGTATCTGTAGCCCTATATACAGGCCCACTGACTGATTACAAGATTGTAGACACCTGTGATGCTAATTAGTGGACACACCTTGATTTAACATGTCCCTTAGGTCACATTATTTTCAGGGGTACCATCATTTCTGTCCAGGCCTGTTTCATGAGTTTTCTTTTTCAAAAAATTCTGTTGAAGCACGGTTGAAAAGCAATGTCTGTCCCATTTGTTCATTTTCATAGAATTTTTATATATTACTTTTGTCAGATTCAAGTTATTTCTGTGACCATTGTGGGTTCTTCTTTCATTAAAACGAGGGGTACCAACAATTTTGTCCACGTGTGTATTGTACATAATACCATTTAACCATTTAAGTACCATTTAACCCTTATGTGACGCAGACATGTTTCATTTTTGGTTTTTCACTCCCTGCATTCCAAAAGCCATAACTTTCTAATTTTTCCATTTACGTGGTCATATGAGGGCTTGATTTTTGAGTGACGAGATGTACTTCAAAATGGTACCATTTATTATTCTGAACAATGTACTGGGAAGCAGGGAGAAAAAAAAAAAAAAAAAAAAAAGATTCAGAATGAGGTGGAATTTAAAAATAAAAAAATACATTTTGAATCTCCGTATTCTGAACACCTGTAACTTACATATTTCAGTGTATACAGCTGTGTAAGGTGCCTTTTTTGTGGGAAAATGTGTAGTTTTTAATGATACCATGTAGGGGAATGTATGATGTCTTAATAATTTTTATTCCATTTTATTAGGGAAGCAAATTGGCAAAAAAAATACCAATTCAGCCATTTAGATTTTTTTTCCTGCTATGGTATTTACTGTATGATTTTATATTTTAATAGTTTGGGCGCCCCATTACCAATGCTCATAGGGAAAGTGAAAGTAACCCACTCAGATGACGTAGTCGCATTTGACCACAGTATCTGAGTGGTTAAATACCCGTGATCAGAGTCAATGCTACTGCGTCCCTGCTGTGTGAAACATTTAGTCACGCGCACCAGGATGTACATGGGAATACTAGCTTAGAGGTGCTTTAATATTCTGTTCAATGCACTGGGAAGCTGGACAAACATTCACAATAGTGTGAAACTGGAGAAAAATTGCATTTGCGCAGCTTCCTTATGGGCTTTGTTTTTACGGAGTTCACTGTGCAGCCAAAATGATGATATTTCTAATCTATGTGTCAACACGACTCTAGGGATACCAAATTTATATAGTTTTTTTTTTTTTTTTTTACATTTTAACCCTTAAAAAATTTTGCAAAAAAAAAATAAAAAAATCTAATCCAATATGATAATCTATAATGTTGAGCATAAATTAATACATAACCTTTATTAATAGTGGGATTTTTGTGTACTCACCGTAAAATCCTTTTCTCGTTGTATTCACTGGGGGACACAGCACCATGGGTATAGACCTGGTCATTAGGAGACAAGACACTAGGAAAAAGCAAAAGCTGTTGGCTCCGCCTCCAGGCTATACCCTGCCACAGCCACTGTGCATGAATCAGTTTGTACCGTAGCAGTAGGAGAGAGACACAAAGGAACATGGAACCAACAACCACCAACAATGCCCGAACCCAAAAAGGAACCAACACAGTTCGTGCAGGAACACTGAAAAAAACAAGGGAGGGATCTGTGTCCCCCAGTGAATACAACGAGAAAAGGATTTTACGGTGAGTACACAAAAATCCCACTTTCTCGTCTACCCGGGGGCACAGCACCATGGGATGTCCTAAAGCAGTCCCAGAGGGTGGGAATAACACGGCCATGCAAACCTGTAATACTCAACCGCTTCCAGAAACTTACAACCCAAATTGGCATCAGCAGAGGCCACAGAATGAATCTGGAGAAACTTAGAGAAAAAGGATGGAGGCCCAGTGGGATACTTACAGACCTGGGAAGCATAAGCCTGATGCCGGAGGCCCCGGGAACTCCAACAGCTCTAGAGGAGAGAGCCGTCACACGGGAAGGCAGAGCCTTACTCTTAAAACGATAGGTCTCCCTAATCTCAGACCAAAGCCATCGGAAGATGGGAGCTCTGGAAGCAGGCAGGCCCTGGCAAGGGCACTCAGGGAGAATGAGCAAAACGTCCGAACAAGAGAAAAGATCCGTGAGGGTCAGTATACACGCAAATTGCCCGGGCAACAACCGGGCAGGGAAGAGCAAGCACTCACATGGACGACTGGGGACCGAGCAGAAAGAGGGCAAGACCAAGTCCTCGAAGTGGAAGCAGGAAAAACACCCTAAGAAAAAAAGACTGTGGCAGACAGAGGAAAACCTTATCCTTGTGGAGGACCAGAAAGGGAGGCTGCCGAAAAAAAGGGGAAGCCAATTAGGGACCCCTGCGGATGGAGGTAATGGCCACCAGAAACTCATTCTACCAGGACAGAAGGCAAAAAAAGGGATATCATAGGCTCGAAGGGGAGAACCTGAAGCACCTTAAAGATGAGGTTAAGATCCCACGGATCCAAGGGTTCCAAAGGAGCACAGAGTGGCACTCCTGTAGGAAAGTCTTTTAAAAAGAAAGAAGACTAAGACCTTGATCCAGACCAGACTGGAGAAGATCCGATGAGAATCGTTACTCTTCCAACGGTGGACGTAAGCCTTCCACGTTTGATGGCAGATCTAAGCTATCTGGAATTTCCGGGCCTTGAGTATGTTAGAATAACAAACTCCGAAAAAACCACGATGCCTCAAACCTCGGATTGAACAGCCACGCCGTGAACGCAGCTGAGTCAAGGTGGGGAGGAACAGCAGTCCTTGAGACAGAAGGTCGACCAGCAGAGGAAGAGGCCAGGAGCATCCGCCAACAGGAAAATGAGATCCACATACCAGACCCGGCAGGGCCAATCTGGTGCCACCAGGATAGCTTGAACCCCCTTGGTCTTGAGATTCTGGTGGACCCAAGGGAGAAGAGGAAGTGAAAAACCGAACTTACAAGAGCGCCAGCAGTGATGGCTCGAGGATCCAGAGACCTGGCAATTTAGCCGGGGACCTTGTGGTTCCGGCAGAGGCTAAAAAGGTCGATGTTTGTCACACCAGTGGATGGAAGATCTGCAGATAAAGCGACCCTCGCCCGGAGCAATATTTTCTCGACTCAAGTAGTCTGCCACCCAGAAAAAGGTTGACCACCGAAAGAGCTGGAACAAGGCGCTCCACCCAAGGAAGAAATTGTGAGGCTTCTAGTAAGGCCGCACGGCTCCTGGTGCCACGCTGAGGGTTCAAGTAGGCGACCATGGAGGAGAGGTCAGTCTGGACTGTGACAGATGTCCTTGGAGAAGAGAGGTCCAAGGAGTAAGGGCAAATAAGATAGCCCTGGGATCCAGCAGGTTGAACCAGAGGGAGGAATCGGCCCTGGACCACAGGCCCAGAACAATCAAAGCATCGAGGACCACTCCCCAGCCGGGGAAATTAGCGGCAGTGGGAATCACTTACCAACAGAGGGGAAGAAGGACTTCCCTTGAGAAATTCCTGGGGAGGAATATACACTAAAGAATCTCTCAGTGAACCAAGGTGGAAAGAGAACCAAGCAGATGAGGCTGTCCGGAGATTTGTCCCAGCAGGCCGTAATCTTCAAGAGGAGAGAACGACAGAGTGAATGAAAGGTACAGCCTAGAAGGTTGAGGCGATCGTGCGCAGGACCCACATGCCGATTCAAAGACAGCAAGGAGAGTACCTCCAAAGGTGGGACACTCAGGATCTTGGCCTCCGGAGGGAGAATCACACCCTGGAGCGAGCAGAGGATCATGTCCCGGATTCCATGTGCTTAGAGGACACGAGACATCCTCATAGATGAGCCAGCAGAACCGGCGAAGAACATCCAAGGTGAACCACGAGCTGGTCAGATTGTCTGACCTGGAGGGGCTTCACCAGGAGGTCGTCAAAATCTGAAAACACGGCAGCACCTCTGGCGCAGAGGATGGCCATAAGAGACACCACTGAGGGAAAAAACCCCCGGTGGCAGAGGCCAGCCTGAAGGGGAGAGAGACAACTGGAAAGGTCAAGGATCCACAGCAAAACGAAGAAACCGCTGACGGCACAGCGAGATGATGTAGATGGACGAAGAATTCGCCCATCTCCAGAGAAGCCACCACAGACTGCATAGACTATAACGGAGCCTGCAGGCATGGAAGAACCTGTGGAGCCCTTTCAGGTCCATGATGGGACAGAGGAAGCCGTCCTTCTAGGCGAATGGAGAACAGGTAGGAATAGTAACCCCAGATACACTCTGCAACGGGAACAGGGACGCTGACTCCCTGCCGCTGGAGATTGGAGACAGCCTGGATTGTCCGACATAGCGAAGGCAAAGAGACTCCAGCGAAAACTGGAGTAGCCGGACGACACCGCCTCTCAGGCCCAGGCTCCAGACGTCCTGCCATTTGAGATGCCCAGAGAGGGGAAAAAACTTCATGCCGAGGAGGCTAGGAAGAGGAAGACCTGGACGACCTAGTGCAGAACCGCCAGGGAGGCCTGGACTTGAAAGAAGCTTTCTGGAGCAGGAGAATGGCTGACACATAGGACGCCTCTGAGGGAGGAAGAATCTATTCCCCCGTGGCCTCAGGGATAAGCTTCTCGACGCCCTTAACAAAAAATTTGGCCCAGGACGACCTGAGAAAGGGAGAAGGGCTGCGTTCGCCTTCTTGGAGGCGGACCCAGTATTCCACAACGGATCCCAACGGTATGGCAGATAATCACTGCATTGGCGGCCGCCTTGGCAGATTTGGGAGGCATCTCTAGTTATTGGGAAGCGTTCAGGATCTCAGAGACGAGCGGCTGGAGGGAAACTGCATCAGGGAGGTTTGACTGAAGCTGTTTGGCCCAGGAAAAGAAGGCCTTGATGACCCAAGAGGCAGCGAAGGAGAGCCGCAGGGAGAAACCAGCCACTACGAAGGCCACCCTGGTGAGGGAAGCCACCTTCTTGCAGCAATACAATAGCCAGCATTTAGGGCAATGCAATGTATCAGTTCTGCATTGCAAACAATACAACAGATGCGATCCGATCTCACTCCGAGGGATCACTGAGGTAGGGAAAATACGCTGAAGGCAGACTAGAAGCCTTGGAGAGCCTAGCTATCATGGGATCCACCGTGGGAGGCTCTTAGTGATAGGAAGGGACACATGGGGAGGCTCGCTGAAAAAATGTCAAGACAGGCCAGCTTGCGCTCACTAGTTACTGATATCTAAGTACCGTGTGCTAACCGATTGCACCACTGGAGCAACCTGCTTCCCTTACCTCGGATGTTCATCATTGCCAGCCAGGGAGAGCTAGAGACGTGTGTCACAGCATAGCCTGGCAGAACTGCCCGAGCTCACCTTCCACTTAGAGACACACAAGTCAAGGGAAGGGATGTCCGATTTCCTAGTCGAAGACAGAGGATGGTCCAGGGAGAAGTCACTGTGCCCTCAAGATGATATCAAACATCCAGTGGCAGAAAGAGATGTCCACTTGAGAGGATGAGTCCGGGTCCTCAGAGATCTGTAGGGTCTCTATCGCATAGATGACTCCCGCGTAGAAGCAGATATAGATGAGCCTAGCTGAAGCTCTGAGTCGGAGACAGAGGCGTCCCCAGTTAAATAGACCGAGCAGAGGGAGGGAGGTATCCGCCTGTCGGAGTGGAGCCGTGAGCTGAGTTCCTATCTGGGGAGTACCCAGAGGAAGGGGTGGCGGACCGTGAACCGTAGTAAGACTTCCTGGTCCTTTTGAGGCTCCTGGAGCTGCCAACTGTTTTTGATACAGCGGGTGCACGTATAAAAACGTGACGCAACCAGAGGGGCCGGAGGGGGGAGCCCAAGAAAATTAGGGTAACCCAGGGGGTTAGCCTACCAGACTGCAAAAGATGGCCGCTCACAAACTGCTGCAGCAAGGGTTCCGCAGGTGCAATGTCTCCCAGGGAACTGGGAAGAATCCCTGCTGTCCCAGCAAGCCAAAAAATAATAAATAAGCCAATAAATAAATTGAGAATATGAGGAGAGCAAAGCTCTTCCCCTGGTAAAAACAGGCTCAGTAGCTACTGGGCAGGCTGGATGGCTTGCCAGGACAGCCCCCTGGCCAATGGAAGGCCCTAGGCGGAGTCTGGGTACCAGAAAAGCCCGGGAAAGGGACGGGCCCGTTGCGGCCTAGTTCCCGGCCAGGCCTCGGACTCGCGTACAACGCGGCCGACCGCGAGGCACCGTCGGCGGCGCGGCGCGACCGCGAACTCCGGAGGTTCCGCGGAGGCCTGGGAAAAGGTACCAGGGGGCCAGGAAAGGGGGTCCCCACACGACGGCGGGGGGGGAACCGGGTGCCCCCCCCGACGGGGGCCGCTCGGTAGGAGCGACCAGAAAACCCAAAAACGCCCCAGAAAAAGGGGGGCTTATTTACTAAGATTTAAGGCCCAGTTCAGGGGAACCCTGTGATGCCCCCCCCCTAAACAGGACCCATACTATTGTCCCCCTGGGAAATGGCACTAAGGGGCTGAGAGGGGCTGAGGGGAGGTGGAGAGGGCCTGAAGGGGAGATGGAGAGGGGCTGAGGTAACTTTCATACTCACCTGCCTTCTATTCTTCTCATACTCACCAGTCTGGCGACTTCAGGCGCCGCAGGGTCACCTCCTCGGTAGGACCTCGCACGTGGGAGTGGGGTCACCGGTACTCCGGCCGCTTTCGGGGTGCGGCGAATGGTGAGTGGGGACTGGGTGACCGGCGAGGCTGCTCTTTTGCAGAGCGCTGCGCCCGCAGGAGGGTATGACTAGTGTGGCGTACACGCTGACTACCCCCTGCACCTGAAAGAAAGGTAAAAATAAAAACGATGCAAGACAGAAGACCTGAGTCAGGTTGTGTCTGCCTCCTATGACACTAGGTTTCAAACTGATTCATGCACAGTGGCTGTGGCAGGGTATAGCCTGGAGGCGGAGCCAACAGCTTTTGCTTTTTCCTAGTGTCTTGTCTCCTAGTGACCAGGTCTATACCCATGGTGCTGTGTCCCCCAGTGAAGTAGACGAGAAAAATTAGGTAAAAGTCAAACAATTCAAAACCCATAAACAATTCAACACAAGCAAAAAATGCCTGTTGTCATCACTATAATATAGAGAGAAAATGGTATACAACAACCAAATAGTCCAAACACGGCAGCCTGGAACAATAATATAGAAAACATAGATTATCATATTGGATTTGGTTTTTGTATCTGATAATAGTTTTTGATTTATTTATAAATTTTTGGAGTTTTGATTGTCTCTGCCGTTTGGTATGGCAGGATTTCTGAAAACTGGACTTGACACTACACAATGGTTAAATGAACTTACTGATGTATTTTCGGATAAGGCGTATGTACAGCAACGGTATACACCAACTTTTAAGGGGGCATTTAGAGAACTCACTGCAGTTTATAAGGAATATATTGTATGGTGAGAGGTTCATAGCTTGGAATGTTATATTAAACAAGGTATAGTTCCACGTGGTTTACGTATTCCTCTTGTTCCAGCAGCAAGATGCAGGAATTCAGTATTTTTCTCTAAATGGGAACAGGAGGATACCAATAGCTCCCTCTGATTTGTGCAGTTGCTGTTGGAAGAGGAGAAATCTAATCTTGAACGGTTGAATATCAAATTAAAAAAGAACATACAGAGGTTGCTGAGAGGTTTTCTGCCGAGAGGTTTTCTCCAACAAACAGTGGAAAGATTTCAATTTCATCTTAAAGATCTGAAACATCGTCAGTTTGTCAGAGACCTCGCCGATTTTAAGGATAATAAAGTGTATTCGTTCATTGGGATCCAAAATCGGGTTACCCAAGAGACGCATATTTCCTCATCTGAAGTGGAGGTTTCTGATTCTGACAGCTCTGTAAAAAACCGTAGTAGGGGGCGCAATCGTAGCAATCGTGGGCGTGGTAGAAGGAGTTCAAATTCCTTTGAGGGAAACAGAGATTTTTTAGATGCAGGGACCCCTTATCTCCTACGCAACAGGAACCAAGGGAGACCACGACCATAGAGACACAGGTTATTAACCTTTCATCGGTTCCGCTGTCCTCCTCTGACTTGTCTGTACTACAAAAAGGCTTGCATTTGTTCCTACTAATAAGTTTGACCTGTTTGGGTGGATCAAAGATATCAATCTATTTGTCTGTAAACTTAGATGGCACAAACACTTCCGGCAAAAAGAACGGAGAGATTGTGCTGAATTGGGTATTTCTTTGGATATGTTGGAGGATGTACGTGTCTTTTATGATTTAGCGGAAGTTTCACCTAACACGTCTGGTAGGGGTCCTTTTACTCAGTTAAAAAACAAGAGTATGTCAGTACCCCCAATAGGGGATGTGTCTGCAATAGATATCTTCTTGGAGTTGGTGAGACAGGATCTCTCCCAGATGACTATATGGTCTAACCATCTAAATTGTACTAAACAGGAACTACAGGCCTTATCTACCCTGGAGAACGATCGGTCTCGTGTCTTAAAACCTACAGATAAGAGGGGCAATACGGTGGTAATGGATTATAAGGATTACAGGGGGATGTGTGAGGGTCTGCTCAAGGACTCCTCTTGCTACCAAGTTCTCAGTGAGGATCCTACTGATGCTTTTTGGCATGAGCTTAAAGATATATTAACATCTGCACTCACTGACAATCTGATTAGCAAGGAAGAATATCAATTTCTCCTTCCCAGTTTTCCCTGCATTGCCATGTTTTATTCCCTCCCTAAAATCCACAAGGGGATATCCCCTTGAAAGGAAGACCGATCGTCTCCGGGGTGGGATCTTTATGCCAGAACATCGGCATTTACATAGACAAAATTCTGGCCCCATTTGTGAGTTCAACGCCTTCATTTGTTAAGGACAAAACAGATCTCCTTAAACGATTGGAAGGGATTTATATTGACAATACATATATCCTTGCCTGAATAGATGTAGAAGCTCTCTACTCTTCAATTCCTCATCAATTCGGATTACGTGCTGTGGGGTTGTATCTGAATACCAGGGGTTGTCAGTTCCGTGCCCATAATGAGTTTGTGTATCGGCTGCTCGAGTTCTCCCTCACCCGTAATTATTTTATTTTCAATGGGAGTGTCTTCCACCAGCTCAGAGGCTGTGCAATGGGGAGTCCATGTGCACCTTCGTATGCTAATTTATTTCTGGGCTGGTGGGAGCACTCCCTGAATCTGGGTGAGGGGGAACTCGATTGGATGGATAAGATCCATGTTTGGGCTCGCTACATAGATGACATTTGTCATCTGAGTAGGGTCTGAAACCCAATCTAGTCATCATGTAGCGAGGCTCAATGACAACGAAGTGGGTCTTCATTTCACTTTTGAAACTCATCCTACTAGTTTGGCCTTTTTGGATTTAAATATCTCGGTGGCAAACTGTGAAATTCAGACTACAATATATCATAAACCAACTTCCTCCAATTCGTTATTGAGATGGGAGAGTCATCACCCTCTGCCTCTCAAAAAAGGCATACCAAAGGGCCAATACCTTCGGCTTCGCCGCAACTGTTCGTCTATCCCTGAGTTTAAACATCAAGCGGATGACCTTAGATCTAGATTCCGTGCAAGAGGATACCCTGATAAGGTTTTACGTCCTGCTTTTCAAAATGCCCTTAATCGTGATCGATCACAACTTCTGACTCCGAGGAGCAATGGCCCCTCTGATGGTCAGATTAGGTTGATTGGAATGTTTGACAGTATGGCTAATCAAGTCTGTATGGTCATTGCCAAGCACTGGGGCATCTTGACCATGGACCCCGATGTAGCAAATGCAGTTGGCTTGAAACCTATGATTACATACCGTAGGAGTAGAAGTATTAGGGACCGGGTGGTTGCTAGTCATTATACTGAGCCATTACGTTCCCACCCAAAGTTACAGGTTGCTTCTGCTGTAGCGGTTGCATTGCTTGTACATACATTCAAAGTGGTAGGAATTTTACGAGCAACGTGGTCTTGTGTAGTGTTCTATTTCTATCCGGGTGATTTTTTTCCCTACCTTTAAAATACCTACTATATACTTGCAAGCACCCCTGTAAACATAGTGCTTGTTATAAGTCTGCTCTGTTAGTTCCCCCCTTGCGCTAAGTAACTGTTATTCATGGAGGGCATATGAGTACATACTTATTGTGTTTGCTGCCGGCGTTTACAGATATACGGGGCAGCTATTTCTCACTGGCGATGCGATGTTCCTGCAACCCGTGAGCGCCGTGTATTACTGCTCTTGGTGTGCATGCGCGGATTGTGAAGCTTTTGGCCGCGCGCACAGTGCACTCTTTGGTTTCGTTATGCCGCGCATGCGCGCTGAGATTTCATACTGCACATGTCTATAGCAGCTTTTTTTCAATCTGTAGCGATCACTATTTAAACATGTAGCGTCTTTTAGGCTTTCAGGTACACTTGGCACTCTATGTATCCTGGGGGGGGGGGGGGGGAGTTGGTGAAGCGTTCAAGTTGTGATATGTCCTCTCCATGTCTTTACTGGGACTATTGACGCTGTGTATTAACGTTGGTGATGTATGGCATGCTCATCTGTGCGCACCTTATTTTTATTACATTGATTTGAGTATGCTGTTGCAGCAATTGTCATAGTCTCAGACATTAGATTTGCCTAAATGGAGCGAAAGTTTGTGTAGTGATGGTTTTTGGTCATAAATTGCTGAGTCCCAACTTTCTATCCATCTTTTGGCATTTTTGTATTTGCAAGCTCTTTTTATCAATATAATCCCCTGATGAGTTTAGCGAAACATGCATGTCGGGATTGCATGTTTAGATAAATTGGAGTTTGTTTTCTATAATTCTAATATAAGGCGTCTTTTTTTATTGTACCTGTTGATTATCACTATTCATTGCTGGATAGGGAGAGCATAGGGACTTATTCTCATAGGGCCAGGTTCCTGTCGGGGGCACATGCTACCTAGGGTGGTGGCCCCGATATAGGTTTATAGGGCCTTATAGGTGTGTCTCGATGTGTAGGGTGGTTTTTAGGGATAGAAAAATTATCCTGTGTTGGGCCTTCCTTTCTGGCATACATTTATGCTAGTTCCCCTCATCCATCAGCCTTGGAGTCGTTTAGGGTTCCTCGTCTGAATCACGGTAAGCCTTGTTTTCTATATTATTGTTCCAGGCCGCCGTGTTTGGACTATTTGGTTGTTGTATACCCTTTTCTTTATATATTATAGTGATGACAACAGGCATTTTTTGCTTGAGTTGAATTGTTTATGGTTTTTGAATTATGACTTTTACCTAATTTATTAATAAAGGTTATGTATTAATTTATTCTCAACATTATAGATCATATTGGATTTGGTTTTTGTATCTGATAACTGTCTTTTCTTTATTAATTTTTGGATTTTCAAAAAAAATAAATAAAATAATAATAATAATAATAATAATAATAATAATAATAATAATAATAATAATAATAATAAAAATAATAATTCTTGCAGTCACCATATATTGACACCCATAACTAAGATTTCTGTGTGAGGCGATGCATAATGAGTCTTACAATTCCCCTCACACACACACATACACCTTTCACCTTGTTGGAAAAATATTTTTATAAGTTTGTAGACCGGACACAGGGATACCTAATGTGTATGTATGCATTTTACTTTTTTAATGTACTTTTATGTTGTGTTCTAATCTATGGTCAAATATCTCCCCTTTGGCCTTCATACGAAAGACATTGTTCCAGAATTTTTGTGGTTTGTTCAGATGAACTTAAAGGGAATCTGTCAGGGCAATTTGGGACACTAAACCACCCACACGTCCACATGGACCTGGGGTTTAGTGTCCCAAATCACCCTGTTACAACACAATCCATGGCCACATTAAAAATAAAAAAGCTTTATATACTCACCCTGCCACTGTACTCCATGCACCTGCGCAGTTCTTCAATGAAGCCAGAGGAGTACTCCTTGGCTTCGGTGCGCATGCCCTGCAATCACGCAGTGAAGCCGGGGTGTCCATCTTTGGCTTCACTGAAGAACAGCACAGGCACCGGGAGGCATGCCTCATGAATAAGCCGGACCGCTTTCACCAAAGCAAACAGCATTGATCAGACCCTTCTTTAGGTAAGCATAAAGGTTTTTTATTTTTAATGCTCCTGTGGATTGGATTACAACAGGGCGATCTGGGACACTAAACCCCAGGTCTATAAGGACCTGAGGTGGTTTAGTGTCCCAGATTGTCCTAACAGATTCCCTTTAAGCATTAAAGAGTCTACCTGAGCCCTGTAGAGTATTAGATGTACCTCTTGGGCTTTTTGCAAAGTCTCTGAACATGGTCTAACATGGGGTGAATTTGACAGATTAACAGGCAGCAATAATTGCTTCTCTAAGATCACTGCAGATGTTTTTCCTCCTTGGCATTTTGTTAAACGCCTGAATGCTCTAGATCAGCAAACTGCTAAAGTTCCTGCTTTTAAAGCTGTAGTCACACTTGCTGATGATCAATTAAAAAGGATCAATCATCACCTCCGCCCATTCAAGTTCTTAGCATCTGTTAATAGCTGCCACGCCTCTGATTCCAATATAGTTGGAATTATTTCTGTAGTTCCCACCATTCCCAAGAAACAAGCACAGTTAGTTTTGATGCCTGATGTGCTATGTAAGCTCTGTACTGTCAGAATAGTAATGTCAGACAGGGGGCGTGATTCAGAGCTCCATTCAGAGGCAGCCAGTGTCAGAGCTCAGAATCACACCTCTTGCCTGCTCCTGCCTGACAGCCTAAATAGCACATCAGGTAGCAAAGATAACAGCATGTATTGCTTAGAAATGGTGGGGGCTAGAGAAAAAATTCCAACAGTACCAGAATCAGTGGAGCACTGCCTATTAAATGATGTGAAGACCCGGAAGTGGTGAAATGTTATCTTTAAGCAGGGCCATTTAATATGATACTATGTATCCTCTTAATTCCTATGGAAGTAGTGTGGGTGTAACTTAATTTTACATGTATTTATTCTTTATTTTGGCCTAGTTTTTGATAAAGGGACTGTGTTATTATTAGCACATGCTACTGTTCATTTGAGGTTATTACCCAATTTTAGGACCTTCTAAGGACCTTTTATTACAATATATCCTGAAACATTAAAACCATAAAAATCATGGAGGATGTACTTTGTTTTTCTCATGACTATTTGATGACCACTGACAATATCTTCCCGAAAGAAGCCTTGTGTTTAACATGGTTATTGCCCACACCATCAAAACGACACATATTGTACCAGTTTCAGATGAAGGATACGCTGATTGAATGGATAAACATTCTCTTGTTTGTCAGCTCCAGCATAACATGGAGGCAAGAATAATGAAAACGACTCTTCCTCTGTCCTATCCACAACTTCTTTCACCAGTTCTGTAACAAATGACATACATAATATATTAGGGTACAATCACACTACAGTTATTAATCCCTTCCCGCCACAGCCAGTTTTTCACTTCGTGACAGAGCTCGATTTTTCAAATCTGACACGAGTCACATCATGCGGTAATAACTTTGGAACAATTTAACTCAAAGTGATTTTGAGATTGTTTTTTGTGACACATTGTACTTTATCTTGGTGGTAAATTTTGGGCGATATGTTAGGAAAAAATGGTTTTTGGAAATGTTCTTGAAAATTGTTCTGAAGGGGTTTTGAAAGGTCTGTATATTAGAAACCCCCATAAATCACCACATTTTCAAAACTGCACCCCGTAAATAAGTCAAAACAGAATATACAAAATGTTTAAAGGCGTTTACGATGGGTAGCTTAGAATACAAAGGTTCATTTATCCCGGACAGCCTCTTTAACAATAAATAAGACAAATTGGAGGTGAAATTTACATGTTTCAATTTCTTTTACTAATATGTTCATTCTGCCATTGAATTTACACATTCATAAGGGGTTAAAAGGAGAAAATACAAAATCACACAATATGTTATGCAATTTCCCCAGATTACCATAATACCCCACATGTGAATGTATATTGATATATAAGCACAAAGCTAAAATGTTGCTTTAGGCCCAAATTTTTCAACTTGAAAGGGTTAAAGGAGAATAACCAACTAACATTTTTCTCCTGAAAATGACAATACCCCATATCTGCTGGAACGCTGGTGTAGAGGCACATGGCAGCACTTGAAACGTAAAGTGTGCCAATTGGCTTTTAGAGGACGGATTTTGATGGAACAGTTTTCAGGCACCATGTCACATTTGCAGAGCCCCTGAGTTGCCAAAACAGTGGAAACCCCCAGAAAGTGACATCATTTTGAAAACGAGACCCCTCAAGGAATTTAAGGGGTCTTATGATCTACTTTGACCTTACAGTTTTTTTTCACAGAATTGGGCCATGGAAATGGAAAATTACATTCTTATCTATAAAATGTTGCTTTAGCCACAAAGGTTTAATTTTTACAAGGGGTTAAAGGAGAAAATGCACCCCACAATTGTTTAAGCAATTTCTCCCAACTATGGAAATGCCCCACAAGTGGATATGCATTTCTGTATTGGCACACAGCAGGGAAGGAGAACCACTGAGGTTTTCAGAGGGCAGATTCTGCTTTAATTGGTTTCAGGCGCCAGGACGCATTTGCAGACCCCGACCTGAGGTACCAGCACAGTGGAAAGCCCCTACAAATGACCTCGTTTTAGAAACTAGACCCCTCAAGGAATTTATCGAGGGGTATAGTCAGCATTTTGAACCTACAGCTGTTTCACCAAAATTTACTGTCAATGGGATGTGAAAATGAAAAATTACTTTTTTTTTTCCCATCAAAATGTTGCAATTTCTTATTTTCACAAAAGGTTAAAATGAGAAAAAGCACCAGTTTATTACACAATTTCTCCTGAACAAGGCAACACCGCATATATAGTCGTAAACTGCTGTACCCAAGGCCGAGCTTGGAAGAGAAAGAGCACTATTTGACTTTTAGAGGGCAAATTTGCTGGATTTGTTTTTGGGCATCATGTCTCATTTGCAGTCCCATAAAACAGAGGTCCCCAATGACAGGGCCACATATGAGCCTCGGCCTACACTGGCCCCAACATCTCCCCACCCCCATTTAAAACATTACCTGGGGGTGGGGGCACAGTTTTACAGATATAATGCCCCCTGAGTGATTGTTCACCCTGCCCTACCTTACCCATACTTTTATTAAGGGAGCTGTCTATAGCAGCAATAAGTTATGCATATGTAGAGAGATCTCTCCAAATAAAGTATATGGAGATGTATAAATGTAATAATTAAATCTGTACTTTAGCGTTTTCTTATGAGCTACCCCAACCCTTCCACCGAAAAAATTGGCCTACATGAAAATGGTCCTTGGTACAAGAGAGGTTGGGGACCGCTGCCTTAAATACAACAGAAAACCAAAAAAACATGACTCAAGGAATTTATCAAGGGCTATACTGTGCATTTTGATCCAACAGCTGTTTCATAGATTTTAGTAACTTTGGGCGGTGAAAATATATAATTTTTTTTTTTTGCAATAAAATGTTGCTTTAGTCACAAATTTTTCATTTTTACAAGGGGTTAAAGGAGAAAATGTATCCCATGCAATTTGATTTGATTTTAATTTCTTGCGATGAGAACTTGATTTTTGCAGGATGAGATGTACTTTTTAATCACACCATTTTGGGGTGCCCATAACAGTCTAAATTAAACTTTCTGGGTGGGATTTAAAAAAAATAAATAAAATCTGGCATGGCTTTTGAACATTTATATTTTTTGCCATTGACCATACAGCATAAGTAATATGTTACCTTTATTCTGTGGGTCGGTACAATTACAGCGATACCCAGCTTATGTTTTTTATACGTTACTAAATTTGCTGAATAAAATTCCATTTAGTTAAATATTTTTGCATCGCCATTTTTTGAATGGCGATCGGGGGCACATTAGGTAGTAAAATCCCTGAGCTGCATCAGCTCTAACCGTAAGAGAAAAGTATCAGCCGCTAGACATGGTGTGCAAACAGTTTGTCTGCGAACCATGCTTCTGCTGTAATAGTACGGCAATATGCGGGAAGCCCTTCCCTGCTGTGCCGTACTATTACAGACAGAAGCTTTCTTCAGTCATGTTTTTTACTTTTCTGACAGAATACAATGTTATTTCTTCCATCGCAAAAGTAAACAAACATGACAGAAGAAAGTTTCTGTTCTGTTTTTAGCATCTGCGTCCGTCACTCTACTACCGTTAATGTAAGTTGCTCTCATCCTATGACTGAATGAGAGCAACTTCACTGAATGATGTTTTACTTTCTGCGTGACAAAGTATTTTTAATGGCGCCATTTTGGGGTGCATATAATGTATTGAAAAAAAAAAAAATAACCAAATTGTTGTCCAAGTTATAAAAAAAAAAAAAAAAGTTTAGTGCAAGGCAATGATTTAATATAACAAATAAACCTGCACTTAATAGTCTTCCCTGCTGATGTGTCTATAGATGCATGTGTCTATAGATGCATATCACTGCTACAGCAAATCACAGTCCTCACCTGTATGATACACTGCAATACTATTCCAGTGTATTATTGCCGGTATACTGCTCTAGGAAAACATTTAGACCCTGTCTCTGACAGGCCCCGATAGGTGTTTGAAGATGGAAGACTCAGGGGTCTATATAATACAGGTGTTATTATACTACGATTAAGAATTGATAAATGATAAACCTGGAAATCCAGTGTCACAATTATGCATAACAGCATATGGTACAAATTTAGTACTTGCCTGTTGCTCCCTTGGATTCAATTATCTCATCAGCTGCCTTTGCCATTTCTTTACTTATAAATTCATTTTCGACTTGGTTCAGCTTTCGTGAGCTCAAAGCACGCTTCTGCTTGTTCGTTCCAAAGGCCTCGATCAGAGCATCAACCTATTCAACAAAGAAATTTCATGAACACTGTACCTATATTAGTGACAAAAGTGTTAAAGAAACATGCTACTGGAGTAGAGGAGCAATGTATACACCATTGCAACCAATGTATGAAAGAGTGAGGCAGAATACGCTGGAATCAGCGCAGACAAGGACAGCCTATAAGTGTCAGTAGCATGTTACCATCATGTCCAGGTCTGTGTCTGTGGTCCACTGTGCATATTGTAATGTGGACACTTGAAAGATTAGAATTAAAAAAAAAATAAAAAAATAAAAAAATCACAACATTGACATTACATGAAATTAAGACTGCTCTCAACTTACAGGCAACCACATGCAGAGAAAACCCTGCCCACACGCAGTCGCCAATAGTCACAGGATTATAAAAGGTAAACAGAGGTGTTTACTTTCAAAACTGCGCCATCATTGGCACCTGCAAGTTTGGTCCATATGAGGCAGTCTCTATGTTGTAGCTCAGGCATATGGGGTTACTAATTTGGGACCTCCATGTGTGTCACATTAGCAACTTCAATTTGCCTTTCACTAAAAACAAAGGCTGTGCTCTCATGTTGTAGCTAAATACTTTGCCATCATAGTGATTGGTGCAATTTTATAGGAATACACACAGTGAACTGCCATTGTCCTGTAAAATCAGTGTCAAAAAAAAAAAAATTGCTTTTACTTGGTCAGAGGTTTAAGGCCACATCATGTGAATATAGTCAAGTATACGAATCAGTTTTGAAGAAATCTCCCCCCTCTGCAGAGTTATCTGTGCCAATAGTTTTGGATACTGATATCACTGTCCTGCCAGAGGGAGCTTTCTCCACCAGATCAGTAGGATTCTACTGTCTGCTGGTTAGTTGATTTATTGCCTCATTCTGCACACTCCTAGCCTTTTATCTACAACCTAGCAGTATTATCCCCATGGGGACACAGCCTAAAAGTACCTTAAAGGATCAGGCCTCTTTTTTTTTTTTTTAAATTGACATGTGTCAATTTATATGGCAATAACTTTGAGATGCTTTAACTTACACAAGTGATTTTGAGATTGTTCTTTTTATGACACATTGTACTACATGTTAGTGGTAAACACTGATTTATTTTTTTTTTACTTTATATATATATATATATATATATATATATATATATATTTATTTATATATATATATATATATATATATGAATTCATGGGGATTTGAGAAAAAAA
This sequence comes from Leptodactylus fallax, assembly GCA_947044405.1. Taxonomy (NCBI): domain Eukaryota; kingdom Metazoa; phylum Chordata; class Amphibia; order Anura; family Leptodactylidae; genus Leptodactylus; species Leptodactylus fallax. Next base: position 6,419,822 of record CAMRHE010000041.1, read on the forward strand.
AAAATAGCAATTTTCAAAATGTGACATGCTCTGCTTTTCACACCAATAGTGATAGCAACCAAATACATTAATAAATATTATCTACCATATCTCTGCTTTATATTGACATCTTTTACCGTCAAATTTTACCATTTAATTTATTTTGGACATTAGAAGGCTTACAACTGTAACAGCGATTTTCCAGATTTACAAGAAAATTTCCCAAACAAATTATTTAGGGACCATTTCAGGTCTGAAGAGGATTATAAAATGAGAAGAGAATTAAAATGATATGGAGGTGAAATTTAGACATTTCATTTTTTTTTTTTTCAGTAATACATTCATCTAGCCCTTTCATGTTCTCATGAATGTGCGGTTTTATATACAGATAGCAAGCCAACAGTGCTCTGAATTCATGTATGTGCCCCGCTGGTGGAGATATTGGTGCAGTTAGTTTCAGAAGGTAGTCAGACTATCAAAAGGTCGTTCCTCATAGCTCAGCGTCATTGCTGGGCTGAGAGAAAAGCCCCCCCCCCCCGACAGTAACCTAACATAGACTTGTACAGTCAGAGGGGGCGTAGGGGTATTATCATTTTGATAAGAGTGCTTTTCAAAAATTAATGTACAAAGTGAAAATTGACATTTTTATATACGGCATTTCAGTGCCCAAAAATGTTGTGCCCACTTCGTGTCATCAGAGACATGTACTCCTAAAACTTAAAGTGGACTAGCCCTGGTACAAAAAAAAAAGTTATATACATGGGTGTAAACTGCTGATTGGGCACACAGCAGGACTCAAAGGAATGAGCACTGTGCCTTTTAGCTTTTGGAGTATAGATTTAGAGGGACTTTATGCCACATTTTTGCACAGCCCTGGAGGTGCCAGTAAATTGGAATTCCTCAAGGGGAGACCATTTTGTAGGGGCAAGTTTAGGATGACGTGTGTCCAAAAACCAACTATCTGTGCTGCAAAAGCCACACAGCTTACATATTCACTTTTTACCATCTGCCGAGCATCACATCTGGGACACTAATGCTCATTACACCCCTTCTTTGAGGGGTGCAGTTTTCAAAATGGAGTCACTCCCTAGGGGATTACACTTTATTGGCACTTCAGGGGCTCTGTAAACATGACTTGGCACCTGAATTGCCAGTAAAGTGGAATCTGTAGACATGTGACCCCATTTTGAAAACTACACCACTGAAGGGATTTATCAAATGGTTTAGCAAGCATTTTTAACTGTTGTGCGTTGCACTTAAATTTCCACAAAGGAATATGCAGCTGATGATGAAAATTTTTCCAGGAGATACACCATTTCAGTGCCAGATATGTTACGCCCAGCTTATGTTAGCAGACACATTCCAAAAACTGTTAATGGAGCATTCATCTCTGACACAAGCTGGGCACAACATATTACGCACCAAAATGACATATTCCTGGAAAAGTGCCATTTTCTCCTTTCATCAGCAGCTACATATTCATTTCTGGAAAATAAGTTATAGCAACACTTGAGAGTTAAAAATGTTCCCTGTACCCCCTGGATTCTGTCAGGGGTGTAGTTTCCAAAATAGGGTCACACGTCAGGAGATTCCATTTAGCTGGCATTTAAGGGCTCTGCAAAAGTGGCATGACGTCCAAAAACCAAACTGTCTATATCTGTGCTCCAAAAACCACATGGCGCTCATTCACTTCTGTGCCCAAATAGCAATTTATACTCACAATTTATCAAGGGGTGTAATGAGCATTAGTATCCCAGATGTGATGCTCAGAGGATGATAAAAAGTAAATATGTAAGCTGTGTGGAGTATATTGGAAACAACAAATTCCCTACTATTTCCCCAGTAGCTCCTATGATTTGGGGGCGGTCACTTCTGGTTTCTTGTCCCATGTAAGCTCTAAATCTGGGGTGTCCCCTGATATACGCTCGCACAGCTTACACATTCCTTTCCTACCACAACCAGTTATGAGCTAATGATTTGTCTTCACATTGTGGATTTGGTTAGATTTATATATAAAAAAAAAATAAAAAATTATGGCATTGCGCTACTAATTTTGCAGAATTTGGGGACATAAATCAATTATTTTTGCATGGACATCTGAGATGCCTAACATTTTTTGGTTGAAGGCTTATTTTTTGTGGGATGCGCTGTTTTTATTCATACTGTTTTGGGGTACATATGACTTTCTGATCACTTTTTAGTTTCAAGGATATTTATTGAAATATTGCAGCAACAGAAAATATAGTAAACATAATAAAGGTACAGGTATAAAAAGGAATACAAGTGTAAAGCAAAAATACTGCTGCACATCCAAAATCAGCATAAAACATAACACAAGGGGGGGGATGATAAGGGGATATTAAAAAAACTCAAAACCAACCTGGGTAAGGAAAGAGAGTGATAGTGATAAGGGAAAACCATGGAGTGGCTTGAGGTAGAGTGATAAAGGGGGGCACTCAATCTAGCCATACAATCAGAGCTGGAGACAATATGGGAAACCTGGGATGTTAGATCTGTGAACCCAAGCTGCCAAAACCTTATCAAAGGTCAGGCGAGTATCAGAGATAGTGGCATTAATCTTCTCATGCATTGATGGTGTCAACCAGTTGTATAACATCAGTCACTGAGAAAAAAGATTTTCTCCAGTTGAAGGCAATGTTGATTCGGGCAGCCATCAAAATATATTTAAATTGAGCATATTTTAAGCTGGCAGACTTAAGGTTGAGAAGAAATATGGGGGCCAGAAATGGAAAAGACTGTCCAAAAAGCCATTGCGTCATTCTATGAACAGCCAGCCAAAAGCAACGTCATGAGGGCAGGACCACTATATATGGAAGGTAGTGCCTAAGGCATTACACCCCCTAAAACAGAGGGGTGAGACTGAGAGAAAAAAGCTATGGAGTCTATGGGGGACCAAATAGGTCCTATGAAGGAATTTTAAAGATTCCATAAGGGTGACCTGCCAACTGCCCTTGCTGATGGATGTACAACAGTCATTCCACTGGACTGGGGTCAGGGTAGTATCAAGGTCTCACTCCCAGGCCACCATATAGTCAAGCTTACTGTCAGGAGGTGGGGTGTTAAGCAAAACCATATAAAAGAGAGAGAGAGCCCCTTATCTGCCGTACTAAACAAGCAATCTCTCGAAGGAGACGGGGAGTATGTGGTAGCAAAATACTGTTTGGTGAAGATCCGCCAGTTAAAGAGGATTTTTGATAATTTTTTATATGACAAAAAAAAAATCATTTCCGGCAATTTTTTTCCCTATGTTCACCGTGCAGGGTAAGTAATGTTTCAGTTTTATTTTATGGGTTGCTAAAGACTCGGCAATACCAAATATGTATTGTTTATTAATGTTTAGGTTTTTAATATACAATTCATTTTGTATAGGAAAGGGACAGTTTGGGACTTTATTCATTTATTAATTTTTCAGACTATGAGCAAGCAGGAGACTTCCGCCCTAATAGTACAGCAGTTTGCCTTAAGACCCAGGCGGCTGCACCGTAATAGTATGTCGCTCATCACCTAGGGTTAAAAAAAAGCAAGGACTAGCAGCTGTAATTATCTGAGTGTCTTTTCTACGCCCCCCCGCTCTCTCTCTTCATAGACTAAGTAACTGCCTGAAATGTTGAGAAACATATTTCTTTAATAACACATATATCAGTAATTTTTATATATTAACCTGTAGTGTTAATTTATGAAAAGGTTGTTTATAACTGGAGGTATGCTTTAAATACAACAAAGAACTTGAGTTCGAGGATGTAAGCAATATACTATTTCAAAATGTATTCTGACATTGTAAGATATAAAATGTGAAAGGTTTGGCATACAAGCCAAAATTTTTGAACGCACCTTTTCTCTGTAAGTTCTGCTTGGCTGGTTTTTGTCACCTTCAGCTTGGTGATCATCTGAACAAAAACAAACAAAAAAAACCCTTATAAATACATGGCATAAAAAAGGTGCAATTGACTTTTTTTTTTTTTTTTTTTTAACCCCCTTGCCACACTCTCGAAAGCCCACCCGGACACATTTATTACAGCTTACTTGCGTAAATAATGCTTGAAATCAATGAGCTGGTATAGATTTCAGTGTAGGTGCATGGCCTGGCAGAAGATACAAATGATTTATAAGGAGGCTCATTTATGATGGGCTATTGGAAGGATGAGAGCAAGAGACATTAAAAGGCAGTTGCAAATGTAGCCCCAAATGGAGTCCATCTGCATTCACCCCAATGTTTAAAAAAAAAATAAAAAAATATCATGTTTTTTTTTTTACTTTTTGATGGAAGAAAAATGACCTCTCTCACTTATTTCATTGGGGGACACAGCACCATGGGTATAGACCCAGCCATTAGGAGGCTGACACTAGGAATAGTAAAAGATGTTGGCTCTACCATCTCCACAGACACTATGCTAACTAGTTTTAGCCTAGTGTAGTGTCTGTAGGAATAAGACACAGACCTCACTCGCCGCATTGGTGGCTGGAATGCCGGTGACCCCACTACCATGTGGCGAAGGTCCACCAAAGGTCCACCCTGTGGTGCCTGAGGACGGTGGATCAGGCAAATACCTGAACATTTTTTTTTTTTTTTTTTTTTTAAACTTACTCTGTTCCGTCAGCTACTTTGCTGCAGTTAATGTCTATTTCTGTCAATCCTATGATAGATGACAGAAACTCTAGTGTGAACATCCCCCAAGGGAATAAAGCTATGTGGATACATGAGTGCTAGTCAAGGTAGCAGCAGTCTGTGGAGAAAGACCTCACACCTAGCATGTACAAAGCGCGTTTCTTGTATGAATAAGGTCAAACTAGCAGTTCAAGTCTATGGGAGTCAGAATGAGTCTCTAATAGACTTGCATGGTGAATCTGACCTCCTGTTCACTCAGTAAACCCTGTGGAAAAGAGAGGAAGTGCTCCAAAAGGAGCACATAACTTCACAACAAAACTGTTGATAAGTTATTCTTTAACATTTTATACACAGGCTCATTTTCAAATGAGGGAAATTTTCTTTTTTCTGATGTGCTTCTCTAAACGTGCAAAACAAAGTCTAAGCTACTCATCTGACTGCAGTGATTTTTGAGGATATTTTATAGCTATTACAGGATCTCTTTGCAGAGTTAAGACTTACCAGTACTGCTCTTCTCCAGTATTGGCTGCATGCTAAGTTGTTCAGCATCATACACTTTCATCTTCCCAGTTTCTTTATTTAGTACACCAACAAAATATCTATAATACAAACAAAAATATTTTTTTTAGGGCTGGGCGATTAGGACCCAAAATCAAAATCACAATTTAATTTTACCTTGACTACGATGAATTAAATTATTTTAGGACAGGCACGTTTTTACACGTTTTTCTCTCCTATTTATATGCCACGCCATGCTGCTGAACTGAGCGGACTCTGATTGCGGGTATTACCAGCAGGTCGTGTTCAGCTCTGCTTCAGAGCAGGTGCCATATTTAAAAACCCAACATAGTATAGTAATAATACATGATGTTGGGAAGGGGTTAAGTTCAAGTCACAGAAGCTGCCGCCATCACACCCTTTCTTGTATGGACTGCACTATGTGCATGTGTCTTTAGTGTAAATATAGATAACGCAGATGCTGTAGCAAAATGGAAAACTTAACCACGCGCTGTAAAGTACATTAAACCTTTCTATTGCAAAAGTTAAAAGCAACGTCAAACACGCAACAATAATTGATAAGCTGTGTATTTTCTGCAGTGTATGGATGGGATTTGCTTAAATCCTTCCACCACACGTACTGTAGTTCACAATAGGTTGGCCACCAGTGAAATCGCTCCATGTGTCCTAAGCATAAAACAAGGTTTTAAGACCACTCCATTCATCTTTAAGAGTAGCTTTTATATTAACTGTAATCTGCATACAATCACCTTTATAGCAGTTCTGCATCATGTATAGAAACAGAAATTATTATACGACCAAAGATCTATCCACATTACTCCCCTGTAACTTAAAGAGGACCTTTCACGTCCTCATGCACACGTGGTTTTATATACCGCTAGAAAGGGCGTTCCTGACAGTCTAGCTGGGCTGTGAGGAATGCTGCTGCTGCCCAACCCACCCCCTGACAGTACTCTCCCATTGCCCTGTACTGTCATAGGGGGCATTCCTTACCGTCCTGCAATGAGGCTGAGCTATGTGGTACGACCCCCCCAGTACAAGTCTATGGATGAGTACAGTCAGGGGTGGGGCGTTCCTCACAACCCGGATAGACTGTCAGAACGGCCTTCTGACAGTGGGCAGAGATCGGTGCCCACTAACTAACGGCACCGATATCGCCAGCCCCGGGGCACATAACGGGAAAGCTGACAGTGCACTGAATTCAGCGCACTGTCTGCTTTCTAGCACTATATAAAACCGCATGTGCATGAGGACGTGAAAGGTCCTCTTTAAAGGGAACCGGTCACCAGGAAAATGCTGAAAGAGCTGAGCAGATTGCTATAGCTTATACTGAATCTTTCCCCACAAACCTATATATTTTATTCACTGAAATGTCTGTTCTTTCTTTGCTTAAACGTCAAGGAGGCGGTCGAAAGGGTAATGAACAGCTATCTCTAATTGACATCCTACTTTCTATGAGTGTGCATACACTGACATGAAAGTTTCTGACTTTATAGCAAAGAGTGAGCAGAGATTTCAATGAATTAGTGACAGGTTATACCGAATGTTTTCCCTACAACACTATATATCCATCTGCTCAGTTCCTCCTGCTCTATAATTGGATGACTGCTGAATGCACTGCATTTTCCTTATGACAAATTCACCTAGACTACATAGAAACCGCAGCCATAATTACAGTCTTCTGAATAAGTGCTTAAGGAAAAAACAATGCACTAGATTGAGAAGGCAAAACTCCCCCTAATGACAGATGTGATCGAAGAAGTCCATGGGATACACAATGATTTTATTCTGAGAACACTTAAGTGTACACAGGTCTTTGGAAGCATCATTTTTTTTTATCAGTGGTGGTTCACCTGCTTGCGGTTTTAGGTGGGGGATTTATTTTCTATTTGCCATTTCCTACAACAGTCTTAATAAAGTCCCTGACTAGCGCAAGGCGTCCCTGAATTATTGAAAAGCTCCGGCCTGTTAATAAACGAGGCACACTCAGATGCTGCAGAACGGAAATCTGGAAAGTTTTTTGGCATGAGTTATAATAAATTTGTCGGGCCTGCCCGTTAACTTCTGCAAAAGGTGGCGAGTGAAGTGCAGAACAAGAGCACATCTTTGGCACATGAAAGACCATGCACCACATTAACACCCATCTACAACAGACAATTGACATTGATGAGTTAGTAAATTCCGCAAATGAATTCTTGGAGTTATAGAAAGCAACAACCTATGAACTGACATCTTGTAAAAGTAGAGAAAGGGACAGAACAATAACCTACCTAATGTTCTAGTATAACCACAATCAAGTGAAACAAGAGGTGGATTTGTGATTAATAAATCACACTTAAAGGGTGTTTTTCCAGGCTAAAAACAGAATGGCGGTGGAGTTCACTAATTTTTTTTTTTATGAATTTGAGGATCTTTACAACTTGACTGATTGGAGTCTATGGTTTGGCATACTGACTCCACAGCCCTGATCCTAAGACTAACTGCACACAACAGTGTGCAGGTCTATTGCAGTGATTGAACGGCACGGCCGGTGTATGAGAGCCACACGGATTTCATCCATGTGCCGACCATGCTTCCTCAGCCCCATTCAATGAATAGGCTGAAAATAGAATAGAACTAGAACTTGTCCTGAGATTTGTGGCCCAGACACAGGACTCTGTAATACACAGTTGTGTATGTGGGCCAACAGAAAGGAATGGGTCAGTGTGCTATACGGGAACAACATGAATAGCACACCAAACTAGCACATGGTCACAAGCAAGGGGCCTAAGGCGACATGCACACGACTGTGATCGAGCGGCACATGGCGCTCATCTGTGTGCCGCCCATGCTTCCACGGTCCCATTCATTAGGGTCAGTGAAAACGTTTTGTAAAATAGTATCTGTCCAGAGTTTTTCTTACGGCCATATACACCAGATCGTGAAAATACACAGTCGTGTATATGGGGCCATAGAAATGAATGGGTCAATGTGCTAGCCGTAAAAAACACGGCTAGCACACTGATTGTGCACACAATCGTGTGCATGAGGACTAAAGATAAATCACTGATATCAGATAAGTAATGAACTTATGAGGGCTTCATTATGTGCCATGAATAACATGCTAAATTTATTCTGTGGGTCAATACAGTAACAGCAATACTAAATTTATTACTTTGTTTTACTACTTTTGCATGTTTTCTTTATTAGAAATCATGGTTGCTGTCTATCAAAAGAATATTAGAGCTTTTATTACTGGTACCATTTAGGAAAATACTTTCTAAACACTTATAACTTTTTTTCAGTGGCAGACAGAAAAAAAAATTCTCATGTCTGTCTGTCTATACTATCCGTGCATGCATGCATGCATCAAGGAGACAGTGTATCCTATGTGTTGCAACTTAAGCCTAAGACTGCAGTGCAGGTTAGGGAACAGAAGTTCCATCAGTTGCTGCCTTTGGATAGGACACAGAGCAAGTGAAGCCGAACACCATGTTTACAGATTTCTGTTTCCTTTTCAGTATAGTACTATGGAAACGAACAGAATTTTACAAAACCAAAGTCTCATAATGAATCCCCTACTGAAAAATCAGTTTGAATTTACGAATGTAATGCATAATATCAACTCCATGACATGTTCCAGTCTGTCTTTGATTTGCTTCAGTTTTCAACTTGAGTACTGCAAAGAGGTGAAAACCATGGCTAAACTTGACACACAATACACATTATACCAACAGAGTGACAGATTTGCTGGGCTGTTACATGTGTAAACTTGGCCTTAGAATCATTTCCTGTTAGCTTCTGAATATGCCTATAAATAATGTGTTCCTACCTGCACAGGGAGCTAGACTTCAAAGCATCAGGTGAGAAGTTGTTTCCAACATAATTCAGTCTCTCTGTTTCTGCCGTCTGAAATAGAAAATGCAAAACATCTGAAACATAGCAGCATTTATTAAAATAGGACTCATCAGGTCTCCTGGCGTGTCTATTTTAATAAATAATTATAATTGCCCTTGTAATAATTCAGAATCATCTTTTCTTATAGGTGGATGTAGAGCAGTTTCTCTGTTCCTCCTGTGAACTTGTGAACAAATTGACAAGTGGGTGTTACCAGTTAGGTGGCGGTATATGCCCATGAAGTCTGACTGTCGAATCACTGTTGCCAGTGCCAGAGTTTGCAGCAAGACACCAAATTGACAGGGTGAATGATGACAATTCATTCATAAATTTCTAGGTGGAACAACAGAAGAAAACCACAACATATAGTAATAAAAAATACAATATAGAATTATTATTTCATAATAGAATTATTGAGCAAAACAGAGATTCAGGCTGTATGAGTAGCTTGACATGTTTCTGTTCAGGCTTTGGTCACCTGCAAAGTAATCAGAATATCTTTGTCTTCTGTGATAAGACTTGTCAGGAGGAGCACTGAGAACAATAGGCACTCTCTCAAATTGTGAAAGCAAGCAATGAATGTACTGTAGATTTTCTAACAGTTAAAACAATACGACAAAAAAAAAAAAAAACAAAAAAAAAACTAATTACTAAACAAAATGTGCCAGAATATTGACGACATTTGCACTAAATATGCCTTAATCCACACTTACCAAGAATATTTTTTTTTTTTTTTTTTTTTTTTTTTTATATAGACACTTTCACAACTTGTACAACATAGATTTAAAGTGGGAGTTTGTTAGCACAAAATAGCATATAAAGATACACAGTATCTTGCAGGGGTTGAGATGCACTTTAGAAAAACGCCTTTTTTTATAGTTGTTCTCAGCTCTATTAAAGAGAAATAGCGATTTTTTTACAATATGCAAATGAGGTGAAAAGGACTTTATGGGCATGTAATCGGCAGTTGGGGTTTCGGTGAGTGCTGCTGATTACGTGACCCTAAAGCCCAAAATCTTCAGCAGACTATTGAACAGGCCCGATGATGTCAGAGTGCCTTTAACATCGTGCCAATAAACTTAATCCCATATGTGCCTGAATCGCTATCCTATATGTGCCGGAATCCTGCTTAGAATTTGTTTCATTGGTGGACAATGGAGAAGTCTTACCTGCATCACTCCTTGTTCTTCGGTGGAGCCTTGATCTGAAGAACATAGCGCAGTGCTTCTGGGTGGCCGATGACATCAAAATGCACCCAGAAACGCTGCACTCTGTGCTTCAGATTGAGGCTCTATCAAAGGAGGAGTGACACAGGTAAGACTCCTCTCAGCGATGTTGTAACTTATAAACTGTTACAATAAGGCCAAGAGGTACTCCATATAATTTTTCCACTGTCCACCAATGAAACAAATACTAAGCAGAATTCGGGCACATATGGGATAAAATACGTTTATTGCCGCAATGTAAAAAGTAAAAGGCACTCTGACGTCATGGAGCATGCACAGTAATGTGTACTGCGCCTGCCAAATATTTTCCGAAAGCTGAACCAGGACAAAGGGCTATCGTCCTCCTGGTTAGCAGACATCAGAGGGCTTTTGAGCAGAGCTGTGGAGTCGGAGTTGGTGCCTATTTTGGTGGAGTCGGAGTCGGTATAAAATGGACCGACTCCGACTCCCAAAATATATAATAAATTGGTACAGTTAGTAGTACAATGCAGTATGTGCTGAATATATTTTCATAAGAATTTGGGAAAATGATGAAATGTTGAAAATGATGAAATGTCCTGTAAAGGTCTGTTCTATTCCTCATATAATGATGGGACTGAGTTCTGAGTGAACCCATAAGGTTTAGCACCATTATCTGGAGTAAGCAAGTCGGAGTCGGAGCCGGAGTCGGAGCCGGAGTCGTAGTCAGGGGAAATTGAGGAGTCGGAGTCGGGGCTTTGGCGTACCGACTCCACAGCCCTGCTTTTGAGGCGTGCAATCTACAGCACTCACCAAAGCCCAAACCACAGATTATACGCCCCTAAAGCCCTTTTCACCTAATTTGAATATTTTTAAAGTCAGAATTTCCTTGCAATAAAGAGACGGCCAGAAATAAAAAAGATGTTTTTCTAAAAGGCATCTTGAGCCCTGCAAAATACTGTATCTTTATATACTATTTTGTGCTGACAGACTCCATCTAATGTGTAACGGGGCGCAGCTTAGTAGATAGTAGGCATATACTAGGTTGCGACACCTTGCGCCAAGCACATACCAAAATTTAGGTTAATATTTCTGGTACAAACTAAACCAACTATAAAAGAGATGTAGTTGGACTAGACAGTCTAAATGTAACAAGTTTACCATCCACCATCAGACAATATAACAAAATTAGCACATTTTAAGACTATCTAGTCTAACTTTTAGGCTAAAGTCCCACGCAGCGGGCCACGGCAAAAAAAAGCACTGCAGGAAAAACCAGCGGCAACGCACTGTGGCTTTTCTACAGCGATTTTCACAGAAAGTCCAAAGAGGTGTCATCTGCTTCCATTATATACCTACAGGGAATGCTGGTGATTTCCCTATAGGTATAATTGGCATGCTGCGATTTCCAAAACCACAACGGTTTTGAAAATCGCAGAGTCTCCACTGCGCATATTTTTCCACAAAGTGTGGATGGGATTCTGTGAAACACTGCTTTTTTTTTCCCGCCACGGCCAAACCGCAGAGTTTACGCCACGTGAGACCCCGGGCCTTAGACAGTATTAGTAAATCTGCCCAATTATATTTTCTCCTTTGATCTGAAGATGATGAATGTTTGGGCTAGAGAGCTGTGTGCAGATGTTTGCTGGGAGTCTAAGAAATTAAGTTTAATCAATTTTTATTAAGGGTTTTTTTTTTTTTTCAAACAAGAGTAAGAAGCTAACAAAATGCTAATAGGCGTGCAGGCCTCCAATACACACACAAAAAAAAAGGAGCATAAAAGAACGACTAGAGCAGAAGGCGTGCTCTGCTAAACAAATTGAGGATAAAAATGAGAAGGACAATAGTGTCGAGGAGGTGAGGAGTCACGAACCAACAGTAGGATGGACATGCCAAGGAGGAGGAAGGTCCAATAACAGGGGACCACCACAACACTATCCGCTATAAAGGAAAAACATGCAGCAAAAGAGGAAGGGGGGTGGCGGTAAAAATGGACGCACAATAATGGACAAGAAAAAAAAAAAAAAAACGAGAAACAGAAGAAAGACGCACTGGAGGGGTGGGGTCAATGGGAGAAGAAATGATAACGACTACACAGAATGCACTTTGGTTTTCTATGTTGTAAAAGTATTTTAGAAGTCTGTGGCGATTTTTAAATATAACTTAATATATGCCTGTGCAAAACTACACATTTATTTTGCTTGTTTATATAGCGCTAACATACGCTGCTGCACTTTACAGATAATGGGGGAGAATTTATCAACCCCTCTACACCGGTTTTCTTATTTATGCAGAGGCCAGAGCGTCTTAATATGGTGGCTGAGTGCCTTGCAGCACTGGGGTCCTTGTATATTTTCCCCATGTTTACATGTGGTTCCTTAGGGTACCCCAATTTTCTGCCGCAATCCAAAAATGCAGGTAAATGATAGATAAATTGGCTTCCTGTATAAATAAAATTGTGGTTGTTGGGAATGAGTAGCTGTACGGCAGCCACTAACTTCCCTACTCCACAATGCTCCCTGCCCTTCAAGTACCTTGGTGAGAAAAGTCTTAATAAATCAGGGCTGCTTGGCACCTTGCCATACTGAAACGCCAGTCTTAAAGGGGTTCTCCGGGCAAAACTTTTTTTTTTTTTATATTACAAAAAAAAAAAAAAGATTTTAGTGCTATTAATGGGTTAATAAGTGCACCAAAATACCTTTAGCAGGGTTTTGAGTGATTTCTGAGTTTCTCTGGGAGCTCCTGACATCATCTGCATTTGTTTACATGAGTAACTTCCTGCTGTCTTAGCCTACAACTACCATGATGCATTGCTGTTCAATCAGATCTCCCCCCTCTAACCCCTCCCTGTTTCCCTAGCTAACCCATGGACTACTAGCCCTACCTACCTAACTCAGCCCATCCCATCATACTTACCTGTCTTGTGTGTCCTGGAGATCACTTTCTTCTGTGGACTTCTACGGTGCCTGCGAAATAGAGCCAACAGAGCTCTATTGCACATGCATGGGAGACAGTCTTCTCTTCACATCTGAATTTTTTTTTTTTTTTTTTAATAGTAAGTATATTAGAAGTTAGGCAAGGGGGAGGGGGCTTAGTTTACGGTTGATTTTTTTTTTTTTTTTTTTTTTTTTTATCCCGGACAACCCCTTTAACAAATCTGTTCCATGATCATCACTCATTTCCCCCAGTAGGGCTCACAATCTTATCCCTTATCAGTCTTTGGAGTGTGGGAGGAAACCCATGTAAACACAGAGAGAACAGACAAATTCCATGCAAATGTTGTCCTTAGGTGGAGTTGAAACCAGAACCCCAGAGCTACAAAGCAAGAGTACTGAGCCACCACGCTGCCATGTATCAACTCCAAAATAAAAATAAAATATATATTACAATGAATTGATGAAATGCATACATAGCTTGTGACTTGTGTACAAATTTATAACAGTTTAGCAATTTTAATAATATGTTCTATTAATCTAAGAGAGAGCATTCAAGTTATGTAAATGTTAGTTTTCCATGTTGCTCATAATTTCTATAAACACAAATTTAAATGAATACCCAGCATTTCAATTGCTACTATGGTTAGTACTTAACTGTCTTACCAGAATTCTTCGCCTTTTAGTCTTGTTTTCAAATAATGTAAAAGCAATATTTTCTGGAGTCTGAATCGTTCCATTTGAAAACTGAACTGCAAAATAAACAGATACAGCGCATTACTTTGTATGAAAAAACTGACTCAAAACCATAAAAAAAAAAAACACACTCTACGCAAAATAAAGTAGTGAGTGAAGTCATATGAAACCCATAGTGATACCAACAGAAATCACAGCTCATCCCATAAAAGAGAGCCCTCACACAGCTCAATAGATGGAAACAAAAATAGTTGAAGGTGTCAAGAAAATAGAGGTGAAAAGCTATTTATTCAAACCTAAGCATAAAAAGAATATAAACTTGGTATCACCATGACTGTGCCAACCCACGCAATAAGGTAGGTCACATCCGGACCACTTAAACAGCAGGTAATCGCGGCCCTATAGATATATATGTATACGGAAGGTAAAGGACTAGAAGCCGCAGCTTATCATATAGGCTCATGACCCTGTGGCAAGCACCGATATGAAGAGCTCATCCAGGCTGCTATGTACCGCCGATACCACCCACCCCGCATAGCCTTTACACAGTATATATGCGGCAGCTCTCACCCAGCAGAGCTGGTCGCTCAGGGTCTCCTCGATATTCCCATGTTGCTTTCCCAGCCATGTCTGTATCTCACACACACACACACACATGTGCTCCGTGAACTTCCTGTGCGACTGTGGGAGGAACCCAACAAACCAAAAACTGCTACACCCGCTCCCATAAAGAAGAACCTCTGTCCCCGGCTGCACCCATGTACGCAGCACACTGCGCCCTCTGCCGGCCACTGCCTGAGAAATGCTGTAAATAAAGGATTGTTGCGGCATTCCATTGTACATGGGGTATAGCTTTAATAAATAAATACTGTGACTTTTGATCATTTTCAGCCATTCCTCTATACTGGGATTAAGCGTAACAGGAGCCTTGGGATGATTCACAAAATTTTACCCCCGTTCTAGTTGCCAAAAATACAAGATTTATATGGACAAAAAAGGGCATGTAAATCTGAGATTTTTAGTTTGTTAAATAGGACTTTTCATGTCCTCTACGATATGATATATTATATACCGCAGCAAAGCTGACTGCGCACTGTCAGTTTTGCAGGTAAATTCCCTGGAGCCAGAGATTGCTGTTAGTTTGGACTACCAATATCAGTGCACTGTCAGAGGGGCCGTCCTCACAGTTGGGCAGTAAGGTACGCCCCCCGGATGGTAAACTTCTATAGACTTGTACTATAAAGACGGATGGAGTTGTAAGGCTGGCCCTTCTGACAATGCAGTGATGTTGGTAACCGAAACTAAGGGCACATACTAGCAAAACTGACACTGTTAGCTTTGCAGCAGTATACAGTCATGGCCAAAAGTTTTGAGAACGATACAAATATTAATTTTTACAAAGTCTACTTCTTCAGTTTTTCTAATGGCAATTTGCATATACTCCAGAATGTTATAAAGAGTGATCAGCTTAACAGCAATTACTTGCAAAGTCAATATTTGCCTAGAAAATGAACTTTATCCCCCAAAACACATTTCAACATCATTGCAGCCCTGCCTTAAAAGGACCACCTAACATTGTTTCAGTGATTGCTCCATTAACACAGGTGTGGGTGTTGATGAGGACAGGGCTGGAGATCAATCTGTCATGATTAAGTAAGAATGACACCACTGGACACTTTAAAAGGAGGCTGGTGCTTGCCATCATTGTTTCTCTTCTGTTAACCATGGTTATCTCTAAAGAAACACGTGCAGTCATCATTGCACTGCACAAAAATGGCCTAACTGGGAAGAGTATTGCAGCTAGAAAGATTGCACCTCAGTCAACAATCTATCGCATCATCAAGAACTTCAAGGAGAGAGTTTCCATTGGTGCCAAAAAGGCTCCAGGGCGCCCAAGAAAGACCAGCAAGCGGCAGGACCGTCTCTTAAAAAAGTGTTTCAGCTGCGGGATCGGGCTACCAGCAGTGCAGAGCTTGCTGAGGAATGGCAGCAGGCAGGTGTGAGTGCATCTGCACGCACTGTGAGGCGGAGACTCTTGGAACAAGGCCTGGTCTCAAGGAGGGCAGCAAAGAAGCCACTTCTCTCCAGAAAAAACATCAGGGACAGACTGATATTCTGCAAAAGGTACAGGGAGTGGACTGCTGAGGACTGGGGTAAAGTCATTTTCTCTGATGAATCCCCTTTTCGATTGTTTGGAACATCTGGAAAACAGCTTATTCGGAGAAGAAGAGGTGAGCGCTACCACCAGTCTTGTCTCATGCCAACTGTAAAGCATCCTGAAACCATTCATGTGTGGGGTTGCTTCTCAGCCAAGGGAATCGGCTCTCTCACAGTCTTGCCTAAAAACACAGCCATGAATAAAGAATGGTACCAGAATGTCCTCCAAGAGCAACTTCTCCCAACCGTCCAAGAGCAGTTTGGCGCTCAACAATGCCTTTTCCAGCATGATGGAGCACCTTGCCATAAAGCAAAGGTGATAACTAAATGGCTCAGGGAACAAAACATAGAGATTTTGGGTCCATGGCCTGGAAACTCCCCAGATCTTAATCCCATTGAGAACTTGTGGTCAATCATCAAGAGACGGGTGGACAAACAAAAACCAACAAATTAAGACAAAATTAAAGCATTGATTCTGCAAGAATGGACTGCTATCAGTCAGGATTTGGTCCAGAAGTTGATTGAGAGCATGCCAGGGAGAATTGCAGAGGTCCTGAAGAAGAAGGGTCAACACTGCAAATATTGACTTGCTGCATTAACTCATTCTAACTGTCAATACAAGCTTCTGTTACTCATAATATGAATGCAATTATATTTCTGTATGTGATAAAAACATCTGACAAACACACATAAAAATCAGAGGGCAGCAGATCATGTGAAAATATAATATTTGTGTCATTCTCAAAACTTTTGGCCATGACTGTATATTATGGAGATGGTCGGCAACCAGCATGCCAATTAGGTTCTCTAGTGTCAGGTGGGAGGTTGCTGTCTGTGCTGCAGTCTAGGACCGCCCACCTGCGAGTAGAGAGCCGTACTGGGTGCAGAAACTAAGAGAACCAATTGATCAGGAACAGAGGGGGCTAGAGAAAAAAAAATTCAATTTGCTGTAGCATGAAGGGGGTTAATAACTCTCACCAATGCCTATCTACGAAAAGCAATTTTAGAAGTTGCCCCATGTTATAGGTCAGTGATGGCGAACCTTTTAGAGACCAAGTGCCCAAATTGCAACCCAAAACCCACTAATTTATCGCAAATTGCCAACACGGCAATTTAACCTTAATACTGTGTGGATCCACAATTGCGGACAGCTACAGACCCGCAAAATACAGTCACGTGAATGGGGCTTTACAGAGCTTTCAATGATGCAAAACAACTTTGTACTGAAAGGTAATAGTTTGCATTTGGTACTTTTCAACAATTAATGTTCACTATTTACATTGCATCGGATCTGTTTTATAGTGACTGTGCAATATGCTCCACGGTGGCCCCTAGACGGTATAATGTGCTCCACAGTGGCCCCCGGATGGTACAATGTGCTCCACGGTGGCCCCCGGATGGTACAATCTCCTCCACAGTGGCCCCCAGATGGTACAATGTGCTCCACAGTGGCCTCCACACAGTGTAGTATACTCCACAGTGGACCCCACACAGTATAACATGCTCCTGTACTTACCTGCACTCCCACGAAGAGAAGCTGGACGGCCTCCTTTCACCGCAAAGCAGGTGCTGATGAAGAGTTACAACCCTCTGTCAGTGTAAGCCACGATTAGAAACAATATTTCAATCCTCACAATGAAATGTCATAAGCTTATGTAAATCGAGGAAGAAGCAGGTGTCGCTAAGATCTGCAAATGATCAAATTTTCAAGCACTTAGCTCCAATTTGTGGCATGTGGGAGGAGCATAAAAGCTTAAGAGATTGAAAGCAAATTTTTTTTTTTTAGCCACATGAAACCTTAGACTATTGGATCAAGTGGTGTTGCATGATTGTGCGATGGGTCTTGTTCATCAAAGTGACAGTTATTGCCAATGTCACAAACTCAGAGGGACAGAATCCTTGAATTGTGAAACCTTGATTTATCACTGTGATAGATCGCTACATGCCTAGGCCAAGATGTCAGCACTGTTTAATGTTGTTTGTCCTGGGGGTTAAGAGAACAATAACAAAGTGAAATTACAAAAAAAAAGTGCACAATGTCTATATGGACAGATCGTCTGACTGGAAGAATGGTGTGTAGTGATCTATAATGTGCTGTACCAGAGCCTATGGTGGCAAACTGCATCAGCACAAACCATCAGACGGCATTTGCGCAACATTGGGCTACGAGCCAGCTACAGGTGTTACTTTAACTCCACTGTGCTCAAAGGTCATCAAGGTGCACAGCAAGACAGCAATGGAAGCTGGAATGGAGGTCTATCCACTTCAGCGATGAGTCCTGCTTTTGTCTGGGGTGCAGTGATAGCCTGAGATTGGTCTGGTGACCAGGTGGGCAACGCCATGAAGAAACCTTCAGAAGGGATTGTCATACTGGTCCTACTCCTGGTATTAGTGTGTGGGGTGGCATACTGTACAGTAGCTGGAACCCTATAGTCTTTATTTCAGGCACACTAACAACACGGGTTACATTGACTGGATTGTGGAACCAGTGGTACAGCCATTTTTTTAAAATGTACCAGCAGACATTTTTAAACAGGACAACACCAGGCTGCATGCTGCTTGTGCTATTGTGTACTACCATGGCCTGCAGTGTCTCTGGACTTCTCCCATTTATAGTGTGCGTAAATGTAAGTAGCTTGTGCCTAATATGTATAGTATATATAGAGTGTATGCAATATATGCATCGTGCATGAGGTGTGTTTATAGCGCAGGGGTCGGCAACGCGTGCCATTCTTGGCTTATTTACCTGGCACGGGCAGCCCAAGTCCTCACGCAGCAGTTTTGATCGGACCAAACACAACCGAAACGAAATTGCTATTATTATACTATGGGGTCTCTTCAGACCCCCGAGTAAAATAAGCGGAGCCCCAGGGGAGGTGATCAAACATAAAAAAAAAACAATGTTACTCACCTTTCCTGTGCTCCGCGGCGGCTCTGTGCTCTGCAGGCACTTCTGCCTGAAGACAGAGACCGCTGACAGGGCATCAGGGGTCACGTCCGGCGTCATTACGCATAGTGACACCAACGTGACCCCTTAGACCCAATGAGCGGTTGCTGACTTCAGGCAGAAACGCCCGAAGAGAACATAACCCCTGCAGAGCGCAGGGAAGGAGAGTAACATTGTTTTTTATGTTTGTCACCTCTTTTGACCCTCCACTTATTATACTTGCGGTCTGAAGAGACCCCACAGTATAATAATAGCTAGTGAGTGGCGAAAATTGGAATATTATAAAAGTTAGAATATTATACTGTTTGGAGGGGCCGCTATGGGACATAATACCGTGAGCAGGGTACGCTATGGGACATAATACCGTGTGCAGGGTCTGCTATGGGACATAATACCGTGTGCAGGGTCCGCTATGGGACATAATGCCGTGTGCAGGGGCCGCTATGGGACATAATACCATGTGCAGGGGCCGATATGGGACATATTACCATGTGCAGGGGCCGCTATGGGAGATATTACCATGTGCAGGGGCTGCTATGGGACAAAATACCGTGTGCAGGGGCCGCTATGGGACATAATACCGTGTGCAGGGGCCGCTATGGCACATAATACCGTGTGCAGGGGCCGCTATGGCACATAATACCGAGTGCTGTGGCTGCTATGGGACATATACCGTGTGCATGGGCCGCTATGGGATATAATACTGTGTGCAGGGGCCGCTATGGGATATAATACCGTGTGAAGAGGCCGCTATGAGACATAATACCGTGCGCAGGGGCCACTATGGGACATTATTCTGTATTAAGGATGTGTTTTTGCACAGAAAACTCAAGCATTTTTTTTTTTTGTGTGCAAAAATGCACCATGTGAACGCAGTTTTACATCGAAGTAAAAGTTCCAGTGGCCTAAGAATATAGCTGCATCCAGATACATAGTGTGTTTCCACCATAAGGCTGCTGCCATACGGTGCCCCTGGACACTTACATTTACCACTAATTGGGGGCTGCACATGTACTTTCATTGCTTCTAATCGGAAAGTACAGGTGCGTCCCAGGAAATAGCAGTAAACGCATGTGTCCTAAAGCATCTGGTGGCAGCACTTCTGTGTTATGATTTGTGCTATATGACTTAAGTTTAGGGGTCGTCAGACTTACAATTACTCCAAGTACCTCATCTTTGATTTTTTATTTAAAATCGGCACGCCGAACAAAAAAGGTTGTCTACCCCTGTTATAGTGCATGCAAAATGTGCTCATTGCATCTACAGTGCCTTGCGAAAGTATTCGGCCCCCTTGAACTTTTCAACCTTTTGCCACATTTCAGGCTTCAAACATAAAGATATAAAATTTTAATTTTTTGGTGAAGAATCAACAACAAGTGGGACACAATTGTGAAGTGGAACGAAATTTAGAGGTAACACAGTGTATTGCTCACATTTTATCTTAGGCTGGGTTCACACCAGCACTTGCAATCTGTTTGGGGTTTCCATCCCCGAACCCGCTTAAAAAATGCAAGCAACGCTTTTCTCTCCGCATTTTTCACCCTTTTTGGGCAGAAATCGGGCGGAAACCCAGCAGACCCCATTATAGTCTATGGGTTCCGTGGGTTTCTGCGGGTAACCGCTTTTTTAAGCGGATTGGGTTTCCCAAGCGGAGCCCCCGAATGGACACCCGAACGCAGGTGTGAACCTAGCTTTAGAGGGCACACAGCATGTTGGTTTCAGTCTCCTTTTGGGAGCACACAATGTAGTGGTTACAGTCACACTCCAAGAGCATACATTGTATTGATTAAAGGCTCTCTTACTCTAGGTTCACACCTACGCCTGGGTTTCCGTTCTTCGGGTCCGCTTGTGGACCCGAAAAACAGAAACCCAATCCACTTAAAAAGCAATTACCTATGGATATCCGCAGACCCCATAGACTATAATGGGATCTGCTGGGTTTCTGCTCCAAAAATGCGGAGAGAAAAGTCCTGCTTGCAGGACTTTCTCTCACATTTTTCAAGCGTTTTTGGGGACGGAATCCCTGAACGGAAACTAAGTGCTGGTGTGAACCCAGCCTTAGAGGGCACACAGCATATCAGTTACAGTTTCTCTTAGATGGCACACATTGGTTACAATCTCTCTCTCATTCTGTCTCTCTTGATAGTTAGTAGAGAGACAGCAACCAATACAGTGTGCGCCCTGTAATAGAGACTGTTACCAGATGAAATAAATGGGAGGGAGAGTCAAAATCCGCCTGCAAAAAAACCCATGTGAACTTACCCTTAGAGGGTACACAGTGTATTGATCAGAGGCGTAGCTAGGGGTTGAACACAGGGGGGACGAACATGTTCAAGTGGGCCCCCAACTTAGGTATACCGATATTATCACTATGCGGTGACCGTATAGTGGTAGATATCGGCTGTACACAGGGTGAATACAGGGCAGTATCATTTAGTGTCTTACCAGTGATGTCTCTGACTAATTGTTCACATTTCCATTCCAATTTTTCTTCCATCTGGACCACCATAACCATTTCTTCCAGTCTCTGTAAAGTTTGCAGAACATACATCTTTGGCTCCTTACTTTTCCAGGCACCCAACCCACATTGTCCTCACCTGCACACCCATCCTGCTGTTACCCCCAATTATAAAATATATAATATAACCCCCCCTCCATAATGAATAATACCCCCAAGTGCATCTTTATATTAACTTCCCTGTGTACCCCCTTTAAATATTGCCCCTTATTATTATTAATGACCCAGGTGTTTCCTAATTAAAAGGTAAAAAAAAAATTAATGGGGTTCCAATACCCGGGAGCCCCAGAATCAGCTGTTTAAATGGACCGTGGTATCTATGTAAGCGCCGTGACCCCTTCTCTGTTTATATATATAATGTAACTACAGCCTTGTCCTATACACGTCTATGTGACAAGACTGTAACTACATCACACGGTCACTATAAACAGACAGTGTGTGATATAAACAGACGCCATGGCCCTTTCATACAGCTGATCAGAGGGGGGGACACTGATCTCTTATTGATGATCTATTCTGAGGATAGATCATCAATAAAAATGAGGTGGAAAACTTAAACGCCGGGGCTGCACATGGCGTAAATGCCGTGGTGTGGCCACGGTGTAAATGCCACAGAAAAAATGCAGCCTTTTACAGTTCCTGCAAAGTGGATGGGATGCTGGTGGCTTCCCTATATGTATAATGGAAGCAGAAACCTTTCTGCGAACTTACTGTGAAAAGCACTGTGGGAAAAAAACGTGATAAGTTACCGCTCCGGTTTTCCCTGCAGCGCTTTTTTGCTGCGGCCCACTACGTGGGGCCTTAGTCTTAATAAAGCCCAAGTGCCACCTTAATTAAATTAATTGCCGCCTCATATTATGTCCCTGATTACCCCTTTTATTAATGATACCCCCTAATGAGCTCTTATATAACCTCCCCCCATGAAGGATCCCATCCTGCTGAACCCACGTTCAGTACACCTGAGATCACTTCAATTAACTCACACCCACCTCCAGTGAGTGTTCTAGGCCAATAGGATAATACAAAGACAATTTTTTTAAATTTTATATATTTAGTAACCCAAGTGGGTCGGCACTAAGCATCAACATATACAGGAATATACTGTATATCAATTACCAAGCAAGATACAGATAAAGGTAAAATTATGGTACAGAAAATAAACTGGGAAATAAAAGATAGAAAAAAATACCGGCACAGGTTCGTAGTCCGTTTCTCTAGGCCACAGCAGGTTCTTGGGCCTAGGGCACGTCCTTAAGTGAGTTACAGAAAACAAGTCTTCTACATGCAGTCCAGAACAAAGGAAAAGGCTTTAGGCCTCAATGCTAGGCCCATGCTGCATTCCACAGTAGGACAAGCTCTTTCATCTTCTCCCAGATCAGAGCTGCTTGCTGCCTCTTTGCTGAGTGACCAAGAATCCAGGTCTCCCCCCAGCATATGGCTAGTGCCCCACCCACATCTGCTCCCCAGGCAGCCCCCCTTCTTTCTCCTTTGCAGAACCTTCGGAGAGATGGATACCTTCCTAGGTGCTGGGAGAGATGTGTGTCTGTGGGTGAACTTAAGGTCACTGGCCTTCTCTCCCCCATGGACATATAGTTACATAGTAGATAAGGTTGGATGAAGACATCAGTCCATCAAGTCCAACCTATAACCCTACAGTCCAGGGGCGTAACTACCAGGGTAGCAGCGGTAGCAGCTGCCACATGGCCCGGGACATTACGGGGCCCCGTGGGACCCCAATGCTTTTTTTTTTTTTTTTTAATAGGCCGTTACCTGCAGGAGTAACCCCAGCAGGTAACGGGTCCTATATACTTACCGTTCCCCGGGGTCCCGCTCACGGCCGCCTGCGTTTCCGATTCTGCGGAAGCAGCTGTGAGCAGGAGCGGGAATCGGTATGTGAGGCCGTGGGCCGAACCCCACAATCACTGCTATCATTATACTCCAGGGTCTTTTCAGACCCCGGAGTATAATAATCGGAGGCCCAGGGGAGGTGAGGGAACATAAAAAATAATGTACTTACCTCTCCTATGCTTCTCCAGGCTTCGGGCCTGTTTGGTGACGTCCCAGATGTCAGCAGACGTCATTTTGCGTCGCGACGCCGGCCCGCATAACGTGACGCCGGCCTGGTCCAACATTGAAGAAGGCCAAAGTAGCAGGGACTGGACTGGGAGCGAGGAACAGGTAAGCAACGTTGTTTTTTTATGTTTCTATCCTCCACTGGGTGTCCGATCATTATACTCTGGGGTGTGAAAAGACCCCAGAGTATAATAATTGTTCATGGGTGGTACACAATGGGACATATAATAGTGTGTGCAGGGGCCACTATGGGACAAAATACTCAGTGTAGGGGCCACTATGGGGAATAATAGTGTGTGCAGGGGCCACTATGGGATATAATACTGTGTGCAGGGGCCACTGTGGGATATAATACTGTGTGCAGGGGCCACTATGGGGAATAATAGTGTGTGCAGGGGCCACTATGGGATATAATACTGTGTGCAGGGGCCACTATGGGATATAATACTGTGTGCAGGGGCCACTATGGGGCATGATACTGTGTGCAGGGGCCACTATGGGGCATGATACTGTGTGCATGGGCCACTATGGGACATGATACTGTGTGCAGGGGCCACTATGGGGCATGATACTGTGTGCAGGGGCCACTATGGGGCATGATACTGTGTGCAGGGGCCACTCTGGGACATGATACTGTGTGCAGGGGCCACTATGGGGCATGATACTGTGTGCAGGGGCCACTATGGGACATGATACTGTGTGCAGGGGCCACTATGGGACATGATCCTGTGTGCAGGGGCCACTATGGTACATAATAGTGTGCGCAGGAATGCGTTTTTTTTTTGGGGGGGGGGGGTTGGAGGGGGCGGTCCGGGGGAAGGCGATTGGGGGCAGCGGTTCGGGGGGGGGCCCATGTCAAATGTTCGCCTTGGGGCCCAGCCATTCCTAGTTACGCATCTGCTACAGTCCCCTACAGTGTTGATCCAGAGGAAGGCAAAAAAAAACCATGAGGCTTATGCCAATTGCCCCATTTCATGGGAAAAAATTCCTTCCTGACTCCAATCTGGCAATCAGTATAAAACCCTGAATCAACGTGCACTTAAAATCTAGAACCCATAACCCGTAATGTTGTTCTGTTCGAGAAAGGCATCCAGGCCCTCTTTGAACTTGTTCAATGAATCCACCATCACCACTTTCTGGGGCAGAGAGTTCCATATCCTCGCTGTTCTTACTGTAAAGAATCCTCTTCTATGTTGCTGGTGAAATTTTCTCTCCTCCAGTCGTAGAGGATGTCCCCTTGTCACTGGCATAGGGATAAAAAGATCATTAGAAAGTTCTTTTTGCTGTCCCTTCATGTATTTGTACATGTTATTAGATCTCCGCGTAGACGTCTTTTCTCTAAACTGAATAACCCCAAGTTTGTTAATCTATCGTTGTACTCCAATCCACCCATTCCCCTAATAATTTTGGTTGTCCTTCTTTTCACTCTTTCTAGTTCGATTATGTCTTTCTTGTATACTGGGGCCTAGAATTGTGCACAATAGTCTAAGTGTGGCCGTACCAGTGATTTGTATAGAGGCATAACTATGTTCTTGTCATGAGAAGCTACACCTCTTTTGATGCATCCCATTATTTTATTTGTCTTGGCAGCAGCTGCCTGGCACTGGTCACTAAAGGTAAGCTTACTGTCCACCACAATCCCCAAGTCTTTTTCTTTGGAAGTCTTACCCAGTAATTTACTATTAAGTACATAATCATACATTTTATTTCGTCGACCAAAATGCATAACCTTACATTTGTAAATATTAAACTTAATTTGTCAAGTCTCGGTCCATGCTTCCAGCTTCCTTAGATCCCCTTGTAATATTCTATTATCCTCCTCATTTTTGATTACCTTACAAAGTTTAGTATCATCTGCAAATATGGACACCCTGCTTTGCAAACCATCTACCAGGTCATTAATAAAGATATTAAACAGGAGAGGGCCCAAAACTGACCCCTGTGGCACCCCACTGGTAACTGTGACCCAGTCTGAATATTTACCATTAATAAGCACCCTCTGTTTCCTATCAGTGAGCCAGTTGCGAACCCAAATGCATATGTTTTCCCCCAGTCCTAACATTCTCATTTTGCATACCAACCTTTTATGTGGTACAGTATCAAAAGCCTTTGAAAAGTCCAGATACACCACGTCCACTGCATTACCCATGTCCAGTCTTGAACTGACCTCTGCATAGAAGCTGATCAGATTAGTCTGACAGGACCGATTCCTCATAAAACCATACTGATTGGGTGTTATAAGATTATTTACATTGAGGTACTCCAGGATAGCATCTCTTAGAAAGCTCTCAAATATCTTGCCCACCACAGAAGTCAAACTTACTGGCCTATAGTTTCCAGGCTCACTTTTAGAACTCTTTTTGAAAATTGCCACCACATTTTCTTCGCGCCAATCAAGTGGAACAGACCGTCATTACTGAATCCTTAAATATTAGCTATAAGGGTCTGTCTATCACCGTGCATAATTCCCTCAGAACTCAGGTGTGTATGCCATCTGGACCTGGCGATTTCTCTATTTTAGTGTTTTGAAAGCGGCACCGCACTTCCTCCTGGGTTAAACAGGTGACATTTAATGGAGAGTTAACATTACCCCTAATCATGATGCTGGCCATTGGATTTTCTTGTGTAAACACTGTAGAGAAGAAGGCATTTAATAGTTGTGCTTTTTCCTCATCCTCCTCCACCATTACACCCAGATTATTTTTTAGAAGGCCCACATTGTCAGTTTTTACTGTATTCTCTTGTTATTTATGTAATTGAAGAATAATTTTGGATTATTTTTACTTTCCTTGGCAATTTTTCTCTCAGCCTCGATCTTCGCCTCCTTTATTTGTCTTTTACCCAATTTATTTTTCTCTTTATAATTTTTTAATACTGTGTCACTACTTTCTTTTTTTTAGAACTTTAAATGCTTCCTTTTTATCCCTCATTGCACTCCTTACTGTTTTAGTTAGCCATATTGGTTTTCTATGATTTCTGGCCCGCTTATTCCCATAAGGGACATGTTTTTTAGTGGTCCTATTTAGAAGGCCTTTGAATATGTCCGATTTTGTTTGTGTTCCGGTCACTTTGAGGACATTGTCCCAGTTTATGCTGCTAAGCTCCTCTCTCAGCTGGTTAAAATTGGCCTTCCTGAAGTTTAGTGTTTTTGTTCCCCCTCTACTGAACATTTTTTTAGTGTGTGCAAGAAAACTTGTTATGTTATGGTCACTATTACCAAGATGACCCCCAACCTCCACTTTTGACAATGTGTCAGGTTCATTTGTTAAAATTAGGTCTAAAAGTGCCTCATCTCTTGTTGGGTCCTGCACTAGTTGCGATAGGTAATTGTCTTTTATTACTGACAAAAACCTCTTCCCTTTGTTGGACCTGCAGGTTTCTGCCTCCCATTTGATAACTGGGTAGTTGAAATCCCCCATAATAATGTGTTTATTATGCTTTGCGTCCTCATCTATTTGTTTTATTAGTACATTTTCAGTTTCTTCCATTATATTTGGAGATTTATAACAAACCCCTATCAGTATTTTATTATTCTTTGTTCCTCCCTTAATTTCCACCCATACAGACTCCACATATTCATTTTCCTCTCAGATGTCCTCACGCAGAACTGGCTTAAGGCAGGATTTTACGTATAAGCAAACCCCTCCCCCTTTCCTATTGGTACGCCTCTTTCTAAACATACTGTACCCCTGTATATTTACAGCCCAGTCATAGCTAGAGTCCAGCCATGTCTCACTTATCCCTACCATGTCATATTTCTCTTCCAACATTATCACTTCCAGTTCCTCCATCTTGTTAGTGAGACTTCTGGCGTTAGTATACATACATTTCAAGGATTTATCATTATACCTACTCTACCACTGCCTACTGACTGTTCTAACCCCAACCCCCGCTCCACCTCCAGTTACATTATTTAGCCCTCTTTCCATTTCTACACTATCTTGCCCACTACATCTGTTACCCTCCCCCCAGTCCCTAGTTTAAACACTCCTCCAACTAGCCATCTTCTCCCCCAGCACAGCAGCACCCTCCCCATTGAGATGCAGCTTATCCCTACCATAGAACCTGTAGCCCATAGCAAAGTCGGCACAGTTCTCCAGGAACCCAAACCCCTCCTTCCTACACCAGCTTTTGAGCCACTTGTTTACCTCCATAATCTCCCACTGCCTTTCCTGTGTGGCTCGCGGTACAGGTAGTATTTCTGAAAATACTACCTTGGAGGTCCTTGCCTTCAGCATTCTCCCTAGATCCCTGAAATCATTTTTAAGGACCTACCACTAGCTTTGTCATTTGTGCCAACGTGCACCATGACCGCTGGGTCCACACCAGCCCCACCCAGTAATCTATCAACCCTATCCGTGATGTGTCGAACTCGAGCGTCAGGAAGGCAACATACCGTTCGACGATCCCGGTCTTTGTGACAGATTGCCCTGTCTGTTCCCCTAATAATTGAATCCCCCACTACCAGCACCTGTCTAGGCTTCTCTGCACTCCTATCCCCCTTCTTACTGGAGCAGACATTCCCCTGGTGGTCAGAGGAAGTGTCTTGCTGCAGCAGTGTTACTCCTGTACTAACATCCCCCTCATCTGCCAATTTAGCAAACTTGTTGGGGTGTGCCAGTTCAGGACTAACCTCCCTGGCACTCTTCCCTCTACCCCGCTGCTTTCTGTCACCCACCTAGCTGCCTCATGTTCCTGCACCTCCATGCTACCATCCCCCTCTGCACTTACCCCAGTGAGTTCCTGCTCTTTGAGCAACAAACTCCTTTACAAGTTATCAATGGATCTCAGTCTTGCAATTTGCTCATTTAGATCCATGATCTGGGCTTCCAAATGTGGTGGTACGGATACAGTTGGTCATTTCATGGATATTTTATTATCCTAAACCAGTAGGTTTGGGAATTTAAGTAGCATTTTTAGAAATTAATTAATAAATGTTAAGTTTTAATTGTCTTCACCAAAAAAAACTTTTTTTTTTCCTTGTTTAAGCACAACATTCCAACAAGTATGTGGAGGACTGATATGAGCAAGTAAAAATACATTTCTAAGAAAGATATACAACTGAGGGTCAGTTCATCACACCCCCTTGTACTCATAATGCCCCCTAATAGCCCTTATATAAATGACCCGCCCTTTGGACATTATTATTGGGTGGCATTGTGGAAAAAGTTTCAACTATTGCTTCAAAAACACAGTCTGTGAGTTTTACATCACATTGCACAAAAAAACTAAACTGTACCAGCTTTATTTTATTAACATGTAAATGTGACTTTAACCACTTCATGACCAGGCCATTTTCCCGGAGACATTTTCAGTTTTTTTGGGATATGTATTTTTGAAGACTATAACTCATTTTCATTCTGGTTATTCAAATAATTTTTAAGTTTATTTTTTTTGCTTTCTTTGCATGTTTTTTTATATCTGGATAAATGTAGATAAAAGTTGAAAAAAGTTTCGTCTTCAACGAGAGTTAACAGTATTTTGTCCTCCCCCTTCCCGATCGGGAATTGTACGCATCCAGGGTGCCCCCTCTCTCCCCTGATCTTTGTCCTGACCCTAGAGCCCTTGCTTTCGACTATTTGAGCTAATACAGATATCCGTAGTCTGCGAGTTGGTGCTAGACTCGTAAAGCTTGTGGCTTACGCGGAATACCTTTTATTTTTTCGATCTGACCCCTCCTTATCGTTGCCTCACCTGTTGTTGGAAATTAACAAATTTCGTAGCATGGCCAACTTTCAAATTAACTTCTAAAAAGAGGCCCTTAATGTCTCGCTGGGTTCAGTCTTTTTTGGAGTCCTCCGTCCCCTTTAGATGGTTGAGTGATGCTATCAAATACCGTGTTTCTCCGAAAATAAGACAGGGTCTTATATTATTTTTTGCTCCGAAAAAAGGGCTAGGGCTTATTTTCGGGGTAGGTCTTAATTTTTTCCATGAACAACAATCACACATTTGATCACTTTTTATTTCAACTTTTATCAGAGATGAATCAGTGAAAAAACAGCAGTTCGGCACTTTTGATTTTTTTTTTCCGCTACGGCATTCACCATAGAGGTAAAATATTTTTATAAGTTTGTAGAGCGGGCGTTTTCGGACACAGGGATACCTAATGTGTATGTGTTTCAAAGTAATATTTTATTTTTATATGTAGTCTAGTGAAAGTGGGAGGTGGCTTGAACTTTTATTTATTTATTTATTTTTTACTATTAACCTATCCTAGGGAGCTTGAACCTGCAATCATCCCATAGACTGTAATACAACAAGGAGACCCGTTATAGTAGCTATAGGGGGGTTGGGACCGGCCGTGGGGACTGCGGGGGGGAAGCGCGGAGGTTACACTTAGCAATGCCCGCGGTCAGAGTCCACTCTGTAGACACTGATCACGGGCATTGACCCGGTACGGTAGCTATTGTAGTCGCTCTGCAGCAGAGCAGCCGCCATCTTTGAGGACCCGGCATCCGCTGTAATCGCACGGCAGATGTCGGGAAGGGGTTAAATTAGCTAGGGCTTATTTTTGGAGTAGGGCTTATATTTCGAGCCTACTCCCAAAAACCTGGAAAATCTAGCTAGGGCTTATTTTCGGGGTAGGTCTTATTTTTGGAGAAACACGGTATCTGGGGGTGTGGATCTCTCGGGACCTGGGAGAGCTATAAGTTAAGAACCACCTACCTCTCCTCCAGGTGATCAGGTCGGACATGAAACGGTGGTCTAAGGGGACTTACACATGGTTCAGGCGTTGCGCCATTTATAAAATGAATGTCTTGCACCGCCTACTTTATCTTTTACAAACTCTCCTGATTCAGTTCCCATCTAGTTTCTTTAAACTACTATACAGTGACCTAACTAACTTTATCTGGCAGGGTAAACCGGGTAGGTTGGCCCGTTCGACCCTTATTTTGCTGAAACAGTGGGGGGGCTTGGGACTCCCTGACCCTCGCAGATATTACGAGGCCTCCATGTGCCGCAACCCTGATGGAGGAGATCGAAGGATGGGAGTTGTAGTGGTAGAGGATGTTCCACCTACTAGGCTGAGCACGCTCACCAACCACTCCAGTCCTACTCCTGGGCCGGACAAAGTCGAGGGGGGTCCTGCAGCACTACCGGATGGTGGTGGCAGTAGTTCTTTCCCCTGGGGCGCTTCCAGTTGGAGAGGGGACCTCTCCTCTCTGAGCCGGTGTGATGGAAGTCGAAAGGGCCCTGATGGTGATGCAGGCACGACTCAGGAGTCAGCAGTGTAGTTGAACCAGGAAACAGTTTTTATTATAACAACTGGAACAAAGGTAAACAGCAGCTTCCACATGGGGGTAGTAGTACAATGTCCAATCCCCCAGCCTTGGTTCTAGGAGGATGCCCAGGGATGTTACAGGTTCTGTAATATAGTCCACCACTACTCCTCCACTCATGCCTCTCCCAGTCAAGTATACTGGGGATGGAGTCACAGGGAGTCCTGACAGGGATCGGTTACCTGAAGTCTAGGCCCGAACGTGGAACTCCTGTCCGGGTCCTCTCCTATGTGTGCATACCATGGGGGATAGTCACTCTAGCCAGCCAGTTTTTATTACCTCCTGGTCAGCAGATGCCATGGGGGTGGAAGGGCAAGCAACCCCCCCTCCCCCAGCTCAACCCCCAGACACACATCTTTCTCTAGCTAGGCAATCATTCCCCTTTTCTTAGGTCCTGCAGGGTGTGGGGAGGAGGGGGGCTGCCTGGGGAAAGTGTGGGTGGACACTTGGTTTATACTCCAAGGAGAGGTGAGGCTCCTTTGTCTTATGAGTCTGGCTAACATGTAGGAGAGTCATGCTTTTGTAACTTGCTGAAGAAAGGACCCTGAGGCCTACCACTTGGGCTCAGAGAAACTGACTACAAGCCTGTTCCAGTATTTTTTCTCTCTGTTATTTCCCTTTTTATTTGATGTGCTGTATTTTACTTTTATCCATATTTTGCTTGGTAATTGATATATATTTCTGTATATGTTAATGCTTAGTACCGACCCAATTGGGTTAATAAATATATAAAATTTAAAAAGCTCGTTTCGTATTTTCCTATGACCCGGTCCGCTCACGGGGTGTGAGTGGGAGGTAAAGAAGGTTGGTCGCAGGTGTGTGCCAAGCAGCTTGGCAAGGTGAGATTCTTCACACTAGGTCTCTCTACAACCCTGCCCAGTGGCCTGTGATAGGCCAGGGCTGAACCAAGGCAAGGTTTGAACAATGCAGGGGGGAAATACAGAGGATAGCTGCATAATAATCACATTTAACATAGGACGGAACATACCAACACAATCCCAGGGGCACAAAAGACAAACAATTAAAAGCAGTAGCCTCTGGGATGCTGCACATGCTCCAACAGGTGTTGGATTGGTGCTGTTATTTCCCCTTCAAGCAGTGGGTCTCCATGGAGCATGCCTTCTTGGGAGCTCCTCTCCACTTGCTCCCCTAGCTGGACTCTCATCATACCGTGGCTTTCAAATCTCACCCCACCATTGAACCTATGCTTCAATCCTGTAGGAAACTTTTTCCTAGAGAACCGATCTCTCCCTCCCTGTCTCCAATGTTCCCTATACTGGGTAACCCAACCTTCTGTGCTGGTCTGTCTCCTGGCCATTTCAAACAGTGGCTTGAAGCAGGAAGACAAAAGGCTGTGCATTTTCATTCTGCTGGACACTAGTTGTCTTAGCGGGACCTACTCAATAAACCGGACCTACCGTCACTGGGTCCATGGAGAGCCCTTTAGCTCACTCACTTCCTCTCCTCACTTCCTGACTCCCTGTGATTCGACCACTTGCTTTCCAAGTTTGCGAGAGCCTGTGCTGGGTCTGGCCCGGTCAGACACTCCCTTTCAGATTTCTACCTGTTGCTGGTCTCCCCTCCTCTGGGTCACAGGCCTGCCTTCCTGACGAAGTGTAAAACTGACCTGAGTACGGTGTTCTCAGACTCACAGTGCTCCAGGATTCTAGAATTTGCTCACAAGAGTTCCATTGCGAGCAGATACCAAGAGGCAGGCTACAAACTCTCAACCAGATGGTACCATGTTCCATCTAAATTGCACAAGATTTTCCCATCTGTTTCCACGAGATGCTGACCGTGCTGCACAAAGGAGGGGACACTACTGCACATTTTCTGGGGAGTGTACTGGGCTGAGGGACTTCTGGGATGGGGTACACCAGATCATTTGTAAAGTCTACCAGGTTAACCTCCCTCAGACGCCTGCCTTCTACCTGCTCCACCTCTCTGAATTCTTCTCTGAAGCATCTGGTTAATGCGGCTAGGGCCAGCATTCCAGCACTCTGGAAGTTCTCCGCTCTAACTTCACTCCTACATTGTAAGGTGGAGGATATCCAGGGCATGGAGAATCTTACGGCGTGCCTCAGGAACACGCATGAGTCCTTCATTGCCGCCTGGACGCTGTGGATCCTTTTTCAGGGTTCGCAAGATTACAGAGACCTCATGAGTTGAATTGGAATCTGTGAACGCTACTTCCAGTGGTGGGGTTGCTGGAACACCTTGTCCTGACCTTCCCTAGTCCCCCCCGCCCCTTTTTTTTATCCTCTCTCCCTTCCGGTCTTTCCCCTCTCCCATTCCCTCCCTCTGTTTATGCATATATTTCTCTATGAGCTTATCAATTGTGACATCTACTACCTTGATAAGCTGATTGTTTCTGTATTTTATACAGAATGTTTACCGGCTCCTACTTTAACCCCTAGGAGCACCATGATGTAACTGTACATCCTGGAGACAGCTTCATTAGCGCAACAGGACGTATAGTTACGTCCCAGCTCCCGGGCTTTTATTTAGCAGGATGTATGGCTAGGGATCGGGAGCTAAGCTGTTGCCGCAGCTGAGACTCCCCTATGACCGAAGAGAGACCACTACAAGCCTCCCCTCTCCAGAGATGGCTGTGATTGGTGGGTCTGTACAGACCCACCATTCACAGTGCAGATATGTAGATTCTCCTCTTTAAAATGATACCAAGATCTTCATGATCACCCTTACAGATCCGGAGCAATTCCCTTCTGAAAACACTACTGGGCATTGAGATCCCATTGCAGATCTCAATTCCCGACAGCGTTTTTAACAGCAAATCGCTCCGGATCTGTAAGGGCTATCATGAATATCTTAGAAGAGAATCTCATCTTTAAAATGAATACATGGGGATCTTCATAGCCCTAACGGATCCTGAGATATGGGACTCTAAAGTGTCCACCCCCCTCCAGCCATCTTAGCCAGCGGGGGGGGGGGAGAGCTGCAGACTGCACAGATGATGTTAAATCATCATCATCTGTGCATCACCTGTATGTGACCCCAGTGGGGGGGTAGCATGTATTTCTGTCCATGTTATCCCCTCTCCTATCAATGAGAGAGCATACTATACTTTTGCCCTCTGATTGTCACATATAGGGATAATATAATACCTCTGTGAGCCTTATTAGAGGGGTATTCTTCTGTAATACCCCTCTGAACATAACCTAACCAAGAAGTTTATTGGCACTGTGAGCTAGACTTTTACCATCGTTGAGGTTGCAGCGCCAAAAGAGTTGCACCAAACACATAACACATTCACAAAGTCATCAATAAAGTTTATATTTTTTCACTGTCCTTGTCCTGCCCATACCTGATATTTATAGAGTATAATACACCGACCGCCTCTCTAGCAATATCCGTTATACACTAAAATAATAGCAATAACGATTATTACTAGAGATGAACGTATAAAACGCCTGTGTCAAGAGGAAAGTTCCGTCAGTCAGATAACACATTGTCACTCATTTAATGTCACAATATACAGTATAATCCCAGTTTTTGGAAGCTTTCAGATGGGTATAATAGCGGGTGTTTTTTATTTTTTTTTTTTAACCGACAGTACAAACATAACCCTTGGACTTCCAGTAGTCTGGGGTTAAAACAACATTTTAACGGAAAATGTCATCATCTATTTTCACAGCCCAATTCTGTGAAACATCTGTAGGGTCAAAATACTCACTATACCCATTGATAAATTTCTGGAAGGGTCTAGTTTCCAAAATAGTGTCATATTTCGGGGGTTTCCACAGTTCTGGCACCTCAGAGGCTCTGCAAATGCGACATGGTACCTGAAAACAATTCCATCAAAATCTGCCCTCCAACAGCCAAATAGCTCCCTCTCTGTTCCAAGCTCTGCCATGTACCCATACAGCAGTTTACGACCACATATGGGGTACTGCTATGTTCAGGAGAAATTGTGTAATAAACTGTGGGGTGCTTTTTCTCTCTTAACCCCTTGTGAAAATTAGAAATTTGGGGCTAAAGAAACATTTTACTGGAAAGAGAGTAATTTTTCCTTTTCATGTACCAATGGTAGTAAATACTGTGAAACAGCTGTGGCATCAAAGTGCTCACTATACCCCTTGATAAATTCCTTGATGGGTGTATTTTCTTAAATGGGGTAATTTAATGGGGTTTTATTGTTCCGGTACCTCATGTGCTCTGCAAATGCCACATGGCACCTGAAAACGATTCAAGTAAAATCTGTCCTCTGAAAGCTCGATGTCACTCCTTCCCTTTCTGCGTCCTGTCGTGTGCCCAAAGAGCAGGTTACAATAACACATGTGCTATTTATGTGCTTGAGAGAAATTGTGCAACAAACTATGGAATGCATTTTCTCCTTTAACCCCTTGTGACTGTGCAAATTTTAGGGTTAAATGAACATAGTATTGAAAAAAATTGAAATGTATATTTTTCAACTTTATTTTGTTTTAATTCCTGTGAAGTGCTTCAAGGGTTAACAAACTTATCAAATGCTGTCTTAAATTGCTTTATTGATGCAGTTTTGAAAACGGGTTGATTTATGGGGGTTTCTAATACAAAGACCTTCAAAGCCCCTTTGGAACTGAATTAGTACCTTTAAAAAATTTGTTTTGTAAATTCTCATGAAAATTCCTGTTAGACTGTAAACCTTATAACGTCCAAAAAAAAATTAAATGAACTTTTAAACTTTGATGTCAACATAAAGCAGAGATATGGTAAATTATGTTTATTAACTAATTTAAGTGGTATGACTCTGTATATGAAAAGAGGATAATTTCAAACTTTGAAAATTGCATATTTTTCTAAATTTTCGCCATATTTCCTCTTTTTTCATAAATAAACACTAAACATATTGACCCAAATTTACATCAAAGACAAAGTACAATGTGTCACAAAAAACATTCTCAAAATCACCAGGAAAAGTTAAAGCATTCCAAAGTTATCACCACATAAAGTGATACATGTCATATTTGAAAAATGGGGCTGTGTCCTAAAGTCCAAAACTAGCTGCGACACCAAGGGATTAATGGCGGCCTTTTTTTTGTATGGTTTGTTGTATTTGTTTATTGTATTTTTGATATAAATAATTTATTTAAAAATAAAGTGAAAAAAGTGTTGTTTTTTTTCTGTCAGAAGGAGCTGAGCAGACTGATATATAATTTTGTGGGAAAAAATTCTGTATAAGGCTAATTTCACATTAGCGCCAACGTCTCTTTTGGAGATTCTGTTGCAATGTCCACGAGAAATCAGCGGACGAAAAAGTCCTGCAGGCAAGGCTTTTTCATCCGCTGCGTTCAGTTTTAAAACGACGGACACCCATCAGACCCCATTATAGCCAGTTACATACTGTCTGGCTCAGTATGAAACTGCTATTTTAGCAGTCCGCCTATTTGTTGTTCTGGTCCTCCGATAGACCAGAAAAATAATGCACCCACGCTAATGTGAACTTAGTGTAACTTGTCATTTATGCTTTGAAATCTTTGTTCTTTTCTTTACTATAAATTCAAGGAGGCAGTCCTATCAATGACTGACAGCCTCCCCTCTATGACATATGTGCATATAAAGATAGCTGTCAATCACTGATAGGTCCGCCTCCTTGACTTCTTATTGTTGAATGAGCGCAGAATAGAATAACAGGCTATACTATATCTTTTCCTAAAAAATGATATATCAATCTCAGCACCTCCTGTTGCGTTTTACAGGACCAGCAAAGTGAATAAGATTCTGGCTAATCCAATCCACACACTGCAGGAAAAAAAAATACAGTATGTCAATTTTAGCTGCGGAAATGCAAGTTTTCCCAAATAGGTTTAAGGCTACGGCCCCACCTAGCGAGCCGCAGCCAAAAAGCACTGCAGAAATAACTGCGGTGGAAACACATTGTAGTTTTTCCCACAGCGCTTTTCACATAAAGTCCATAGAGTTTTCCTCTGCGGACTTTCTGCTTCAATTATACTTAAACGGAAAACACCAGCCTTTCTGTAGCTATAATTGACATGCGATTTACAAATTGCAGCTTGTCCTTTGCAGATATTTTTCTGCAATGTGTGGATGGGATTAGCCAGAATCCCATCCATTTTGCAGGTACTGTAAAACTGCAAAATCACGCCGTTTACGATACGTAGTGCCCCGGCCTAACCGTTTTATAGCTATGGTTCATTACGTGGGGCCTTAGCCATGAACGGTTTCAACCCCTCCCAGCAATGTATTATTACTTTGTGCTGAGCATATAGTTAACGTATAGTACAGACATACAGTATTGCAGTACGTTGAACTGGGGATCAAAAGGTCCCAGCTTCAAGTCCCCTTGTGGGACAGGACAAATATTTTTAAAAAAATTTTTCAAAAAGTATCAAAAATAAATAGTTTTGAATGTGAAAAATAAATAAACAAATATATTAGGTATTCCCATTTGGACATAAGTCAGCACACTATCCAAAAATAACGTTATTTATCCTGTACAGTGAATGCCATAAAAAAATACAGCAGTGTGCAAATTAAATTATTTTAGTCATCTCACCTCCCCAAAAATAGCAATAAAACGTGGTCAAAAGTTGTAAATACCAGAAAATGGTACCAATCAAAACTACAACTTGCCCTGTAAAAAAGAACTCTTATCTATCTCCATTAAAAAGGACATTTTACGTCCTCATGCATATGCTGTTTTATATACCGCTAGAAAGCCGACAGCACGCTGAATGTGCCCCGGGGCTGGAGATATCGGTGGTCTTAGTTACACCGTTCACCGTCAGAAGGGCGTTTCTGACAGTCTAGCTGCGCTGTGAGGAACTCCCTCCCTGACAGTACTGAGCCATAGCCAGTACCTCTTTCTATCCTGTGAAATTCCTATGCTCATCATGGGTGACTTTAACCCCTTCCTGACATTCGCTGTAATATTACGGCAGATGCCGCATCTTTAAAGATAGCTATAGGGTCTCTTCTGTAATGTACAGCGGAGACTCAGAGCTAATGGCTGCAATCAGAGTCCACTCTGATAGTGGGCAATGTAGTCTGATGTCCCCCCCCAAAGTAGAAAAGCTGCCCCCAGGGCCGGTCCCCACCGGCCCCACACCTTTGCCGTTGAAGGCCGACTCCCACACTGCGAGATCGCAGGAGCTGTCATGTTGCTATGACAGCTGGGAGCCTTGAGAAGGCTCCCAAGCTTGTCATAGGAATATTACTATTGAGGCAGATCTATGACCAGCCTCGGTAGTAATGTAGTGAATCTCCCATAGACTGTATTACAGTCTATGGGACTTACAATCAAACTATTGCAGGTTCAAGCCCCCTAAGTTGGCTAATAAAATAGTAAAAAAAAAACTTTTTTTTTAAAAAAAATATAAAAAAAAAAACCAAAAAGTTCAAATCACCTTACTATTCCTACAATACATATAAAACTCAAAAAATATTGGGAAACACATACATATTAGGTATCCGTATTTTTGCCTGGTCTACAAACTTATAAAAACCACCAATTTTTCGCTGTTTCTCCTCTGATAAAAATTTGAATAAAAAGTGATCAAAGCAATAGACATTTCCCAAATTGTTATATCGTAATGTAAAGTAAAAAGTACACCTGAACCCCAAAAAAGACGCCCTATGTATGCCCATACACAGAAATATAAAAAAGTTAAGAGTGTCAGAATATGGCGACTTTAAGAGAAAATATTTTTTTTTTTCAAAGTTTTGGATTGTTGTTAAGGGGTTAAAAAAAATAAATAAATAAAATATAAAAAATATATATATTTATATAATATATACACACATAAACATAGAATACAGGTGACATTTCATTTTGGCTGCACAGTGAACTCCGTAAAAACAAATGCACTTTTTCTCCAATTCCACCCCATTCTGAATTTTTTTCCAGCTTCACAGTACATTGTACAAAATAATAAATCATACTATTATGAAGAACAATTTGCCCTGCAAACATTAAGCCCTCATATGGCTCTGTGAACGGAAAAATACAAAAAGTTATGGGGTTTGGAAGGTGGTGAGTCAAAAACGAAAATCGAAAAATGCCACTAGCGGGAAGGGGTTAACATCCCCATTAACATCCCTGTCTCCCCAGCTGCCTCACAGTTTTTCTCAATAACCACTTCTCTTGGTCTTTCACAACTTTCCTCTTCTCCCACACAAAAAGACGGCAATTCAATTGATGTGGTCTTCCTCCGACTCCTCGCAGTTTCGAAATTTTCTCTCACTTTCTGAGCATAACATTCTGTCTCTCACCATCAGTACTTTTTCTCCTTCACAGAACATCAACCCACTATACATATAGAAATCTAATTGTCATTAACACCCAGCACCTCTCAGAGACTTTACAGTCTTCACTGTCCCCCATCTCTTCATTCTCTTAAAAGTGCATTGGATGAGGTGGCTCCTCCCTCCACTCAAAAATTTCAACACAGACAGTAACAACCCTGGCAAACACCACATGCGCAATTTCTTCAGCGGTGCTCTAGGTGTGCTGAACGACTGTGGAGAAAATCATGTACACCTACAGACTTCCTCCAATTCAAGTTTATGCTCAAAACCTATAGCTCTGCCCTTCACCTGGCCAAACAAGCCTATTTAACCTCTCTCATCTCTTCTCATGCACATAACCCTAAAAGACTCTGAAACTTTTCACTCCTTACTTATTCCCAAGGTGCAGAGGACCTAGTCCCTTACATCCCTTATATTCTTGTATTTCCATGACAAAATTGATAAGATCCATCAGGGAATAATTGCCCAATCCAAAGATAGCATTGATCCCCTCAAATACCATGCTTCATCCTGTTAATTCTCATCTTTTGATCCAATTACAGAAGAAGTCTGCCAGCTCCTCTCTTATTCTCGCCAGGTGTCACTACTTAATTTACTAAATTCTTTAACCTCTGTCTTTCTTCTGGAATATTTCCCTCCTTTTTCAAACATGCTGTCAACCCTACTACTGAAGAAATTCTCCCTTGACCCGTCCTGTGCCGCTAACTACCAACCCGTCTCTAACCTCCCCTTCATCTCCAAAATCTTGGAACAACTTGTCTATTCTTGTTTAATCCGCTAACTCTCTTCTTGACCCCTTACAATCTGGTTTACACATTCTGCACTCTACTGAAATTGGCCAAAAGTCTCCAATGATCTGCTGACAACTAAATCTAATGGTGACTATTTATGGTGACTATTTTCTTCTTATTCTTCTGGATTTCTCACTACCATTTGACACTACTGACCAACTACTCCTCCTCGGCATGCTGCGCTCACAGACACTGCCCTCTCTTGGTTATCCTTATCTGTCAGACTGCATTTTTCATTTGCAGGCTTTGTCTCTTCCCTTGTTGTTGGGGTTCCTCAAGGCTCAGTCCTAGGCCCCCTCCTCATCTCTCTCTATGCAGCACCTATTGGACAAACCATCATCAGATTTGACTTGCAGAACCATCTTTATGCTGATGACAACCAACTACATACCTTTTCTAGTGACATCACCCCTGCACTACTACAGAACACCAGTGACTGTCTCTCTGCTGTCTCTAATATCATGTCTTTACTTGATCTGAAACTGAATCTCTCAAAGACGAGACAAAGAGAAAAACTGCTGTTTTCGCTATCTACTAACCGACTTAATCATGATATTTCCATTTCAGGCTGCGATTTTACCATAACTCCGAGGCAGCACGCCTGCTGCCTTGGGGTTATGTTTGACTTCAAGGTCAATATGTTTGACCTTTCCTTTACCCCCCATATCCAATAACCCGCACACTCCTGTCATCTCCACCTCATAAACATTTCTAGAATCCGTCCCTTTCTTACCATGGAAACATTAAAGACCCTTATTGTTGCCTGATTCACTCTCGCCTTGACTACTGTAATTTCCTACTAATCGGTTTTCCCCTTACTAAACTCTCCCCTCTACAATCTATTCTGAATGCAGCAGCCAGGCTCATCTATGCATTGGTTGCATATTCATTATAGAATACAACATAAATTTATCCTCATCCACAAATCTCTCCATAATACTGCACCTCCCTACATTCCCTCCTTCATCTCTGTATATCACCCAACCTGTGCTCTCCATTTGGCCAATGACCTAAGAGTAACATTCTCTATTATCAGAACCTCCCACTCCCGTATACAAGACTTCTCTCGAGTTGGACCACTTCTCTGAAATGCTCTACAATCAGATTAACTTCCAACTTCTACAGTTTCAAATGCATCCTAAAGGCACATCTCTTCAGGCAGGCCTATCAAAATTCCTAATTTAAATCCTTCCACATTTAGGCTCCCTAAAACTTACCCTCCACTGTTCACGCTCCCACATTACCCCACAGGACATGACGCCTTATTGGACTGTAACCTTATATGTCCAGGCACCATCTGCACATAAAAGGACACTGACTGGTGATGGCTCATACAGCCAGTGGCGTAACTAGGAATGGCTGGGTCCCAGGGTGAACATTTGACATGGGCCCCCCCCCGAACCGAAAGACCCCAGAATATAATGATAACAGTCTTTGTGGGGTTCACGGCCCACGGCCTCACTTACCAATCCCCGCTCCTGCTCACAGCCACCTCCGCCTC
This sequence comes from Leptodactylus fallax, assembly GCA_947044405.1. NCBI lineage: Eukaryota > Metazoa > Chordata > Amphibia > Anura > Leptodactylidae > Leptodactylus > Leptodactylus fallax. The sequence continues at coordinate 6,461,171 of CAMRHE010000041.1, forward strand.
CGCAGAATGGGAAGCACAGGTGGCCATGAGCAGGAGCAGGGCCTAAGTAAATAGGGCCTATTAAAAAAAAAAAAAATCATTGGGGGCCCACCGTGCCACCTAATGTCCCGGGCCCCGTGGCAGCCACTACCGCTGCTACCCTGGTATTTACACCCCTGTATACAGCTTTATTTATATGTGTAATTAAAATAACGTATCTCACAAAAAACTGTTGGACCACTATATAAGCAACCACAAATAGTTCCACTAATAGTACCCTGCTGCAAAGTTGACTGACAGGTCACCCACCACACTGCCGCTTACAAAGTGATCTGCCCCACCCCTCTTCAGGGGTCTGCCTCCAGTCCTATGCTAATCTACTAGGCCGTCTTGAAGCGTAGGATTGGTGGAAGACTGTGTATGGCAGCCCCCTTCACCACACCTCAGTCACCAGAGCCAGCCCAAATAGTGGACCTTCTCTTTTTTATTGATTTATTTATTTATTTTTTAATGTACAGAGTACAAATCGACACAATGGATAAGTCAATGCAATGGAAAAAACAAGTGCATAACAAATGAGACATATAGATGGGAAAATGAAACAATAGGAAAACAGGGAGGGGAGCAATAGGGAAGGGAGATCAGAGATCATGCAGTGTACAATAGGTCTCCCACGGGGACCAAAAAGAGTCGAAGGCTGCTACAGTGTTGTTCAGGCTAGCCATCAAATATTCCTGGTTACGGACATCCTTAACACGGGCAAGCAGGTCAGTACTGGACAGGGGAGTGACAGATTTCCAATGTAGTGCTATAAGAGTTTTATCTGCTGTACAAAGGTAGAGAAAAAAATATCTGTCTCGGGGGCAGATTAAACAGGTGGACGAAGGGAAACAGTTTATTACAAGTAGACGTGATTGCTCTAGAGAAGCGTATGGGGCCCAAGGTGGGGGTCAGAGGGGAAAGGGGAGACCAAGTCCACGAGAGAGCATTAGGGTGCATAGGAGCGAGCCATAGCTTCTCAATCTTCAACCATTTCATGTGGGCCTGAGATGCGACCCAAAAGGGAATTCATCGCAAGTAGGTAGCCCAGTAGTTATGAAGAAGATGGGGAATCAACAAACCCCCGACCCCTCTCCCCGCTAGCATAATGGATCTAGGGATCTGATGTCGTTTGGCGTTCCAGATGAATTGGAATATGGCCCACTGTAAGTCATGGAGGTCAGAGCAAGGGACTGCTACTGGGAGAGTTTCAAAGAAGCATAAGAGCTTCAGGAGAAGGGTCATTTTAACTGCGGAGATCCGCCTTAATAGGGAGATATGTAAGGGGTACCACAACAGTGTCTTAAGGTCACGGAACAATCTAGGGTAGTTTACAGAGCAGATAGTAGAGTAAGAAGGGAAGAGATGGATCCCCAAATATTTAAGGGACTGATCCTGCCATTGGAAGTTAAAGTTATTGCACAACAGCTACACAGATGCCCAAGGAATACTCATTGGGAGGGCCTTTGTCTTAGAGAGGTTAATCTTATAGCCGGATAATTGACCATAAGCATGGAGAGAGCGCATAAGATTAGGCAAGGATGTGTGAGGGTTAGTAAGGGTGACAAGGGAAATTTTGAAGTCCCTGTCCCGGACCCTAATTCCCATAATGATTCAAGCATATAAACGGGCTTCCAGAGGCTCAATATAGAGTGCGAAGTTAAGGGGGGGAAAGAGGACAACCCTGATGAGTGTCGTTTCCAATGGGAAAGGAGCCAGAGGAGGAGAGGGGAAGTTTCACCGAAGCCGTGGGGGAGGAGTATAACACCCGAATTGACTTCAGGAATGCCCTTTGAAAAACCAAAGGCTTCGAAGGAAGCCATCATAAAAGACCAGTCGATGCGGTCAAAAGCCTTTTCCGCATCAAGGCTGAGGAGAAGGGCAGGATGATGGTTGGTCACCTCAATCAAATCCACAGTCCTTCTCATGTTTTCTCCCCCCTGATGGCAAGGGATGAAGCCCACCTGGTCCTTATGGACAAGGGAGGGAAGCCACACATTCAGTCGGTTAGCTAGGAGCTTAGTAAATAGTATTTAACAGAGCAATAGGTCTATACCTTGAACATTCCTGTGGGTCCTTATTAGGCTTGGGGACGAGGGTCAGATGGGAATGTAGCATCGACAGGGGGATAAGGGTACCATCTAGGAAGGAGCTGAACAATCTTCTCAAATGGGGGAGAGGGTCATCTTGAAAAGTCTTATAGTATAAATATATAAACACATCAGGGCCCAGGGCTTTCCAATTCGATAGGTCCTTCAGAACCCTCGCTATCTCGGACTTTCTCTTTTTTTTTTTTTTTTTTTAAACTGTAATTTTTAGTAATTTTTCAGAAAAGATATACATGTACAAATAAAAAACGAACCATGTCATGTACAAAAAAGAAAAACAGGAGGGGAGGAGGGAGAGGGTACTAAAAACCCAAGGGAAAAGGATCCAACAGTACCCAAATAGGCAAGGAAAAAATAAAAAAAACAACAAGCAATAATTAGAACCTAGGCAAAAAAAAACATAGAACCTAACACATAACCCACACATAGAGGGAAGACAACAGGAGGAAAGGAGGGAGGAAAGAAAAAGGGGGGGTTAGAGACCACAGAGAGTGCAATACGTATCCCACGGATTCCAAATGGATTGGAAGGCTACTGTTGTGTTATTAAGCATGGCAGTGAGGAATTCTAGGCTGCGAATATCTTTGACGCGAGCCACAAGGGCAGGGCCAGTAGAGGGATGCAGACTTTTCCAATGGAGAGCTATAAGTGACTTTGCAGCAATACAGAGATACAGGAACAGTTTAGAGGTCTTACAGCTAAAGTGTCGAGGAGGTAAGTTAAGCAAATAGGTGGAAGGATCCAGTGGGACACCTTGGAGAAAGAGCTCACTAGTCAACACCCTGACCTGTGACCAATAGGGACGAATCAGGGGGCAACTCCAGAATATGTGAAACAACATACCATCCTCTGTGAGGTATCTCCAACAGGTCCTGGGAATACTAGGATTGAGGGTGTGGAGTAAGACTGGGGTATGATACCAGAACATAAGTAGCTTATACTGGGTCTCCCGAAATGTTATGCATGCCGAGGACTTGGCCGAGCGAGACCATATGATCTGCAATTGTGCTGGGGAGATCTGCCTACCCAAGGCCTCAGACCACGGACCTTCTCTTTTAATAGCGCAGGCACATATCCTTCTTCCTGTCTTGCATCCTGACTCCTAAGAATGACATGATGATGTCACGTCTACGCTGTATCATCAGTCAGGATGGAAGAGAGGGATGTGGGGAAGAAGTTGCGCACAAAATGGCATTTTCAGCACCTAGAGACAGACAGTTGCACTAATCACACAACTCAGACTCAGCCAGGCAGAATTTCATTCAGAGAGTACAGGAAGCAGTCAGGTGAAGCAGAGCAGACCACTCACACGCAAGGCAATGGCAGACACAGTTATTTAAAGGGGTATTCCGGTTACAGCAAGTTACTCCCTACTGTATTCATAGGATAGGGGTAACTTGCTGATCAGTGTGTGTACCACTGCTAGGACCCCCCACTGATCTACTGTAGAACTGGAGTGTTTCACATCACAGTTTTGAAAGCAGCAGCTGATTGTACAGCATGTTCCACTTAATTCATTTAAATGAGAACCGCCATAAATAATCGGGTTCTTACTTGCTAGCTCCAGCAGTCCCTATTCAAATGAATGGAGCATGTACGCTGCACTCAAAACTGTTTTGCAAACAACCCCAGTTCTCAAGGTTGGTGTGGGTTTGAGCAGTATTTAGCAAACCTTTTAACACTAGTGAAAAGCTGCCAAGTTCAGTCACAGATTGGGGGCATCTACTGGTGATCAGTGGTGAACCTAGCCTCTTTGCTGCCTGAGGCGGACTATAGAAAGATGCCCCCCCCCCCCCCCCCCCAAAAAAAAAAGAAAATATATATAAAATTGCGTTTACATGGTACTAGCTTCACACACTGTTAATGTCGCACAACTTCTGCTTGGTGGATGGACAAGCCCACGTGGCCCCCATTCTCTATAATAGGAGCGCCGCAGATAGCTGAGTACTGGACTTCGGGTATCTTTGGCGCTCCCATCAAAGTTGAATGAGAGCCACGCGAGTTCGTCCATCCACCAAGTGACACACCTATATACATGGCTGCGGTCAGGCTGAATTCCCACCCAGTGGGTGTAAAAAACCCAATTCTCAGGCTCAGTGGGGGTCTCAGCAGACAGACCCCCATCAATCAGGTATTTATCCTCTATCATTTAGGTGAATACAGGGCAGTAACATTTTGTGACTTACATGAGACGTCTCTGACTAATCGGTCACATTTCCCTTCTCTTCCCTTTGGACCGCCATGACCACTTCTTCCAGCTGTGACTTGTATCTGTAAAGTTTGAAACACAGACATCTTTGGCTCCTCATTTTTCCAGGCACCTGACCCACATTGTCCTCACCTGCACACCCATCCTGCTGCTACCCTCAATTATAAAATATATGATATAACCCCCCCATAATGAATAATACTCCCAAGTACATCTTTATATTAATAATGTCCATGTGTACCCTGTATAAATAGTGCCCCTTATTAATAATTCCCCATAGGTTTCCTAATTAAAAGGTTTTCCAGGTCATTAATAAAATAATCAGTGGAGCTCAAAAACCCAGGACCCCTACTGATCCCCTGTTTGAATGAACTGTGGTACCTGTGTAAGCGACGTGACCGCTTCTCTGTTTACATAGTGTCATTCATCTCATAGCGGCCATGTAATGTAACTACAGCCTCGTCCTATACATGTCTATGTGACCAGGGCCGGTTTTAGACAAAGTGGGGCCCTGGGCAAAATTAAAAGTGGGGCCCCAAATGCTGATATGCAAACAACACCATCGTCTTCCAGTGGCAACCCCTATAATAACGCCTCCTTTCTGCCAACAAAAAAGTAATAACAAGCCCCATTTACCACACACAATTCAAACGAGCACCTTTGTACCACCTAATAGATTTATGCACCCAGTCATCAGTTATTATACCGCCTCCTTCTAAATAATAGTCCCTGCTTATAAATAATATTACACCCTTATCAGTAATAGCGCCCTTATAAATGATAAATAGTGCCCTGTATCAGTAATATCCCCCTTATCAGTAACAGTCACCCCGTAAAAATAATACTGCTCCCTTATTAATAATAGCCCTCTCATAAATAATAGTTACCCTTATAAATAATAGTCCCCATTATCACTAATAGCCCCCTTTATAAATAAGCCCACTTAACAATTATACCCCTCTTATAAATAGTTCCCCTCTTATAAATAATAGCTCCCCCTTATAATGGATGCCTTATATATAATAGTTCCCCCCTTATAAATAATAGCCCGTCTTATAAATAATAGTCCCCCCTTATAATAGCCCCTTCATATTTAAGTTTCCCAATTATATATAGTAACCCACACTTATATATAATAGTTCTCCGTTATACAGTGTCGGACTGAAGGGTCTAGGGCCCACCAGAGGAACTTGTTCTGGGGCCCCACCCAACAGCTTCCTGCTAATAGCCTACACCACGGCTCCTTCACTGAAGTTTTACATATGTGCTGACTATCTGACGTTACTGAGTATGTTCCCAGTATAGTCAGCCCCTACAGTACTGTACAGGCCCAAATAACTCCATGGCCAGTTCATGCACAGTACTGTATGGCGAATGACATGGCCATGGAGCACTACACATATGTGGAAGATTATAGTGAGGGAGCTGTGATGCAGACATAGCACACAGGGCTGCCAGCAGGAATTTTGAGCCCCCCCCCCCCCACAGTATAATGCTCCACATGGTATATAATTCTCCACGGTAAAAAAAATGTTCCCCTGAGCCCTCCACAGTTTCCCCACATGGTATATAATGCTCCACAGTGGACTCACACAATATAAAATGCTCCCCTGAGCCCCCAATAGTGGCCCCACATGGTATATAAGGCTCCACACAGTATACTACCTTTTAGTGGCCCCAGACAGTACAATATGCTCCCCAGCAGCCCCACACAATGTAATATGCTCCATACAGTATAATATGCATCCTACAGTGCCCCCCCCAGTATAATGCTCCACAGTGGCCTAACACAGTATAACATGCTCCACAATGGCCTCCACACAGTACAATATACTGCCCAGAGGGGTTCACCCAGTATAATGCTCCACAGTGGTCCCCCACAGTATAATATGCTCCCCACAATCCCCCCCAGTATCATGCTCTACAATGGCCCCACAGAGTATAATATACTCCCGAGAAGCCCCACACAATATAATAAACTCCACAGTGGCCCCACAAAGTATAACAGGCTCCCCACACTGCCCCATCCCCCCCAGTATAAAGCTCCACAGTGGCCCATAGTATAATATGCTCCCCAGAGGGCCCCTGCTAGTATAATGCTCCACAGTGCCCCCCCCCCCCAGTATTTTGCTCCACAGTGGCCCCACGCAGTATAATTTACTCCCCAGAGGGCCTCCTAGTATAATGCACCTTAGTTCCCCCCCCAAATAATGCCCCACAGTGGCGCCACGCAATATAATATGCTCTGCAGATGCCCCCCCAGAATAATGCTCCATAGTGACCCCACACAGTAGAACATGTTCCAGAATGGCCTCCACACAGTATAATATACTGCCCAGAGAGGTTCCCCCAGTATAATGCTCCACAGTGGCCCAAAACAGTATAATATGCTCTCCAGAGGGCCCTCTCCGCAGTATAATGCTCCACTGCGGACCCACACAGTATAATATGCTATCCAGAGGGACCCCCCCAGTATAATGCTCCACAGGGGACCCACCCCGTATAATATGCGCTCCAGAGGGCCCCCTCCCCAGTATAATGCTCCACAAGGGCCCCACACAGTATAATATGCTATCCAGAGGGCCCCCTCCCCAGTATAATTCTCCACAGGGGCCCCACAAAGTATAATATGCTCTCCAGAGTGCCCCCTCCCCAGTATAATGCTCCACAGGGGCCCCCCACAGTATAATATGCTATCCAGAGGGGGCCCCCGAGTATATTGATCCACAGTGGCCCTACAGACTCCCTTAGTGTTAGTATTATATTATACTCTGGGGTCTCTTCAGACCCCAGAGTATAATTATCGAAGGCCCGGGGGAGGTAAGGGAAAATAACAAACAGTTATACTTACCTTGCCTTACCTCTGCTGGGCCTCCTTGCGCTGCTCCGCTATCCCCGCCGGCGCCAGGCATCCTCTTCTTTGCGGCTGACGTCACGCGTTGTGGACGTCACCGCTGAAGCCTGTGATTAGGCCTCAGTGGTTACGTGAGGCACGCCCCACATGACCGCTGAGGCCAGGCCTCAGAGCCTCAGCGGTGATGTCCGGAACGCCAAAAGATGACGTCGGACGCCAAGGACAGGTGAGTAAAAATGTTTGTTATTTTTACTTACCTCGGAAAGGGGCCCTGCGGCACATGACGCTGAGTCCCTTTCTGTTATCGATATGGCCTGTCCTGACTCCGGGATCCGGAGTCATCAGGCTCCGGATCCCGGGGGCCCCTTTGGAGTCGGGGGCTCTGGGCAATCGCCCAGTTTGCCCCCCCCCTAACGCCAGCCCTGTATGTGACAAGGCTGTAATTACATCACACGGCACTATAAACAGACGCCATAGCCCCTTCATACAGCTGATCAGAGGAGGGGTCCACTGATCTCTTATTGATAATCTGTCCTAGGGATAGATCATCAATAAAAATTAGCTGGAAAGACCCTTTAATAAAGCCCAAGTGCCACCTTAAAGGGGTTGTCCAGGATAACCACTTTTTTAATATGAGGCTGGGGAAGGTGCTCCGATGTCTCCCAGTACGTTGCAGTCCTGTTGCTCCGGTGTTTTCTTCCCCACAGCACTGTGATGTCCCGTGTCAGCGACCTTAGTGGTCATGTGCGGTGGGGACTTCCACCAGAAGAAAACACCAGAGCAGCAGAACCAGAACATGGTAGGAGACATTGGAGCACAAGGGACTGGTGAGTAGGAGTTTTTTTTTTTTAATACAGTATTACACGGTATTATGGCCCACTGCGGCCCCTGCACACAGTATTACAAGGTTTTATGCCCCGCTGCGGCCCCTGCACACGGTATTATTCCCCGCAGCGGCCCCTGCATGCGGTATTATGCTCCATAGTTGCCCCTGTACACGGTATTATGCTCCATAGTTGCCCCTGCACACGGTATTATGCTCCATAGTGGCCCCTGCACACAGTATTATGCTCCATAGTGGCCCCTGCACACGGTATTATGTTCCACAGTGGCCCCTGCACACGGTATTATGCTCCATAGTGGCCCCTGCATTGGTAGTATGCTCCATAGTGGCCCCTGTAAACGGTATTATGCTCCATAGTGGCCCCTGCACACTGTATTATGCTCTATAGTGGCCCCTGTACACAGTATTATGCTTCATAGTGGCCCCTGCAAACGGTATTATACTCCATAGTGGCCCCTGCACACTGTATTATACTCTATAGTGGCCCCTGCACACTGTATTATGCTCCATAGTGGCCCCTACAAATGGTATTATGCTCCATAGTGGCCCCTGCACACTGTATTATGCTTCATAGTGGCCCCTGTAAATGGTATTATGCTCCATAGTGGCCCCTGCACACTGTATTATGCTCTATAGTGGCCCCTGCACACAGTATTATGCTTCATAGTGGCCTCTGCACACGGTATTATGCTTCATAGTGGTCCCTGCACATGGTATTCTGCTCCATAGTAACCCACCCATGAACTATTATTATACTCTGAGGTCTTTTCAGACCCCAGAGTATAATGATCGGAGACCCAGGTGGTGACAAACATAGAACCAGTGTTACTTACCTGGGCTCCGATGCGCTCCCTGCTTTCGGCCTTCTTCACTGTCTCACAGACCGGTGTGGCGACATAATGACGTCAGCCTTGCTCACGTGACGCCTGGGACGTCACCAAAGAAGGTCGAAGCCTGCTGGGAGTAACATCGGATCGCCGGAGAGGTGAGTAACACTGTTTTTTATGTTTATCACCTCCCCTGGGCCTCCGATTATTATACTCCGGGGTCTGAAAAGACCCCGGAGTATAATAGTAGTATTTGATGGGGTTCGCGGGCCGCGACCTCACTTACCATTCCCGCTCCTGCACACAGCCGCTTCTACGTCCCATAGCAGAGGGGGGAAGCGGGGGGAGGCCACGACCAGCAGCGGGGATCGATAAGTAAATAGGCCGTTACGTGCCGGGGATGCTCCAGCAGGCAACGGCCTATTTATATATATATATATATATATATATATATATATATATATATATAAAAACTTGTCCTCACCTACCTCCGATGCCTTGATGCAGCCGCCGCCGCCTCCTCTTCTTGTCCGCGACGTCTGCATGTCAGCGTAGGAGGCATGATGACGTCATTGTATCGCCGCCTGCGCTGACATGCAGAGGTCTCGTAAACCAGCCCAGGACAGGTATCGCGCAGCTTTTTTTTTTTTTGTTTTTTTTTAAGCGGCCTGTCCTGGGCTGATTTACATTAAATAGACAATAAAAAATTCCGCCCCCCAGACAGTGGCGGACAGTGCAGCCTGAGGCGGCCGCCTCACTTCGCCTCATTAGCGGTGCGCCCCTGCTGGTGATCTACTAAAGAGGGCAATAAATGACAAATGGGCAGAGAATTCAGTCCCACTCTGTTTCTCATTTGCCATTTATTGTCCCTTTAGTGTTCTGTGACAGATGGTGCTAAAGTGGCAGTGAATAGCAAATGGGCATCAAGGAGACACTAAAAAAAAGGACAATACCTCCTGAGGTGCTCTCGAAGTGGTAACAGCTGACCAGGTAGTGTGGTGCATCACAAAAACAGGATAAAATGCATAATGTGTACACAGACTAAAACTAGGACAGACAAGTAAACAGGATAAAATCAGACCAGTAACAGGACAAGACAAACAGGTAGCAGGAGGCAAATAGGTCCAGACAGCCACAGGTAGTAGGGATATACAAGTATAAACATACACAACAGGACTAGGATAAAACAGGACAGACAAGGACTGAAAACATACAGGTGCATCTCAATAAATTAGAATATCTTTGAAACGTTTATTTCTTTCAGTAATTAAATTAAAAAAGTGACCTCCTATATTTTCTAGATTCTTTACACACAGAATGTTCTATTTCAAGTGTTTTATTTCTGTAAATGTTGATTATGGATTACAGGTAATAAAAACCAAAATATAAAAGAAAATTTCAATATTGTAAAAAAGTTCAGTATTGTAAATTCAGTGTGTCACCTGCCACGGTTTCCTAAGCCTTTAAATGGTCCCTCAGTTTGGTTCAGTAGGACACACAATCATGGAAGACCCTGATTATGAATTGTATTACTCAATTACTGAAATGAATGAACGTTTCAAAGATATTCTAATTTATTGAGATGCACCTGTAAAACATCTGAGCAGTATGCATGCACACAGATATAACTTAGAACTGCAAAATAGGACATAAAGACACCAAAACAAAATGCATGCATGGTACACAACACACACATTACTCAGCCCCTGTGCTAAGGGCAGAGCAGGTATAAATAGGTGGAGATTAAACAGAGATTAGCTGAGGAGAGCTTCTTAGGCCTAATTTATACTTTGAGGGCCAGAAAAGGGAGCATTATTGAGACTGTGAAGGTGTCACAATGAAGGTAACATTATACAGTGGGGGCCACAGTTGGGCTGTTTTCACTATCTACTAACCGACCTAATCATGATATTTCCATTTCAGTCTGCAATTTTACCATAATTCCGAGGCAGCACGCCTGCTAACTTGGGGTTATGTTTGACTCCAAGGTCAATATGTTTGACCTTTCCTTTACCCCCATATCCAATCACCGGCAAACTCCTGTCATCTCCACCTCATAAACATTTCTAGAATCCGTCTCTTTCTTACCATGGAAACATTAAGGACCCTTATTGTCGCCTGATTCACTCTCAACTTGACTACTGTAACTTCCTACTAAGGGGGCGTTCACACTACCGTTGGTGACCGTCAGTAGTGTCCGTTGCTATTGTCCATTACAAGATTTTAGCATCAGACACTAGCTGAACAGTCAGAAATCCGTTAAAATTTCCATTTATTTCAATGGGTTTTTATATTGTGTTTGTTAGTGTCCCTTTGTGTCCGTTTACACCAAATCCGTCAGAAGTCCGTTATTTTTTCATGCAGGACTTTTTGTCCGTTTGAAAAAAATGGATTCTTGACGGACAGCAAGTGTCCATTATTTTTTTAACATTGAAGTCTATGGGTAACGGACTTATAACGGACAGTAACTGATAGCCATCAGTTACTTTCTGTTATTTTATGTCCGTTTTTTTCCTGTGCATGCTCAGAAAGCAGAAAAAAAAAACGGATAGTGTTAAAAAAAACGGACAGTGCTAAAAAACGGACACTAACTGATGCTAACTAATCCATTAATTGGATCAGTTAAAAAAACGGACACATTAACATCAGTTACTGTCCGTTAATGTCTGTTATGATAGGTGTCCGTTTTTTTTGTTTTTCTTTTTTTAACGGACACTATCAGAACGGACATCAACGGTAGTGTGAACCCTGCCTAATCGGTTTTCCCCTTACTAAACTCTCCCCTCTACAATCTATTCTGAATGCAGCAACCAGGCTCATCAATGCATTGGTTGCATATTCATTATAAAATACAACATAAATTTATCCTCAACCACAAAGCTCTCCATAATACTGTACCTCCCTACATTCCCTCCCTCATCTCTGTATATCGCCCATCCCGTGCTCTCCATTTGGCCAATGACCTAAGAGAAACATCCTCTATTATTAGAACCTCCCACTCCCGTATACAAGACTTCGCTCGAGTTGGACCACTTCTCTGAAATGCTCTACAATCAGATTAACTTCCAACTTCTACAGCAGGGGTAGGCAACCTTCGGCACTCCAGCTATTGTAAAACTACAACTCTCAGCAAGCATACTCCCAACATGCTCTACTGTTCTTGGAACTCCCATGGAAGTGAATGGAGCATGTTGGGGGTTGTAGTTTCACAGCAGCTGGAGTGCCGAAGGTTGCTGATCCCTGTTCTACAGTTTCAAGCGCATTCTAAAGACACATAATGTGGCCCCCACATTATACAGTGGGGACCACAATGATGGGGACATTATGCTTTGGGGGCCACAAGGAGGAAATTATAGCGTGGGGGGCCACTAGGGGGCATGATACCATGTTGATGCCACTAAAAGGCATTATACCATGTGAGGGCCACAAAAGAGAAATTATACCGTGTAAGGGTGCAAAAAGACAATGTTGGGAATAGGCAGGGCCAAAGGGGCCATGGGTGGGATTGGAGGTGTAGCTTTTAATAATTAATTTTGCTGCAGCTTGCTGTGTGCACCACAGAGTATGCCCAACTTTCAGTCCCATGAAAGCTCCTGGGCCCCACTGCAAAATATGCCCCCCCCCCACTTAGCACATGCTATCTATAGTTGGAGAATCCATCGCAGAAGCTGCCGAAAATCAGCAGAGAGAAAAGTCCTGCACGGAGGTCTTTTCTCTTTGCTGTTTTCAGTTTAAAAACGGTAGACATCCCGGCTGACCACATTATAGTCAATGGGATCTGTCATTGTCCATGAGTAACCGCTGTTTTAGTGGTCCAGCTCTCCATTGTTCATTTCCCCCGGTGCCCCGAACGATGGAGAGCCCGGTGCAGATGTGAACCTAGCATCATAATTCTTCTTATTTTGTAGGGATGCCTTTGGGCCCCCTCATGCTCCAGGGCAATTGCTACTTCTGAACCCCCTATAGGTATGACCCTAGGTGTATTCACACAGTGGAATTAAAACAGCATCAAAACTACACTTGAAAAATGCATGTGGTTTTTGGTGTAGTTTCTTAATTTTGGAGGTAAAATTCTTTTATACAACATGTTTCACCTCTAAAATCCACAACTTGTTTGCGTGTAGGACTTCCGTTTGAAAAGTAAATAAAGAAGACAAAAGAAAGCTTCAATCTTGTTTTTAACCTTAGAGTGAAGAGTGACATATGCATATAGGGGGGTGACATATGCATATAGGTCTTTCCATTAATTTCTGAGTCTTGTTCTGATCCTAGGATGATCAGAACAACAGACTAAAATATGGTAGTAATGGTAATTCCTGTGCTGTAATTGCACTATTTATACATGCACTGTGACATCACTGTGTGACAGCATTGTGTGTATTATTCCTGTACTGTGACATCACTTTGTACATTATCCTAGTAGTGTGAAATCACTGTTTAATTCCTATGCTGTAACTTTGCTAAGTAATTATCAATACACTATGACATCACTGTGTAAAAGCAATATGTGCATTATCCCTGTAGTGTGGCATCACTGTGTGTATTATTTTTCTGCTCTTATTGCTTTGGTCACCATTCCTTTGTAGCAACATTGTTGTATAATTATCCTTGCACTATGACATCACCAAGGCTGTATTTACAAATTGGCATAGTGAACATGTGTCTACAACAGATCTGGGTATTGTACGGCCCACGGGCCACATCCGGACCTCTAACTATCTGTGACTGGCCCACGTGTGATCGTTGGCACGCCAAGACATTTTGGGTGACACGCATCGGCAGCTACGTTTTGTGTTATTGCAATAAGTAGCTGCCGATACTTTTTACTCACCTGTCTACGCTCCTGTCCTGGCTGCCCTCCACTCTCCTCCTCAAGGCGGCGCTACACTGACGTCATGACGCTGAAGAAAGCTGGGATGCTACGTACCGTGTCCTGGCCTTCTTCAGCGTTGGCAACAGCGCACACTGGAGGTGGCAGCGGAGGGCGTCCAGGACTGGAGCGTGGACAGGTGAGTAAAAATTATCGGCCACTACTCTGGGGGTGGGCAGATAACAGGGGGTCATATACTGTGGGTGGGCTTTAAAAAAGGAGTCATATACTGTGTGGGAGGGTATAAAAGGTGTCATAAACTGTGTGAGGGCCATAAATAGGGGGATCATATGCTGTGTGGGGGGGGGTAAAAAAAAGGGGTTCATATACTGTGGGGGCAAAAAATGGGGTCACTGTCTGGGGGCTAAAAAAGGGGGGGGTTATATACTGTGTGATTGGCCTGAAAATGGAGGTCATATACTGTGTGATTAGTCAGAAAAAGGGGGTCATATACTGTGTGATGGGCCAGGAAAAGGGGATCGTATACTGTGTGATTGGCCTGAAAGAGGAGGTCATATCCTGTGTGATTGGCCTGAAAAAGGGGTTCATATACTGTGTGATGGGCCAGGAAAAGGGGGTCTTATACTGTGTGACTGGCCGGAAAAAGGGGGTCGTATACCGTGTGATGGGCCAGAAAAAGGGGGTCATATACCATGTGATGGGCCAGAAAAAGAGGGTCATATACTGTGTGATGGGCCAGGAAAAGTTCACAAGTTCATTAAAGTTCATCACAAGTTCATCATCTCATCATTAAATAATGATGTAATTAGGTCCTCCACATTTTCATTGAATCATTGTAATGTTTCATTTACAGTTTTTTTTATGAAGGGATAGTATATATACTGTATACAGTATATAGGTATTGGGTAGAACTGAGTTAAGTATATTAGTCTGGCCCTCTAAAATCATTCCAATTTCTCATATGGCCCCATGGGAAAATTAATTGCCCACCCCTGGTCTACAGGAAGCCCTAGGGCTTATACAAAAATTGATGAAATTGTATGTTTTTTTAGGGCTGATTTGCATCCATGCAGCACCTGCTTTGATGGTTCCCTCATAAACTTGAATGATCCATAAATAAAAGGCCAGAAATATGGTCCCCAACGTTCAGGCCATGCCTCTTTTGGCAAAAGCCACGTCCCCCTACAGTGCCTCCCGTCACCTAGAGTGTTCCCTGTCCCTCTAATATAAATTATGGCTCCATATATTATATGAGTTATCCACTTTTATAATATTGATGCCTATAATTAGGATAGGCCATCAGTATTACATCTGCAAGTGTCTGACAGCCAGAACATCTGCAGATCAGCTGTTCCGAGACAGTGTGGCTACTGGTAATGTTAACATTCTTGAAGCTGTGCTGTTCTCTGTGCACTGCTGCAGTATCTAAAACCACCACTACACATTTTGCAGTGATTGAGCAGCGCGGCCCCTGGCATGTTAACATTACTGGTCACCGTGCTGTCCTGCAACAGCTGATCTGCAGTGGTCTGGGCTGTTGGATCCAAAGATGTAATATTGTTGCCCTATCAAAAGTATGCACCATCAATAATGGAAATGTGGATAACCCCTTTAATGCTAGGTTCAAACAGCAGAAAATGAAGATGAATTTGAGGTAGACATCTGTCTTAGATTCCTCTTCATTTTCTTGCCCTCCACCACAGATTTCCCTCACTGATTGGGCTCATTCATCTGAGCCTAATCAGTGGGGTGTCTTGTGCCACAGACTCTGTGTCTGAATAAGATCGAGTGTCCTTTATCAGCGTCCTACTTCAATCTCTGTCATTGAAAACAATGGGAGGTAGTACCAGGGCTGAACATGGCTCTAATTTTGCAGAAGAACATATAGTAAGTATACTGGTCCCCATACAATATAATGACCCCATATAGTGGATCCCATACAGTATAATCTCCCCATAAAGTGGCCCCTATACAGGAAAATGCCCCCTGACCAATGAACCCTGTACAGCATAATGTCCCCCATACAGTCATCCCCATATAGTGGCCCCCATAGTGCTTAGTACTTACCTGTCTGCTTCCCAGCTGCGCTGTTTCTCTGCTCTGGGCATACTGCTGTGTCATCATGTGCACTCGGAGCAGGACAGAGAAACAGGGAGCAGAGAGGTAAGTACTCTACTAATACTTACCTCTCAATCTCCGCAGATTGTAGGCCACAGGCCTAATGTGGCCTGCAGCCAACAAGAGAAAAAGTGGTAGTGCAGGAGGCCTATGGTTCTCGGCTCTATCAGCAAGAAAACAGGGGTCAGTGCTCCTCTTTTCCCTGGTTCTGCAATATGGTTGTAATAGTAACAGCGAAATTAGCAGACCTGTGCAGAACAGGCTGCATCCTACCCCTTCTCTATTCAAACTATGTTCACGGCCATTACACGGCTGCATTGAAATCAATAGGGCTATTCGCATAACCAATTTTTTTTTTTTGATGGTCCATTTTACTGTACTCAGTTCTTCTCTACTGTATGATAACCTAGTACTGAGTAGTCTGCTGGGAATAGTACTCTGTTAGGGGGTTTGCACACTTAGGAATTTGACACCAAATTTGAGACGGAATTCTCCTCAAATTTCAGCTGAAATCTGCCTCCCAGTCATTTCAATGGAAGGCAGTAGCTGATTTTTTTTCAGCTAGCAGAAAAAATAAGCATCCTGCTTGTTCTTCAGGCGGATTCCGCCTAAGAACTCCCATTGAAATGAATGAGAGGCGGAAGCGGATTTTGGAATTTGGCCCAGCCCAATAAAGGCAAAATACAGTGGCACACTTCTCAAATTCAGATTCAAGTTCAGCATCAAAATACTCGTCAGTTTTTGACAAGCAGAAAAAATCTGCCTCGAATTTCTGAAGCAGAAATTTTCTGCTTGATAAATTCAGCATCAAATTGCTACGTGTGAACATCCCCTTACTCTCTACTGTAGGACAACATAGTATTGAGTAGTCTGTCGGAAAATGTAGTATTGCCAAGTCTGCTGGGAACAGTAGTCCCTTAGTCCCTACTCTAGAACAAACTATTCTGTTAAGAGCAGTAGTCGTTTGCTATTCAGCAGATGTGTGCTAGACGCTGTCCTCTGTAGTATCTGCAGTGCTGGGATCAATACCCTGTACAGCCCCCGTACACTCCGCACCGACCTGCTCTGCAGCATAAAGAATTAGACTTGATGACAGAAGGGGCGTGACGAATATAGCAGAGTGGGCGGGGCCTGTCACAATGAGCCCATTGATGAGGACAAGCGCGGACACAGGCGGGCGCAGCGGTACGATGCGTTCTTAGCTGACGTTTGACATGGCTGTACAGGTGACATTGGGAAAGCGCTGCATTCTTATCACTTGACAGCAGCGGTACCGCGCATTCTATTATCCTTTATTCCGTGCGGGAACGCGCAAGCACCAAACCCAAAACAAGTGTAATCTCGCGATAGCCACAAGCGGACCAGGCCAATCAGAGCGCAGCGTTCCGCCTGCCGCTTGTCCCGGCTGTCAGCACACGGGAGGAGGAGGTGGAGGTCGCGCTGTCTGGAGCGCCTGTGTCTGTATTATCTGCCCGCCCCCCGCCGGCTCTCCTCCCCCCCGTCTGCTGCTCTTTCCCTCCCGCCCGGGGTCGCTCGTCACGTCCGGTAGCCGGAGGTTGTGGAGGAGGCCGTGGTCAAGAGCAGTAGCACCCGGGGGATCCGTGACACACAAAGAGGCCGCTGTGTGACCGAGGCCTTGGGCCTGAGACACAGGTGAGACGTGAGCTGGTGCGTCTGTGACAGCTCCTCGAGCTTTGCACCCGCCCCCTGGTTGTATGTTTACAAGTCTCTTGTATGTACATAGTGTTAGATATCATGTGTGGTCAAGGCTAAGATGGACACTAGTGGACACATATATTCTACACAGGTGCAGCAGGTTTCAGCAGTGCTGTGGGATGCGCTAAGGTTTTGTTCACACTGGCATTACATGATTGTGTCCAGCTATTTTTGCAGTCCTTGTCATCAAAATAATCCTAGCTATTATTCTTAATGTTACTAAGTTTGGGAAGTTTTAGGGTATGTTCACATGTACCAGATACGCAGTAGATTTTTTCCATCCAGATTTGCACTTGGAAAGTCCACAGTGCATTAGAGTAACAGCAAAGTGGTTGAGACTTAACAGATCTCATTGACACGCTGTGGAAATATTTCTAGGTGGAAACTGGGCTGCACTTTAGATTTTGTGGCTGCAGCTTGTCAATTCTTTCTGTGGATGTCATGGTGGAGTTCATTATTTGCTATGCATAGGGTGAGATTCACAAGAAAATCCATATCACATCTGTTACATGTGGACTCACAGCCGTGTACTTCCCATGGCGTGCTCATTCCTCCGTAATTGTTGTATGTCCATTGACTTTGATCTGTCATCTTTTACTATATAAATAAAGTCTACTCCGACACTCCAATGATAGCAGAATTTAGTATCACAAAGCTTTTATTAATATGACATCTTATAAACATATATTCACACGGCAGTGCATTAGTCATACATAGACATCAGTCAACAGATCCTGGATGTTTTGGTCCCTTCATCTGCGGGATGTCTGCAATTGGACAAGTTTCAAGGAGCTCCACTGGCATGACATCCACTAATACACTGCCGTGTGAATATATGTTTACAAGATGTCATATCAATAAAGCTTTGTGATACTAAATTCTGCTATCATTGGAGTGTCGGAGTAGACTTTATTTATGGTGAAGAGGATTATATTCAGTACACTTGGCATCCGACCCTACTACTAGAGGGTATTTATTAATAAGGAGGCGTGCATATCTTGATATATAGTTTTGAATCTTTTATAATATGTTGTAAGACAGACAGGATAAGAACTGTGTGTAAACACCAATACAACTTTGTTTTCGCCTGTCGAAAGGGAAAATAATAACTTTGTAACATCAAAACTATCAGTTGTCTATATAGTGATGATGATATGAATCTCATGTACAGTATATGGCAGTCTCTCCTGCTTCATATTGGAGTCTCCAGAATGTGGACTAGGTCCCAAAGTGGCAGTCTATGGGACTGCCCTTGTCCTGACACTCAGGTGCTGAAAGGGAAAGTCTCATCAGAAAATGGCCTATTATTTAAAGCGTAACTAAACTTTTGGATAACTTTTTTAATTTTCTGGCAGTATTTGTGTCATTAATATTTTTTATTACTCTTTAACAAATTTTGTCTCCTTCATGTGAAATCCTGAACTTCTTCATTCTTTCCCTTGCTTTTGTATTGAGAGCTGTTCCCTGTTTCTCATCGTGTATTGAGCACAGGCTTGTGTAAAATGAAGAGAAAATGAGGTTCACTTCAAATGGTAATATCTCTGGCATTATAAAACTTAGAAACTTGTTCTTAATGACACAAATACTGCTAGAAAATTGAAAGTTGTCAGAAAGTTTAGTTACGCTTTAAATCAAGTTTTCATGTTTACAATATTTAATTAAAAAAAAACTTTCATGTTATTTTATATTTAAAAAAAAAAAATAAAAATCATGAATTCTTTCACGCTGTTTTCACACTGGCCACTATGTCTTTTTAATAGACTAATTCTTCCTGTTCTGCAGAGATCACTGTTTAGTAATCATCTCATTATCAGCACAGACAAGATTACAAGGAGTCAGTGAACATCTTCAGTCTGCAGGTTGCTGTGGACCATATTGTTGCTGTAAAGCAAATCTGTGAATGCTGTTAACCCATTAAAAGGATTTTCCAGTATTTACAGGTGCATCTCAATAAATTAGAATATCTTTGAAACATTCATTCATTTCAGTAATACAGTAATACAATCCATAATCAGCGTCTTCCATGATTGTGTGTCCTACTGAACCAGACTGAGGGACCATTTAAAGGCTTAGGAAACCTTGGCAGGTGAAACACTGAATTTACAATACTGAACTTTTTTACAATATTCAAATTTTCTTAGATTTGGATTTTCATTACCTGTAATCCATAATCAACATCTACAGAAATAAAACACTTGAAATAGAACACTCTGTGTGTAAAGAATCAAGAAAATCTAGGAGGTCACTTTTTTAATTTAATTACTGAAAGAAATAAACATGTCAAAGATATTCTAATCTATTGAGATGCACCTGTAGATATTAAAGGGAGTCTATCATTGGGGAAACATGTTTTTAACTGAAGCAGTGTTGGAATATACTTTATAAAGGCTATTCTACTCCTACCTTTACTTTTCTTCTCCTCGTCGCCGTTTATCCAAAAAAACAGTTTATTCTCATATGTAAATGATGGTCAGGGACCACCGGGGGCGTTCCCCCTGTGCTCCGAGCACTCCGCATCATTGCCCCAACCTGCCTCCAGCGCTGCTTTTTCCCGCACCCCTGCATCATCTTGCATCTGCTTTCTCCGTCGGCCATTTTTCTGGAGTACACTGGTGTAAGAAACTAAACAAAAATGTTTCCCCAATGATAGAATCCCATTAATGACTAACCTTACAATACTGAGAGCCAAAACTGCCAGAACTAGCACAGTGTACAGAGCCAGGCCGGATCACTGTAGGTCACCTCTCCTTCACTGGTAGTAACCAGGAACTGCCACTACATGATTTATGGAGCTGAGTGCTTCTGGCTATATATACTGTGCTAGTTTTGGTGAACATGGGGATACTTGTCTGAGCCTCACTCATCTGATATTGATGACCGGAGAACCCTTTTACCTCATGTTTTTGAACATTAAGGACCAACCATTTTTTATTGTGACATTTCAAGTGCCATACCTTTCCTTTTTTGGCATAAAAAATACTTTTCACCATTAATATCTGTGTGGCTGTCTACATGTCCATTTAACGGACCCTTAAAAATAGAACATGCCCTATCATTGTCCATTGTCACGGATCCCTCAATAGTCTATAAGGGATCTGCGAAAACTGGTGTTGGAAGGATGCAACAAAAATTGGACCTTTTCACGGTAATGTCTCTCCACAGTCGTGTGAATATAGCTGCTTTAAAAAACAAAAAACAAAAACAGAAAATAGTGGCGCATATTTACTAAGATAAATGCACCAGAATTCTATCTTAATTTGCTCCACAATCTGGCCTACATACTGTGCACCACATGGATTTTATTTTGTGTGGGATTTTTATTTTTGCACATTATGCTTTATTATATTTCCTATTTCTTTTGAAATCTACACAAAAAAAAATAAAAAAATTGTGGGAATAATTTACTATTCCCTCTATACCAGAAGACTGGCATAGATGGGAACAGTTGTGGAATACACAATGTTCTTTCTGTGCCATGCTTGCCACTGTTTACAAAAAAGGGCATAGCCCACTCAGGACAGTTTGGCCAAGACATTTGCTATAGCTCACACCAGAAAACTGTTAGTTATATCAGAAATAATGGGGTAGATTTCATTTTTGGTGTGTGGAGTGCAACTAGATTATTAAGAAGCCACCATCTTGCTCCAGACGGAAAATTGATTAAGACTGGGGATACACCACTCTTACTAAAGTCTCCTCAGTTTGTCTCCACCCTCAGACATGTTTTTTATTTTTTTTGCCTTGCCTAAAGAGGGTGCATAATTTGCTGAGAAAGGGACATGGCTTATTAAAAACAATCAGGGCCTAAAATCTGACAATATAACACTATAACCTTTAATAACGACGTTTTTATTGGCTTATTATTATTAATTTTTTTTTTTTTTTGTGTGTGTGTCCCCATAAGGTCATAGTAGACCTTTGGGGACATTTGATCACTTTTTTTTTTTTTTTTTTTGTGGGGAAGGCTGATTTCCCCTGTAACTGGGGCTGGTACATTTAGCCCCAGTTGCAGGAGGAATACAGCCTCCTGCCCGTTACTGTATAGCTTATAGAACTGATCTGGGTCCCAGCAGCTCTAATAGACGCTGATCCTGGCAGATCACATGGCCGCTGGGTCAGAGGAGAGTCATGGTGGCGCCCATAGTGCTGTATACACAGCGATCGGGAAGGCAAGGAAGGTAATAAACCTTCCCTGTCTTCTCTCTGGGAGCTCCGGCTGTCAGCCGGCTCCCCGTTTCAAATCGTGCAGCTGCTGCATTCTTGGACATACCGGTACCTCCTTGCAGAACAAGGCAACCACCTTCCAGACCTAAAAACCCAATGGACGGTCCGGAAGTGGTTAAGGGTCTATGGATCTATTTATGACCATTTTCACAGACTGGCCAAAACAAGTGAAATGGTCCGCTTGTAATGTTTGTAATTTCCATCAAATGAAAAATAAGTGACACACTGATAGAAAAGGGATATTTAAACACTGTTTTATTCATTTTTAATGTCTGTTTTTTTTCTCACTGTTGTGTGCATGTAGGCTAAGCTTGCACTAAGTATTAGGAATAGGGACACGCTGAGTCAATGTGTATGTGGTGATTTCCATTTGCATTATAGTGGATGAGATTTAAACCTCTCACCACCTCCAAGTCCAGCTTTTTGCATCATTTAATTCTGACATAGTTCAAATGTTTTCTCGAGCCCTTACCATCCTTGAGCAATAAGTGCTGTTAGTACAGCATAAACAGCATATCAGGCATCAAAACTGTAAGGAGGTCTGTCAGGCAGTTACAGGCAAGTGGTGTGATTCTGAGCTCTGACACTGTTCACTTCTGAGTTGTGGTCCCTTTGCTACTCCTGCCTGACGTTGCACACCTGACACTACAGAACGGTGAGGGCTAGAGAAAAAAAAATCAAACTGCGCTGGAATCAGTGGAGCCGCGATTATGAACAGATGTTAAGAACTTAAGATGGTGGAGGTAGAGAAAGATTCTCTTAAAACATTTTATACCTGCAGCATGTTTATTATTGCATCCAGTTTTTCTGGCCAATTTCAGGTTTAAAGCCATGTTGGGGCTGCAGGCAAAAACCACCCAAATTTGTAAGTGGCAGTTTTGCAGAGGAGATGGGTGATATTGTATAATGCTTGAGTGCACTGTCAGCTTAGCCAGTATGTGCCCCAATGTAAGAGATATTGGTGGAAAGATATCAGTGTCGAAACTAATGGCACTGTCAGAAGGACTGGCCTTACAGCCTAGCCTTGTACTGTTAGGGGAGGTGTTCCTCAAAGCCCAGTGATGACACTGAGCTGTAAGGCACACCCTTCTGACAGTGGAAAGATATCAGTGTCGAAACTAACGGCACTGTCAGAAGGGTGGGCCTTACTGCTCAGCATCATCGCTGGGCTGTGAGGAACACCTCCCTGACAGTACAAGGCTATGCTGTAAGGCCGACCCTTCTGACGGTGGAAGGATGTCAGTGACGAAACTAATGGCACTGATATCTCTGACCCTGGGGCACATACCAGCAAAGCTGACAGTGCACTGAAATCAGCGCACGGTCAGCTTTCTAGCGGTATGTAATACCACCGATGTCAGAGGACGTGAAAGGTCCTCTTTAATGTTCCTGCAGGCATTCAGCAGTGATTTTGCTATGTATGGCCTCACCCATAACCAGTATCGGTAAATCTGCCAATATAATGGTATACTGCATGTATACAATCAGGTCACACGTTTTCCAGCATATATATTATAAAATGTAATGCCTGTCAGTTAATTACTTCTCTGGGGCTAAAAGTTATCGTTGCAAAAAGTAGTAGCCAGATTCTAAAGATGCAACAGAAATTGACAGTGCCATGTGATTCTAATATCTTTATATTGACCCCTGAATATGAAAGTTGTAAAATTGACGTTGGACACACAGGTCTCCATGTAGACCTGAGACCTGGCTTAATAGTTTTGGAAATGTCATTATTATTGTTGTTTGCCATTGTCAAGTACATGATACATTTATTTACTCATATAGTACTGGTGGTAGAGACTCCAGTTTTACAATGATCAGACTGGAAGTTCTTAAAATTGATAGACACTACAGTGTATGTACAGTATTATTTCGATAGGTTCGAACAATATGATTAGGTTCTTCTGTTCTCTGCATATACAATGTCACATAATCGAAATAATATTTTCAAAATCAAGAGCATCATAATGTATTGTAGTCAGTAGATGACCTGGACCCTAAGTGTGTAAAATAGGGAAATCAGCTTGTGAACCCTCACTGGGGACAGGGATTTGCATGAGTGATAACAATCTCTTCTGTTGCTCCAGGATATGTCATTGCAGGAACTTAATAATTCTGAATAGCCGTTGGGTGTAAGAACAAATTAGATCTTTATTCTCTGCCAACTGAAGAGCTGGGCTAAGTTCACATCTTGATTTTTGTACATATGCCAGGAAAGCTCCCAATGTACACGCTAAACTTGTGCATAGGCTCCAGGTTTCAGGCAAAGGCCAAAAGTGTTCTTAGTATATGTCAGGATACCAATAAAGAAACAGGATCTAATAGCATAGTAGACTACCCTATTTCATCCTGCAGGCTATAAAATGGATGTCTAATTGGGCGGCAGTAGCCTGTTGGTGACAGATGCCTCCGTTAATTGGAGACCTTGGGGTTCTCCAGTGATGTAACTGTCCATTCATATATGTACAGTTATGACTGGAGTACTCTGAGGCTAGGTGGACAAAAATGAAGGCAGTGGCTTACATCTGCTTCAGGTGCTTCTGAAGGGTGAATTGCTGGGTGCAGGGACACCAGTATGAGCAGTGGTAAGTACACTATGGACTACTGAGAGCGGGTGATGACATCCCTGTGGTGCTCCATTAGTTCCTTGGCTCTGCTGTCATAGTCCTGTAGATGGTGATGAGAGGGGCTGTATAGAGGACATATTCTACCATATGTGTATACAATGGTGTATTTAGCAGCCCTTTAAGTCAGTATATCTACAACGGAGGGCAAAAACATGATGTGAACATGCCTATAAGTATTATGAGTTTTTGTAGCTTGCATTTTTTTTTCTACTTGGATAGACACTTATATATAACTACAATATGTACTGAATTTGCATTTCTTTCTTTCTAGGACCATGGACTTTCCTGGACATTTTGAGCAGACATTTCAGCAGCTCAATTACCAGCGTCTCCAAGGCCAGCTTTGTGACTGTGTAATAGTAGTGGGCAGCAGACATTTTAAAGCTCACCGCTCTGTGTTGGCCGCTTGCAGTACTCATTTCCGTGCTTTGTTTACTGTGGCAGAGGGTGACCAGAGCATGAATATGATACAGCTGGACAGTGAGGTAGTAACATCTGAAGCCTTTGCTGCTTTGATTGATATGATGTATACCTCCACTCTTATGCTTGGAGAGAGCAACGTGATGGATGTTCTACTGGCAGCATCTCACCTGCACCTGAATTCAGTAGTGAAGGCATGTAAGCATTACCTCACTACAAGGACTTTGCCCATATCTTCTCCAAATGAGAGATCTCAGGAGCAGAGCGCAAGGATGCAGAGGTCTTTCATGCTTCAACAGTTGGGATTGAGCATAGTTAGTTCTGCCTTAAGTTCCAGTCAGGGTAATGAAGATCAGTCGCAGCAGCAGCAACAGAATTCTATGAGCTCCTCAGTTCGAAATACTATGGTGGAGCAGAGGGCCACTTTTCCAATAAGACGGCTTCATAAAAGAAAGCAATCCTCTGAAGAAAGGGCTAGGCAACGCATGAGGACCTCCATTGAAGAATGCCTCATCACAGACGTTACCAATGAAAGCGTACAGTCAATAGTTAATTCTCGTGAAGAATATTTTTCTCCTGACTCTCTCAAAATGGCAGACAATATAAAATCTGATTCTGTCCCTGACAATCAGGAGGATGGCGCTATCCTGTTTGATCAGTCGTACAGTAACCAAGAAGACACACAAGTGCCCAGTCAGTCTGACAATGGTGGTGAAAATATTATGTCATTGGCATCCCAGGCAACACCTGTTGAAACAGGCTATGGTCAAGAATCTTCTTGTGATAAAACAATATATACTTCGGAGACTCATGATATTACGATGGATGAAAAAGACCACATGAGAGTTATAGTTAAATCTGAGCCATTGAGTTCCCCAGAACCCCAAGACGAGGTCAGCGATGTTACATCCCAAGCAGAGGGAAGTGAACCTGTTGAAGTCGAAGGTGTTGCAAGTGGTGAAAAGATTGAATTGAGCCCTGAAAGCAGTGATCGTAGTTTTTCTGACCCTCAATCTAGTACCGATAGGGTGGGAGATATCCATATTTTGGATGTGACTGCCACCTTAGAGCACAAATCCTCTTTTAGCATTTCAAATTTTTTGAATAAAAACAGAAATGGCAACCTCAGTTTAAGTCAAAACAGTGATGATAACATTCCTAATACAACTAGTGATTGTAGGATGGATGGAGAGGTGTCCTACCTTGTCAGTCCTGAGTCAGGACCCAGTGGTCATTCATCTAATGTTATGTCTCACATGGATAATCCTTTCGGTGATGGCCCAGATTCACATTTTGCTCGTCCTATGCAGGATGTAATGACTTTACCCTGTGTTCAGTCCTCCAACTACCGTGGAAATGACCCATTTGGAATGGAATTCCCTAGGTCTGGGTTAGGACTTCACTCTATGTCAAGATCTATTATGGGAAATGTTAGGGGCCGTGCTTTTAACTTCCCAAATTATCGCCGTATTGCTCCCAAAATGCCTATTGTAACATCAGTGCGGAGCACTCAACTCCAGGATAATACCTCCAATTCACAACTTATGATGAATGGGTCAAATTCTTCATATGAAAATGGGAATGCATCTCAGCAGGGTCCACCACAGTTGACAAGGGCTTCTGCAGATGTTCTTTCCAAGTGCAAGAAAGCACTATCTGAGCATAATGTGCTGGTGGTAGAGGGTGCCCGCAAATATGCCTGTAAAATATGTTGTAAAACCTTCCTGACTTTAACAGACTGTAAAAAGCACATCAGAGTACATACTGGTGAGAAACCGTATGCCTGCTTGAAATGTGGAAAGCGGTTTAGTCAATCCAGTCATTTATATAAGCATTCCAAAACTACTTGCCTTAGGTGGCAAAACAGTAATCTTCCAACAACGTTGCTTTAACTTTAGCACCAGTTATCCAAAAACTCTCCAAGACCAATTGATATCATGTTGTGTGATGTAGCAGCATCTCCTCATTCTTACTCAAGTAGAAAGACTCCGCGTGTGTTGTGAATGAACAAGCAAATGACTTTTGGACAAAGTATCTGGTCTTGGACAGGGAAAATACCTTCAGATAGATATTTAACCTCTATGTTTTGAGGTGCTTGTTTATGTATGTTTTATGTAAAATGATAACTGAATACTAACATATTGTTTTACCAGGCATTTCTGTACAACTGTGTAAACATACAATGCCGTAAAATGCATTTTTATCCATTTTTGGTAAGTATTGTTTCCTCCCTTCAAGTAATTTATTGAAAACAAAGTTTTTCAATTGAAGATAATATTTAAATCTTGCCAATAAAGGATCTTCATTGCCACATTCTTGTTTACCATTGTACATTATAGCATCTGTGTTTTCTACTGGCAACATTTGTGGACCTTTATTTCTTACAGTTGAAAACATAAAATATACAGACAACTGTATAACAGTATAAATTTAGTAATAATGGGACTAATTTTAGGCCCTTAAAGGTGTTGCACCACCAGAGACACTTTTATACTCTATTCTATTGAGCAATGAAGAGAACAGAAGATTTAAAAGTTTCCCCGGTCATCAGCATGTGACCTTTGACTTGACACACGAACCCTGCACAGATCAGCTATTGAAGCAGCCTCCGGTTGCTAGAAGCTGCTTGTGGATGAGCAGCACGTGCAGCGCCACAGAATCCCTGGCCACTTGCATAAGAGCGGTGCTGCACGCATTTGCGTTTCCAGTAGAATCTTCAATTTTTGCACCAATATTAAGATTGCAGGTCCCTGCCTGACAGCAGGTCTGTGCTAAGGGCATCATGTGTACCTAAGGTGCTGTTAGTTGGAGTGATGAAGCTTGCTGTCAGTCGGAAAGTCAAAGAAATGTGCCCATATTACGCTTGTCTGAAACTGGCCTAAGGGTGGTGTCAAACAGCGTTTTTTTGGAAAAATACCACAGCAGTTTTTGATGTAGTGTTCTGAGCCAAAGCCAGAAGTGGATTCAGCATTCATTAAGTAGAGTGGAGTCAGTTGTCAGGTGGAGGAACAAGAGCTTAGATTTCTCCAGCTGCCCTCCAGCAAAGGTACTAAATGGGGCTCTGACAGATTTGGGTGTATATTACTAATAAATCTTAACAAGTGCAAGTAAGCGTTGTTATTCCCTAGGTAATTCTTTTCAGGGCCCCTCTGGTTCTTCTTATCCAAGCTTAAATAGATAATTATAGTAATCTAAGTGGTTAAAGAGGTCCTCTGGAAATAGGCCAAAAAATAAAAACTAAAAAAAGGGTCATGGTACTTGTCCTGATAACTACCTGCATTTTCTTAGTAAAATGCAGGAGCTTGATTTGCCTCTAGGGTTATGATTGTGGAAAAAAATGGCCGTCACTGCTCTTCTCTGTGTAAAACCCATCTCAAACAGGTTCCCTCCTGCTACTGGAAGGCAGGGGTATAGTCTGAGGTGGTGACTATGGCTGCATTAATACCAGATGATGGTGGAACTGCTGAGAAGAGTGGTTGTACCGTTCCAGCATCTTCTGGTATTAGTACATCAATGGTACTTGCCTCAGAAATCCTGCCAGGCTGAGCTTGAACAGAAACCACTGTGTTAAGCCCTGTCCTAACTTTGCTTGGCCCTGCCCTGAACCTCTTGGTCTATTACCGGATTCCCTGGAAACCCCTTTAGGTTAAGGCCCTACATAGAGAAACGCAGCTTAAAAAAAGTAGCGGAAATGCAACATGTTTCTTTCTGCAGTTTCTTTCCTTATTTAATCTATAGGGAAAACACAAGCATTTCTGCGGGTAAAATTGACATAGTGCGGTTTTCAGAAACTCAGCTTTTTGTAATGTGTGGATGGGATTAGCCAGAATCTCATTCACCTTGCTGGTACTGTTAAACAGTGTTTTTTTTTTTCTGCATTTCTGCAACATGTGGAGCCTTAGCCTTAAACAGATTTAGGGGTGTTTCAGTATTTTAATATGAACCTTTAAAATTGAGGTGTACTACAGCCAAATAAATCAAGCCTGGAGCTGGGTCTACATGTGGCCACTGACATCTGCAAATTCCATCCACCTATACAGAGATACCTTACAATACAGAGAAGTTATATACATTAGTTACTTCCTCCTGTAGAATACAGTGACAAACAAACTTCTGTAACAGACACATCATGCCATATTACATAATGGTAGTAATTTTTCCTGCATTACATCCTTCTCTCTGTAATAGTCTGTCAAATGACATAACATCCTGGCTCACTGAAGCCAGAGCCTTGTCTGTGACAATTTATAAAGGAGCCTAGGTGGAAAAATTACAGGGAGGATATAACCAAGAAAATCTGTTGTCCCATGAATCTGTCACAGATCTATTTAAAAGTGTATGTCATCAAGAATCCCTAAACCACAGAAGTGGATACAATTAATCCTCATTAAACAGGTTCTTCCTCAGGCCTTATGCACAGAAAGAATAAGTGAATGAGCGTAATCACCTGTCCGTTTTCTTTGGATGGACACACATATCCATTAGAAATCAATAGTTACATTTTTAATGGATGTAAAAACGCATTGATGTCCGATCCAATCACAACCTCATCCCCAACCTCACTGAAGTCTTTACTCTTCCTCTAACCCACCTCTTCAACCTATCTGTAACCAGAGGTATCTTTCCTTCTGCCTTTAAACACACTATTATCACAACTGTCCTCTCTAGCCAACTATCGCCCTATCTCACTACTCCCGTATGCCTCAGATTTCCTTGAACAACACGTCCACTTTGAACTATCCTATCTCTCGTCCAACTTACTCTGAGAGACTACAATCAGGCTTTCGACCCTATCACTCCGCAGAAACTGCCCTAACCAAAGTCACAAATGACCTACTAAGTGCCAAAGCCAAAAGGCACTACACTTCAAAACCGTCAACCACTCTCTTGTGTTACAAACTCTCATACCTTGAAATCACCAACTTGGCCCACTACTGGATCTCCTCATACCTCACCAACTGCACATTCTGTCCTAGGGCACCTCCTGTTCTCCAGCTACAAGATTGGCTTTGGCCAACTTATAGAATTTCATGATTTTCAAAACCATTGCTATGTCAAAAACACTCAAATATAACTCTCTGGACTAGACATTACTGCCCCCCTACCTGACCCATCTATCAGAATTAATGGTACCACACTTACCCCAGTCCCATAGATCCGTTGCCTTGGGATAACCTTTGACTCTAAGTTATCCGTCAAGCCCTCAACACCTCCTGCCGCCTCCAACTCCTGAACATTAATTAAATTCACTTCTTCCTCAATCCTGAAACTAAAAATGCTAGTCCACGCCCTCATAATCTTAACTACTGTAATACCCTTCTCCATGGCCTCCAGGCAAATGCTCTTCCGCTCCCTCCAGTGCACTCTAAATAACGTCGCTCACTTAATCCACCTCTACTCAATACCCCCCATTTTCCATCAGCTGCTCCCCTCCACTCTGTTCTTTATACAACCGCCTCCAAGACTACTCCCGTGCATCCCCCATACTTTGAAATCCATTAATATGACACACAAGACTTCCCCACACAATTACAAGCTTCAAGAAGACCTTGAAGACTCTTCAGGAAGGCTTACAACCTTCAATAACACTATCGCTACCACACCACCATCTGAACAGCTTCTACCCTCACCTTCTTTCTCTATCCCCTTTCCCCTCATAGATTGTAAGGAGGCAAGCCCCAATATCCCACAGTACTAGTTGACCACTGTTAGTATTGTACCTGTGTTGTGTATTTTGTGTATGGTATTTAAACCCTCAAATGTACAGCACCATGGAATTAGTCGTGCTCTAAGAATAAAGTTATGTGCACTAAAAATAGATCAATGGATTGGGTTAAAAAAAAAAAAAAAAATCATACTTTTAAAAAATTAAAAACAGATGGCAGTCAAATATGGACATGGAATGGATGCAAAATGGTCCTTAACATCCATTTTTTTATGGCTGAGAAACAGACATGGTCATTGATTATACTGTAGCTTAATAGAGATCCAATGGAAGGAAAAACAGTTGCCCTGGTCAGAAACTTGTATGGATTTTTGCTATAAATAAGGACAGGGTCATGATATTCAAGCTATTTTAGCCTAAAGTCTCTATCAGGTAGTCACTTACTATTGGTGATAAGTGATTAGAGCTGGAATGCCCCTTTAAATGTACAATAAGGAAACTTCATGAAAAATGGATTTTCTATAAAACTTCATTATGAAGATCCACACTGAGTAGTATCAGATCTGGTGCTGTAGCTCTGTCTTGTACGTGAGAAATCTAGAATGTGGTAGAATTTCTGTTCTAGATGAGGGATCAGTTTGAGACCTATACACCTGGTTGTACAGAGTTTATTATGCCTGTTGGTGGAACTAGCATACAATAATATCCTATAACAATATACAGATCATATTATACTACTAAAGCTAGTTTCACACCTGTTCTGGGGTTCTGCTGGGGGACCCTGGCACTTTTCTCTACGGCCTTTTCAGGCGGAAACCAGGCGGACCCCATTATAGTCTATGGGATCCACTGAGTTCTCCAAGCGGATCCCATGAATGGAAACCTGAACGCAGGTGTGAACCTAGCGTAATAGACTTAAAGTAACACACTAGATATTTAGATTTATGGTTCTAAAGACAACAGAAAATTCTATTATTTATGTTAGAGATTTACATGTTTATCCTGTTAGTATGAGACATATGTATTTTACTTAGGCCATTTAATTTAAAAAAAATGGATTTTGTTGGTGTTCATGACAAATGTTTATTAAACTGACAAATAAGTGCAAGTCCTACTTAAACCAAGATTGGAGCAGGATTGTACTATGCGGAAAAGCTGACTTGTCTTTCACACTTTTCACCTTGCACTACATTTAGAGATATCGGTATTCAGTGCTCTCACACACAAAGGCACATTATGGTTCCCCAAAACTTTCCGGCTGTCTGGTGTGGTAATATGGTGCCTTTTCATAATGTACCTCAATTTTGTCTGCAATTACTAGTCTATTCCAGTTCAGACTGCCATTGTTTTGATCCTTCAAAAAAAATAATAAAGAATACAGAGTGAAGACTTTCTATTTGTATCAGGCTGCTTTCAGACATCTCAGAGGTGAGACTCGTACCATGTGAGTGTCTTATTTCCTGGCCTGTCCCTTATGCCAGGAGAAGGACTCCTAGCATTCTAGTTATGTATGATTTTAAGAGGCCCTGCCTCTCAGGAACATAGTGTCCCATACTTTAATCACCATGGAACACTATGCTGCTAGGAGACGGTGATGCCTAGCATCACACATAACTAGAATGCTAGGAGTCCTTCTCCAGACATAAGATACAGGCTGGGAAATAAGGAGCTCACATGGACTGAGACTCTGTAGTGTGAAAGTAGTCTCAGTCATAATTGCTTTACCAAAAAAATTTAAAAAACCACTACAGTTCCCACTGTTTTTGTCTGTTCAACAAAATGGAAGGGACATATCCATTTTTTTTTCTTTTAAACATCCATTATAAAAGGAAACCTGTTCCATTCTTTTGATCCTCTTATGAAAACTGTTTTAGTTACCCATAGTAACCAATCACAGCACAGCTTTCATTTTCTTAGAAGCACTATAACAAATGAAAGCTGTACAGTGATTGGTTGCTATGGACAACTAAGACCGTTCTTTCAGTTTTCATAACTCTGTCCCTCAGATTCAGTAAGTGACTGTATCATTAGGGAATTCTGTTTTGTATAAATCAACTTTTCCTGTTACCATATATATTGCAAAACTGGTCACTAGTCCTCATATTAGGCTGACATGCTCTTTTCTATAGAGATCATATTTCAGCAGTCATCTCATTATCACCACAGGCAGGATTACAATGAAAGATAGCTCCTAGATATATACACACGTGGACAAAATTGTTGGTACCCCTCGTTTAATGAAAGAAAAATCCACAATGGTCACAGAAATAACTTAAAAAAGACAGACTGGAATTTGCCAAACTACATGTTGACAAGCCATAAAGTTTCTGGGAGAATGTCCTATGGCCAGATGACACAAAAATCTAAATTTTTAGCAAGGCGCATCAGCTCTATGTTCACAGACGAAAAAATGAAGCATATCTTGAAAAGAATACTGTCCCTACTGTGAAACATGGAGGAGGCTCTGTTATGTTCTGGGGCTGCTTTGCTGCATCTGGCACAGGGTGTCTTGAATCTGTACAGGATACAATGAAATCTCAAGACTATCAAGGGATTCTAGAGAGAAATGTGCTGCTCAGTGTCAGAAAGCTTGATCTCAGTCGCAGGTCATGGGTCTTGCAACAGGATAATGACCCAAAACACACAGCTAAAAACACCCAAGAATGGCTAAGAGGAAAACATTGGACTATTCTGAAGTGGCCTTCTATGAGCCCTGACCTAAATCCTATTCAGCATCTTTGGAAGGAGCTGAAACATGCCGTCTGGAAAAGGCACCCTTCAAACCCGAGACAACTGGAGCAGTTTGCTCATGAGGAGAGGGCCAAAATACCTGTTGAGAGGTGCAGATGTCTCATTGAGTTACAGGAATCGTTTGATTGCAGTGATTGCCGCAAAAGGTTGTGCAACAAAATAATAAGTTAAAGGTACCATCATTTCTGTCCAGGCCTGTTTCATGAGTTTTCTTTTTTTAAAAATTCTGTTGAAGCATCATTGAAAATCAATGTCTGACTTTCATTTGTTCATCTTCATAGAATTTTTATATATTATTACTTTTGTCAGATTCAAGTTATTTCTGTGACCATTGTGGGGTTTTCTTTGATTAAACGAGGGGTACCAACAATTTTGTCCACGTGTGTATGGCTGCAGTCAGACTGAATTCCCTCCCAGTGGGGGAAAAAACCCAATTCTTAGGCTTAGTAGGGGTCTCAGCAGACAGACCCCCATCACTCAGGTATTTATCCTCTATCATTTAGGTGAATACAGTGCAGTAACATTTTGTGACTTACAGGTGATGTCTCTGACTAATCGGTCACATTTCCCTAGTCTTCCCTTGGGACCACCATGGCCACTTCTTCAAGCTGTGACTTGTCTCTGTAAAGTTTGCAACCGACATCTTTGGCTCCTCACTTTTCCAGGCACCGACCCACGTTGTCCTCACCTGCACACCCATCCTGCTGCTACCCCAATTATAAAATATATGATATAACCCCTCATAATGAATAATACTCCCAAGTGCATCTTTATATTTCTAATGTCTGTGTGTACCCTGTATAAATAGTGCCCCTTTGCCCCAGGTGCCCCTGCACACAGTATTACGACCCTCAGCGGCCTCTGCACACGGTATTATGGCCCGCAGCGGCCCCTGCACACGGAATTATGCCTCGCAGTGGCCCCTGCACACGGTATTATGCTCTATAGTGGCCCCTGCACACAGTATTATGGCCCACAGTGGCCCTTGCAGACCCCAGAGTATAATGATCGGAGACCCAGGGGAGGTGACAAACATAAAAACCAGTTTTACTTACCTTTCCTGGACACCGGTGCACTCCCTGCAGCTTTTGGCCCTGTTTAATTGCGCACAGACGTCATGTGATCAGGCCGGCGACGTGACCTGATGACGTCACCAGAGGGATCGCAGGCGAGGTGAGTAGCATTGGTTTTTATGTTCCCTCACCAACCCTGGGTCTCCGATTATACTCTGGGGTATAATAATAGTAGGATTTGAGGCCTGCGGCCTCACTTACCCCCGGCTGCTCACTGTCACTTTCCCTTCTGCGTCCCATAGCAGAAAGAGAAGCGGAGGCGGCCACGAGCAGGCCGAGGGTAGGTAAATAAATAGGCCGTCACCTGCCGGGGTTACTCCAGCAGGTAACGGCCTATTTATATAAATAAAAAAGTTCTCCACACCTACCTGCCATCCCTTGATGTAGCCGCCGCCTCCTCTTCTTGTCCGTAACATCTGTGTTTCAGCGTAGGAGCCGCGATGACGTCATTAGATCGCCGCCTGCACTGAGATGCGACGTCTCGTAAACCAGTCCAGGACAGGCCCCGCTCAGCGTTGTTTGTTTTTTTTTTTAAAGCGGCCTGTTCTGGGCTGGTTTACATTAAATAGTAAAAATGCCACCCCCCAGACAGTGACGGACAGTGATGCCTGAGGCGGCCGCCACACTTCGCCTCATTAGCGGTGCGCCCCTGCCCAAGCCCCTTCAGTCTCCACTCTCCACCAATTAGTAGCGGCCAGAGCAGATCTCCGCGATCTCGCTACTCAAGCTACCCAGCGTCTCCTCCTGTATACTCGCCAGCATTATTATGAAAGAGGCAACAAAGCCCACTCTTTGTTTGCTAAAACCCTGCATGATCGCCAGGCCTCTTCCATTCCACATGCAATCTGTGACCCTCATGGTAGCCTCCACCATCATCCTGACTCTATAGCATCCTTATTTAAGGACTATTATACAAAGTTACAGTGGGGGAAAAAAAGTATTTAGTCAGCCACCAATTGCGCAAGTTATCCCACTTAAAAAGACAGAGTCCTGTAATTGATATCATAGGTAGACCTCAACTATGAGAGACAAAATGAGAAAACAAATCCAGAAAATGACATTGTCTGATTTTTTAAGAATTTATTTGCAAATTATGGTGGAAAATAGGTGCATAACCTAACCCTGCAGGAACAGAAGGCTATTACATCACTGAAAGAAAATCAGGATATAATAATAAAACCAGCTGACAAAGGGGGCGCAATAGTCATAATGAACACCTCAGACTATATCCAGGAAGCAAACAGGCAACTGTCAAATCCCATCCATTACTCCAAACTTGGAAGTGATCCCACAGAGGCCTATATGAAAGAACTAAAGAGCATGATCAAGGAGTTTCCAGTCCAGATCCAGAATCAGGTAAAAGGATTTATCCCCCAAGATCCCAGGCCGGGCTGCTTCTATATGCTCCCAAAGATACACAAAGATGGCAACCCTGGGAGGCCTATCATTTCTGGCATTGGGACACTGACAGAAAACATCTCAGTTTGGGTGGAAAATCTCCTAAAACCCCTTGTCAGGGATACTCCAAGCTATATCCAGGACACCACTGACCTTCTTAACAAACTGAATGCCCTGGGCCCTCTACCTGAGGGTACCATTTTGGCCACCATGGATGTGGAATCCCTGTATACTAACATTCCCCACAAGGATGGAGTTGCAGCATGTCGGGTACACCTGGCAAAACAAAACCTCCCAACAGAACCAGTAACGCAGCTCATACAATTCATCCTTAGCCACAACCATTTTACTTTTGGAGAGGATCTATATCTACAGCGAATGGGAACTTCAATGGGGACCAGATGTGCACCCCAATATGCAAATCTCTTTATGGCAGAAATGGAAGGAACATATTTATCAACATGCACCACCAAACCTATGATTTACCTTCGTTATAGCGATGATATCCTTGTCATCTGGACTGCAGGTGAGGAGGCCCTACTTCAATTCCATAATGACTTCAATGACTTTCACCCGACCATCAACCTTAAACTTAGCTATTCAGGGAGTGAAATTCACTTTCTGGATACCACAATATACATTAAAGACCACCAGCTACTTACATCAATATACCACAAACCCACAGACAGAACGACCTACCTGAGAAACGACAGCTTCCACCCCAAGCACACAAGACAATCTATAATCTACAGCCAGGCTATACGATACAATCGTATTTGCTCCGACAAAACAGACCTGGACAAGCACCTCCTGGATCTGAGGATGAAATTTCTCAGATTGGGATACAAACCAAAAGTGACAGACAACCAATTAAACAAAGCAGCAGCCATTAACAGAGACAGTCTGCTCACATATAGAGAGACCCAGAAAGAAGCCCGAGTGCCCCTAGTTGTCACCTACAACCCACAGCTGGAGATCCTACG
This sequence comes from Leptodactylus fallax, assembly GCA_947044405.1. Classification (NCBI taxonomy): domain Eukaryota; kingdom Metazoa; phylum Chordata; class Amphibia; order Anura; family Leptodactylidae; genus Leptodactylus; species Leptodactylus fallax. The sequence goes on from CAMRHE010000041.1 coordinate 6,497,840, forward strand.
AAGGATTGCCAAGGAGCTCCAACCTGTACTACATAGGGACAACAGACTCAAGGACATATTTCCAGTCCCCCCTCTCCTCTCCTTTCGACAACCACCAAACCTGAGGCGCATTATCGTCCGGAGTGCCCTGAAGGCCCCAACTGAAAATGGCACCTCACCTTGCCTACATAAAAGGTGCAAGACCTGCAAGCACATCCACACCGCTGACAGTGTACCTATCCCACAGTCACAACAGGTGCACAGAATTAGGGGGACATTTTCCTGCAGGTCTTCCAATGTGGTGTACCTCATAATGTGTGTGCAATGTCCCACCACAGGCCTCTATGTGGGGGAAACAGGGCAGAGACTCAGTCAGCGAATGAACTCACACAGATCCACCATTAATAACAGCAGAACCGATCTCCCAGTGGCCGCACATTTCTCCGGAGAAAACCACTCTATTGAAGATTTGCGGGTTGTGGTTTTAATGGGACATTTTAAGACACAGGAGAAAAGAAAAGAAATGGAGTACAAATTTATGCAAAAATTTCAAACTCTGCAATTTGGACTTAATATTCATGCCACCTTCATGTCACACTATGTTTGAACCATGAACTGAACTCAATATTCATGCCAGCTTCAAATCACACTATGTGTGACCTGTGAGGGTCACAAATCACCTCCTGATAGCAAACAGATAACAGCAAGAATTACTGATCCCTCCGTCCACACCACAAGTTTCCAGACTGTTTTTTTGACCTGTTGTAAATAACTTCTCTACTTAGATTGCAATTTTTTTTAAGGAATCTAAAATGCTTTGAAAACCATGTGTATAAAAATCTGTTAATTTTCAGTTCTTGTATCACACCATGTCTGATGAAGGGAGCGAGCACTCCTGAAAGCTTACTTATAAATATACTCAGTTAGCCTCTAAAAGGTATTGCCTGATTTCTTCACTCTTCCACTACTTTCAATGGCTAACACGGTACAACATTATACTACTATGAATCTGCAATAGGCAAGCAGCTTGGAAGACATCAATAATTAGAAAATGGAAGACATACAGTACAGACCAAAAGTTTGGACACACCTTCTCATTCCACGAGTTTTTTGTATTTTCATGACTATAAAAATTGTAGATTCACACTGAAGGCATCAAAACTATGAATTAACACATGTGGAATTATATACTTAACAAAAAAGTGTGAAACAACTGAAAATATGTCTTATATTCTAGGTTCTTCAAAGTAGCCACCTTTTGCTTTGATTACTGCTTTGCACACTCTTGGCATTCTCTTGATGAGCTTCAAGAGGTAGTCACCTGAAATGGTCTTCCAAGAGTTCCCAGAGATGCTTAGCACTTGTTGGCCCTTTTGCCTTCACTCTGCGGTCCAGCTCATCCCAAACCATCTCGATTGGGTTCAGGTCTGGTGACTGAGGAGGCCAGGTCATCTGGCATAGCACCCCATCACTCTCCTTCTTGGTCAAATAGCCCTTACACAGTCTGGAGGTGTGTTTGGGGTCATTGTCCGGTTGAAAAATAAATGGTCCAACTAAAGGCAAACCGGATAGAATAGCATGCCGCTGCAAGATGCTGTGGTAACCATGCTGGTTCAGTATTCCTTCAATTTTGAATAAATCCCCAACAGTGTCACCAGCAAAGCACCCCCACACCATCACACCTCCTCCTCCATGCTTCACGGTGAGAACCAGGCATGTAGAGTCCATTCGTTCACCTTTTCTGCGTCGCACAAAGACACGGTGGTTGGAACCAAAGATCTCAAATTTGGACTCATCAGACCAAAGCACAGATTTCCACAGGTCTAATGTCCATTCCTTGTGTTCTTTAGCTCAAACAAGTCTCTTCTGCTTGTTGCCTGTCCTTAGCAGTGGTTTCCTAGCAGCTATTTTACCATGAAGGCCTGCTGCACACAGTCTCCTCTTAACAGTTGTTGTAGAGATGTGTCTGCTGCTAGAACTCTGTGTGGCATTGACCTGGTCTCTAATCTGAGCTGCTGTTAACCTGCGATTTCTGAGGCTGGTGACTCGGATGAACTTATCCTCCACAGCAGAGGTGACTCTTGGTCTTCCTTTCCTGGGGCGCTCCTCATGTGAGCCAGTTTCTTTGTAGCGCTTGATGGTTTTGGCCACTGCACTTGGGGACACTTTCAAAGTTTTCGAAATTTTTGGACTGACTGACCTTCATTTCTTAAAGTAATGATGGCCACTCGTTTTTCTTTACTTAGCTGCTTTTTTTCTTGCCATAATACAAATTCTAACACTCCATTCAGTAGGACTATCAGCTGTGTATCCACCTGACTTCTGAACAACACAACTGATGGTCCCAACCCCATTTATAAGGCAAGAAATCCCACTTATTAAACCTGACAGGGCACACGTGTGAAGTGAAAACCATTTCAGGTGACTACCTCTTGAAGCTCATCAAGAGAATGCCAAGAGTGTGCAAATCAGTAACCAAAGCATAAGGTGGCTACTTTGAAGAACCTAGAATATAAGACATATTTTTAGTTGTTTCACACTTTTTTGTTAAGTATATAATTCCACATGTGTTAATTCATAGTTTTGATGCCTTCAGTGTGAATCTACAATTTTTATAGTCATGAAAATACAGAAAACTCTTGGAATGAGATGGTGTGTCCAAACTTTTGGTCTGTACTGTACAAGACCACTGATAATCTCCCTCGATCAGGGGCTCTACGCAAGATCTCACCCCATGGGGTCAAAATGATCACAAGGACAGTGAGCAAAAATCCCAAAACCACATGGGGGGACCTAGTGAATGACCTGCAGAAAGCTGGGACTAACGTAACAAAGGCTACCACCCCCCCGCCTTGCTCCATTCCCTTAACCCTAGCATTCCCTCCGTTTGTTGACGATGTCAGGCGGGGGTGTTCACGGATCTGCCCCTTCTGGACGAAGATCAGCTTCCCTTACTAATGTCCTTTTTAGTCTGGGTATCCCCCTGGATACCTATTTGCTTAATCTCCCCCCCCCCCCCCAAACATCCAAATTTTTTCTATACCTATGTACTGCCGCCAAAACACTTATTGCTCTCCACTGGAGAAGGACCTTTCCTCCCACTGGTCCGGAGCTTATTGCTTGCATGAAAGATGTCCGTAGCATGGAATATTTGACGGCCTCCTTTAATCATAACATGGGGGCTTTTGATGCTGTGTGGTCACCTTGGGACGCATCATATTGTATTTTGTTATTTCCAACCCCCCCCCGTATTTTTTGTGTTGCTATTTTAAGGGAAATCGCTAGAGGAGCGATTCCCCAGTAGCTGCTGGAGAACTCTGGGGGGGAGGGGCACAACAAGACAGTGGTCCCTAAGCTGAACCCAACTGTCCCTGGCTAATTGCCTGAACTACCCTAGGTGACAGCCAGAAACTGGTCGACAGTCCCTCCTTATAATAAGAACGCAGACAGGACGAACAACAACAAAGGGAGGTCAGCTAGCCAAGGGGTCGGTAACAATCGAGCAATGCAGTACAAAATCACAATCCAAGAGAAAAGTCAAAGGTAAGCCAGTGGTCAGGAAATAAGAAGAACAGGTAAGAAAGAGCAAGGAGTATAGCCAGTACGAGCAATGCAATAGCAGGCGCCAATGGGAAAGTGAGCAAACAATAAATAGGGAGGAAGAACCCGCCCCAGACTTGATAGGAGGACAGGCTGTCAATCACACAGGTAAGACTAAAGTTAACTCTTAGTGGAGCAGGGAGAAAGCAAGGTGAAGGAGAAGGGAGTGTCAGAAAATCAATTAAGGAGGTGAGGGAATAGGACAGTGTTCAGACAGTACAAGCAAAACCCAAAGGTAGGAATCACAACCGGAGACGCCTCCTGCACCGCAGCGTGCGCCCAGAGGATGGCGCCAAAGCCCGGACAGGCAAGGATGTTACAGTACCCCCCCTTTTACAAGGGGCTTCTGGACCCTCGCCAGATGGACCAGGTTTCGAAGGGTTCTGGCGATGAAAGAGAATAATCAAACGTGGCACATGCAGGTCACTACCAGAAATCCACATTCACTCCTCTGGGCCATAAACCTTTCAGTGCACAAGGTACTGAACAGTATTCTGCACCTGACGGGAATCAGAATTTTTTCTACCTCGTATTCTAGTTCCCATTGGACCACCACAGGCGCAGGTGGACTGGAATAAGTAAGGACAGGGGAGATATACTTCTTCAAAAGCAACTTGTGGAAGACATTGTGGATACAAAAAGAACTTGGAAGTTGTAATTTAAAAGATACTGGGTTTATGAGTTCAGAAATGACATAGGGCATAGCATGGTGCAAATTTCCCCGAAGGAACTCTAAGACGCAGATTCCTAGTGGACAACCAGACTCGATCTCCCACTCTGTATTCAGGACCAGGTAAGCGTTTTTATTTGACTGCTGTTTTTGATATTCTTGGGCTTTAACAAGGCTCAGACGAGCCTGGGCCCAGACTGTGCACAGTCGCGGATAAGTCTGTTCGGCAGTGGGATTAACAGACTCGGTGCTACGGAGAGAGAGGAGTACCTGGGGTTAAAACCATAGTTGCAATAAAACGGAGACATTTTAGTGGTGACGTTAACCCTGTTGTTTATTGCAAACTATGCTAGAGGAAGAAAGGTTCTCCATTTTTCTTGAGTATCAGACACAAAACACCTTAAGTATTGTTCCAAAGTTTGGTTGAATCTCTCTGTCTGACCATTGGTCTCAGGGTGGAACGCGGAAGAGAAAGAAGGACACCCCCAGACGACCACAAAATTCCTTCCAGTATCTAGAGACAAATTGTACACCCCGATCAGATACAATATTTTCCGGTACACCATGCAAGCGGAGTATTTGATTTATAAAGAGCAAGGCTAGACGTGGAGCACTTGGAATTTTCTTTAGGGGTACAAAATGACAGATTTTGGAGAATCTATCCACAACAGCCAAAATCACAGTCTTCCCTTGGGAATAGTGTAAATCAGTAAAAAGTCCATTGACAAATGGGACCATGGTCTCTTAGGTATAGGAAGGGGATGAAGAAGGCCCTTGGGTAATCTCCTAGGAGTCTTCATCCTAGCACATGTCTCACAGGCAGCAACAAATTCACATATGCCTCGAGACCAGGAAGGCCACCAGTAAGAGCGGGAGAGAAGGTATTTAGTCCCAACGAAGCCGGGATGTCCTGTTAAGGTAGAACAATGAATTTTCTCCAAAACACGAAGACGAAGATTTGGAGGTACAAATAGTTTCCCAGTGGGAGTATTACTGGGGGCAAGATCTTGCGAATTAACCACTAAAGTAGCAAGATCAGGAGTAATAATGGCGAGAACCACTCCGGGGGACAAGATTTTATCTGGGACATCCTTAGTGGCATCGCTGGGACCAAAGCTGCGAGATAGGGAATCTGCCTGTACATTTTTAGTGCCTGGACGATAAGTCACCACAAAATTAAAACGTGTGAAGAATAGCGCCCAGCGGGCCTGCCTAGGAGACAGTCGCTTAGCATTGTCCAGATATAGTAGGTTCTTCGGTAAATACTGTGATCTGGTGTTTGGCCCCCTCGAGGAAATGTCTCCGCTCCTTGAACGCCCATTTAATGGCTAGGAGTTCACGATTACCAATATCATATTTGCGCTGCGCAGGAGAGAATTTCCTCGAGAAGAAGGCCACAGGTTGCAAACACATAAAATTTTCAGAGCCCTGAGACAACACGGCACCAACTCCCTCTTCAGAGGCATCAACCTAAGTAATAAATGGGGGATCATAATCTGGTGGTACTAATACAGGAGCCTCAACAAAACATTTCTTGAGATGTACAGTCATGGCCAAAAGTTTTGAGAATGATACAGATATTAATTTTTACAAAGTCTACTGCTTCAGTTTTTCTAATGGCAATTTGCATATACTCCAGAATGTTATAAAGAGTGATCAGCTTAACAGCAATTACTTGCAAAGTCAATATTTGCCTAGAAAATGAACTTTATCCCCCAAAACACATTTCAACATCATTGCAGCCCTGCCTTAAAAGGACCACCTAACATCGTTTCAGTGATTGCTCTATTAACACAGGTGTGGGTGTTGATGAGGACAGGGCTGGAGATCAATCTGTCATGATTAAGTAAGAATGACACCACTGGACACTTTAAAAGGAGGCTGGTGCTTGCCATCATTGTTTCTCTTCTGTTAACCATGGTTATCTCTAAAGAAACACGTGCAGTCATCATTGCACTGCACAAAAATGGCCTAACTGGGAAGAGTATTGCAGCTAGAAAGATTGCACCTCAGTCAACAATCTATCGCATCATCAAGAACTTCAAGGAGAGAGGTTCCATTGGTGCCAAAAAGGCTCCAGGGCGCCCAAGAAAGACCAGCAAGCGGCAGGACCATCTCTTAAAAGTGTTTCAGCTGCGAGATCGGGCTACCAGCAGTGCATTGCTTGCTGAGGAATGGCAGCAGGCAGGTGTGAGTGCATCTGCACGCACTGAGAGGCGGAGACTCTTGGAGCAAGGCCTGGTCTCAAGGAGGGCAGCAAAGAAGCCACTTCTCTCCAGAAAAAACATCAGGGACAGACTGATATTCTGCAAAAGGTACAGGGAGTGGACTGCTGAGGACTGGGGTAAAGTCATTTTCTCTGATGAATCCCCTTTTCCATTGTTTGGAACATCTGGAAAACAGCTTAGTCGGAGAAGAAGAGGAGAGCGCTACCACCAGTCTTGTCTCATGCCAACTGTAAAGCATCCTGAAACCATTCATGTGTGGGGTTGCTTCTCAGCCAAGGGAATCGGCTCTCTCACAGTCTTGCCTAAAAACACAGCCATGAATAAAGAATGGTATCAGAATGTCCTCCAAGAGCAACTTCTCCCAACCGTCCAAGAGCAGTTTGGCGCTCAACAAAGCCTTTTCCAGCATGATGGAGCACCTTGCCATAAAGCAAAGGTGATAACTAAATGGCTCAGGGAACAAAACATAGAGATTTTGGGTCCATGGCCTGGAAACTCCCCAGATCTTAATCCCATTGAGAACTTGTGGTCAATCATCAAGAGACGGGTGGACAAACAAAAACCAACAAATTCAGACAAAATTAAAGCATTGATTCTGCAAGAATGGACTGCTATCAGTCAGGATTTGGTCCAGAAGTTGAGAGCATGCCAGGGAGAATTGCAGAGGTCCTGAAGAAGAAGGGTCAACACTGCAAATATTGACTTGCTGCATTAACTCATTCTGTCAATATAAGCTTCTGTTACTCATAATATGAATGCAATTATATTTCTGTATGTGATAAAAACATCTGACAAACACACATAAAAACCAGAGGGCAGCAGATCATGTGAAAATATAATATTTGTGTCATTCTCAAAACTTTTGGCCACGACTGTACAAAAGCCTGTTCAGCTTCCGGTGTCCATTTGGTCACATCGGCACCTTTCTTTGTGAGATCCGTCAATGGCTTCACTATAGTAGAGAAATTCTTAATAAATTTTCGATAATAGTTGGAGAAACCCAAGAAACGTTGCAGGGCCTTCAGGTTGGAGGGGCATTCCCAGTTATTAATAACCGTGACTTTTAGTGGATCCATACAAAAAAATCAGGAGTAATAACGTAACCGAGGAAGGTGACCCTTTGGACTCCAAATAGGCATTTGGACAGTTTGGCAAAGAGACAGTTTTGACGCAATAGTAGTAAAACACTCCTAACATGCTCAATATGTGTGGCCCAATCAGGAGAGAACACTAGAATGTCATCCAAGTAGACAACCATGTAACGGACGATCAAGTCTCTAAAGATATCGTTAACAAAATGTTGAAATACTGCAGGTGCATTACACAACCCGAAAGGCATTACCAAATATTCAAAGTGACCTTCCGGGGTGTTGAACGCAGTTTTCCATTCATCTCCTTCTCTAATCCGGATCAGATTGTATGCCCCGCGGAAGTCAATTTTAGAAAACCAGCGGGCACCCACAATCTGATTAAAAAGATTAGGGATCAGAGGAAGAGGGTACTGATTTTTAACCGTAATTTTATTTAATTCTTGGTAGTCTATGCAAGGTCACAGTCCGCCATCTTTTTTTTTTTTTTTAACAAAAAAGAACCCAGCCCCCATGGGAGACTGAGATGGACGGATGTGACCTTTAAGACGACTATCCTGAGTGTATTCCTGCATAGCCTCACGTTCTGTAGCACGAAGATTGAAGATCCTGGGGGGTGTGGCTAGCCGGAGCAGAGACAGGACGCATATTTTTACAGCTCCTGCTAGATCCTACTGTAATCCAGTCCTTATTGCTGTCATCATGCACAATTTTGACCTTAGACCACTCAAGGGCTGTCCCCTAGGCCCTAGTCAATAGATCCTGGTGTTCCAGCTACAGTTACAGAATTTTTTTTAAGAGTGATTCAGAGTTGAGGCCTACCTGCACCTCTCCTCCTAACCGCCATCTTCTCTGCAGCCCAGTTGTCCTGCTGACTGTCCCGACCGCTGCAGTTCTCCGCAAGCCCGCCTATCCGCTGTTTAAGCTGGTCCATCCGCGGGTTCGGGGGATAGCAGCGGCGGCGGTCCCGTGCAGTGCCGGCTGCCGCGTGGGGTAGCGGAGCGGCGGCCCGCCTGGAGCGACAGACAGGACGTTGAGGCCTTCATCCGGGGACAGTACAGCGCTAGCAACCAACGGAGGTGGCCCGCAGCACGAGGAGGCGCTGCCTGTCCCGGATCCCTAGACCGGCTCCCAGATAGGGGACATCCTGCAAAGGGGAGAGCTGAGACCATCCGCGGGCACCAGGGGGACTACTTGCCTGCCTTATCAAATAGCAGCGGAGGGCCTGTGTAGTATACTTGCCCGGAGAGAAGTTTACATCCCAGCACACCCATAGCATACAGGCTTCAACCGTCTGGACTCCTTGGCGCCAATTCAGCAAGATCCTTGCCCTGCACAGACCTCTATCTCCCCTCCCCCAACCTGCAATTGCCTAGGCCCAGAGCGAATCCTCACCAACGCTCTTACTCTGCAAGACATCAGCCTTGTGCAGGCCTGTACCTCTACTTCAGCTCCGAGATCATATATTGGCCTCCACATACAGATCTTTAGCTACATTATCACCGAGAGGCGGCTCACACTCTTTCCATAGAATTCTCATTGGTACCTCTCCCCTTAGGCAATGACGGCCTAACTGTGGGGAACTAGTGCACCTTCTAGCAACCCTTAGCGACTGATAGCCTGCTTTGGAATATCCTCCCTTTAAACGACCGACTTTGGAGATATATCCCTGGCGTCATGGTGAAAGGCAGGAAGTCCGTCAGGAAACCTGACAATAACCTAACTAATTATTTTGAATGGGACCATGGCACAGAAGGAGAAACGGGCCTACCAATAGGTGACCATTTAGAGCTCATATTCTCAATGCCTACGACTGCCACAAGAGTCACAGCGACATCCATGGAGGAGGCGGATCTTAACCACCCTGAAGACTCAGTGGTTCTTCGTCTCCCTCCAACCCCTGACGATATCCGTTCAGCAATTCAACAAATCCACTCTTCATCAGCTCACTCAGCTAAAGAACAGAATTATCTCCTACGACACACACCATCTCCAAGTACTAGCCCACTCAAACTCGCTGGAGACTTGGATCTCTCCAGGGACCAACCTTCGTCTGAGGCTCCTTCGCCCATTCTTTCAAATGGCCTAGACGGCTTCCCAACCACTAGCGGCCCAGCCTCCGAACACACCCTGAGAGACATGCTCTTGGCTCTCCGCAGCTCTCTTCAAGCGGATTTTTCACAACTGCTTCAGCCGCTCCAGGCCTCGGTCAATGCACTAGATGGCCGCGTAACACACATTGAAACTAAAATGGGTGAATTGGCTACGTCACACAACAAAATCGTGGATGCACATAATGACCTGGAGGAGGAAGCTGAGAGCCTCAAAGCAAAAATGGCCAATATGGAAGACCGTTCCCGTAGGAACAACATCAAATTCAGAGGCATATCAGAACAAGTCCAGACGGCTGATCTACTTCCATACCTACAGGAATATGTTAGATTTCTACTACCCGATTCTCCAACTATAGATATCATTATCGACAGAGCACACAGACTTCCTCGCCCTAGACATCTGGGAGATGAGATCCCAAGAGACGTACTGACAAGATTTCACTTCTTTCACGTCAAAGAAAAGTTACTAGACGCTGCTCGTAAGCAGAAATCTTGGCCTCCCAAATTCCAAGAAGTGCAGCTCTACACAGACCTCTCAGCTACGACCCTCCGCCTCCGCAGAGAATTACTTCTGGTTACGACAACGCTCCGTAAAAACAAAATCCAATATAGATGGGGGTTTCCGGTGAAATTGATCATCACTAAAGACGGGACCACCTTCACCATTCACAACTTGAATCAGGGCAAAGCGTTGCTGTCGACCTGGAGGATTCCAATAGCTCTTCCTCAAGATGCGGCAAACTTCTCTCCTTCCTCAACTGTGGGGCGCAGATCTCCCACAAGCCGCAAATGATATTCCAAGATGGCTATACCTCTCTTATTTTGGTGCATAACCCCCCCTTTTGTAATAGTGGCTTAACCAGCCAGCCTCTAACAAGATACCCCCAACTATACAGTCGACCTGTATTCGTCTTTGAACTGTCTGTTCATTTGTTTTTGTTTAAGTGATCTTCTTACTTGTGATACTGCATATACCTCCCTTGAAGATTCACCGCATTATCGACGTTCTTCCTCTAAAGTAATACTATGGTGATCAAATTGGCCTCTCTCAATGTCCGAGGCCTAAACAGCCCACAGAAGCGTTCGTACATCTGGAAAGAGGCTCTCTCACTCTCCGCAGACGTGTTTTGCGCACAAGAAACCCACCTTCTACAAAAAGACGCTTTCAGGCTGAAACACCCCTCCTTCCCGGTAATCTGCCATGCGCACCACAGATCAAAGAACCGTGGTGTCCTTATCGCTTTCAGAGACTCAGTGGCTTTTTCCTTGCCGACACAAAGAGCGGACCCCCAAGGCAGATTCCTCATTATTGTCTGCCTTCTAAACAATACCCCCTATACTATAGTCAACCTCTACGCTCCACACTGAAAGACACTGGCATTTCTGCATAAAGTCCGAAGACAAATACAGGACATTCAACAAGGAGCATTAATAATCTGTGGAGACTTTAATAACATCATGGACCCCTCTCTGGATTCGACCAACGCAAACAGGGATAACGCCTCCTGCCTACACCAATTCCCGAGCACGGAGAACCTCCACGATATATGGCGTGCACAGCATGCGGATGAGAAGGATTATACATACTTCTCAGCAGTTCACGGCTCTTATTCCCGCATCGACATGTTCATGGTGGACCTGCAAACCCTTATGAGTTCCAAAAACTCAACAATTGAATCAATCACATGGTCTGATCACGCAGCCATCACTCTCACTATAGATGAAATGACCCCACCCTCCGCTACTAGACTTTGGAGAAACAATACCTACCTCATGAGTCACCCTAACTATCGTTCGATAATAGAAAATGATCTACAGGATTATTTCCAGACCAATGCCATATCTACAGAAGACCCTTACACTCTCTGGAACGCACATAAAGCGTACATCCGTGGCACTCTTATAAAAATTGCGCACAGAAACAAAAAAAGAAAGACAGAAAGCAATCCAGGAGGCAATGTCCACCCTTCGTACTTTGGACTAAAACTAACAAACTAAACCCTAACTCGACTACTTCGGAACAGCTCAATCAAGTCAGACAAAAACTACGTCTCCTTCTTCTACAAGATTACGAAAAAGCTCTAAAAAAAATCTAAAGCTCGTTTTTACTCCCAAAGCAACAAAGCCGGCAGATTATTAGCTAGACAATTACGAGCAAAAGCAGTCAAATCACAGATCCCATACATTAGACATCCTACAACCGGAGTGCATTTAACGGACCCGAGAGACATCGCCAATTCCTTTAAATATTACTATGCACGACTATACAATTTACAAGAGCATACCCCTCTTCCGGCGGATCACCATAACCTGGTGTCCGGCTTCTTAAGCAGCCTCATGTTACCAGGCCTGTCGGATGAGCAACTCTCGGCCCTAAACTCCCCTATCACGCTCCCAGAACTGTTAAAAACCATAAAGTCCTTACCTAAGGGCAAATCTCCGGGGCCAGATGGTTTCTCCAACGAATACTTAATCTACTTTCAACAAACTCTTGCTCCATCTCTTCTGAACTTTTTCAATCACGCTATGTTGGGTGCACCGCTTCCACGTGAATCCCTGGCTGCGTTGATTGTCACCCTTCCTAAACCCGGCAAAACAGCGGATGTCCCACAGAATTTCAGACCAATTTCGCTACTAAATTCTGACATCAAGCTCTATGCGAAGCTTTTGGCAGCTCGACTGGCTCCCATTCTCCCAGACTTAGTTGGCACGGACCAAGTGGGCTTCGTAAAAGGCCGCCAAGCTCCAGACAACACCAGACGAGTTCTCCATCTGGTGGATTTACTGGAACGAAGGAAGACTCCATCCCTCATGGTCGCCTTGGATGCTGAGAAGGCATTTGATCGGATTAATTGGTCATTCGCCTTTTCCGTCCTGCAGAAATTACAATTCTCTGGCCCGATTCTCACTGCTATCTCAAACCTGTATTCCTCTCCATCAGCCAGAGTGTTCACCAATAGTACATTGTCGGATAGCTTTAACATCAGGAATGGAACAAGGCAAGGATGCCCTCTCTCTCCATTGATTTTTATACTTACCATTGAACCATTAGCACAGTCCCTGCGGCAAAATGAAAGAGTTCAAGGAGTGGAATTACCAGGCTCCTCTCATCTCATCTCCCTCTACGTGGACGATATCATATTATCCCTAACTCTTCCAGAAACCTCTCTGCCAGCTGCTATCGAAACCCTCAGAGAATACGGGGCTCTTTCCTTTTATAAAATAAATGAATCTAAAACACAAATTCTCCCCTTGAACGTTCCCATACCACTTCTAGAACATCTCAAGGAGAGGTTTCCTTACGATTGGAGACCGACAGAGCTGGATTATCTGGGAATAAAGATCACTTCTTCTACTGCACAAGTGTCCAAAGCCAACTACATGCCTCGACTGATAGGGCTAGAGAAAGAATTCCAAAATTATTCGAAACTCACCTTGTCATGGCTAGGCAGGATTTCCGCCTTTCAAATGACGCTACTTTCAAAAATACTATATATATTCAGAACCATCCCTGTGGCACCTCCTCCCACATTCCTCCAAAAGATCAACGCCATGCTCAACAAATTTATCTGGAACTCCAAAAAGCCAAGACTCCCATCTTCTATTCTACACAGAAAACGGGGAGTGGGAGGTTTGGGAGTACCGAATATTTACAACTACTATATGGCCTCTCACCTTTCTACACTAAAGGACTGGTGGCACAACAATACCCACAAATCCTGGATAGGTATTGAGTCCCATATGATACCACACCACAACCTCAAATCCTGGCTCCTCTATTCCCTCTGGACGGATGTGGTACCTTCTCTCAAGTCTCCAATTCTACAACACCTTACAAATAGCTGGCGACATATTCACCATTCTACAGGCAAAAAACAAACACTCAACATCGCGCCGGTTCCGATTGAATTTCTGGAACTGGTAATCCTGGATCTCAATCTATCTGCATGGAAAGCATCAGGCATTACCTCCGTTTCACAGGTGTGGAGTGAGGAATCGATGACTTCAGTCCAGTCTCTACAATCCACCTTCTCCCTACCCTCCAATAGCCTTTTTACGTACCTAAGAGTCAAACATTTCCTCTCCTCCAACCACAACAAACAAGTCACGTACAATAAATCCCTGTTGGACCTTCTCAAGATTCCCAACCCGACTACCAAAATCCTCAGCTCCATCTATAATACTATAGGCTCCAAAGATCATATAGTCAAATCCACTCCAATACTTAGTTGGGAGACGCAACTTCATCAACAATACACTGTCATGCAATGGCAGAAAGCCATGGCCTTCACAAAGAAGACCTTCCGGTGCACAACTCACTACGAAACCACTGTCAAAATTCTCCTTCACTGGTACTACACTCCAGAGCGACTCCACCGAATGCACCCGCAGACCTCGAACTCTTGTTGGAGGGGATGTGGGGAAGGAGGATCCCTACTCCACTTACTGTGGACATGTCCGCGAGTGGTGCTGTACTGGCAAGACGTCTTCCGATGGATTTCTTCTCTGGTGGGATTCACTATAACCCCCTCACCAGCTTTGGCGCTACTATTCTTGCAGATCGATTCTTTCCCAGCACTTTACAGAGTGATGATTGACCATGTCTTATTATCTGCATCACTGGCTCTTCTACGCAATTGGAAATCAGCTACTATCCCATCTAGCGGAGACCTGGTGAAAATGGTGGAACTGACTTACCAATACGAGAGGATCCTATCCCATGGAGCTTTTGGAGATACCCAATTCCAAAAAAACTGGCTCCCATGGACACTAAATGCCCAAAAACACCTGCCGTAATTCCGGTTACGTCACACGTGGAAGATCACACCTAATATTACTGTCATCTTTTGTTGTTTGATATATGCATGAATCTCGTTCTTTATTCCTGAAACTTTCTAACCCTTAGAAATCTATAGATATCGTTATGTGTATTAGTACACTGCTTAATATGTGTTTACTGTGACTTACAGCTACTTTAACTGACCATATGATACCGCTTTACTATATGTTGTTACTTGACCCTTTAAAAAATCCTAATAAAACTGATTGAAATGAAAGATTGAAGATCCTTCCCTTAGGGTATTTGGAGTCGGGAAGGAGTTCAATCGCACAATCGTAAGGTCTATGCAGAGGTAAAACTTCAGCAGATTTAGCATCAAAAACATCATGAAAATCAGACAAAAATTCAGGAAGAAGCGTCTCCTCACAGAGACAATCGGAGGCATGCAAAGCTATGCAATGGGAGGAGCACTGATTCCCCAATTTCACAAATTCTTTTTTGGGCCAATCAAAGGTTATGGAGGTCTAGCCAGGGAAGCCCTAAAATAATATCAGACGAGAGATCCTCCATAACAAAAAAAACTTATGAGCTCTGTACGTATTGAGCCCACTTGCAAAGAGAGTAAGGGGGTTTTAAAACGGATTTTACCCCTGGCCAGTGGAGTAAAATCCGCCCCAGTAACCAACAGAGGAGTACCTAATGATACAAGTTCAATACGTAAAGCAGAAACAAACAAAAATTTAACAAAGTTAGTGGCAGCCCCAGAATCTACTAGGGCCTGCCCAGAAGCAGATCTGCACCCAAAGGACAGAGACACAGGTAACATCAATTTGTGAGATTTTTCAGAAGATACCTGACTGCCTGAGTGGTTCTTCTGAATACCACTCAGGCCCTGAAGTTTTCCACTGGTGTACGTGGTTTAATGGAACAGTCTCGGATGAGATGACCCGGTTTGCCGCAATACAGGCAGAGATGATTCCGGAGACGATGTTCTCGTCTAGCCTTGGTATCCAGTGCTCCCAACTGTATAGGCTCATCTCCAGGGGTGAGAGAAGGAGAAACAGATTTTTTAACAGAAAGAGAGGGATAGACAGAAGACTTAGCGGGATCAGTCCCCACCCTCTCTGTACGTCTGTCCTGGAGTCTCGTGTCAATGCGGACGGCTAAGGTCATGGCCTGTTCTAAGGTAGGGGGATCAGGATCATTCAGGTCCTGTTTAAAAAGAGCCTTCAAAGCGAAGTCACACCAACCTGCTGTTATACTCAACTTCCGAAACTCAGAGCAATAAGTCTCAGCGGATAGTTTACCTTACCGGAGGGTAAGAAGTTGGGACTCGGCATGTCTAATTTGATCAGGCTCAGCATAAATAGCCCCCAAAGACTTAAAATTTTTTTCCAGATTTGTCCACTCCTCTTCCTCAGGGAGGAGTTTAAGGGCCCAAGTCTGTGGATCCCCCTGTAAAAGAGAAATGACCGCCCCCTCCATCTGAGACTACGACGCCGAAAATACAACTGACGTGATTCCCTGAATGTCTCAAATTTACCTCGGTCCCCTGAAAACCTATTCGGGAGTAACATTTTAAACCTGGGAAGAGAAAAGACAGTAGGTGGTGTAGCAGCGCCGTCAACTTGATTCTGGGTGAGGGTGTGTACCTGATTGGCCAGCTCAGACACCAAACCTGCTAAACCCTCTATTCAAGTCACAAGGTCCTGAATAGAAGCCATGCCAGTCAGGAGTAGAAGGGTTAAATTTTTTCAGGCCTGCTATTATGTAAGGGAATCTCTAGAGGAGCGATTCCCAGTAGCTGCTGGAGAACTCTGGGGGGAGGGGCACAATAAGACAGTGGACCCTAAGCTGAACCCCCCAACTGTCCCTGGCTAATTGCCCGAACTGTCCTAGGTGACAGCCAGCAACTGGTAGACAGTCCCTCCTTATAATAAGTGATAACACAGAATGCAGACAGGACGAACGGCAACAAAGGGAGGTCAGCTAGCCAAGGGGTTGGTAACAATCGAGCAATGCAGTACAAAATCACAATCCAAGAGAAAAGTCAAAGGTAAGCCAGTGGTCAGGAAATAAGAAGAACAGGTAACAAAGAGCAAGGAGTATAGCCAGTGCACGCAATGAAATAGCAGGCGCCAATGGAAAAGTGAGCAAACAATAAATAGGGAGGAAGAACCAGCCCCAGACTTGATAGGAGGAGAGGCGGTGAGGGAATAGGACAGTGTTCAGACAATACAAGAAAAACCCAAAGGAAGGAATCACAACCGGACACACCTCCTGCGCCGCAGCGTGCGCCCGGAGGATGGCGCCAAAGCCCGGACAGGCAAGGATGTTACAGCTATTTGACGATTTGTCATATGTGTATCTCCTATTTATTTCTATACTCTTGGACGTTTGGGCCATATGTTGTGGCTTTTGCGCCTTTGACCTATTTTGTCTTTGTTTTTCATTTTGTTGTTATGTAATTTATAAAAACCTTAATACAAATTACAGTAAAAACAAAACAAAACACAGTTTAATATTTCATATATACAACCACCTTCATGCAACTTTGCAGCAGAGATTACAAGCAAAAATAGCACAAAAATTCAAATTTCCCACTAAAGTTCATGCTCAAGCAATACCTTTCTGCCAACAAAATGTACTTTCCAAAAAACTGCGATATGTGAGGAATTCATAAATATCACTCATATATACAGTGGGGAAAAAAAAGTATTTAGTCAGCCACCAATTGTGCAAGTTCTCCCACTTAAAAAGATGAGAGAGGCCTGTAATTGACATCATAGGTAGACCTCAACTATGAGAGACAAAATGAGAAAACATATCTAGAAAATCACATTGTCTGATTTGTAAAGAATTTATTTGCAAATTATGGTGGAAAATAAGTATTTGGTCACCTGCAAACAAGCATTGTTGGCAATGACAGAGGTCAAACGTTTTCTGTAAGTCTTCACAAGGTTGGCACACACTGTTGCTGGTATGTTGGTCCATTCCTCCATGCAGATCTGCTCTAGAGCAGTGATGTTTTGGGGCTGTTTTTGGGCAACATGGACTTTCAACTCCCTCCAAAGATTTTCTATGGGGTTGAGATCTGGAGACTGGCTAGGCCACACCAGGACCTTGAAATGCTTCTTATGAAGCCACTCCTTCGTTGCCCTGGCGGTGTGCTTGGGATCATTGTCATGCTGAAAGACCCAGCCACGTTTCATCTTCAATGCCCTTGCTGACGGAAGGAGGTTTGCACTCAAAATCTCACGATACATGGCCCCATTTATTTTCATATACACGGATCAGTCGTCCTGGTCCCTTTGCAGAGAAACAGCCCCAAAGCATGATGTTGCCACCCCCATGCTTCACAGTAGGTATGGTGTTCTTTGGACGCAACTCAGCATTCACTCTCCTCCAAACACGACGAGTTGTGTTTCTACCAAACAGTTCTACTTTGGTTTCATCTGATATTCTCCCTATACTCTTCTGGAACATCCAAATGCTCGCTAACATACTTCATACGGGCCCGGATATGTACTGGCTTAAGCAGGGGGATACGACTGGCACTGCAGGATCTGAGTCCCTGGCGGCGTAGTGTGTTACTGACGGTAGCCTTTGTTACCCTAGTCCAAGCTTTTTGCAGGTCATTCAATAGGTCCCCCCTGTGATTCTGGGATTTTTGCTCACCGTTCTTGTGATCATTTTGCCCCCACAGGGTGAGATCTTGTGTGGAGCCCCTGATTGAGGGAGATTATCAGTGGTCTTGTATCTCTTTTTATTTTCTAATTATTGCTCCCACAGTTGATTTCTTCACACCAAGCTGCTTGCCTATTGCAGATTCAGTCTTCCCAGCCTGGTGCAGGTTTACAATTTCAAACAGGTGCCATTACTACAGGTAATGAGTGGAGGACAGAGGAGCCTCTTAAAGAAGAAGTTACAGGTCTGTGAGAGCCAGAAACCTTGCTTGTTTGCAGGTGACCAAATACTTATTTTCCACCATAATTTGCAAATAAATTCTTAAAACATCAGACAATGTGATTTTCTAGATTTGTTTTCTCATTTTGTCTCTCATAGTTGAGGTCTACCTATGATGTCAATTACAGGCCTGTGTCATCTTTTTAAGTGGGAGAACTTAAACAATTGGTGGCTGACTAAATACTTTTTTCCCCACTATATATTTACAGGTGCAGGTGTTAAAGAAATGGCAAAATTGCAGAAATGCGGCAACCAATTTTGTGCATGCAAATTAAATAGGAGTTTACATAAAAATATAATTTTCTATCCCCCTATAAAAATTGTAGCAATTTATACGTTTATCTCTATCATTATTACTATTATTTTAGCGTGTAACGGATATCGCAAGAGAGGCATATTTTACTCTAGAAAGATCAGGCATGGACAGGGTGAAATGTAGACTTTATTGATGACTTTGTGCATGTGTTGTGTAAGTGTTTGGTGCAACTTTTTTTGGTGCTGCGACCTGGACAATGGTAAACGTCTGGGTCACAGTGCCAATAAACTTCCTGGTTATGCTCAGAGGGGTATAATATAAGAATACCCCTCTAATAAGGCTCAGAGGGGTATTACATTATCCCTCTATGTGACAATCAGAGAGCAAAAGTACAGTATGCTCTCTGATTGATAACCCCCCCCGGGGTCACATACAGCTTATGCACGGAGGAGGAGGATGATTTATCATCTCTGTGCAGTCTGCAGGGCTGCTCCTTCCCCCTTCCCCTCCTATTGCAGCTCTTAAGATGCTACCTGAGGCAGGAGGGGGGCACTTTAGAGCCCTATATCTCAGGATTGGTTAGGGCTATGAAAATAATTCTGAATTCATTTTAAAGAGAAGAATCTTCATGATAGCCCTCATGATCTCAATGCCGAATAGTGTTTTCAAAATCATCTTCATAGCCCTAACCAATCCTGAGATATCGGCATTAGTAGTAAGGACGTATTAAATACGTCCTCGGGTGGACAAAGTTGCCATGTCATTTTTAATGCTGAGTGAATGCCGTAAAAACAAAATGCAAAAAATTATGATAAAATTGTGGGTTTTCTCACAATTTTTCGAAAAAAAAAGTTAATAAAAGCTAATCAAAACATTATATGTGCCCCAAGATGGTGCCAAATAAAAGTACAACTCGTCACGCAAAGGATAAGCCCTCACATAGGTACGTCGACAAAAAAAATTAAAAAATTATGAATTTGGGAAGGTGGAAATTTAAATTTTCTGGGGTTAAACAGAATAAAAAACAAAACATGGCTTAATAGCTCTACAAAAAGCATCACGTCTGTCCATGGTTGTGTTTGGTTCTGCAGTGAATAAGAATGACATACAACACCACACACAACCTATGCACAGGTGTTGTACTGTTTTTGGAAAAATACATCCATTTTCTCTAATCCTGGACAACCCTAAATTTTATTTTCACTAGTGCCGTTCATCTGATCACTTTCCTAAATGTTCATGTTAGCTATACTACCATAGTAGTGAATCAGATATTCTTCACTATGAACAATTAACCAGCCAGACTTACAGCTTAGTTCTGAGCATGTTTAATAAAGCTACAAATGGTAACTAAAAGCCATCCTATAAACATGCTACCATCTCTATATATTTTATTTCAGAGGGCTGATATCATCAGATCTTCAGTTCACTTGGCATCTTCTCTCCAGCGAGGCCGTTAAGTAGATTATTTACTGCAAGTATAGCCATGGTGTTCCGTGTACTGTAGGTGGCACTTCCAATATGGGGTAAAATAACTGTAAACATGAAAAGAAAATCTGTTATCTTTAAAGGAGTTATCCAAGACTTGATATTGATGACCTATCCTTAGGTCACCCTGATATCCACACTGATCAGCTCTAGTGGCTGCTGCATCTGCACAGTGTATGGAGTCGAATGCAGATGGCACTTTACACTGTGCAGTGCCTGTGCCAAGCTATTGCAGCTCAGCTCCCTTTGATTTTAATGATAGCTGAGGAGTAGTACCTAGAACAGCTACTACACAGAATATGGCGCCATCTGCTTCCGGCTCCGTACACTGTGCAGATCAGGAGGCTGCACAGCTAATTGTAGGGGTGTCAGGAGTTGAATCCACACAGATCTGATATTGATCTATCAACATAGTCTTGTACCCCTTTCTTAAAGGGGTTATCTAGGGACTTACTATGTCATTGGCCAATACTTGACCCACACGTGAAATGTCCAATTATAGTTACTCACATAACCCCATACAACCACCTATGTCGCTGCTGTTCTTCTGGGGTGAAGGAGGGACTTATGTCTTTCAGCATGCAGTGAAAGTTCCAGCATACTCCTTCCTATTTTATATCTGTCTCTCCTTCGTACACACCTTCTTTTCAGACAGGAGACATGTGATCATTGTTGGAGGGGGCAAACACAGCCTTCAGTCCCATAAATCACATGATGCCAAATTGTGTTGTCATCACACAGTATCATGTGACTGAGGGCTCGGGATAGGGTATTATCCGTTTACAACCTGACATAAAGGGAATCTGTCAGCAGGAAAATTGTAATCAGAGTACTGACAGTACCTTGTAGTGCTCCTTACGCACTTTGCAAATATGCCTTTGTTATTCAGCATTGCAGCTCCATTTTTGAAAAAATAGCTGTTTTGTTCATAAGCAAATTAGGCGAAAAGGGCTTTTTGGGTGTTTCTTATGTTTCCTGGGCCGCACTCTGTGCTGTAGATTACCTCCCCTGACACCCAGCTCTACCTGCAGTTAGGAAGCAGCAGTAAGGGAATTAATCTGCAGTGCAAAGTGAAGCCTGGGAAAGATAAGAAACTCCCCAAACTCTGTTTTTCACCTTATTTGCATATGAATAAAACAGCTATTTTTTTGATAAAGGCGTTACAAAATTGAATAACAAAGGCATATTCGGAAAGTGTGTAAACAGCCCTACTAGGTACTGGGATAACTTTGATTACAAATTTCCTGCTGACTGACTCACTGTAACCAAACCACACAAAATTAGTCTCACTAGTGAATAGATCTACACTTCCATCTTTTAGGAAAAAATGTTGGTGACTTCTATAAAATTACCATAAACTGTTCTAAATATAAAGCAATAGCATTTATAAAACTAAGTCATATTTATTGCAACATTTCAAAAGCTAAAACAAAATTTACCACAGTTCTTTAAGCTGAGGAGTGGGTGATTTGTTGGCAGTGGTTCAGGAGTTGTTACATCTAAACCAGCAGCTGCAATCTGCCCAGTGACAAGCGCCTGGTACAAGTCTTCTTGGTTTACAGCAGAGCCTCTGAAAGGGTTACCCACAAACTTTTAGTATATTTACACTGTATAGTCAAAAAAACAAACTGTTTTGATACTATAAAAAGCATACACAGTGGGGTAAAAAAAAGTATTTAGTCAGCCACCAATTGTGCAAGTTCTTCCACTTAAAAAGATGAGGCCGGCCTGTAATTGTCATCATAGGTAGACCTCAACTATAAGAGACAAAATGAGAAAACAAATCCAGAAAATCACAGTCTGATTTTTTAAGAATTTATTTGCAAATTATGGTGGAAAATAAGTATTTGGTCACCTACAAACAAGCAAGATTTCTGGCTCTCACAGACTGTAACTTCTTCTTTATGAGGCTCCTCTGTCCTCCACTCATTACCTGTAGTAATGGCTCCTGTTTGACATTATCAGTATAAAAGACACCTGTCCACAACCTCAAACAGTCACACTCCAAACTCCACTATGGTGAAGACCAAAGAGCTGTGGAAGGAAACCAGAAACAAAATTGTAGACCTGCACCAGGCTGGGAAGACTGAATCTGCAATAGGCAAGCAGCTTGGTGTGAAGAAATCAACTGTGGGAGCAATAATTAGAAAATGGAAGACATACAAGACCACTGATAATCTCCCTCAATCAGGGGCTCCACTCAAGATCTCACCCCGTGGGGTCAAAATGATCATAAGAACGGTGAGCAAAAATCCCATAACCACACAGGGGGTACTAGTGAATGACCTGAAGAAAGCTGAGACTAACGTAACAAAGGCTACCATTCTTAACACACTACGCCACCAGGGAGTGACATCCTGCAGTGCTAGACGTGTCCCCCTGCTTAAGCCAGTACATATCCAGGCCCATCTGAAGTTTGCTAGAGAGCATTTGGATGTTCCACAAGAGTATTGGGATAATGTCATATGGTCAGATAAAACCAAAGTAGAACTGTTTGGTAGAAACACAACTCGTCGCGTTTGGAGGAGAGTGAATGCTGAGTTGCATCCAAAGAACACCATGCCTACTGTGAAGCATGGAGGTGGCAACATCATGCTTTGAGGCTGTTTCTCTGCATAGGGACCAGGACGACTGATCCGTGTACATGAAAGAATGAATGGGGCCATGTATCGTGAGATTTTGAGTGCAAACCTCCTTTCATCAGCAAGGGCACTGAAGATGAAACGTGGCTGGGTCTTTCAGCATAACAATAATCCCAAGCACACCGACAAGGCCAATGAAGGAGTGGCTTCGTAAGAAGCATTTTAAGGTCCTGGAGTGGCCTAGCCAGTCTCCAGATCTCAACCCCATAGAAAACCTTTGGAGGGAGTTGAAAGTCCGTGTTGCCCAGCGACAGCGCCAAAACATCACTGCTCTAGAGGAGATCTGCATGGAGGAATGGGCCAACATACCAGCAACAGTGTGTTCCAACCTTGAGAAGACTTTCAGAAAACGTTTGACCTCTGTCATTGCGAACAAAGGATACATAAAGTATTGAGATGAACTTTTGTTATTGACCAAATACTTATTTTCCACCATAATTTGCAAATAAATTATTTAAAAACTAGACAATGTGATTTTCTGGATTTGTTTTCTCATTTTGTCTCTCATAGTTGAGGTCTACCTATGATGTCAATTACAGGCCGGCCTCATCTTTTTAAGTGGGAGAACTTGCACAATTGGTGACTGACTAAATACTTTTTTTTCCCCCACTGTACAGTAACTTTTTCAAACCTGTTCACATGACATTATTGCCCTCTGAAAATGTGTGGGACTAATGTATATGTTTGGATTCAGTATATATTTACAATATGCCCTTAAAGTATAAGTGTCTTTCACGTGTTTGTGTGTGTGTGTGTGTGTGTGTGTGTGTGTGTGTGTGTGTGTGTGTGTGTGGGGGGGGGGGTTGGTGAACATTTTTGTAATATACTTTATTCAATTGTTTTCATTCCTTTTATTTGAAAGCAAGCTCAAAAGTTATACATAGCAACGCTCTAACAAAGCATTGCCAGGGACAGTGTGTCCCATGCACCCATACTCACTGAGTATTGCCAATATGGTGTAAAAGGGAAGGGGGGGGGAGGGGAGTGTCACTTTAAATAGTTGTATATCCCATTTTATACCATTTACAACAGTGGACTGTGTTTTTAACTAATCATATGTTTTTTCTTCTAGCTACAACTCAGTAGGGCATATTTTCGCAGCAAATGATGTATATTGATCCGCTGGAGGTCAAAGATAACTCTCTAAGCGGCAGATATGCATCTTTGCCTTAACTAGGGGCGAGAAGCAGCTTTATCCAGTCATGCAGTTATTGTACTAGATAACACCCTGTGATGGCAGCAGTTAAGTAGGATATCAGAGGGACATGTCAATCACGCTACAAAGGGTGTGATTTAGCATAATGCCTGCATGACTATATGATGTTGCTCCTCAGCCTCCATGACTATTTAAGGTAAATTTACAAATTCTGAGCAAATGTTTTAAACCACATAACTTGACTTTTCGACTTAGTGACAGGCACCATAGGAAATGTCACTGCACATGCCAGGGCCAGTTTAGGGTGGAAAAACCACCTGGCAGGTTCAGTTTAAGCTGAAGTTGTTATAACCGCTCAGATAATTTTTTTTTTCTTGCTGAAATTGTATTGCTTTTTAGGCACAATGAAGCAGAAAAGTTTTAAACACTCATTCACACATTCAGCTTTGTCCAACAAGGGGGTGGGAGCCTAAGATTTGATAATGCATGCTGGAATTGCAAAAAAATTCTGCTGCATTTTTAGACTAAGTTTACACTATCTAACTATTAATGTGGGCCCGTATATCTACGGTTTTCTAGCTTGTACAAGGTACTTCATTGTACTAAAATTCATTTTCAAATATTGTTCAATAGGTATTGTTTTTTACATTTGGTTTGGTTGTTTTACCCATACCCACTAGAATCTTTGGTGTAGATTGTCTATTGTGGTTACAACTTGACACTGGGGTAAAATGTGCCAAAACATGAAGCCTTCTGGTTCTACCTCTTGGTGCTGCATAGCTCCCTATTCGCAAACTTCCCTACATAGCCTTCTTTACACTCTAGAAAAATGCCAAGGTTGGCCGAAACATCAACAAATTGCTGCATTTCTCTTTATGTCATCACATGCTACTACCAGAATATTTCCTAAACGTCTGTGATACAAACAAACAAAACTAATCTTATTTTTGTTTCAGACGATCTATTATGTCATAATTTGATAAGGATTTGGAATTTTCTCCACACCTACATTTCAGTCCCACTCAGTAGGTGGTATAAACATAGACTAGATGGTCTAAAGATGCTCCAGATTTCTCATAAAGTATCAGCCACTGTGATAAACCTGGCACAATTTATGATTGTCTAGTCGAAGTAACATTAGGCAGGATTAGTAAACCTGCTCCAACATTAATCCTTTTTTCTTATGCTTAAGGATGTATAAAACCAAAACAAGTAAGCGATTCGTGGCACACTGGTTACCATGCTGGACTATGTTTTAAATTACCTGAAATAACGTGGAAGTTTTAGTGGACCTCCGCAGTGCAATATTTTTTGTTTGTACCTGCAACTTGATCTCCATTTGGTGGAGAGGTGAGCTTGACACTTAGACGTATTCTCCCTTTTGACTACAGAGCTTTTGATATATGAAAGCCACCAAAACATGAAAGTTCTGTTTTGTTAAAAGTACCTCCATCCAACTCACTTAACTTGTGAATAAGGGTGTCCACATTTGGAGGAAAGAACAAAAAATACAGTCTATTGTTTACTATGATAATTTATTTCGGTATATATAAGTGCATAGAGAAAGATACTTGTTTTTCATAGTGTTCTATCATAGGCTGAACAGTTAGCAATACTAACTTACCGACTTATGTTAATGAACACTGATGTTTTCTTCATTCTGCTAAAGAAATCCTTGTTGCACAACCCCTCCGTCTGAGGAGTTAAAGAGCAAGACACAATGACAAAATCTGAATCCTCTGTAAGCTTTTCACAAGACACTAAGTAAATATAAAAAAAAAAAAAAAAATTCTATTTTTCAAGCATGTTTTATAGCCAAGATCAAAAACGACAAGAGAGACCATAGAGAGAAGAAAGATAAATGTTGATAAAGTTACCATATTCAGCATTAACCTCTGTGGCACGTTCAGGTCGAGGATGACGTCCTGTGTATAAGAACTTTTTCACTCCAAAAGGTTTAAGGCGTTGAGCAATAGCCATTCCTGAGGAAGGTGAAAACAAGACAGATTTATGTTCAATAGAAGTTTATTGGAACAGCAGAACTGAAGATAAAAAATATGACAGTGACTGGGTGTAGCTCCCCACCATGTTGCCAGAACAGTTATTATATGTGTGTTTTTAAGGAATAATGAAACAGAGATACGTATGCTACTAACTCCAATGGAGTCAGAACTGGTAACCATGAGAAGAAAAGGAAGGAGTATAAGAAAAAAGGAAAAGAAGGAGAGGAGAAAACAAAGAGTGGATGGGAAAAGGGAATCAGAAGACTGAAAACAAGATAGATTTACACATTTGATATTAAATGGGTTGTCCATCAGGAAAAACTGGCCCTAACTGGGGTCTACTTCCTGGTGTCTCTCAACACACAGGAAACAGCAGTTCAGCCAATCACTATCTGCAGCACTGACCCTCCTCAGGCAGTGATTGGTTGAATAGGCAATACCTGTGTGTTAAGAAGGAAGCAGGAAGTAGAGACCAGCTGGGCATCCAATAAGTGCTGGAACGAGAGTGGTGGGAGAATGGTGAGGCAAGTTCTGCTTGCTTTAATATATTTTGGAACTAATGTTAAACAAACCTGTTTTAAAGAAATATCCCTTCCAGGCAATCCCTCTGAATAATTTTTTACTTGTTAGGGAGAAATTCTCTCTAAATTAGGGATGGATGGGTGTGGCCTGGTAAATGGCAGAGTGAGGACGCACTTCACCTCAGCTCCTGCCCTAGATTACCTCTGATGAGACAAAAGCACCCTTCATATCAAACCACTGACCATATGATTAATCAACACTACCCCCCCCCCCCAAAAAAAAAAAAAAAATTTGGTCAAGAGCAAAAAGCCAGAAATCAAATATATATCCAAAAATACAAAATATTTTATTGCTAAATAATTATAACAAGTGACAGTGTGGTTAAAAAAAACGAGACACGGACTAGATGTACAAAAAAGGCCCCCAGGGCACATATACTGGGGATAGCTATAGTATATATAAATATCTAATTAACACATAATAGTGCTGACTATGGAGCATATAAGTCCTGATAACACAAAGATATATGGAATGCAAGGTTCTATATATATATATATATATATATATATATATATATATATATATATATGTCGCACCAAGAGACTACCATGTTAACGCACTCCTACCAGCTACAATATCTTGCTGATCTCATGGACGACCTTGAGAACAGAAACCCGAATAATATTCGGGTCAGGGACATCCCTGATTCCATTGAACCTCAGCAGTTGGATCCCACCTTGCGGACCATTTTTAATTCTCTCCTGGGGACCCCTCCGGACTCTCCTCTCGAGCTGGATAGCTGGGAAGAGCACATCTCTCACTTGGTCCTCACTCACCTGACCCCGCTAATCCTAGAGACATTATCTGTCAGGTCCATCGTTATCAACTAAAGGAGGCAATTATGTGAAAAGCCAGAGAAGCGGGCCAGGTGCTCTTACAGGACACTCCGTTGTCTCTCTTACCTGATCTCTCACCCTGGCTAAGAGACGGGTCCTGAAGCCCCTACTGGATGTTCTAATTCAAGGACACATTCCCCCTTACTTATTTTTCTCATTTATTGTTCTATTTTCTCTTTTGGGTTTCCTTCGCTTCCCTGGTTGTACCCTATTGCATTGCAAGTTGTCTCTGGTTTTCTATTCCTGCCTGCTGTAGCTTGACACTATGATATTATTACTTCCTTGTTTCAGTGGCTTCGTTATTGGAAAGACGTCCTTCTACCAGAGTCGTGGAGTGTGTGCGTTGGCGTATTACCAACTTTCCCCAACTTTTCTTGGAGAGGATCTCCCTCCCCCACTCAGTGGTTCCTGTTTTCCCCCTTTTCCTTTTTTTTTCTTCTTTTCTTTCTTTTACTCTTCTTCCTGTTTGTTTCTTTCTTCCCTCCTCTCCCTCCTTTTGCTTTCTCCTCTTCCACTTCTTTCCACTCCATCTCATTTTTGCTAGTGTTCTTTGGTTTCCCTTAGCCCGCGTCTTTGTCTTTGTCTGCGTCTCTCCCTCGTGTGTCGGCACTTCCCTACATGGTTCCACAGCGTCAACCTGAAAGCGAAATCCAAGGGAGTATCTATTGCTCTGCATAGGTCTCTCCAACACGAGGTACTGGACATGCTGATTGACATCGAGGGCAGGTACAATTTCCTGAAACTGCGTATTGCCGGTACGGTGGTTACAGTGGCAGGTTCTTATGATGAGCCATCATGCACTCTCCTGGTCTCCGGGAACCTGAATAGGTTCTGTCCTATGGTCCGAACACGCCCCAGTCTTCCTGTCCCATGCGATCCCTGATCTCTCCTCACTCCCCTTTACATGACATTTAAATGATACCCTTCTTAAAGATACTGCGTGTAGGGATGAGATTAGCTCCACGATTCGTGACTTTGAGTTAAATCATGCCCATGACTAGATGCCTCTTCCAGTGTGGTGGGAAGCCCTTAAGTGCGTGCTTCGAGGCGTGTTCATTAAACATGGTTCAAGACTGAAAAAAAAAAGGTCGGCCTGGATTAGTACTCAGTCAGCAAAAATTCATTCCCTGGAGACGGACCATAAACAAACCTTGGACCACGCGACTTTCACTGAGCTCCTCAACTCCACTCATATCTAAACGAAATGTATGTCCATACCAGAGATAGGGCTTGGAAGCACTATTATGAATTTGCTGACAAATGTATCCACTCCTTCGCTCGGCATTTACACCCTTGTTCGACTCTGTCCTACATCCCCCACATACATAAAGAGGGCTGCAACGTCCACAATCCTGTAGACATCGCAGAGGCCTTTCAGGATTTCTACCGTGGATATGGACCCCGGTCCTCTGCAGGATAAACAGTGAGACTGTGTCAGCGAAACTGCCCTTCCCACTCTCTTGCCCTCCCTGGATGAATCCTTCTCCGCGGAGAGGCTGGTGGCGGTTATTCGAACACCCCTCTCTGGCAAATCTCTGGGACCCGACTGTTTCACTCCTCGCTTTTACAAATGTTTTCAGGACCTCTTGGTACTGTCACTCCAATGGGTATTTAATAGCCTCAATGGCAACACCCGTTCGCCCCTCAGCCCTAATCACCATTATTCTGAAACCTGGCAAAGACCCGACCAACTGTGCCAGCTACTGTCCGATTTCCCTGATCAATGTGGACGATAAACTTTATTCCAAGATGCTTGCTAAACGTCTCTCTCCCCTAAAGCAGGCTTGGTCCACACTGACCAGGTCGACTTCATCTCGGGTTGCGAAACACGCAATAACGTCTGCAAGACATACCTGGTGACGGCGGTAGCCCGTGAAGCGTCTTCACCAATGTCGGATCCGACATGTGGATGCCGAAAAAGGCATTTGACCGTGTTCATTGGGGATTCTTGCAGGCTACTCTCAAGCAGGTGGGCATAGGCTTTCTAGAGAAGATTCTATTCCTATACGGGGACGCCTCAGCTAGGGTCCGAACTAACGGGATTCTTTCTGATCCTTTCTCGGTGCGTAATGAGACAAGACAGGGGTTCCCTTTATCACCTTTCTTATACGCCCTGGTAATGGAACATATGGCCGGTGGGTGTTGTGAGTATGTGAGCCAGAGGGCGCTGTTGAGCGACCCAGGCCTAGCCCTGAAAAGGCTCTCAGCCACGCCTTTGAGGGGGGCGTGTATCTCCAGAAGGCTGGAGAAACCTGCTTGGAGCAGGAAATGGTGGACCAGCCTAGGACAGAGAGGCAGTCTGTCCCAGAGGGCTTGGATCCAGAGAGGACTTACAAAGACTAAGTCAGGCTCTTATTGCCCCAGAGTTAGGGACTCAAGGAGTCAGTGAGTGCCCTAACTGTGGCATAGGTTTTTTTTTGTTGTTTTGCTGTGTTGCAGTTAAGCTGAATAAAGCCATGTTTATTTTACGCTTGGACTGTCTGAAAGCTATATTTCCGGCGCCCAGTACCATGAACCACCGCTGTTCGGACCAGGACAAGCCGCTATTTTGAGTTTAATTCCCCCAAGCTGTCACATATGGTGGAGAATAGCGCGCATAAAGAGATCCACGCAAGTCCTGGAAGACAAGTGTTTGGGGACTGCAGTACTGCAAAATGTGCATTGTGGCCTACAGCTGCAAGAAATCTGTGATTTCAACTGAAGAAACCCAGGAGGGGTGAGTGAATTGCAACATAGCAAGGTGAAAGTAAAACTCTGGAAGAGGAATCCGGGGAATGGACTTTATGTATACTGCGGCACAGAAGTCTGTGAAGTGTTTTGCTGATGGCAAGAAAATAAGCAATGTGTATAGAAGCTGGATATTGCAAACAGTCTATGTGAAAGGCTATGGTGCCATGTTGGTGTTTCTGTGGAAGACAGAAGAAAATGCTGGTTGTTGTAGTGCCACATAAGTTAACTGTTTGAATACATGTGACTGCAGAAGATAGCAAAAAAAGGTTGCTGTGGAATATTGTCTAATCTTGTTAGTAAACCATGGGCAAGAAAAAGAGAATTTCAGCTAGTAAAAAAAGCAGAGAAGTTATGCACAAGTTTATTAGTGCAGCAGTTTGAATGCAGAGAGAGACAAAACCCGGAACAGATCATGTGGAGTGCAAGTAAAGATAAAGGGTTGCATGATGGTGACTCAGTTTTTCTAAAGTACCTCTGTTCTATGAATAAATATGTCCCTGCTGACTGTATGCGTGAAAGAGCCAAAGATGAAAATATTAGGGTGCAGCAGCTTCAAGATGAGATTAACCTTTTCAGGACCCAGCCTAAAAGTGCCTTCGTGACCAGACCTCATTTTTCAAATCTGACATGTGTCACTTTATATGGCAATAACTTTGAGACGATTTAACTTACATAAGTGATTTTGAGATTATTTTTCGTGACACATTGTACTTCATGTTAGTGGTAAATATTGATCAATATTTTTATATTTACTTATCGGCATCATCTTTTAATCGTCCTTTCATTTATTTTGGATGTTAGAAGGCTTACAAGTGTAACAGCGATTTTCCAGATTTACAAGAAATTTTCCCAAACTAATTTTTTAGGGACCACTTCTGTTCTGAAGGGAATTATGAAGGCCTATATATTAGAAACCCCCCATAAATCACCCCATTTTCAAAACTGCACCCCTCAAATAATTCAAAACAGCATTTGGGAAGTTTGTTAACCCATTAAGGATTTCACAGAAATTAAAACAATATGGAGGTGAAATTTAGACATTTCTTTTTTTATCAATAACACATTCATTTAGCCCTAAAATTAACACCTTCACAAAGGGTTAAAGGAAAAATGCATCTCACAGTTTGTTATGCAAGTTCTCCCGAGCACAGAAATACCCCACATGTGGGTGTAAACTGATGTTTGGGCACACGGCAGTGCACGGAAGGGAAGGAGCGACAATGGGCATTTGAAAAGCAGATTTTGCCGGAATAGTTTTCGGTGCCATGTCCCATTTGCAGAGCCCTTAAAGCACCAGTACAAAGGAAACCCCCCAAAAGTGACCCCATTTCGGAAACTACACCCTTCACAGAATTTATCATGGGGTATAGTGAGTATTTTGACCCAACAGCCTTTTCACAGATTTTATTAACATTGGAATGTGTAAATGAAAAATTACTAGAATGTCACTTTTTCCCCAAATTTTTCATTTTCACAAGGGGTTAAAGGAGAAAAAGCACCCCACAGTTTGTTAAACAATTGTTCATGAACGTGGCAATACCCCATATGTGGTCATAATCTGCTGTATGGGTACATGGTGGGGCTTGGAATGGAAAGAGCGCTATTCGGCTTTTGGAGGGCAGATTTTGCTGGAATAGTTTTCAGGTGCCATGTCGCATTTGCAGAGCCCCTAAAGTACCAGTACAACGGAAACCTTCAAAAGTAACTCCGTTTTGGAAACTACACCCCTCACAGAACATATAAAGGGATAGAATGAGCAGTTTGACCCTACAGCTGTTTCACAGATTTTATTAACATTGGGACGTGAAAATGAAAAATTACTTTTTTTCTAATAAACTGTCAATTTAGTCCAAACATTTTTATTTTTACAAGAGGATAAAGGAGAAAAAGCTCCCCAAGGTTTGTTACACAATTTCTCCTGGACACGGCAATACCCCATATGTGGTCATAATCTGCTGTATGGATACATGGTGGGGCTCGGAATGGAAAGAGAGCTATTTGGTTTTTGGAGGGAAGATTTTGCTGGATTAGATTTCGGGTGCCATGTCGCATTAGCAGAGCCCCTAAAATACCAATACAATGGAAACCTTCAAAAGTGACCCCATTTTGGAAACTACACCCCTCACAGAACATATCAAGGGATATAATGAACAGTTTGACTCTACAGCTTTTTCACAGATTTTATTAACATTGGGACGTGAAAATGAAAAATTAGTTTTTTTTTAATAAACCGTCAATTTAGTCCAAATGTTTTTATTTTTACAAGAGGGTAAAGGAGAAAAAGCTCCCCAAGGTTTGTTACACAATTTCTCCTGAACATGGGAATACCCCATATGTGGTTATAATGTGCTCTATGGGTGCATGGTGATGCTCAGAATAGAAAAAGCGCTATTTGGTTTTGGAGGGCAGATTTTGCTGGAATAGTTTTCAGATGCCATGTCGCATTTCCAGAGCCCCTAAAGTACCAATACAATGGAAACCCCCAAAAAGTGACTCCATTTTAGAAACTACACCCCTCAAGGAATTTATCAAGGGGTATTATCATTTTAACCCTAAGAGTGCTTCCTGAAAATTAATGTACAAAGTGAAAATTTTAATTTTTAAAGAAATATGGCATGTCAGTGCCCAATACGTTGCACCCACTTTGTGTCATCAGAGACACGCACTCCTAAAACTATTAACTGGGCTATCCTAAGTAGAAAGAAGTTGTATATGTACGTGTAAACTGCTGTTTGGTTACACAGCAGGGCTCAGAAGGGATGGAGCAGTGTGCTTTTTAGCTTTTGGTGTACAGATTTGGAGGCATTTTCTGGATGCCATGTTGTTTTTGCAGAGCCCTGGTGGTGCCAGTAAATTGGAATTCCCCAAGAAGTGACCCCATTTTGTAGGGGCAATTTTAGAGTCTCTATAAATGTGACATGGCATCCAAAAATCAACAAACTAAATCAGCGGTCCAAAAGCACATAGCGCTCCTTCTTATCTGCACCCTCCTGTGTGCCCAAGCGGCAGTTTATGCCCACATGTATGACACTGGTGTACCCAGGATAACGTACTTAATGTCATATGTGTGTATAAATTGATGTTTGGGCACAGAAGGGAAGGAGCGCTATTTTGGTTTTTGGAGCACAGTTTGGTTTTTCGATGTCATGCCACTTTTGCAGAGCCCCTGAATTGGCAGTAAAGTAGAACCCGCTGAAATGTGACCCCACTTTGGAAACTACACCCCTGAAGGGATTTATCAAGTGGTGTAGCGAGCATTTTTAAACTTTGAGTGTTGCATTAATTTCATTTCCAGAAATGAATGCGCAGCTGATAATGAAAAGTGAAAATTGCAATTTTTCCATAGATACGCCATTTCAGTGCTGATATGTTGCACCCAACTTGTGTCACCAGAGATACAACCTCCAAACACTGTTAAGCGGGTATCCTGGGCACAACAGCTTTTGGAGCATTCGTCTCTGATACAAGCCGGGCACAACATATTACGCACTGAAATGACGTATTCCTGGAAAAATTGTCATTTTCACCTTTCACCATCAGCTGCGTATTCATTTCTGGAAAATTAATTAAGGCAACACTTGGGGGTTAAAAATTCTCACTGTACCCCTGGATAAATTCCTTCAGGGGTGTAGTTTCCAGAATTGGGTGACATATCAGGGGATTCCACTTTACTGACGTTTCAGGAGCTCTGAAAAAGTGTCATGGTGTCCAAAAACCAAACCATCTAAGTCTGTGCTCCAAAAACCAAAATAGCTCTCCTTCCCTTCTGTGCCCGGCTGTGCCCAAACAGCCATTTATACCCACATATTACATTAAGTACGTTACCCTGGGTACACCAGTGTCATACATGTGGGTATAATCTGCAGTTTGGGCACACAGCAGGGCAGAGAAGGGAAGTAGCACTATGTGGCTTTTGGAGCGCACATTTAGATGTTTGGTATCTGGACGCCATGTCATGTTTGCAAAGCCTCTAAGGTACCAGTAAAGTGGAATCCCCTAGGGAATGACCCCATTTTAAAAACTGCACCCCTCAAAGAATTTATCAAGGGGTGGAGTGAGCATTGGTATCCCAGATGTGACTGCACAGCAGATGAAGAGTGAATATGTAAGCTGTGCGGAGTACATGGGGAACACGAAATTTACTACTACTATATCCCCAGTAGCTTGTATGATTGGGGGAGGGGTCACTCTGGGGGTCAGTTCTGGTTTCTTTTCCCTCGTAAACTCTAAATCTGGGGTGTCCCCTGATATACGCTCGCACAGCTTATACATTCCCTTCCTGCTGCTGCCAGTTGTGTTCTAATGATTTGGCGATTTTTGGAGTTTTTGTCTTCACATTGAAAAAGCTATATATATTTTTTTTTCTGGTGCTGTAGCCATATGAGGGCTTGTTGTTTGTGGTATGAGATGTATTTTTAAATAACATTTTTGGGTGCCTATGACTTATTGATTAACGTTTATTAACGCTTTCTTGGTGGATTAAAAAAAAATCCTCATCAATTCTGGCATTGTGTTTTACCTATTAATTTTTTTCCACACAGTGTACAACATAAGTAACCTGTGACCTTTACTCTTTGGGTCGGTACGATTACAGCGATACCTCATTTATATTGTTTTTTTATGCGTTACTAGTTTTGCAGAACAAAAATCCATTTGGGGAAGGAAATCAATTATCTTTGCATCGCCATCTTCTGAGATGCGTAACATTTTTATTTTTCGGTTAACAGAGATAGTTGAGGGCTTATTTTTTGCGGGACAACCTGTGCTTTTTATTGGTGCTGTTTTGGGGTATATGTGACTTTTCGATCACTTTTTATAGCATATTTTGTAGGGTGAGATGGCGAAAAATCATTACTTACGGCGGATTTTTTTCCGGTTTTTTTTCCGACATTCACCATGTAGGTTAAATAATGTTTCAGTTTTATTGTACAGATTGTTACGGACGTGGCAATACCAAATATGTATTGTTTTTTTATTAATTTTTAGGTTTTTTATATAACTCATTTGATATAGGAAAAGGGAATTTTGGGGCTTTATTCATTTATTTATTTCACAAACTTTATTACATTTCTTTTGCACTTTTTTTTTTTACATTTCTTTATTTGTCCTATAAGGACACCTGAACCAGGGATTGCTGGTTCAGTATTATAGACTGCAATACACGTGTATTGCAGTCTATAGAGGAAGTCCGCGTATGCGGATGACTTCCCTGCATCTGGGCAGATCAACCAGGTACTGGGGGCACCGAGCAGCCTGGGGTCACTGGCCAGACCCCGGGCTGCAGAAGACACATATGGGCACCCCCCGATCTGACCGCGGGGGATGAGGAGGGGTTCATTTGGCATCACGGAACCCCTTGGATGCCGCGGTTGTTTGACCGCGGCATTCAAGGGGTTAAAACCTCCGTGCTCTGATCGTAGTATACGGAGCAGGGTGTTAGCTGTCAGATAGAGCTAACACCCGCTCCCGATGCCGCCCGCGGACGGGCGGGCCGCTAATATCAGGCAAAGTTTGTTACTGCAACAAACTTTCCCTGATATGGCGGCTACATGATCGGGACCTGAACCTATCAGGTCCTGATCATGTCTCCGTGAACACCAGCAGCTATTATTGCTGTGTTCACGGAGTTCCTGACCCTTGGGGAGACCCGATCCCCAATTTAGCAGGGTCAGTATATAAACGTATAAACGTCGGC
Organism: Leptodactylus fallax; assembly: GCA_947044405.1. Lineage (NCBI taxonomy): Eukaryota > Metazoa > Chordata > Amphibia > Anura > Leptodactylidae > Leptodactylus > Leptodactylus fallax. Next base: position 6,533,653 of record CAMRHE010000041.1, read on the forward strand.
TCTGCACAAAGCCCAGCAAGCGCCGACGTTTATATACAGTGGGTGGTCCTGAAAAGGTTAAACGGCAATTTGAGGTATTAGAAAAAGAGCACCTTAAGTTGAACCTGAAGTTAAAGAAAGATCTTGAATCTATGAGGAGTTCAAATTCTAGTCATTGTAAAAATGTGGTACTGGGTTTGCCTGGAATGGACTGTGTCACTAAGAAGGAGTTTGCTGAAATGAAATGTGCTCTATCTAATGAAGTCGTACAGAGTGTAGAGCAAAAGCAAGTGCTTGAGAAGCAATTGCAGGATTTAAAGGAGCAGCGTGTTCAAGACTCCATTGCCAAAGAGAGTGTCATTGAAAAATTGAGAGATGAGCTTGAAACTGCTAAACAAAGAGAAAGGGAATTCAAAGCTAGAATATGTAGCCTGGAGAGCGCGCTGTCAGGATCTTGTGAAGATAATGAGAAGTTGTCTGTTTTGGTGCAAAATAAAGACGAAGAATTGAATAATGTTACAGGGCTTCTTTCTCAAGCAGACAGCAAGTTTATCAAGCTTTCCAAAGATTTTTCTACACTAGAATCCCAGCTTCAGGACACTCAGGAACTTTTGCAAGAAGAAACCCGTCAGAAGCTTGACCTTAGTACAAAACTAAAACAAATGGAAGATGAGAAAAATGGTTTCCTTGAGCAACTAGAAGAGGAGATAGCAAAAAAAGAGATTTGACAAAGCAGATTTCAACACTACAGGCTCAGGCGACTCATATGAAGAAAAAAATGGAAGATAGTATTGGGTCCTTGGACTCTGTTGAAGAACTAAAGGAAAAGTTGCAAAAGGAGCTAGAAGCTACAAATAAACGGTTTGAGGAGAAGGTTGCTGCTTATGACAAACTTGAGAAGACGAAAATTAGACTGCAGCAGGAACTAGAAGATGTAGGTGTAGATCTTGATCATCAACATCGGATTGTGTCAAATTTGAAAAGGAAGCAGAAAAAGTTTGATCAGCGGCTTGGTGAAGAGAAGACTCTTTCTGCTAGATATGCAGAGGAACGTGACCGTGCTGAAGCAGAGGCCCTTGAATTGAAGGCCGAGTTAAAGAGGCTCAACAAGCAACGGCGCACTGAAATGGAGGATTTGGTTAGCTCCAAGGATGAAGTTGAGAAAAACCTGGAATCTGTGCAGATATTGTATGAGAACAAAGCTAATGCTTATGAGATGCTGGAAAAGGCCAAGAGAGAATTGGACCTCCAGATAGAAGACATAAGGATTCAGTTTGAGGGAAACCTGTCTAATTTATCTACTGAAATTGTAGATCTAAAAATGCTTGTTGCTAAACTAAAGGTGCAAGTGAACAAGCAGGAGGAAATCAAGAAACAGCTGGAGTTTCAGATGGATCAAGTGAAGTGTGAGTCAGAAATAAAGTGGGAAGAGCGCACTTTTCAGATTGAACAGTTAAAAACCGAAGTGGAATCTAAAAGAGAAGAATTGGATCGATTGCAGCAGTCTTTATCCAATACTGAACAGTCGGCATCTGCACTATCTTCAAAGCTGGCAGTACTAGAAGCTGAGAAGAATTCGCTGCAGAGCCTGTTAACCTCTAAAGAATCAGAGCTGTTATCCCTGAAAAATGGGATTCAAGAAATAGAGTCTTTATTCATCCAAGAGCAAGGTAAGAGAGCCACTGAGATACGGGACTTGAATGAAAGACTTGACAAAAAGTCTGCAAATGAGCAGAAGCTTTATCAGAAGATGTGGGAGCGTCAGTTTAATATAGTTCAGGGAACAGTGAGGGAAGCAGAAAATATCATCCAGGATGCTGACCTGACAAATGTTAGAAGAATACTGCAGAATATCCTAGAATCAGGAGGCATAGTGGATAAAGAGATGGCATCTACATCTGCTGCCTTAGAAGATGTCAGGAAGATTGAGGAAGATCTGCAAGTTGCAATGGTAAAAACTGAGATGGAAGCTGCACAGAAAAATGTGGCAGTGAAGAAAGTTCTGGAACTGGAATCAGAGATTTGTGCGCTACAGAAGGCGTTAGAATTGGAAAAAGCTGCCAGCATAGAGGCAGAGAAAGCAGAGACATTATGTCAGACAGACATGAGTGACCTGTCCACTAATGTTGATACCAATGATCAGATTATGATGAAACCACGTGATTCGGTAAAACGTCAAGTAGAGGGTAGAGTTCCCCAGGAAGATGCTGCTAAAGGTGGACTTCCTGCAAAATGTGAGGAGGCCAAAGAAGGTCCAACAGAAGAAGAAACTGCGATTGGTCACACACTGCCTGTGACAGAGTGGGTCCAGCTTCAAACCAATGAGGTCCAAAGCCCAGAGGGCTGTGAGATAGTAAATGAGGTGAAGGGTCATCAAAAGTGTGGAACAAGAGTCCGTAAGAAGACTGACCACGCATATGTTGTTCCAACAGATAAAGTGTCTGAAGCCATTGTGGATAACGGTGTTGCTGTGCCTGTCTCTAGCCAAATGTCTGGTGGACAAATGGTGAATAATGACTCCATGTTGTCTGTGAAGGGGGAGTCAGGAAGTAATACAGTCAACCCAAAAAGAAGAGAAGAGGCAGAAGTTGTTTTACCGCCTGATGCTAATAGCAACAAGAAGAGGCGGAGATACAATGTTACTATGTCCCTAACTAATGGAAGTAACCGTGGTAGAGGTTCTAATGCAGAGACTGAGCAGCCGTCATTTGCATGCAGAAGTAAGAGATGGTTACATGTCACCAATGATGTGGAAGTTGTTAAAGACATAGCAGAAAATGTAGTTCAGCGTGATCTATTATGTGAGGGTGTACTGTATGGCCCTCGTGCAGAAGGAGAAGATATTGCAGTACAGAGATTGTGTATCTCAAACAAAGAGGAGAGCAAGCAGCCTATGTCTCCTAAACTTCTAAGCCTTGATGGTGATGGCAAAGTTTGTTTTGAGATGAAGGTTATGGAAAAAGTTCCCGTGATACAGTTATACTCTAAAGACATTGATGTGCATGAAGTACGTGTTATTTGGTCTTTGAGCTCCTGTGGATTCGTGATAGGAGAAGATGAAGATTCTTGCGGCTATTCACTAGATGAATCGAGGTCATGCAATGGGATGGCTGAAGACTGTGGCGAGAAATGTGATGAAGATGATGTGATCCACTGTATGGCGAGTTGTGAAGGTGATGAAGAAGAACTTGCCTTTGTACAGAATGGCCAGGATCTTGGCGTAGCATTTAAAGTGCTGAAAAAACGGAAAACTCGACTGAGCGGAATTTGGAAGAAGAGACCGCCAGATTGGGACTTTAAAGTGATGAGAAAACGGAGAACTCGACGAAGCAGTATTTGGAAGAAAAGACCGCCTGACTGGGACTTCTGGAGAGACACTGAACAGGCATATTTGGTTGAAGAGGGACTTCGTCATAGGATGTCTCGTCCCATTGTAGCTCACCCCATGGGTAGTGAGCTGAGGGGGAGGGTATGTGAGTATGTGAGCCAGAGAGCGCTGTTGAGCGACTCAGGCCTAGCCCTGAAAAGGCTCTCAGCCACGCCTTTGAGGGGGGCGTGTATCTCCAGAAGGCTGGAGAAACCTGCTTGGAGCAGGAAATGGTGGACTAGCCTAGGACAGAGAGGCAGTCTGTCCCAGAGGGCTTGGATCCAGAGAGGACTTACAAAGACTAAGTCAGGCTCTTATTGCCCCAGAGGCTAGTTAGGGACTCAAGGAGTCAGTGAGTGCCCTAACTGTGGCATAGGTTTTTTTTTTGTTGTTTTGCTGTGTTGCAGTTAAGCTGAATAAAGCCACGTTTATTTTACGCTTGGACTGTCTGAAAGCTATCTTTCCGGCGCCCAGTACCATGAACCACCGCTGTCCGGACCAGGACAAGCCGCCATTTTGACTTTAATTCCCCCAAGCTGTCACAGTGTATACTGCAGGAATTTCAACAGTTCAGGCACGTGAGCAACTTCAAAGTCAACCTTTCTAAAAGCAAAGCATTAAACACCTTGCCCCCAGCCAAGGCTGCCCACTTGGCTGCACATTTACCTTTCATGTGGCAACCCAGCTCCAATAAATACCTGTGGATCCAGATTACAATCCCACTAGTCTTTTTAAACATAATTACCTCCCTCTGCTAGAGAGAACTGAAGTAGATCTGCGGAAATATGGTGCATTCGGCCTCTCCTGGTTTGGCCGCATTAACTTTTGAAAAGGGATGTCGTCCCCCGCTTTCCGTACTTGTTCCAAGCATTACCTGTTTGCTCGGCGTTCCTTCTTTTCACAGTTACAATCGGTCTTTGGCCACTTCGTCTGGGGTTCAGCTCGCAGTCGACTCTGCTTCCAGACACTGACGCGATGCACAAGCAATAGGAGCTTGGGACTTCTTGATCCCCATCTATATTATAGATCGGCAGTTCTGCTGCGCCTTTTTGATTGGCGTTACCGGGACTGATAAACAATGGATGGCCATTGAAGAGGATTTGCTCCCCTCCCTTCCCAGGCGTGGATCCCTGCCCACTAGCGACCGAGGCACGTTTGGCACACATTCCTCTCTGCGCATTTCCTTTTGGTATGGGACTCTATATGCCATAGAGCTAGTATTGTAAGGGTCCCTGATCGTTTAAGTTTGCTGTTCCATAATCCAATGTTTCCACCTGGTTGCTTCTCCCGTCGGTTCTTATGCTGGTATGACCAAGACGATGTGAGAATGAGCCGTGTACTAGGGTCGGGACCTCTCCCCCTTCCCCCTTGACCAGCTTCCAATCCAGTCCTTCCTTTATCTTGGCTGGAATACCACCAGCTTTTTTGCTTTCTCTGCAAGTTTTCCTTGACATCCATCCTCTCCTCTGACCCCACCACACTACAATCTGACATCCCCACGCGCGTCATATCCCTCTTCTTCAGCATTCTCCTGGGCAAAGCTTCATATGTCCCATCATACACCGAACCACAGGAACGTGACTTGCAGATAATTCCTCTTGCTGACTGCTGTAGATCCTTTTTGTTTACTCAAACTACCCCAGCTGTGCAGTGCTCAGAAGAATATTAAGATTTTAACCTGATGTACCGCTGTCCAGACCTGCTCCACAGAATATATCCTGGTGTGTCTGATTGTTGTTGGCGCTGTGGCACAGAGAGGGGCTCCCTCTTTCACATCTGTTGTAACTGCATGACCATTTTGGAAATCTGTATTTGACCTTTATAATAGGGTTAGTGGTCGTGCTCTCGCGTCTTCTCCCAAACTGGCCCTCCTCTCTACTGTATAATCCCTGGCAAAATCTCTAAGGTGAAGAGCGACCTCCTGCCTCACTTCCTCGCAGCAGACAGAGCAGTCATCCCCAGACACTGAAACAGTGTAGCCACCCCTTCTTTGCTGAAATGGCTCCAGGAATTTCTCCATATACAGAGGATGTAGACACTAGTCGCAGAAGACTCTGTTGACGTCTCAAAGTTCGATGCTCTCTGGCAGCTGTGGGTAATGTTCAAGGAATCATCTGACTTTGTTAATTCCTTCTCCTGAGCTTCCACATTCTGCTTATAGCCTGGCCCAGATTCTATCAGCTGGCTTGATTTTCCCTTCCCCTTTTTTTGCCTTCTGTTGTGTTCCCATGTCCTTGTGTATTCCCGTCTAAATGTCTATGTTTATATTTCTCCTTATGGGGTCAGGCACGTCTGTTATCACCTAGCGAGTCTGCTCCTTCTTGCTAGTTTTCTGTGCCAATACTGTGAATTAAGGTCACCCTTGTCTTGGGTCTTTGCTAGCAGTTATATTCTGTTAGACTGGCCTGTTTTCTGGGCCTCAGGCCCCAACCCACTGTTTCTTTATGTGATATGATGCATAGTATGCTGCAATAAGGGACCAAATAGGCTCTAATCTATCCCCATGGGCAGAAAACTGCCCAAGAAGGTTTCTACAGAGACCCCCTGCCTCCGTTGACGGCCCTACCCAGCTGACCCTTGGTACCTACCTGGTCCCAGTACATTCACCGTTCCGGACCTCCACGCGGCGTCGGCCATCTTGGACGGCTGCCTCCACAGCTTCTGTGCCTCTGCTGCCTGCTCCAACGGCTTCTCCGGATACCGTGCGGCCCCTAGGGTTGTCTGCCTCTGCTCTGCACTTCCACTCTGCTCCTGCCCAGGACCTGCGCCCTGATGCTGCTGCTTTGCCTCTGCGTGATCTGCTGCTAGCTCCGGTACCAGGAGTCCACGTGATCTCACCGCCGCCATCCCGCAGCACTGGTCCTCCAGAACTCTCCTTTCCTGCCTCTGAACCTCCCTCCTCCTCAAGGTGCACTGGGATCCAGACAGTCCTCACAGGTCAGTCCTGCTCTCCGGGCATCCCCTGCTCCACCTCTGCCTGTTAATGCTGCTACTGCTGCCCAAGAGTACTGTGCAGAGCCACCCACTCAACCCCGGGCTTCTGCATCCTCTCTGCCTGAGGTGCCATTGCAGCCTGCCTTGGTGCCCCCATCACAGCACTGGAGGGATGACAGAGACTTGGGGCGACCCCCTCCATGTCCACATATGCTGAATCCAAGGTTGAGGATCCTTCTCCATCACTGTCCCTTCAGACGCAGGAAACAGTATGTATTGCCTTCCTCCTCCTTGCCACCACAATGGGTCCAGCTACTTTCAGTTGCCAACCAGACAGGACTTTCAGTCATTAGTTGCTGAAGTCAGAGATACGTGCCGCACAGAAATTTCTACCTTGTATATTGCATCCAAGGTAGAGACCCTTGAGGAAGATCATGCTCAGACCCGAGCCTATATCTCCCAACTTCAGGACTCTGTTCATTCCCAATGTCAGGCTGTCCAGGAAATGGAGCACCATCTTGAGGACTTAGACAACAGGGGGCACTGCAACAATATTAGGGTCAAGGGTCTACCTGAGGCTACACAGGAGGAGGACCTGCATATCACCCTGGAGGTGATCTTCAACGCCATTTTACAGGAACCCCCTACTCATAAAATTAAACTTGACCATGCTCATAGGGTTCTGTGCCAGAAGGGGTCTGGGACCACCCCACATCATCTGTTGTGTTCACGATGTTGCTTTGAAAGAACTCATCCTCTCCAAAGCCCGACGCCTCAAGGACTTTGACTAATCTAAATTCCAGCTTTACCAGGACCTTTCCTGGATCACCCTGCAGAAGAGATGATATCTCCGTTCACTCCTCGAACTCCTATGTGACCACCTGGGGTTTCCCCTTCGCTTTGACTGCAAGATTAAAATGGTCGCTCAACCACTCTGTGCTCCTATTGTGAAGGATGATAATGAACTTTTTATAATTTTATACTTTTATATCTGTTTTATATTTTCATATCTGCTTAAAGTGTACTGTGTGTAAAAAAACATTGTTATCCTTAAAGTTGAATATTAGATGTGGTTGTTTATGCTTGAGACTGAGTGTAATGTAATGTTACACTACCAGATAGTGTCTGCATATCAAAGTGAGAATCCTTTGTCTCCAAGAAGACATGTGCTTGGCTTGCTGCCAGAAGACACCTCCCTGCATCACAGCGCAAGACAGGAGATGGCTGACCATATACGGAACTGCTTATATCTGTTATCTATGCATTTAAGATAAACTACACCAATTAGGATTGAACATGAGGACTTACGTTGCTATGTTAACCCTTTCCTATATTTGCTGCTATATGAACTTATGTTGTCTTAATAAAGGCTCAGTGTGCGTCCCTGTATTTGGCTAAGAAAGAGGGTTCATACCAACTCTGTGTCTGGTGTCAATCCCTCGCCGCTAGCACTTAGCTCATATCAATTAGAACAACGACCTTTACCTGGGGGACCTGGTCATCTGTCCCACAAAGGGTCATGACCTTATCACTATGCAGACCTGTGCCCCTTCTGTGCCATTGGATATCCAACTCCCGGATCTATCTGATTGGGAGCTGACCCCTCCCCCTTCGCCTCTTCCCCAAATTTGGAGTACATAGAAGAATAAGAGACACCATCTGCCCTCCCCTAGATCTTCAGCCAGGAGCCACAGGTGGACCCCCCCCCCATGTCCATGATTACCGCTGTGTTTAACTCTCCCATTTTCTTTCTAGATCTCTAACTTGCTACCGATGTTATTGCTTCCAGTTATTACATTTTTGGTATGTTGTGATACATACAAGGGGCGCCTGAAAAGTTCATAGCCCACCCATGAAATCTTTTTCACATGGTCTTGTTTTGCAATGCAATATGTTGTTTAGTTATTTGAAAGGTCTCATGAGCAATCTGGATTTATTTTGTTTTTTTTTTTGTTTCAGGTACAGGATTTTAAAGTTAGGTAGTGAAGCTGAAATATGGAAATTTCACACATTCACACATCGGCTGTTGCAATGGCTGCAATTCACTCCTGTGGTTTCCAACTCCTTCAGCACCCACCCTATTCCCCTCATTTGGCTCCCTCGTACTACCACCTATTCCCACAGATGAAAAGGTACCTTGGTGGAAGTCGTTTTCCTTCTGATGAAGCAGTCATGGATGCCGTAAAGGACTTTTTGGAGGAGCAGGACGGAACGTTCTACCACAGTGGAATAATGAAACTCCAAGAGCGATGGCATACATGTGTGACCCTCAAAGAGACTATGTTGAGAACTGACTGCAAAATTTCGACCCACAGTCACTACTTCTGGGTCGGGCCACGAACTTTTCAGGTGCCCCTTGTGGTTGTTTATTGTGGTCTGTTTACTATTGCCTTTAACTGACTTATTTTGTTTAGCAGGCAGGGTAGGTTACCTCACTCCCCATTGCCTGCTTGTTCCACTACCCACGATCTCCAGTAGGAATGGATTGGTCCCCGGTAATGGTCACCCTCCGCTTTCCCACACTGGGGCATTCTCCAGCTGTGTGTCCTTATTATGGACTCACTTGGTAGTTGGGCTTAGTTTTGCCTGGATATGTGCCTTTTGTCCCCGGCCACGAGACTTAGTCCTGTCCTTGATGCTCTATTTGATTGTCTTCATGTTCTGTTTGGTGTGTCCTGGTCTTTTTGTTTGTCTTCCCCCCCCCCCTTCCCTCCCCCTCTCTTTTTAGGTTTGGAGAACTTCCCTCATTTGAACTGCAGGTGATGCCTGTGTCCATAGCTCCCCTTGCCCTTGGCTCTTCCAGGTGCTACGCTTAATGGGTGAGATCTGCCTTACTATTAGCTGCTCTGCCTACTCTGCTCAACCATAGCAAAGTCAGTTACTTTAAAATGTCAAGGGTCTGGGCTCCAACACTAAGCGACGTATGCTTCTATGAGAGCTTCAATCCCTCCGGGCGGATGTCATCTTCCTTCAGGAAACGCATTTTGATCACACAGGTACATTTAATTTTGCTAAGCATTATTACCCCACCGCCTACTCCGCCTATCACAACCGACGGAAGGCAGGGATGGCTACTTTATTATCCCGTACATTCCCTATCACGATTACTATCTTTCATTTAGATCCCCAAGGGTAATACATCATATTGGAGGGCCTTTTGAATGGACAACCCACTGTTCTCTGTAACATCTACTTCCCAAAAACCTCTCAGCTTCCCTTCCTTCAGAGGATTCTGGGTCGCCTGCAGGCCTTTACTGGTGCGGCCTGGCTGTTGGGGGGAGATTTTAATATGTTCTTCTCTGAACATGCTGACAGATTGTCCTTGCGTGACAACCCGATAAGCGCCTCTCAGCCTCGCCTTGCCAGGGAGTTCCTCCGTCTGCTCAGGTCCTCTGCCCTCTATGATCTTTGGCGTATTAATAATCCTACTGCTCATTTACATACCTTCTTTTCTCACCCCCACGACACACATTTTAGGATTGACACTTTTTTTTGTTAATGCCCTGACCCTCCGTTTGCTCACTAATGCAGACATGGGGCCTTTCTTGTGGTCTGATTATGCCCCGGTAACCATTTCCCTTCTACTCCGGTCCCGACCAGGCACCCTCACTGGCACCTTAATGAGTCTCTGTTACAGTCAGAGTCCACACCTTCCACGCTATGCACTCACCTGCTTGACTATTTTAGAAATAATGAGTACTCTGTCTCTTCTAGTTCTCTACTTTGGGAAGCGCATAAGGCAGACATACGTGGTCACTGTATTGCCCTAGGGACGCAGCTCAAGAAGGACAGAAAGGCTACTGAGGTTGCCCTGATCGCTAAAATACAAACCCTCACAGAAAGCTTAATGGCGCGTCCCTCCCTGTCACTGCCACGTCAACTAGTGGCAGCCCGGGCTGACCTGCCTGACTTAGCTACACATGCCACTCAACGCCTCCTTCTCTATAGTTGACAGCATTATGACGAGCGACGCAATAAGGCTCACACCTTATTAGCAAAGACCCTGCAAGACCACCAGGCCACCTCCACCCACCATGTGGTCAGCTACTCCTCTGGTACCCTTCAGCATCATCCCGATGCAATTGCAACTGAGTTCCAGACTTACTATACTGACTTATATAACCCTCCCTCACATGCTCAGTCTGATCCATCCCCCCGCCTCTCGAGACCTGCAAGAATATCTCAATACCCATCATCTCCCCTCATTACCTAACTCGGTGCTTGACACCATTAATGTCTACATCACGGCTGAGGAGCTTACTGACAATCTGAATGGTCTCCCTAATGGTACAGCCCTATCTCCTACATGTGCAATCTTTTCAACTCTTTCCTAGACAGTGCCCCCATCCCTCAGTCGATGCTCCATTCTCTCATTACCCTAGTTCCTAAACCTAACAAGGATCACCAATAGTGCTCTAATTACCAATCTATAGCTCTTCTGAACTCTGACCTTAAACTTTTTACTATATTCTTGGCTAATAGGCTTAATACTTGGCTCCCTTCCCTTATCCACAAGGACCAGGTGGGTTTCGTCCCGTCGTCAGGGAGGAGACAACACCAGAAGATTTGATTTATGGAATTTATTGATGTGGGCAATTGTTCTGCTATGCCTACCCTCCTCCTGAATTTAGATGCTGAGAAGGCCTTGATTGGTCCTTCATGATACCCACTCTGGAGAAATTCGGATTATTGGGGGCCCATTTCATGACTATCTTGTTTGGGGCCCTGCGGGTCTCCGTCCCCACTGCTTTTGAGACACTATGCTATCCTGGTCTCAGATATTTATAGGCTTCTCTCTTCTCTGGAGGGGCGGACCCCCCTTGCCCACAAGTACATGGTTAAGTGGGCTGAAGCCCTGGGTAGGCAGATCTCATCCGCTCAATGGCAGTTCATATGGTCCCATGCAGCTAAGTCTACATGTATAACCTTCCGTGAGACCCAGTATAAAATCCTGATGCATTGGTATCATACTCCAGCCCTACTGCACGCTCTTAACCCTAGTGTCCCTTCCATCTGCTGGAGATGCCTCTCACTGCTGGGTACGTTGTATCACATCTTCTGGGATTGCCTTAATCCGCCCTTTTTGGACAGAGGTTAAAATCCTGACTGATGCACTTTGTATACAGGGTGTCCCGCTGGACCAGCTCATTTACTTGCTTAACCTACATCCTCGACACCTTGGTAAAAAGACGCCAAAGCTATTTTTATACCTCTGCACTGCAGCTAAAACTCTTGTGGCTCTCCAATGGATGAGTGTGCATACTAATACAGGCCCTGCTCTTGTTGCTTGTGTGAAGGATGTATGTAGCCTAGAATATTTGACTGCCACTCTCAACAATACCATGGAAGCCTTCCAATCCATTTGGTCCCCTTGGGATACATATTGTATCCTCCAAGGTCTCTTCCCTTTTCTCCATTTCAGGTCTTACCTTCTTGTTGTCTCCCCTATGTCGCTCGTGATTTGTGTCTATTACTGTTCAATTGTTTCTATGATTTTTCCTGGTTGGCAACTGTTCTGCCACATTATTTTGTACTAATGTGGTGTTTTTCCTGTCATCTTGTAAAACTTTATAAAATTAATAAAAATTACAGTTTAAAAAAAAAAGAAGTGTGTGTGTGTTTGTGTGTGTGCGAGGGGGGGATCCTACAATAATAGTTCATTAATTGTAATCAGTGAAATGTTCAATTAATTGTTTTCATTTAGGTCATAATCACCTAGCCCTACTCTAAATTTCATTTAGTAAGTAACTAGCAACATAAACAATATAAAAAGACAAATTAAATATTAAACTAAGAAATACAGTAATAAAATGCCGCCATTCTTTTTGTAAGATATTTTTTAGAGGATTTACCTATTCGTCCTAAACCAATGATTCCCACTGTGCTGTTAGATAGTCCATAGCCACACATCCACATAGGTGCCCAAGATTTCCATCCTCCACTTAAAAGAAAAAGTAGGACTAGAATTATTAAAGGCGTATTCTCATGTCAGTAAATAAAGCTATACAATGTTTCAATATACTCTCTCTCAATCTCTTTTTAAGATTTTTGCTTTCATTCAATAGCAATCTTCATTGTTGTCTTTCAGAGGATACAAATTTGTCCTTTTTGCTAATGGTCAAGGACAAAAGGACTATTTCTGACATCTGTCATGTTTATAGGGGGTCTATGGATAAGTTTGGTGGATGAGCCGGGAAATACAAATATACACACATAATATAGTGTGAATATAGTCTGATGGCATAGACTGGTGAATAAATTGTAAAATACCATATTCTATAATCTGTAAACTAGTCACAACTTAAAACAGCCATGCTGGCCCAGTGGCTTACTGTTATAAATTACTTACCTTTTAACTTCTTCTATAGCTTCAGGTAGGCGACGGCAGGTGGCTAGCAGTAATGCTAAGCTCAGTTCGGCAGTGGCTTCTGTTAGAACATCTGGAGTATAACCAACTCTGATTCCTCTGTCATAGACACAAATTCAATTTATTTTAGTGTTACCATACAGTAAAAAAATAAAGCTGATCATCTCAGAAGTCGAATAACAAGGGTATAAACCAAAAACTCAATATAGATGTCTTCAAAACGACCTGTACACTTAGCTACATACCGCTTTTTAATTTCATCCACTGCTAGGTGGTCAAAACCAACAGACAACGTACTGATAACCTTGAGGTTTGGCCCTTTAAATTAAAACAAAATTATGGTATAAAATTACTGAACATGTTTGTAGAATTTTTTTTAAAATTTTTTGTATTTGTCTGAAAATAGTCAAGATATGTTAAATAATGAACAAATATTGTCCATACATGCTGAAGAATAACTAGATATCCATGTTTTATGAATTGCACTGGACTTGGGGTGGGGCTATATTCTTTTGGACATCCCATTCTATACCTAACTTTTGTAACCTAGACTCAGAGTAAATTTCCCAAACACATGAAATACATGTTAGCACTATAGCACTGCAACAGAAACAATCCCTGTCCCTAGTTTAATATTATATATGAAGCTCTACCAAATTCTGCATTATAAGCAGTGTAGACTGCTAATATGAACTGCCAAAATATAGTCCCAACATGGCACTGACCACACTCTGCAATACCATCCCCCCATTACTAGGTGAAACCATGAAACATGCTTTTATTTTCAAAATTCCAACCAGTAATGTATATTAAATTTTTTGCAACAGGTATAACCACAACTTACCAGCAGTGTCTAAGACTTCTTTGTCAATCTTGTCTGATAAGAGACAAAGCAGGCCATGTGCCCCAGCAACTCCCTGCAACAGTTCTGCCCTTGGCACAGGATCATCTGAATCCCACTGCTGAACAGTACAACTAGAAGATAAATATATTTCACATCTTAAAGGTGCTTATAAATATCAGATTATTTTAGATAGCTGTCACAGACATTGTTATCCATTTCCCCTGAAAATTGAAAATCCCAAACAAAACCCTCAAATGACTGTTCAGGGAGAGATAGAAGCTTCTCATGAGAGCTTTTAACCACTTCAGTACCGGGCCAATTTCTGGTCCAGGACCAGACACATTTTCGAGTTTTTTGTATGTGCGGTTTTGAGGGCTGTAACATTTTTATCATTTGCGTTATTCAACTAATTTCTGCTTTTTTTGGTGACATATAGGGCTTTATTTTTATGTTGTTTTTATTTTTGCATATGTTTTAATTTTTTACGTGTCTGTTTTTCACTTTTATTTAATAACACAAAGTGCTATTACAAAACTTTATAAAATAGTTTTTCCTCTCTGTTACGGTAATTTTTATGTTGTATGGTGTCGATGGGGGTGGGGCTATAAGCTTTAATAAAGGGGTGTTATTGGCGTATTATTTTATTTATTTATTTTTATATATATATATATTTTTTTTTACATTGTGTCCCCATAAGGTCATAATAGACCTTTGGGGACATCTGATCCTTTTTTTTTTTTTTTTTTGGTAGGGGAGGCTGATTTCCCTTGTAACTGGGGCTGGTACATTTAGCCCCAGTTGCAGTAGGAATGCAGCCTCCTGCACGTCACTATATAGCTTATAGAGCTGTTTGCTCTTACAGACACTGATCCCAGCGGATCACATGACCGCCAGGTCAGAGGGGAGCTGCAACAGTGCTGTATACACAGCGATCGGGAAGGCAGGGAAGGTAATAAACCTTCCCTGCCTTCTCTCTGGGAGTTCCGGCTGAAATTACAGCCGGCTCCCCGTTTCAGCAGCTGCACGGTTTTATGCAACCTGTGAGTTCTGCTTTGACGTACCTTGCAGAACAAGGCACTTCCGGACGTATATAGTCTATGGGTGATCCGGAAGTGGTTAACAAATGGCTAAGAGAAGAAAGCAACTTTAGAAGAAATGTTCTGTCTATATCAGTTTTATTTAGTGGCCTTAGATTGATAGAACATAAATTTAAATGAGTAAAATTCCTGAAAGTAAAAGTGTAACAAGTCTAAATGTTTAAGTAATTATACAATATTAATAACTGCCCCTAGGGAGGCTTAAAATAATAAGCACTAAATACTAACCTGTTTGTTGTGCCAGGGGCCTTTTGCCTGCACATGAGCACTTCAGCCAATCAGTGGTTATTTAACCCCTTTAAATACCCAACATCCACCGTATTATTACAGCAGATGTCGGGTATTTAAATATGGTGGGCCGCTCAGGAGATAAGTATTATACAGCAAAGACCCGGCGCTAATGCCCATGATCAGTGTGGTCACTGATCGCGGGCATTTAGGCCCCCGGCCCTCAATGAAAGCTGACCGAGGCGTGCATCCTGAATGCATGACTTTAACTTTGGTTACACAAGTAAACAAACATGACAGAAGATAAAAAAAAATTATGGGGTTTTGAAGGCAGGGAGTCAAAAACGGAAATCGAAAAAAAAAAAAAAGCCAGCAGGAAGGGGGTTAATGGATTTTCCATCTTCTCCTCTCACCAGCTTGATCTGCTGTCTCTTCCTTTCACTTCCTGTATCCTTCCACAAGCTGGTGTGCAGGCTTTGACTGCTTCATGGACAGGACACTATGAAGTACCTCATTAGATATAGACATTACCTTTACCATGAGAGATTATTCATCATCTTTACTAGAAATCCAATATAAATGTAGATCAAATGATGTGCACTGTAAATGTATATTACATTACACAAGTTTGGAGAGAAAAAAAAACTTATACATGCTGCTAGGACTGATAATGATCTTGCAGTAAATGCAATGTTATCTTTGTGTTTAAATAAAGGCTCAGAAAGTTGCAAACTGCAATTAGCTAACCTGATTGCCTGGACTAAAGTGCTCTAACAGCTCCAAGAAGCAGTGAGTGGGTCACATCAAATGACCTAAGATCAGATACAGGACGGTTGCCTTGACAACAATGTGTAAACAATGGGAGGAATGATCTCAGAAAGCAGCATTGCTAAAGCAATGTATTCAGGAAAACTCTTGCTAATCTAAAACAAGGAAGTAGCCAGAATGTAAAAAAGACACAACAAAAGTAAAATGCTTTTTTATTAACGTAATGTGAGCCTAGACAGTGACATCCATCAGAGGTATACAGTGGGGAATCAGATGGACACTGCAAAACGAACTGTAAATGTAGCCTAAGGTTATACAGTTGTGTAGACATATTAACAGTGCCGGAAGCCACTACAGTGGTACCTACACAGGGCCTGGAACCTTAGGGGGCCCAGTGGGCTTCTGATGATTTTTTTTTTTTTATTTATTTATTTTTTTATAGGCCGTTACCCCGCTGGAGTAATGGGCCCTATTTACTTACTGATCCCTGCTCCTGCTCACGGCCGCCTCCACTTCCCATATCACGTTGCTGGGGCCCCCTCTAGGGCAGAAGGGGAAGCAGAGGTGGCTGTAAGCAAGAGCAGGGATCGGTAAGTAAGGCCGTGGGCAAGAGTATTTTTTTTGTTGAACCCCAACAAATATTGCTATTATTATACTCCGTGGTCTCTTCAGACCCTGGAGTATAATGATCGTAGGCCCAGGGGAGGTGAGTGAACATAAAAACCAGTGTTACTTAACTCTTCTGGGCTTCGATGTCCTCCCCCCCCCCCCTGCCGTCTTCAGGCCTCTTTAGTGACGTCACGTGGACCAGACCAGTGTGCCACGCATAATGACGCTGGCATAACCCACGACTGTGCCAACATTGAAGAGAACTGAAAACAGCAGGGAGTGCGCCGGAGCCCTGGAGAGTTAAAGGGGTATTCCCATGAACATAATCATATCTATATTTGTAGGTAATTAAAAGCTAAAACATTTTTGCAAATATAAGTAGTTAAAAATTCTGTAGCGTTTTAAAGATTTTCTCTAACCATCTTAGTAGTGCCTTGATCGGTTGCCAATGGATACGACCATAAATGTAGAAACTTTCTATGGTCTGGGACTTGTTAAAAACCTAGCCATGATTTTCTTATTGTAGCTGGGTTATCAGGCAGGGACCCTATATGTATGAGAAGATATCCCGGCCACAATAAGGATATCATTGCTGATTTTCTGACCTTAGAAAGTTTCTGCATTCATGGTCGTATCCATTGGCAACCAATCAAGACTACAAGACTGTGACCACAAGATATTTAGAAAAAAATCTTTAAAATTCTGCAAAATGTTTACTTACTTATATTTGCAAAAATGTTTAACTTTTAATTATCTACAAATTTAAAAATGTTTATGTACGTTGGAATACCCCTTTAAGTAACACATCCCCTGGACCTCCGATCATTATGCTCTGGGCTCTGAAAAGACCCCAGAGTATAATAATAGCTTGTTGGCTGTTCACTATGGTACATAATGCTGTGAGGAGGGGTCAATATGGGACATTTTACTGTGTAGAGAGGCCGCTATGGGACATTATACATATTATACTGTGTGGAGGGACCGCTATGGGACATTTTACATATTATACTGTGTGGAGGGACCGCTATGGGACATTTTACTATGTGGAGGGGCCGCTATGGGACATTATACATATTATACTGTGCGGAGGGACCGCTATGGGACATTTTACTGTGTGGAGGGGCCGCTATGGGGCATTTTACTGTGTGGAGGGGCCGCTATGGGGCATTTTACTGTGTGGAGGGGCCGCTATGGGACATTATACTATGTGGAGGGGCCGCTATGGGACATTATACTGTGTGGAGGGACCGCTATGGGACATTATACTGTGTGGAGGGACCGCTATGGGACATTTTACTGTGTGGAGCGGCCGCTATGGGACATTTTGCTGTGTGGAGCGGCCGCTATGGGACATTTTGCTGAGTGGAGGGGCCGCTATGGGACATTTTGCTGAGTGGAGGGGCCGCTATGGGACATTAGAATGTTTGGAGACCACTTTGGAACATTATAGTGTGTGTAAATGAGGCATTATACTGTGTGGGGGGCCAGGAAAGGGGGCGCTATGTGTGTGTGTGTGGGGGGGGGGGGCAAGTCAAAAGTTTGCTATGGGGCCCAGTCTTTGCTAGTTACGGATCTGCATACTAATACAGGTGCACCACAGCGTGGTACTCCTTTGTGTGCCTTTAATACAGCACATGCTTAGTTCATTAACATGGCACATGATATTTGACAAGTGTGGTGAAGTTCAGTGCTCTTTCAGTAAACAGTCTTCCTTACCGCCATGTGACACTTACAAGCCATGCCCCATTTTTCACAAATAGTGTTGGCAAGACTTGAAACACATGGTGTTCAGACTGGCACAAATTCATTGTGCACTCTTTAATAAGATGGCAGACTATATCAAAGTCAGAAGACTCATCTCTTTTGTAAGGGTTTACGGCTGTGTAGCGTGTACGATTACATATGCTTTATAGCAAACACAAGAACCTTGGTGCAGCCCACTACACATAGGAGAGTACAATATGAATAAGTGAATTGTGCCATGCAAGCATATTGGAAATGCCACACTGCAATAAAGCTCAAGGAGCATAATAAGTGTTCCCAGGCTGCTACTTCTCCTCACACCACAGCCACTCCACACAACACACAGACACCTACAATATAAGGCAACTGATAAACCACCGACGAAGGGGCTTGTCTTTAACCTTAGGAAATGTGGCACTTACTTTTCAGCTTGGGCTAGGAGTTTCTGCCCTTCTGGGGGCAGCCTTCTGCTCACAAACACCTTCATTAGCTGCTGAGCCGCTTTCATTGCCAGCAGTGACAAGGAAGACGTGCTCCAGAAGGAGGAGCTGTCGTGATTGGAAGGAGGAAGACCCTTGTAGGTCAACAGCACAGCTTTCCCATAGAAAGAGCTTAGAATGAGGGGGCAGCGCCTCCTGGGGTATATTCGAGGCAACAGCATAATGGTAACAGAATAGATCACTTTTCTCTCTTTCTCAATATAATGATTATGAGTAATTATTGTAAGTCACTAGTACTAAGTATACTGACTTATATATATATATATATATATATATATATATATATATATATATATAATATAATTCATATGCATGCATAATCCATATATATAATTATATATGCATTATGTTATTCCTTACTAATACTCCAAGAATACATTTGTGGCTGAAAATGTCCTTTTTTTTTTGTTATAAATGATTTTTCACTTGTTTTCTTAACTTGTCACTTTCTTGTTGCCTCCTAAATTGTAAAGTGCTGCAGAATATGGTGACACTAAATAAATAAAGGTTACTGCTGACTAAAATGTGCAGGTGAATAAGTGTAATGATTTGGGTGTATAAGTAATCCACTGAGGCTAGTCTCACACTACCATTATTGCAGTTCGTTGCTGTCATCTGTCATGACAACAACGGACATTAACAGTAGTGGAGTAATGGACATAGATGGTGCCACCACTGTGTCTCTTCCCATTGACGCTAGGTTCACACCTGCGTTGGGGTTTCCATTCTGCATCTTCTGCATCTGTCCACTTTCAGACCAATATTGATAGACAAATGTTATACTTTGTATAATAAAAAGTTATACAATTTTCCAATATACTTTCTGTATCAATTCCTCACGGTTTTCTAGATTTTATTTATTATTTATTTGCTTACTTATATAGTGCCATTATATTCCGCAGTGCTTTACAGATTATGTCAGTCACTGTCCCATATAGAGCTCACCTACATTCCCTATCAGTAGATCTCTGCTTGCTGTCATTTATTCTGCTTACTCCCAGTGGATAAACATCAGTCCATGGTCATGTGATATATGGTCCGTGGTCATGTGATATATGGTCCGTGGTCATGTGATATACGGTCCGTGGTCATGTGATGGACACACAGGTGCACAACTTATAGTCACAGCAAAGTAATCAGACATCTGTCTTGTAACGAGCTGTGCACCTGTGTGTTCATCAGATGACCATGGACTGATTTTTATGCACTGGCAGTAAACAGAATGAATGAAAGCAAGCAGAGATCTAGAAAACCGCGAGGAAATGATACAGAAAGTATATTGGAAAATTATGCAACTTTTTATTATACCAAAAATAGCAAACAATAACATTTGTCTCTGAATATTGGTCTTAAAGTGGACAACCCCTTTAAATAATGGTAGTGTGAACCCTCACTTAGGCTTTATTTAGAGGGACAACATTGGTACTGGCCATGAAAAACTGATGAAATTGTCATTTTTTTATCCATGGGGCACCCTTTTTCACTGATCCCTCCAAAAGCTATTGAGGGTGCAGAGCTGAATAGAACCTGAAGTAAATATGTAATTTTATTGCATAAACCTTAGTCATACACAAGGCATGGACAGCAGATTTTTCTTTAAATGGTAAGTGAGTAATGATTCCTTGGGCTGAATTCTTCAGTATCCACTATTCTGAGCTGCGGAAACTACCACCATATGACCATGTCCTGCCAGGTAAGATATATGCACGCAGCATGGATTTATGTTATTGCGTATAGTTGTGCAAAAAAAAAAAAGTAATTGAAAACCCATTGAAAGAGTTAAGTTAAAGGGAATAAGTGTCCAATCGCTGGTGCACTGACAGCCATGTAATCCAGCGATCAAGAGAACAGGGAACCAAAAGACCCTCTAAAGCCTCCTTGTGAATGGAGCACCAGTGTGCTTGTGTGACCAGCACACCATTCTCTTCTATGGGGCTGTGGGTGCTGCTGAAGATTACATTCTCCTGATCGCTGGGCACCTGGCAGTCAGGCCCTCAGCTATCAGACACTTAACCCCTATCCTGTGAATAGAGGATGAATAGCCTTAAAGGGGTATTCCCATGAACATAACCATATCTATATTTGTAGATAATTAAAAGTTAAACATTTTTGCAAATACAAGTAGTTAAAAATTCTTCAGAGTTTTAAAGATTTTCCCTAACTATCTAAATGGTGACAGCTTGTTGTCTTGATCGGTTGCCAATGAATACGACCATGAATGCAGAAACTTTATATGGTGTGGGACTTGTGAAAAAGTCAGCCATGATTTTCTTATTGTAGCTGGGTTAAAACTCTGCAAAATGTTTAATTATTTATATTTGCAAAAATGTTTAACTTTTAATTATCTACAAATTTAAACATTGTTATGTACATGGGAATACCCCTTTAAGGGCACAACCCCTTTAACACTCTGTACCATAGTATTGTTAACATGCACAGAGTGTTATTAGTCATATTAACCTTTGCTACATCTATACTAAAGGATAAGGCTCCATGTAGTAGGCTGCAGCGAAAAAACGCTGCAGGAGAAACCGCGGTGGAAACGCATCGCAGTTTTTCCCGCAGCACATTCCCAGAAAGTCCACAGAGTTTTCCAGTGTTTTGGTAGGTATAATTGACATGTTGCGATTTCCAAAAACGTGGCGGTTTTGGCAATCATAGAATTTCTGCTGCGGGTCTTTTTCTGCAATGTACAGATGAGATTCGCTAAGGCCGGGGCCCCACGTGGTATAAATGCTGTAGTTTGCCGTGACGAAAATGTTGTGGTAGAAAACCATGGCATTTTACTGTCCCTGCATATTGGATGGGATTCTAGTGATTCCCATCCACACATTGCAGAAAAATACCCACAGCGGAAATGCTGCAATTCCAAAATCATTGGTGATTTCCGTATAGGTATAATTTCACCAGAAAGTCTGCAAAGAAAACTCTGAGGACTTTCTGTGAATAGCGCTGTGGGAAAAAATGTGGCCTGCTACATGGGGCCTTAGCCTGCGGAAACGTAGCTTTTTTTGTTGCAGATTTTGTTGTGTTTTTTTGAGCCAAAGCCAGGAGTGGATTGAGCAAAACATAGAAGTATAAGAGCTTACTATATATTCTCCATTTCTCCATTGGCTCAAAAAAACACAGCAAAATCTGCAACAAAAAAGCTGCCTTTCCGCAACGTGGGGCCTCAGCCTCAAAGGGTTTTCTTCCTTTGCTGTCAGAAAATCTAGAATATACTCCACATGGTCTCCTTAGTATGGTGGCGATTGCTGTGAGGTATCTTCAAGTAGGCAGCATCAGGAATGGAGCACAGAGGGGCTGCAACAACTTTATAGTTGTATGGTTAACATAAGATCTATAACTGTAAATACAATCAATCCCATTTTATGAGCTTACTCCCATTATTTTTATGCAATTTTCACATGCAAAATTACATCACATGAAAATCCATTGCACAATTTTCAGAATCCCTACCACAGTAAACTGGTACAGACTCTGCATATGTTAGCCACCAGATTTGTCCATATGCAGCTATTAGATTTTTAGCTTAAGGCTAAGGCCCCACATTGCGGAAACACAGCTTTTTTTGTTGCAGATTTTGTTGCGGTTTTTTGAACCAAAGCCAAGAAGTTCTTATACTTCTATCTTCTGCTCAATCCACTCCTGGCTTTGCCTCAAAAAACCGCAACAAAATCTGCAACAAAAAAAGCTGCATTTCCAACTCATTTTTATTGATGACCTATACTCAGGATAGGTCATCAATAAGAGATTGGTGGGGGTCCAACACCCAAAACACTCACCAGTCAGCAGTTTGAATAGCTTGTATGAGCTTCATCCCCTTTACTTCCATGTGACAAAGCTGTAATTACATGACATAGCGCTATGACACAGATGGCCTGTGGTGTAAACAGTGAATAGGTCACAGAGCTTGTACGAGTACAACCAGTCCCTTAAAGCAGCTGATCAGCAGGATTTCAGACCCCCCCCCCAATCTTATTAGTGATCTAGTCTGAAGACAAGTCATCAATAAAAGAGAGTTGGAAAACTCCTTTAGGCTAATGCCCCACGTAGCGCCCCGCAGCAAAAAAGTGTTGCGGAAAAAAACGCAGCAGAAAAGCATTGCATTTTTTTCCCGCAGCGATTTTCACAGAAAGTCCGCAGAGGAAACCGCCGGCGTTTCTGTAGGTATAATTGACATGCTGCGATTTCCAAAGCCGCAACTGTTTTTGAAATCTCAGCGTGTCCGCAGTGTGTATTTTCCCGCACTGTGGGGATGAGAATCTTATCCACTAGGCTAAGGCCTCACATAGCAAAATGCAACAAAAAAATGCTGTGGAAAAAAACGCAGTGGAAACGCATCACGTTTTTTCCACATTGTTTTTCAATGCATTTTTGCAAAGTTTTCCTCTGCGGACTTTCTGCCCCTATTATACCTATACAGAAAAAGCCAGCATTTCCACAGGTGTAATTGACATGTTGCGAATTTTAGAAACCCAGGTATACTTCAATTTTCTGCTCAATCCACTCCAGGCTTTGGCTCAAAAAAAAAAAAAAAAAAAAAAAAAAAAGGAAAGCAAAATCTGAAACAAAAAGAGCTACATTTCCACAACGTGGGGCCTGGACAGCGGCCTGGGACTCCGGACACTGGACCATCAGGGACAGGTGAGTATGTTTTTTTTATTACTATTTTTCACCTTCCCCGACCTCCTGCCGCAATAATAAAATATCCAGGACAGCCCCTTTAAGCCTCAGATTTATACCTCAAATAGATATATGATGCTGTTCAGCAACAAATCTGCCATGTGTGAAAGTAACTGTTTTTTAAGAAATCTAGCAAGGACAAAACAGGAACACACTAAACATTAGTAGATAGTGAACTCCATAGTGTGAGTTAAGTAAATATAATGCTTTTGGTCAAGGTTTCACTTTTTGCTTAGATTATAAATGAGTCACATTTTAATGTATATTTTTGGCATATATAGCTGTTTATCATCATTCAACCTTATTACTGCAAATATAGTCACATGCACAGATATTCCTTGCTTGATGCTGTTGTAAGGACCAGTACTCTTCATTAATTCAGTGGCACTTCTTTGGGCATTGGTTCACCTTTCAGTCCTGCTAACAAGTTATTTGCTGCAAGGGCGGCCATGGCGTTCCGTGTTTCCACAGTTGCACTGGCAATGTGAGGAAGAATGACTGAAAAAGAAAGACACTGAGTCAGATGTATGCAAACTAATATAATGGGGGTTATTTATGATCTGCCCCTTTTTTGGACATATTTTTCACAGGTGCGCCTTTTTTTACAGTAGTTTTACTGTGGTGCCTATTTATGATGTCGGTGCACCTCCTTGTTAAATGATGTGCATCACTCTCAAGTGATCTTGTCTTCCATCTTCAATCTAAAGGTATGTTTCCCCATCTGATCTAATAAACTAAGGCACCAACTCTCCCAGCATAACTCTGTCACTACTTTTTTATTGTCATTTCTCTGTTATCGGTATGGTTTTTTTTTATCCTGCTATTTGTTTGTACTTTTGTTGAACTTTGAAGGCACCGTCTCTACCCTCTTGCTATGTTACCATAGGTTCACACTAGCGTTCAGGTTTCCGTCCTTCGTGTCTGCTTGGGGACCCAAAAAACAGGAACCCTATCCGCTTAAAAAGTGGTTATACGTGGAAACCCATGGACCCCATAGACTATAATGGGGTCCACCGGGTTTTCCACTGAAACTCTCCTTGCAGGACTTTTCTCTCCGATGATTTTAAGCAGAATGAAGGACGGAGTCTCATACTGAGACTCAAATGCTAGTGTGAACCTAGAGTTCAATTGTCTTGTACACCCCTATTTTTCTCACCTGATCCTTCCCTGTCTTTGATTCTATCTCCATTAGCCCTTATGTATCCCTACCCCTGTTCTCACCTGTAACACAGGCTTTGTAACCAATCTTTACTAAAAAGTGGTATATATTTAAGTGTAGTGGTCAGTTCTGTACACTGACCAGAACTGAACTAAAGGCAACTGCTACACACTCCATAGATAAGTCACCTTATAATTACTATAGTACATGATGCTGCAAACTACAATGTTGTTCTTCTTAACCATTGTTGTTATTGCCCTATTTCTAAGGCCCTTACACACCACTGTGTGATTGAACGAATAGGGGCCACAGAAGCACGGCCGCAAAACTGGACAGGAATAGGACCTGTCCTGAGTTTTGTGACCTGGACTGTCGGCACGCACATGGATCCATATAATACATTGTCATGTGCATGGGCCGACAGAAATGAATGGGTCAGTGTGCTATCTGGGAAAAACCCGGATAGCACACTGAACTAGCAAACAGTCGTGTGCAAGTGGCCTAAAAGTGAATTTTCAACCCCAGCCACCACAGTTAGTAAAAACCATCTGATCTTCTCTGCTGAGTTACTTCTAAACTGGCTTTCTGCCTTAGACTCACACCTACTATATCTTTCCCTGCTTTTCCTTAATCCTGGGTCACCTCAGCAAATCAGCACTGTAAAATCTTCTTCCTCTCACTGCACAACCAGCACTAGCTCACAAAACCTATCTTCCTTGCTCCTGTCCCATTTTTCATCAGTCTTCATCGCCCAGCAAAAAGAATTTAAAATTTTAACTCTATCTCTACATTCGTCTCTGACTTAATCTCCCACTACCTACCCACACGTAATCCCTATCCTCTCAAGACATCCTTCTTTGTTCTAATTTGCTCTTCACACAATCTCCTCCAAGATTGTACATCACCCATACTCTGAAACTTGCTACCATGACACATAAGACTGTCCCTCACAATCACAAGCTTCAAGAGGGCACTGAAGACTCACCTCTTCAGGAATGACTACAACCTTCAATAACACTAATGCCACCACACCACCATCTGAACAGCTTCTACCCCTATCTACTGTTTCTATCTCCCTTCCCTCCTAGATTATAAACCCTTGCGGGCAGGACCCTCTGTCCCACTGTACCAGTTGGTCGCTGTTAGTATTGTACTTGTTTTGTGTATTGTATGCAAACCCTCAAATGTACAGCACCATGGAATTAATAGTTCTCTAAAAATAAATAATAATATCTTCTAACTACTGAAAAGTGGTGAATTATTGTGTGTGTGTTTATGCTGTAAATATCCATATATGTAAATGTATATGGTGTATGTGTGTTCTTGTTACAAATTTAACTCTTTGCCTAACTGTGCCTTTGAATAATAGTGACAATACATTTCTTCCTGATTGTCTCTATTAATAACTGTGACAGCACACCTCTTACCATTTGTTCCTATGAGTGTTAGTAATCACGCACTTGTCCCTGACTGTCCCTAGGAGTGATCATACACCTGTTTCTGATTTTCTTTATGAGTGTTGGCTGCAGACCTCTATCCAACTGTCCCTATGAGTGTTAGCGTTCACACACTTCTATTTAATTGTCTGAGTGTTAGTGATCACACGCATGTCCATGACTGTTCCTATGAGTATTAGTGACTGTATACACTACCTGTTTGACCCTATGAGTGTTAGCAGCTGCTCGCTTCTACCCAACCGTCCCTGAGACATTAGCAAAACTATGAATGTGGTAGGCATGCAAATCTATGAAAAGTTTAGAATGTGTTGCTAAGAATGTTTATGTATGCGGTCACTGTGTGTATCAAGGTGCCCATGTGTGTGAGGAGTATGTATATTATTGCATCTGTTTATGTGGTAAGGATTTGTGTTAGAGCATCCATATTTATGGTATGGCATTTATGTAGAATGTTTGGTTGTGGTATTTAACCTAGAACTGGTAAATGTTTTCATTCATTCATTCAAATCAAGATCAGACCCTTAAATAAAATCAGACTCTAGAAAGTTTAAAGTAAAAATTGGCACTTCTTCCCACTCTTCCCTGTCCACTGTCTAAAAAAGTGGCAAGTGGGGTGCAGAGGCCACTTTTGAGTGATTTCCCCATAGAATGCAATACAGTAGTATTGCACTCTATGGGACAACTATACAAATATTTATCTCACACAGCGAACAAAAGAATCGCTGTTTTTTTTTTCGCTTTCCAAATAGAATTCAATAAAAAGTTACACCTTACATAC
The DNA here is from genome assembly GCA_947044405.1 of Leptodactylus fallax. Classification (NCBI taxonomy): domain Eukaryota; kingdom Metazoa; phylum Chordata; class Amphibia; order Anura; family Leptodactylidae; genus Leptodactylus; species Leptodactylus fallax. Next base: position 6,560,169 of record CAMRHE010000041.1, read on the forward strand.
ATTCGTACACAGAAGCATAAAAAAAGTTATGGGTGTCAGAATATGGCAACTAAAATAACTTCTCAAGGTTTTGGATTTTTGTATAGGTATTATTAGGTATTAAAACATGACAAAAACTATATAAGGCTAGGGCGTTTTTCACTGAGCTTTTGCTGTGCTTTTCTCTGCCCCTATTAAATCTATAGGAAAACCACTTGCGTTTCTGCAGCTAAAATTAACATGCTGTGTTTTTCAAAAATGCATTCGTTTTTCCATAGCTTTTTTTTCCCACAATGTGTGGATGAGATTAAATTAAATCTCATTTCACTTTGCTGGTACTGCAAAGTTCTGCATTTCCACAAAGTGGGGTCTTAGCCTAAATTTCTCTGTGATTGTTCCAACCCAAAGAATATAAGGAACGTGTCATTTTGGCTGCGCAGTGAACAATGTAAAAACAAAACCTGGGTACCATTATGAAATACAATATGTCCCACACAAAATAAGCCCTAATACAGCTGTGAACGAAAAAAAAAAGTTATGGCTGTGAGAACGAAGTAAAAAACAAAAATTTTAAAAATGGCTATGTCAGGAAAGGGTTAAAGTCACCTGGTATTATAAAAGTGTAAATGAATATGCTAAGAGGGGCTGTTGGTTAAGCTAGGAACAAACGCATGTAATTTATAGCTGCACAGAAGAAGCAGACTAGCAGATAATATACTAGATTAGCAGTAAATATAAATAAAATACAATATTTTACAATATTCTCCATAGCTTTACACATCCAGCCAGTATAATAATGGAGGATGTTGTGAAAATTTAAACTTGAATGAAAGTTTAAATACAGTTTATCCTGAAATATGGTCAGAGAAAGCATACCACAGTTTTTGAGCTTGAAGAGAGGATGTTCTGTAGGTAGTGGCTCCGGGACTGTTACATCAAGACCAGCAGCTGCAATCTGTTTAGAGGCCAAAGCCTGGTAAAGATCATCCTGGTTTACCACAGCTCCCCTGTGTGGTGAAGAGACTTTATTACTCATGTAATACACAAATATGTATCGGGAAGCTAATCTTTTTGTAGAAAGAGATTTTTTTTTTGATAAACTATAATCAAAACCTTAGTGATTTTCAGGGGATGTTCAAATCAAAAATGCAACCATTTTATAAATTCATTCAGAAATTCCTGCATGTAGCAATTGTGGTGACTTTCTGTAGTAAAAGATAAAAACTACATGTGCACATGACTTTGCACAACTCCACTAGCTCTTATGATCAGCATTACCTGCTTGTATTTATGAAAATCGCATTGCTTTTCATGTTTGAGAAGAGCTGTTTATTGCAGATCCCTTGGGTTTCAGGTGTTAATGCACAGCACACAAGAAGGAAATCGGACTGCTCGGCCAGTTCAAGCAAGGAAACTGTAAGAATTATGCAGTATACACAGTGGTTATTAATATGAAATGACGTGAAAACACTAAATGGTTTCTGATCTTTAATCCAAAGTAATATTAAACAAATAATTAGACTCCCATATAACCCTTATGATAAAGTGATTGTCTCTTTACAGTAAATAACTGGTTGTACCACCTTTCACAGAAACAATTGCCACAAAACTCTTCCTATAATTTAACCCCTTCAAACCGCAAGCATTTTTTGATTATACTTTTTGACTCCTTGCCTTACAAATTAAATTTTTTTTTTTTTTCCGTTCACAGTGCTGTGTGAGGGCTTAATATTTGTGAGACAAATTGTACTTTTGTAATGTTACCATTTAATATTCCATACAATGTACTGGGAAGAAAAAAAAATCAGAATGGGGTGGAATTTGAAGAAAACTGTGTTTGTATGACTTTCTTATGGGCTTTGCTTACAGCTGTGCAGCCAAAATGACATGCTACCTATGAGTCAGTACTATTCCAGGGATACCAAATCAATGTTAGGTTCACACTAGCGTTTGGGTTTCCGTCCTTCAGGTCCGATTGGGGACCCAAAAAATGGAAACCTTATCCGCTTAAAAAGTATAATGGGGTCCGCTGGTTTCCTGCTTGCAGGACTTTTCTATCTATTATAAGCAGAATAAGGGACGTAGTCTTGTACTGAGACTCAACAACTATTGTGAACCTAGCGTTATATAGTTTTATTTACATTTTAACCCCTTAAAAAATCCAAAGCTTTGTGTGTGATGAGAAATCCCCAACTATGTATCATCCAATTATGCATTTTTGTTTGATGTGTTATCACTTGGTATGTCTGGTTGGTGATCAAATCCTTTGATCCCCAGAGAGTCACTTACACAGGCCTTTGTTTGCACAAAAGTGCTAACCTCGTTATCACAGCAGGGGGAAAACTTAGAGATGTGTATTGCGAGGGTTATAAGCAAACAGAAAGCAGTCTGCCTGGAGCCATCCACTGAACAAAGGGAATATGGTTTTATGACAATATCTTCCCCAGAGAACCTCTTATAGTTGCCCCGATAAATTCCTCGGGTGAGCCAGGCAGAGATGGACGATTCAAATCCAGACATGTTACTGTAGGACGCAGGGAAAAGATCCAGACACTGTTCTCATTACCGAAAGGGGATTGGGGTGTCATTCTTGGTGTCTACACGATGGGGATCTTGCCATGAACCCCGTCATACCCCATGCTTTACAATATGGTCATCAGGCAAGGAGATATGACGAATTATAGTTATTGGGATTTGAAGATGGAGGGCAGGATTTTCCCTCCTAGTGACATTACTCAGGGATGAGACTGAGGATAGTAATATGGTCTCACCTGGGAAACAAAGGAATTCTTATCATGGAGAAGATGTGAGGGCATGTCATGCTGTGGACTGAAGGAAGGGGCCTGAGGACTACCAATGAGGCCTGAAGCCGCCTCCTTGTTGCAGGTCAGAATGTAGGGAACACATGCTCTTTTATGGACTTAAGCAAGTGCCCTAGGCCAAAACTGCTGAGGCCTAGACAAACAGACTACAACCTTGTTCTGGTATTTTCCTATCTTTTATTTCCAGTTTTATTTTCTGTACTGTATTGTGCTTTTACCTGTATTTGCTTGATAATCCATTGATGTGTATTTCTGTATATGTTAGTGACTACAATATTGAAATAATAGGTTGTACAGTATTATGTGCCCACTCAGGTTAATAAATATATAAAATTTATAAAGCTCGTTTCATATTATCCTATGAACCCAATTCAATCACGGCGTGTGAGTGGGAGGTAAAGAAAGTTGATCGCAGGTGTGCCAAGCGGCTTGGCAAGGCGATATCCTTCACACTTTGAAAAAAAAAAATTCTTGGAGATGCCATATTCTGACACCCATTACGGTTTTATATTTCAATGTATGGGGATGCACAAGGTGTCTTTTTTGTGCAGGACCATAGGTTGTGGGCGCTTTTTATACAAATTTTTATTAGAGGCGAAACAGCGAAAAAAAGCAGCTCTTTATTTTTATGATTTTTTTTTTTTCCCATTAGGGCAGAAAGTTCAAACGACAGTCTGCGGGCCAAATGCTCCCAGACGAAGTTTATTTGAAATGCGCGTCAGGGCGCGGCACTTGTCTCCCCAGGAAATTTCCCAAACTAATTTTTTAGGGACCACTTCAGTTCTGAAGGGGAATATATATGGTATATATCTATATATATATCTATATATATAGATATATATATCTATATATATATTTATATTAGTAACCTCCATGAATCACCCCATTTTCAAAACTGCACCCCTCAAATAATTAAAAACAGCATTTGGGAAGTTTGTTAATCCTTTAAACATCTCACGGAAATTAAAACAATATGGAGGTGAAATTTAAACATTTCATTTTTTTTCAATAATACATTCATTTAACCCTAAAATTAACACACTCACAAAAGGTTAAAGGAGAAACTGCATCTCACAGTTTGTTATGCAATTTCTCCCGAGCACAGAAATACCCCACGTGTGGGTGTAAACTGATGTTTGGGCATACGGCAGCGCACAGAAGGGAAGAAGCAACACTGGATGTTTGAAAAGCAGATTTTGCTGGAATAGTTTTCGGTGCCATGTCTCATTTGCAGAGCCCCTAGAGTACCAATACAAAGGAAACCCCCAAAAAGTGACCCCATTTTGGAAACTACACCCCTGACAGAATTTATCAAGGGGTATACTGAGCATTTTGACCCCACAGCCGTTTCACAGATTTTATTAACATAGGAATGTGTAAATAAAAAATTATTAAAACATCACTTTATCCCCAAAGTTTTCATTTTCACAAGGGGTTAAAGGAGAAAAAGCCCCCCACAGTTTGTTACACAATTGCTCCTGAACACGGCAATACCCCATATGCGATCGTAATTTTGGAAACTACACCCCTCACAGAACAAATCAAGGGGTATAGTGAGCATTTTGACCCCACAGCCGTTTCACAGATTTTATTAACATTGGGACATGGAAATGAAAAATTACTTTCTTTCCAATAAACCGTCAATTTAGCCCCAAATTTTTCATTTTCACAAGAGGATAAAGGAGAAAAAGTGATCCAAAGTTTGTTACACAATTTCTCCTGAATACAGGAATACTCCCCATGTGGTTGTAATCTGCTGTTTGGGTATATGGTGGGGTTCAGAATGGAAAGAGCGCTATTTGGCTTTTGAAGGGCAGATTTTGCTGGAATAGTTTTCAGGTGCCATGTCGCATTTGCAGAGCCCCTAGAGTACCAATATAATGGAAATCCCCAAAAGTGACCCCATTTTGGAAACTACATCCCTCAAGGAATTTCTCAAGGGGTATGGTGATCATTTTCACCCTACAGTTGTTTCACAGATTCTATTAACATTGGGATGTAAAAATTAAAAATTACTTTTTTTTCCAATAAACCGTCCATTTAGCGACATATTTTTAATTTTTGCAAGGGGATAAAGAAGAAAAAACCCCACAGTTTGTTACACAATTTCTCCTGAACACAGAAATGCCCCATATGTGGTCGTAAACTGCTGTAGGGGTACATAGTGGGGCTCAGAATAGAAAGAGTGCTATTTGGCTTTTGGAGGGCAGATTTTGCTGGAATAGTTTTCAGGTACCATATTGCATTTACAGAGCCCCTAAAGTACCAATACAATGTAAACCCCTCAAAAGTGACCCCATTTTAGAAACTACACCCCTCAAGGAATGTATCAAGGGATATTATCATTTTGAGCCTAAAAATGCTTCCCAAAAATTAATGTACAAAGTGAAAATTGACAATTTTAAATAAATATGCCATTTTGGTTCCCAATACGTTGTACCCACTTTGTGGCATCAGAGAAACGCACTCCTAAAACTATTAAGTGGGCTATCCACAAAAAAAATGATATATGTGGGTGTAAACTGCTGCTTGGGCACACAGCAGGGCTCAGAAGGGAAGAAGCACTGTGCTTTTTAGCTTTTGGAGTACAGATTTAGAGGGACTTTCTGTCGCCATGTTGTTTTTGCAGAGGTGCCAGTAAATTGGAATTCCCCAAGAAGTGACCCCATTTTATAGGGGAAATTTTAGGGTCTTTGCCAATATGACATGGTGTCCAAAATCCAACAATCTAAATCTATGCTCCAAAAGCCACATAGCGTTCCTTCACCTCTGCCCCCTGCTGTGTACCCAAACTGCAGTTTATGCCCACATTTATGACACTGGTGTATCCAGGATAACATACTTAATGTCATGTGGGTATAAACTGCTGTTTGGGCACAGGAGGGAAGGAGCGCTATTTTGGTTTTTGAAGCACAGTTTGGTTTTTGGACACCATGCCACTTTTGCAGAGACCCTGAATTGCCAGTAAAGTGGAATCCGCAGACTTGTGACCCCATTTTGAGAACTACACCCCTGAAGGGATTTATCAAGTGGGGTAGCGAGCATTCTTAACACTTAAGTGTTGCATTCATTTAATTTCAATAAATGAATGCGCAGCTGATAATGAAAAGGGAAAATTGCAATTTTTCCAGAGATATGCCATTTCAGTGCCCAATATTTTGTGCCCAGCTTATGTCAGCAGGCACAAACACTCTAAAAACTGTTAAGTGGGTATCCCGGGCACAACAGCTTTTGAAGCGTTCATATCTGATACAAGCCAGGCACAACGTATTATGCATTGAAATTACATATTCCTGGAAAAATTGCTATTTTCACCTTTCACCATCAGCTGCGTATTCATTTCTGGAAAATAAATTATAGCAACACTTTGAGGTTAAAAATGTTCACTGTACCCCTGGATAAATTCTTTCAGGGGTGCAATTTCCAAAATGGGGACACATGTCAGGGGATTCCACTGTACTGGCATATCTGGAGCTCTACAAAAGTGTCATGACGTCCAAAAGCTAAACTGTCTAAATCTGTGCGCCGAAAACCAAATAGAGCTCCTTCCCTTCTGTGCCCGACTGTGCCCAAACAGCAGTTTATACCACATATAATAATAATAATAATAGTCCTTTAATAGTCCCACAATGGGGAAATTCAGTGTGTTACAGCAGCAAAGATAAGCAGATACAAATACAAATACAACATGTACAGGAATGTTCCAAGGTGAGAGGCATTACATTAATAGCAGACAGACAGATAGGACGTAGCAGAGGAGGGGGGGGGGGATTTAACAGGCAGAGAGATATTTCAGTTCTCTGTGTGTAATGATCTCCGCTTAGGTCTGTGTTGGTTGTACAGCCTAACCGCGGTGGGGAGGAAAGACTTCCGATAGCGCTCCTTCTCACACCTAGGGTGGAGCAGTCGGTCACTGACAGTACTGCTCAGCGCAATCACAGTCTCATGGATGGGATGGGACTTCTTCTTCTGCATGGAGCTCACCACGGACAGTATCCTTCTGTCACCCACCACCTGCACTGGGTCCAGTGGGCTCCCCAGGACAGAGCTGGCCTTTCTAATCAGCTTGTCAAGTTTATTTCTGTACCTGGTTGATATACTGCTCCCCCAGCAGGCCACTCCAAAGAAGATGGCTGATGCCACTACCGAGTTGAAGAAAGTTCTAAGAAGTGCCCCCCGGATTCCAAAGGCTCTCAGTTTCCTAAGCAGGTAGGCTCTTCCTGTACAGGGCCTCCATATGATCTGCCCAGTCCAGCTTATTATTAAGGAGCAAACCCAGGTACTTATAGGTGTTCACAATCTCGATGCCCGTCCCCAGGATGTCCACTGGTTTAGGAGGGCTTCTGCCTTTGCGGAAGTCCACCACCATCTCCTTGGTCTTCCCCGCGTTAATCTTCAGGTGGTTCCGGTGGCACCAGTCCACAAAATCCTGGTTCAGTTCTCTGTACTCCCTGTCATCATCATCTGTGATGAGACCCACTATTGCAGAGTCGTCAGAATACTTCTGTAGGTAGCAGCTGGATGAGTTGCACCTAAAATCTGCAGTGTACAGTGTGAAGAGGAAAGGGGCGAGAACCGTACCCTGAGGTGCCCCCGTATTACAGATCACGGTACCTGACACACAGTCTTGGGCTCTCACGTATTGAGGTCGATTTGTGAGGTAGTCTAGGATCCAGTTGGAGAGGTGGTGGTCCACTCCAGCAAGGCCCAGCTTGTCCCTCAATAACCTGGGCTGTATGGTGTTAAAAGCACTGGAGAAGTCAAAGAACATTATTCTCACTGTGTTCCCTGGTTTCTCCCCATAGTGGCCCCAGCACACAGTAGTTTGCCCCATAGTGGCCCCGACACACAGTAGTTTGCCCCATAGTGGCCCCTGCACACAGTAGTTTGCCCCATAGTGGCGCCTGCACGCAGTAGTTTGCCCCATAGTAGCCCCTGCACACAGTAGTTTGCCCCATAGTGGCCCCTGCACACAGTAGTTTGCCCCATAGTGGCCCCTGCACACAGTAGTTTGCCCCATAGTGGCCCCTGCACACAGTAGTTTGCCCCATAGTGGCGCCTGCACGCAGTAGTTTGCCCCATAGTAGCCCCTGCACACAGTAGTTTGCCCCATAGTGGCCCCTGCACACAGTAGTTTGCCCCATAGTGGCCCCTGCACACAGTAGTTTGCTCCATAGTGGCCCCTGCACACAGTAGTTTGCCCCATAGTGGACCCTGCACACAGTATTATGCCCCATAGTGGACCACCCATGAACGATTATTATACTCTGGGGTCTTTTCAGACCCCAGAGTATAATGATCGGAGACCCAGGGGAGGATAGAAACATAGAAAACACTGCAACTTACCTCTTCCTCGCTCCGGTGCACTCCCGTGCGCTACTTCGGCCATCTGCAATGTTGGACCGGATCTCGCGCGATCCAGGCCGGTGTCGCGACGCATAATGACGTCGGCTCACATCTGGGACGTCACCAAACAGGCCCGAAGCCTGTGGAGCGGCGGAGAGGTGAGTTACAGTGTTTTTTATGTTCGCTCACCTTCCCTGGGCCCCCGATCGTTATACTCCGGGGTCTCAAAAGACCCCGGAGTATAACGATAGCAGTGATTGTGGGGTTCACGATAGCGACTGCCACAGGGCTCCGGGCCCCGTAATGTTCCGGGCCCTGTGGCAGTCGCTACCACTGCTACCCCGGTAGTTACGCCCCTGCATTCCCTTCCCACCGCAGCCAGTTGTGTTCTAATGATTTGGTGATTTTTGGGGTTTTTGTCTTCACATTGTACAAGCTATATTTTCTTTATTTTTCTGATGATGTAGCCATATGAGGGCTAATTTTTTTGCAGTATGATATGCATTTTTTAATGACACCATTTTTGGGGTGTCTATAACTTATTGAATAAATTATATTAACTCTTTCTGGGTGGATTAAAAAAACCATCAATTCTGGAATTGGTTTTTACCTTTTAATTTTTTTTGCCATGTGGCGTACAGCATAAGTAACATGTTACCTTTATTCTACGGGTCGGTATGATTACGGCGATACCTCATTTATACTGTTATTTTATGAGATACTAATTCTGCAGAACAAAAACCCATTTGTGGACATAAATCAATTGTTTTTGCATCACCATCTTCTGAGATGTGTAACATTTTTATTTTTCGGTTGACAGACTTGGTTTAGGGCTTATTTTTTGCGGGAGGACATGTGCTTTTTATTGGTATTGTTTTGAGGTACATGAGTTTTTGATAACTTTTTATAGCATTTTTTTGTAAGCGAGATCAAAAATCATTACTTCCAGCATTTTTTTTCCATTTTTCTTTTTTCGACGTTCACCGTGTATGTTAAATATTGTTTCAGTTTTATTGTACAGGTTGTTACGGACGTGGCAATACTAAAAATGTGGTGTTTTTATTAATTTTTAGGGTTTTTTTTTATATAATTCATTTTATATAGGAAAAGGGATTTTTAGGGGCTTTATAACTTTATAAAAATTTTTTTTTTTTACACACTTTATTTTTTTTTTAACTTTCTTTTACATTTTTTACTTGTCCTATAAGGACACCTGAGCCAGCGATGCTCTGATCCTGGCTCAGTATTATAGACTGCAATACACAGCATACACATGTACTGCAGTCTATACAGGACTTCTCGACATCCTGGCAGGATCAACCAGGTAGTAGGGGCTTCAGGCAGCCTGGGGTCACTGGCCAGACCCCGGGCTACAGAAAATAGATATCGGCGCCCCCCTATCTCACCGCGGGGGGTGCCGGGGGGGCAGCAACATGGCTGAATGTTTGACAGCGGCATCCAAGGGGTTAAAACCTCCGATCGGAACTCAATTCTGACCGGGGGTTCTGGAGCAGGGTGTTAGCTGTCAGTTACAGCTAACACCCACTCCCGATCCCACTCACAGTGTCTCTGAAGTGCCGGCTGTAAATTTACAATTAGCCGGACTTCAGAGACCAGGACTGCTGGCCGTAAATTTACGGCCGGCGGTCGTCAACCGGTTAAAGTGTGTATTATATATATTTTCTTTAATCTTCATTTAGGATGTATTCTGCTGAACTACCAAATTCCACCCCTAATCTGCTTCCTATCATTTTCAATGAGAGTCAGTGACCATCAGGTCTTTTTCCAGTGTGTCGAAAGAAAAAAAGTATTCTCAATTACCTTGCCGCGGTTTCATTGACAAAATCACAGTTGAAATTGTATAAGTGACTTTCCTGATATTCACCCTTTAACCACCAAAGGGGGAACAGACTTGCTGCAAGGGAGCCACGATGTCACTACCTCTTGAAGTAGTCCCGATGTTGGTGACAGTTGTTTTGGTGGGCCAGTGATACTGGTGCTAGATACCCAGAAGTCAGTGGACAGGCCAATGTCAGGAATAGCAGCATACATGCTGAGTCAGAGGACAAGCAAAAGGTCAGGCAGGTAGCACAAATTTGGAGGTCAAGGACACGCCAAGGTCAGTCGCTATGGTGGAACTTATGCCACTGTGTGTATACACAGGGGGCGGGGTCAGAGGTGAAATTGCTTTTCCTGGCTGTGCACAATCAGATGTCTGGTTTATTGTTTTATAGCGTTATGGTCAAGCAGGTACAGAGGAGGGTGTCATCACCCTGGGATAACCTCCAGAGCCCAGCAGGAACATAGCTCTCCAAGGCAAAGAAAGAAATTCCTCTTTCACAGATAAAGATGAGTCTGCTGATTCCCCACCTCAGGTAGTAAGACGAGGGTCCACCCCAGCAGGGAGATGTGAGCGCAAGATTGAGTGAGTGTAGTTGGTTGACCCCTGACAGCCACACCCTTGCCACGTGCTAGGACTGCCCATACGTGACAATAGGGTATAGTATATATATTAGCAGAAGGACTCGGCTTCGCACGGGTATATTTCATTTTTTGTTTAGTGGCCCTGGTCCTGGTACTGGTCTATTTTGTATGTCGTTTGTGTGCAGTTTAAATATGTTTCAATTTCTAAGAATGCTGACATCCAGTATGGCAGTCCAGTATAGGTACAGTCTATTTATGGCTGTGCTGTTATGGAAACCTGGTAAATGAAATGTCAACTTATATTGGCTGATACACGTCATATGACTGAATATTTAAGGACCTGCGAACTGCTACTGATTAATACAGGTCATAAATAGCTTGGCTGCTATGGAAAAAACCTGGTGTAAAGCTGTGTGTATGTCAAGACTGAAGAACCTGCGAGTTTACATTGGTCCATAAGCGTGATGTGATTATGTGTATCTCAGTTTGGATATCAGTGAAAAACATGCCATCGGTTGTTATGGAACCTGGAGTAAAGCTGTGTGTATGTGATCTTGTGTAGCAGTGTCATCCACAGCCCCCTGCGTCTTTAAAGCTGACCTACAGCAGTGAAGAAAAATGGCTGGGTTGTTATGGAAACCTGGAGTAAAGCTGTGTGCATGTGGAGACTAAGCGTCTGAAAGCTTCTATTGGCTGATAAGGGACATGTGACTGTGTCTATGGCAGTTGGAATATGAGTGAAAGACTTGCAGGCTTCTATTGGCTAATGCAGGTAATTTTTTGGGAACACTGTATCTCAGGAACGGTACGTCATAGAGAGCTAGAGAGCTAAAACCTTCCCAGACACATGATGTACCTGTTTACCAAATTTGGTGAAGATCGGCCCAGTTGTTTGGTCGCGCATAAAGAACAGACAGAAACTCATTTATGTATATATAGGAGATAAATAATATATATGCTTGTTGTCAAAAAATACTTTGAGTCAAGACACTTGAAAACATAATATTATTACTCTAGAAGCCACTCTTACCATATTCAGCAGAAATCTTTTGTGCTAATTCATGTCTGGGTGCAATATCATTGTATATGAATTTACTGACACCAAATGGTTTCAGACGGTGCACAATGGCTTCACCTATAAGAAATACAGAGTAAAAAAGCTATGTCATTGACTTCCCTTTTTAAAATTAAACCATTCATTGTGACAAACATGCAAATACCTCTAAGTATTGCCATTAGGAGATACCAACAGGTAGCTGTGGGCTATGGTGTACAAGCATTTTTGGCACAAAAACTGGCCATACATATTAGATTTTAGACTGCTGCATAAATCTATGAACTGAACTCAAAAAGATTGAAAATGGTGGCACTCACCAATACTTCCAACTCAGAGGCGTAGCTAGCATGGGGGCAGGAGGGGTGGGGCCACTTCAAGTATACACAAAAATTTCAACAGTGTCAGCGTCTACAGGACACCAATGCAGTTCAAATACATGGTAGAGCAGGAAGCTGTTAGCTCCCTGCTCTGCCATTCTATAATCTGTAGGCCACAGGTTCCCTAGCAACAGCTAAAACGTCAGCGTCCCAGCATATGCGGGGGCGATGACATCACTACATAGACGTTCTGCGATGATGGCACCTTGTAGGCTGCAGGCCAGAAGTGGCTTGCAGCCTACAAGATACAGCAAGAAGAGGCAGTGGTGGCAAGTCTGAGCAAGGGGAGCGGCGGCAGGTATTATTTTTTTTGGGGGGGGCCCTTAAGAGATTGTTAGGTCAAGCAGGGGCATTATTAAGATAAAGGGCATTATTATAGAGCTATTGGGTGGTAGTATTTATGTAAGGGTGTAAAAGGGTATTGGGCTATACTAATTTAAGGTGGGCATTATTGATTCGAAGGGGCTGTCCAGAAGTTAAAGTACTTGGGCAGAAGACCGGGGAAGGTCAAATATAAAAAAAAAAAAAAAAAACATACTCACCTGTCCCCAGCACTCCAGTGTCCCCCATTGCTGTCTGGTCCAGCATCACCCAGGAACTTTTTCTGGTGGAAGTCCTTGCCGTCACACAAAAGGACCCGGGCCATCACTATTCTTTTGACCTCCACTGATTGGCCTCAGCAGTCATGTCAAGCAAGGACTTTTGCCAGAACAAGCCCCCGGGCTGGACCGGACAGCAACAGGGGACACTGGAGTGCTGGGGACAGGTGAGTATGTTTTTTTTTTTTTTTTTTTTTTATGTTTCACCTGCCCCAGTCCTGAATTTCCTGGGCAACCCGTCTAAGGGGGTATACAGGAGAATTATTAATTAGAGGACACAGGGGCATTATTAACTGAGGCCTTATTGATTTAAGCGGGCATACAGGAGTATTATTAATTAGGGGGACACAGAGCATTATTAATTGAAGGGCACTATTAATTTAAAGGGGTTATCCGATCAGAAATTTTAAAATAGGCATCAGGCAAGTGTTATAATGTACATTCCACCCTTTACCTGCACTGGGCTGTTGGTCACCTTTGCCTGCATACAGAGAGGATGCAGCAAGATGTCACATTGCATACTGCTGTACTCTTGAGAGCAGTGATTGTCTGTCAAGTTGACATCACAGCTGCAACTGCTCCATATACAAATAGTGAAGTGAAGGTGAAGGTAGACCCAGTGCAGGAACTGAGGGGAGGATGCAGTTAAGTGTCAGTGCATTTTTATTTATAACCCTGGCCTGCTGCCTGCATTAATATTTCTGATCCCAAACTATTCCTTTAAGGGGGCACACAAGAGGTATTAATTAAAGGACACAAAGGGTCATTGCTAACTTAATATACATATTGGGGTATCATTCGTTTACAGGGAATTTCTGTATCATGTATTTTGTAATTGGTGTAGCAGCAGGATGAGGACTTTGTATAGACAAAGAAAATGTGGGTCAGGTGTCTGGAAAAATGAGGAGCCAAATACGTATGTGTTGCAATCTTTACAGAGACAGGTTGCAGCTGGAAGAAGCGTTCCAGATGGAAGAGCTGAGAAATGTGAAAGATTACGTCAACTGTAAGTAACAGCTTTTTTCCTGTAATGTATTTACTTAAACTAATAATAATAATAATAACTTTATTTAGTGCCAACATATTCCGTAGCACTTTACAAATCAGAGGACACATGAGACATTATGATGTGACAAAGAAATAAACATATCAAACTATAGGAGTGAGGGCCCTGTTCGCAAGAGCTTACATTCTATGAGGAGATAGGGGCACACAAGAGGTCAGAGGTCTTGTTTGCTACCATGGTCCAGCCATCTTTTAATAGAAAAGGTTGTGTAAATGAAGCTGTATGAACCTGTCCCCAGCCAGTATCTGTGAATAAACAGATACTAAGTGCAAGGAGTGCAGTGTAACTTCTAGATGGAGGGGCCAGGATCTGAGGAACAGAGGAGGAAGGATAAAAGGTGTTATTTTTCTACACCTCCGCACACTACACTGTGATCAGGTCATGTGATAAGCCTAACCATACAGATGTGATTTTAGGGCAGTTTTGAAGGTGCTGTAGTTAGGGATTAATCGGATTGTCTGGGGTAAAGCATTCCAGAGCACTGGTGCAGCTCAAGAAAACTCTTGGAGATGGGAGTGGGATGATAGGATAACAGAGGATGCAAGTCTAAGGTCATTGGCAGAACGGAGAGGACGGTTAGGCGGTAGACGCAGGGGCGCACCGCTAATGAGGCGAGGTGAGGCGGCCGCCTCGGGCGGCACTGTCCGGGGGGCGGCATTTTTACTATTTAATGTAAACCAGCCCAGGACAGGCCGCTTTAAAAAAAAAACAAAAAAAAACCCAGAGCTGAGCGCGGCCTGTCCTGGGCTGGTTTACAAGACGTCGCATCTCAGCGCAGGCGGCGATACAATGACGTCATCACGCCGCCTACGCTGAGACACAGACGTCGCGGACAAGAAGAGGAGGAGGCGGCGGCTGCATCAAGGCATCGCAGGTGAGTATAGCTTTTTTTTTATCTATATAAATAGGCCGTGACCTGTTGGAGTATCCCCGGCAGGTCAGAGCCTATTTATTTACCTACCCGCTTCCCCTTCTGCTATGGGCCGCAGAAAGGGAAGCGGATGCCGCTGTGAGCGGCCGCGGGCATCGGTAAGTTAGGCCGCGGGCCGCAAATACTACTATTATTATACTCCGGGGTCTATTCAGACCCCGGAGTATAATAATCGGAGGCCTAGGGTTGGTGAGGGAACATAAAAAACAGTGTTACTCACCTCCTGCGATCCGATGTAACTCCGAGCAGGCTTGAGGCCTGTGGTGACGTCATCAGGTCGCGTAGCCGGCCTGATCACGTGACGTGTGTGCGCAATTAAACAGGGCCGAAAGCTGCAAGGAGTGCACCGGTGTCCAGGATAGGTAAGTAACTCCGATTTTTATGTTTGTATTCTCCCCTGGGTCTCCAATCATTATATTCTGGGGTCTGAAAAGACCCCAGAGTATAATAATAGTTCATGGGTCGGCCACTATGGAGCATAATACCCTGTGCAGGGACCACTGTAGAGCATAATACCCTGTACAGGGGCCACTCTGGAGCATAATACAAGTGCAGGGGCCACTATAGAGCATAATACCGGGTGCAGGAGTCACTATGGAGCATAATACAAGTGCAAGGGCCACTATGGAGGATAATACCAGTGCAGGGGCCACTATGGAGCATAATACCAGTGCAAGGGCCACTATAGAGCATAATACCAGTGCAGGGGCCACTATGGAGCATAATACCGTGTGCAGGGACCACTGTAGAGCATAATACCCTGTGCAGGGGCCACTCTGGAGCATAATACAAGTGCAGGGGCCACTATAGAGCATAATACAAGTGCAGGGGCCACTATGGAGCATAATACCAGTGCAAGGGCCACTATGGAGGATAATACCAGTGCAGGGGCCACTATGGAGCATAATACCCTGTGCAGGGGCCACTCTGGAGCATAATACCAGTGCAGGGGCCACTATGGAGCATAATACCGTGTGCTGGGGCCACTATAGAGCATAATACAAGTGCAGGGGCCACTATGGAGCATAATACCAGTGCAGGGGCCAATATGGGGCATAAAACTGTGTGCAGGAGTTGCTGTGGAACATAATACCATGTGCAGTGGCCAATGCGGGGCATAATACCGTGTGCAGGGGCTGCTGAGAGGCATAATACAGTGTGCAGGGGCCGCTGCGGGCCATAACACTGTGTAATACTGTGTGCAGGGGCTGCTGTGGAACTTTATAGTGTGTGTAAATGGGGTGCTATAAACATGGGCTATGGCACCTGTTTATATTATACGCTGTCTGTTTATAGTGACCGTGTGATGTAATTGGAGCCTTGTCACATACTGTAGACATGTACAGGATGAGGCTGTAGTTACATGACATGGCCGCTATGAGATGAATTACACTATGTAAACAGAGAAGCGGTCACGGCGCTTACACAGGTACCATTCAAACAGCTGATCAGTGGGGGTCCTGGGTTTTTGAACCCCACTGATTAGTTTATTAATGACCTGGAAAACCTTTTAATTAGTTAACACCTGGGGTATTATTAATAAGGGGCACTTTTTCAGGGTACACACGGACATTATTAATATAAAGATGCACTTGGGAGTATTATTCATTATGGGGGGTTATATCATATATTTTATAATTGGGGGTAGCAGCAGGATGGGGGCTTTGTGTAGGTGAGGACAATGTGGGTTGGATGCCTGGAAAAGTGAGGAGCCAAAGATGTCTGTGTTGCAACCTTTACAGAGACAAGTCACAGCTGGAAGAAGTGGTCATGGCGGTCCAGAGGGAAGAGAAGGGAAATGTGACCGATTAGTCAGAGACGTCACCTGTAAGTCACAGAATGTTACTGCACTGTATTCACCTAAATGATAGAGGATAAATACCTGAGTGATGGGGGTCTGTCTGCTGAGACCCCCACTGAGCCTGAGAATTGGGTTTTTCCCACCACTAGGTAGGAATTCAGCCTGACCGCAACCATATATATAGGTGTGTCACTTGGTGGATGGACGAACCCACGTGGCTCTCATTCACTTCAATGGGAGTGCCAAAGATACCCGAAGTCCAGTACTCAGCTATCTACGGGGCTCCTATTATAGAGAATGGGGGCCACGTGGGTTCGTCCATCCACCAAGCAGAAGATGTGTGAAGTTACTTTCATTGTTAATGCCGTGTTGTTGATCTGATACTGAAGTAATACAGGAAGAAGAATTCTTAAAAACTGTTTTATAACTTTGTGTATTGTGTATATTGTGCGACGATAACAGTGTGTTAAACTAGTAGCATGGAAACTCAGTTTTTTTTTTTTGTTTTTTTTTTGGGGGGGGGGGGCGTCTTTCTATAGTCCGCCTCAGGCAGCAAAGAGGCTAGGTTCACCACTGGGTAGACGCTGATGAGAGAGGAGATATGGGGGGGGGTGCAGCGCTATGGATGGATTTGTGGGTCAGTGTGATAATTTTATATTGCATTCTGTGATGGATGGGCAACCAATACAGCGACTCACACAAGGTAGATGCGTCTGTGTACCGGTTTGACAGAAAGATGAGTCTGGCAGCTACATTCTGGACAGATTGTAGTGGGGAGAGTTTAGTAAGAGGAAGACCAATTAGAAGAGAATTGCAATTGTGAAGACGAGAGAGAATCAGAGCGACAATGAGGGTTTTTGATGTTTCCACGGTGAGAAAAGGGCAAATTCTAGAGATGTTTTTAAGGTGCAGGTGGCAAGAGCGTGCAAGTGTCTGAATATGTGGGATAAAGGTGAGATCTGAATCAAATACAACCCCCAGACAGCGGACATGACACCTTGGGGTAATAGTAAGGCCACAGACAAAAATGGAGATATCTGGGTTAGGTCGCTTAGTAGATGGAGGGAACACAAGAAGTTTGGTTTTTGAAAGATTCAATTTCAGATAAAGAGAAGACATGATGTTAGAGACAGCAGAGAGACAGTCACTGGTGTTCTGTAGTAGTGCAGGGGTGATGTCATGGGATGAGGTATGTAGTTGGGTATCATCTGCATAAAGATGGTATTGAAAGTCAAATTTGTGAATGGTTTGTTCAACTGGGGTTGTGTACAGAGAGAAGAGGAGGGGACCTAGGATTGAGCCTTGAGGAACCCCAACTGCAAGGGGTAGAGGAGAAGAAATAGCACCAGCGAATGATACACTAAATGAGCGGTCAGAGAGATAGGAAGTAAACCAAGAGAGAGCAGTATTCCTGAGGCCAATAGAATGGAGCATAGTGAGGAGGAGTTTGTGGTCTACAGAGTCAAATGCTGCTGAGTGTCAAACTGTGTGCAGAGCTGTGGGTAGAGTCAGTATATACCACTATACTGTCATTGTAAAGTGACAATATCGGAATAACCGGGTAGGGGGCCCACTTGGATATGTTTGTTCCCCCTGCGCCAAACCCCTAGCTACTCCACTGTTCTAAATTCTTTGTTTTTTTGTTTTTTTAACTATAATTTTTATTAAGGTTTTTATAAATTACATACAAAATGAAAAGCAAAAATGAAATAATAGGGCAAAGGCACAAAAGCCACAACATGTGGCCCAAACACACAACAGTATAGAAATAAATAGGAGAAAAACATATGACAAATCATCAAATAGCAACACAAAAAATACGGGGGTGGAGGGGAGACGACAAGGCCCAGTTTACTCCAGGGCTGTACCATGGTCGCCGTAAGGCCCCCCGGGAGGAGCAGATTATACAAGAACGAAACCATAGAGGAACACGGGGAGGCCAGAGGGAAAAGTTTGGAGCAGGTAATACAAATAGTTCGTGTGAAGCAGATGGGTCCGAGGAGAGGGGTGGAAGGAAGGGGGGAGGAACGGGACCACAGGAATGCATTAGGATGAATTGTGTGCTAGCCAAAGCTTGTCAATCTCAACCCATTTCGTGTAAGCCTGCGGTGCAGCCCAGAATGGAATACAACGCAAGTGGGATGCCCAATAATAATGCAAAAGATGTGGGACCGCCACCCCCCTCATTCCTGCTCGACAACATCACCGAGCGGGGAATGTGGTGGCGCTTACCATTCCAGATGAACTGGAAGATTGATTTTTGGAGGGAGCGCAGCTCCGATCAAGGGACTGCAATTGGGAGCATTTCAAAAAAGTAGAGAAGCTTCGGTAGGAGAGTCATTTTCACAGCTGTAATGCGACCTATGAGGGAGATATGGAGAGGGCGCCACTTGTCCAGAAGAGAACGCAATTCACTAAACAGGCGAGGATAGTTGACAGAGTAGAAGGAGGAGTAAGAAGGAGACAGCTAAATCCCCAAGTAACGGAGGGAGCGCTTCCTCCACTGAAAGTCAAAGTTAGACCAGAGTAGCTGTAGGGTAGAGTCAGGGCTGTTAAGAGGTAATGCCTCAGTCTTTGTGGAATTAACTTTATAGCCAGAGAAATCACCATATACTTTCAACACTTGGAGAAGGTTGGGGAGGGATGTGTGGGGGTAGTAAGGGTCAGGAGGACGTCATCTGCAAACAAGCTAATCTTAAAGTCCCTATCCCTAACTGCCACACCTGTGATATCAGGGTTAGACCAAATCTGGGAGGCCAGGGGCTCGATACACAATTCAAATATGAGAGGGGATAGAGGACAGCCCTGATGCGTACCATTACGGATGGGGAACGGGGATGAAAGAGAGTTAGGGAGTTTTACCACAGCCGAGGGACGAGAATATAGCGCCTTGAAAATTTTTTGTTTTTATAAAACAGAGAGGCTGGTTCACATTGCTAGTGACGGACCGTTTCGCACTTCTTGGGCTTCACAGACTACTGAAGCATTAAATTTTCCGTCGCTACCAATGTGAACCAGCCTCTCTGTTTTACCTGCATCGCAAAATAAAGAAGGTGCCAACATTTTTTGCTCTTTTTGTGATCAGTTGTGATAAGGATTTGTTGGCTGTATACCCTTGAGCTGCCAGCCCAGGGGAAGTGACAAAAGAAAAAAAAAATACTGGGGCCTGCGTAATGACGTCATCGCGCCCCACGTGACCGCTGAGGTGCAATCACAGGACCCAGCGGTGACGTCTGGGGCACGGGACGTGGAGAACAGGGGACCAAGGAAGATGGGATAGACAGCAGGACGGAGCGAGGATGCCCCAGAAAGGTAAGACAAGGTGAGTATAAGTGTTTGTTATTTTTAATCAATTCTCCTGGGCCTCTACTTTATTATATTCTGGAGTCTGAGGAGACCCCAAAGTATAATAGCACCGGCTCTGGGGGGGGGGGGGGCACTATGGAGCATCTAATAGTGTGTGGTGGCCACTGTGGGCATATATTACTGTGTGGGGGCCACTGTGGGCATATATTACTGTGTGGGGGCCACTGTGGGCATATATTACTGTGTGGGGGCCACTGTGAGCATATAATACTGTGTGGGGGCCACTGTGAGCATATAATACTGTGTGGGGGCCATTGTGAGCATATAATGCTGTGTTGGGGCCACTGTGAAGCATATAATGCTGTGTGGGGGCCACTGTGAGCATATAATACTGTGTGGGGGCCACTGTGAGCATATAATACTGTGTGGTGGCCACTGTGAGCATATAATGCTGTGTTGGGGCCACTGTGAAGCATATAATGCTGTGCGAGGGCCACTGCGGAGCATATAATGCTGTGTTGGGGCCACTGCGGAGCATATAATGCTGTGTGGGGGTCCACTGCGGAGCATATAATGCTGTGTGGGAGCCACTGTGGAGCATATTATACTGTCCTAGTATTGTTTACATGCCGGGTGCTTCACTGCTCATTCACCGTGTTCTTGATAACTGCAGTTGTGGGTACTAAAGCTGTATCTTTCAAGTATCTGAGATATCGCTGCAGCACCCGTAACTGTCACTATCAAGAATTCACTCTAGGGTGGGGGTAGGGGATCCTGATGGGCAGCCATTGTAACCAATCCAGTTGCAGCTTGTTGCTGCAAACGTCACTGACGTACTGACGCTGTGAGCGACGACGGGTTTCTGCATAGGAGCCCAGACCAGCAGTGTGAAAGGTAAGTACAACTTACCCACACAAACAAAAAAACAACTTTTCCCCCTATTTTGCCCCCAAATCTTTTAACTTCACTGACCACTCTGATAACTACAACCCCTAACAACTCCAGATGCTCTGGGTCTGTTGAGAGTTGTAATCCCCCTCCCACCCCAGCTAATTTCTCACTGTATTGTTATGCTGGTGCCTGCTCTAGGGCTCCAGCATAACAATACCTAAGTCGCAGAAACTCCAATACTGCTATAGGGGAGACCAGTGAAGGGGACACTGTATGGACATACAGTGTTCCCTTCAATATTCCCTCTTTTACAGTGGCCCCTTCACTGGTCCCCTATACTGTATGGGGACCATTGATGGGGTCATTGGGGTGGGGGGCAGTGATGGAGGCCAATAGCCTGGGGGACATTAAAGGGGTTGTGCAGGATAACAATTTTTTTTTTTTTTAATTACACCATTACATCGGGGCAGGTGAAAAAAAACCAAAAAGACTTTCTCTCCTGTCCCCAGTGTCTCCCAGCGCAGTTCGGCCTGCAGCTCTGTTTTCTTCCAGCGCAAGTTCCCCCTGCACGTGACTACCTGTGACGTCACGTGACCCTTGAGGCCAATCAGCGGCCTAAAGGAAGGGACCTGGGACGTCACAGCCAGTGAGGACTTCTGGCAAAAGAAGACAGCGGAGCTGCAGGACCGGACCGTGCTGGAACCTGCTGACATCGGAGCACCGGGGACAGGTGAGTATTTTTAGTATGTTTTTGGTTTTTTGTTTTTTTTGGGGGGGGGGGGATTCACCTTCCCCAGACTAATTCAAAAAAAGACAAAAATTATACTGGACAACCTCTTTAAAATGTGGCGCATTAGGGGGGTATATTAAAGGGCATAATTTGTTATGGTTTATCCCCAGGATAGGCCATACATACCTGATCTGTTGGGGGCTGACTCCGGACCGATCAGCTGTACGGAGCCACTTCTGGCGCCCGTCCTGTATACAATACAGGGCCAGAAGCAGGAAGCTCTGTCCACTGTATATTAACCGGGCACCTTCACTGCATCTCAGCACTTATTGAAGTCAGTAGGAGCTGAGCTGCAGTGAAGGCGCTGGGCGACTAAACAGCGGATGGAGCTTTCTGCTTTCGGCCCTATGTTGTGTACAGTACGGGTGCTGGAAGTGGCTCCGAACAGCTGATGGGGCCGTGTGTCAGACCCCTACTGATCAGGTATTTATTGCCTATCCTGAGCATAGGCCATAAAAAAGATTAACCCTGGACAACCCCTTGTGATGATTCTGCTTAAATATGGCTATAACTCAAAGCTGTATTTTGGTCTCTGGGGAGCGTATCTCTTTACTCATAAGGTGCGCAGCCATAATCATAGGTATATTGCCAATAGTGGCTGGAAAAATAGGGCTTTGTATCCATCCCAGCAGGGCTCCATTGTATTCCTACACAGCCCTGAGTGATCAAAGAAACATGCATGGTGCAGCCTGCACTGGTAGATCAGATATGGCTGATAACATTGTATCATTCCACTTGGTCTCAGCTCTTTACAAAGAATCTGGACTTGAGTGCATGATTCAATCAGACTTGCTGCCGCCGGTGACCTCATTCTGGGAGGTGGCATAAAGGGTATAAAAGATGAGGTAAGAGGCAATGGGAGGATTTTTGTGCTGGGACTACAAGGGAACACTATGAGGAGTTTTTACAGACAGACTACAAGAGTTTACTGAGAGACTGTGATGAGAGCATGCAGGCTGGAATATACTGTGATGCCACATGCTAGGAGTTAATGCCGCTGCCTCCACTGGTGATCTCCACATGCCATGTGTGAGTGTTGGACTATAGAGCCACATCCAGGAGATGTGTGGTAAAGTAACAATTTCACCTTTATTCCCTTTTATTTTAAGTACTGTATATTGTAACTAGTAACTGTTAATGCTTGCATATATCTACATATCTGTTCTGAACTGCATGTGTTAGATGTTAATACCGACCCATTTAGGGGTTAATAAATATATAAAATTTAGAAAGCTTGTCTTGTATTTATCTTGTGAGTGTGGTTTTATATGAAAGAAGACTCAGGTGTGAGCCAACGCGGTGTTGGCGCACTGAGGATCTTTCACACCCCTTTAATATGCATCACACAGTTTGATGTCCCCCCACAGGATGTTAGCCCCCATCACTGCCCCACACAATATAATGGTCCCATCACTGTTCCCCATACAGTATGGGGGACCAGTGAAGAGGCCACCGTATGGGGGGGATCAGTGAAGCGGCCATAAAAAAATTTTGCCCAGACAACCCCTTAAAAGAGGTTGTCCATAAACTGGAGCAACCACTGTGGCGGCCGCCAGGGAGGTGTTAAAATAAAAAAAAATAAAAAAAAGCATACTCCCCTGTCCCCAGCACTCCGTTGTCCCCTGCCTGTGTCTGCTCAGTCTCATGGCAGCGCTTCATTTCTGGAAATCCTGTACCTAATTGGTCTTCACGGTCACATGAGGTGCAGGACTCCCAGAAAGGAGTCGCCGGCACGAGACTGAATGGAACCTTGCAGGGAACAACAGAGCGCCAAGGACAGGTGAGTATGCTTTTTTATTTATTTATTTATTTATTTTACACCTCCCGCACTGGACATGGGTTGCGCCAATTCCTGGACAACCTCTTCAAAGGATTTATCCATCTTTCTAATATTGATATCCTGTCCTTAGGATAGGACAGCAATATTACATCTGCGATGATACAACAGTCAGGACCTCTGCAGATCAGCTTTTCCAGGACAGTGTGGCTACAGGTAACAATTCTAGGATCCATGCTGTTCATTTGCCATACAGGGTGTAGCAGTGGGTTTAGGTAGTGCAGTGGTGCACATGGTATGGCGGGTGAGCAGCATGACTCCCAACATGTTATTACCTTTAGCCGCCCTGTCTCAGTACAACTGATCTGCAGGGGTCCTGATGTTGGGCCCCTAGAAGCAATTCCACTGGTGAGCCCTAGACATCCCAGTCCGACACTGGTGATAGACCAACACAAAGTAGCAGATAATTGTGAAGTGGAACGAAAATGATACATGGTTTTCAAAATTTTAATCAAATAAAAATCTGAAAAATGTGACGTGCAAAAGTCTTCAGCCCCCCTAAACCAATACTTTGTAGAGACACCTTTCGCTGCAATTAAAGCTGCAAGTCTTTTGGGGTATGTCTCTACCAGCTTTGCGTATCTAGAGACTGAGATTTTTGCCCATTCTTCTTTGCAAATTAGCTCAAGCTCAGCCAGATTGGATGGAGAGCGTCTGTGAACAGCAATTTTCATGTCTTGCCACAGATGCTCAATAGGATTTAGGGCCGGACTTTGACTGGGTCATTCTAACACATCAATATTCTTTGATCTAAACCATTCCACTGTAGCTCTGGCTGTATGTTTAGGGTCATTGTCTTGCTGGAAGGTGAATCTCCTTCCCAGTCTCAAGTCTTTTGCAGCCTCCAACAGGTTTTCTTCCAGGATTGCCCTGTATTTAGTTTCATCCATCTTCCCATCAACTCTGACCAGCTTCCCTCTCCCTGCTGAAGAAAAGCCTCATCACAGCATGATGCTGCCAACACCATGTTTCACAGTGGGGATGGTGTGTTCAGGGAGATGAGCAGTGTTACTTTTCTGCCACACATAGTGATTTGCATTTAGGCCAAAAAGCTCAACTTTGGTCTCATCTGACCAGAGCACCTTCTTCCACAAGTTTGCTGTGTCTCCTATATGGCTTGTGGCAAACTGCAAATGGCACGTCTTATGTCTTTCTTTCAACAATGGTTTTCTTCTTGCCACTCTTCCATAAAGGCCAGATTTGTGAAGTGCATGATTTATAGTTGTTCTGTGGACAGATTCTCCCACTTGAATTGTGCATTTCTGCAGCTCCTCAAGTCTGACCATGGGCCTCTTGGCTGCTTCTCTTAGCAGTGCTCTCCTTGCTCGATCTGTCAGTTTAGGTGGACAGCCATGTCTTGGTAGGTTTGCAGTTGTAGAATACTTTTTCCATTTTTGGATGATGGATTGAACAGTGCTCCTTTTGGATGCTCAAAGCTTGGGATATGTTTTTATAACCTAACCCTGCTTTAAATTTCTCCACAACTTTATCTCTGACCTGTCTGGTGAGTTCCTTGGTCTTCATGATGCTGTTTGTTCACTAGTACTTAGTAATACTTTTGCCCGTCACACTTTTCACATTTTTATTTGATTTAAAATTTTGAAAACCATGTATCATTTTCGTTCCACTTCACAATTATCTGCTACTTGACAAAAGGTGAAAAAGTTCAAGGGGTATGAATACTTTTGCAAGCCACTGTACATAGGGGGAAGACTATTGCCTTTTCGGGGGCACTATTACAGTAATAGTGCCCCCACACAGTTAATAGCATTATGGGGGAGGGGCACTATTATTGAAATATTTCCCCCCTATAGTTAATAGCATTGCTTATGTGGGGGAGACTATTATCTGTGGAAGGGTCGCTATTAGGACACTTTTACAGTAATAGTGCCCCCCACATAGGTTGTAGTGCTCCTATTATCTCTGGGGCCCCTATTATCCAATGTGGGGGAACTATTAGGGCCAGTTCATATGGCGGAATATAAAGAGGAATTAAGGCAGACTTATGCCTCAGATTCCTCTCCATTTTCTGGCCCTCCTGCTCCCGTCCTTTCACTGGCTGAATAGTCTTAGATGAATGAGGTTATACAGTGAAAGGCTGATTGGTGGCAGAATCTGCAGGAAGCAGGATACTTATTTTTTTTCATAGTGGAGGGAACATTCTAACTGTGGTGGTGGGGGGATTCCATTTTAATTTTTGCCTCAGGCAACACATAAGCTAGAATCACCCTTGTCTGTACTTGTATTTACTTCTGGCTGTTTGTGTGATTTATAGATGGAATATTATTCACAGAGAGCAAGCGGCTTTCTTGACTGTGCTCATAGATAGTTTTTTTTTTTTCTTGTGTGTTAGTTACCGTCATGTTTTTTTTAACATGAGAGTGAATGCAGACAGACACCCTCAATCTGAATTCTACGATTAATGTCCATTTCTCTCATCATATGACAGATTAGAGCAATGGACATTAATAATGGTACTGTGAACCTACCCTTGTCTTGTCATATGTGACAATAAAATGTCATTGAACTCTAAGATTTTCTCAATAGACTATTTTGTTTCCTAGCCATATTACTCACCTATTCGTCCCAAGCCAAGGATTCCAACAGTACTACCAGAAAGACCACTCCCACACATCCATAAGGGTTTCCAGGTACCCCATCCTCCACTAAGTAAAATATCAAATGGGAGTTAGTAACCTCTAAAAAACTTGAAGGTACCTGTAAGGATCAATAAAATTCTAATGTACTCACCTTTTTAATTCAGTGCAGTTCCCTTGCTACTTTGAGAAGTCACTGCAATGGCACGATGTGTTGTCTGGACCTAAATGGTTACAGCAGCCAATTGCTGGCCATTATAGTGACATGTTGATCACAGTGACATCATATTGTGGTAGCAATCTGCTGCCTTGGTCATATGGTCAGGAACAACACATTTTTGCACTACAATGACAACAGCAAAGGGTGGCCACTGAGTTTAATAAAGGGACAGAGGTAATAGCCTGAGTGCATTGTTCCCATCCAACATAGGAAAGGAAACTAATTCACATATCTGAAAGATGTGGATCCTTAAATCTATAATATTGGCAGAAAGGAAACAAGAATAACAACATGTAATGAAATACAAATTTCATTTAATGTCATGGGATAAATCATAGAAATTGCAAGTTTCATTGTATGTTGCTATTACAGCAAGACATCTGGCTTTTCCCTGCCATACTCTAAGATTTTGGTTTGCCCTGATATTGACAAAACAAGGCATCACATCTTTCATGTTAGGGCCAGTTCACATCTGCGTTTGGCTTTCTGTATGGGGATTCCGCTTGGGGACCCCCCGAACGGAAACCTATACACATAGAGAAGCGGTTACCTAAGGAAAAGTGCAAGCAGTACTTTTCTCTCCGCATGTTTCATGCAGAAACCGAGCGGAAACCACATGGACCCCATTATAGTCTATGGGGTCCGCGGGTTTCCCAGGTGAAAACCGCTTTTTATGTGTATAGGATCGTGGAGTCCCCAAGCGGACTACCCGAACAGAAAGCCGAATGCAGATGTAAACCGGGCCTAAAACAGGCATGATATACTGTATCTTGTTTGTATTATAAAGAGATACCGTGTTGCAATGTAAAAATGCTATACCTATCATCCTGCTATACTCTTTGAGTAGCAATGGCCTGAATACAACGCAAATAAACAACTTGACAAGTCCTAACAATTGAGTGGATGGTATATTGTATAATATGAGCTTTATGAGGTGTTATAAAATTGTTGTGGAAATAATTAAGACATCTCAATGGTAAATTGTATGATGGTTATGATAAAACACATTGATATATACATAAAATATATTTCTAACAGGATAGGACAAGTAGACTTTAGCTGAGTCTAAAATATACTTCTAACAGGATCGGACAAATAGACTTCAGCTGAGTCTAAAATATGTTCTATATATTTCACAGTTGTTAGAGTTAAAACTAGAGTGATCTGGTTTGTAAAACTATGGGGAATCAAAGTGGCATGAACTGAAGTTGCAAACTACAGAAGATCATGTATTGCTGCCCTCTGAATATATACGTATATGTTACCTCCTGGCTTCATCCACTGCCTCAATTAGTCTTCGAGACGTAGCTAGCAATAGCGCCACTGTAAGCTCAGCCACAGCTTCTGTTAAAACATCAGGGGTAAATCCAACTCGAATGCCTCTGGGATTGAAAATATTCAAGGTTGTAAATGACAGAAAAGCATCAGCCACCTATTTTATAATATGTATAATGCATGGTTCAAAAATATCAAATGGTAATAATGTGTTCTTTCTGTACACCAAGAGCTATAGTGTATGTCTACATGGCCAATAAATGCAGGAAGACAACTCTCACACCTCCATGTCTAATCTTATGCAAACCCTAAAGGACTATTGTCAATTGTCTGGCTATAAGGTTAATCCCTCCAAGATGGAAGCCCTCCCACTGAATATTTCTAGGGCAGCTGTTACACAATAACTTTGATCTCTCCCCTTCCTGCACTACCCTCTACTCTGTAAATTACCCTAGATTGTTCCGTGACCTTAAGTCGCTGTTGGACAAGTGGCACCTTGCATATCTCTCTAGGCAGAATCTCAATGAAAGTGAAAGTGACCCTTCTCCCAAAGTTTTTATATTTCTTTGAGACTGCTCCCAATAGTAGTCCCCCACTCTGTCCTTCATGATCTGCAGAGGGTCATATTCCAATTCATTTGGAATGCCAAGCAACACCAAATCCCCAGATCCGTGACGCTAGCAGGGAGAGGTATTGGGGGTTTGTTGTTTCCACATCTTCACCTTTTGGGCCGCATCACAGGCTTATGCGAAATGGGTGGAGATTGAAAAACTGTGGCCTGCTTCTATGCTATGAACTCTAATACCCTTTTGTGGACCCGGTCTCCTCCTTCCCCTCTGACTCCTACTTTGGGCCTGTGAAAGATCCTCAGTGCGCCAAACCGCTTTGGCCACACCCTGAGTCTTCTTTCATATAAAAACCACACTCACCGCCAGTGAATGTCGGGTTCACCAGATAAATACAAGACAAGCTTTCTAAATTTTATATATTTATTAACCCCTAAATGGGTCGGTATTAACATCTAACATATACAGTTCAGAACAGATATGCAGATATATGCAAGCATTAACAGTTACTAGTTACAAGATACAGTACAAATAAAATAAAAGGGATAAAGATGAAATGATTACTTTACCACACATGTCCTTGATGTGGTTCTATAGTCCAACACTCACACATGGAATGTGAGTCACCAGTGGAGGCTTCTTGGCATGTGGCATTAACTCCTAGCATGTGGCATCAATAGAATAATCCCGCCTGCATGCTTTTCACAGGAATCTCAGCATTAGTCTCTCTGTAATATCTCTCAGTCTCTTGTAGGCTCATCATCGTCAGCAGCAGCATTCCAACCTGCCTGCTCATAGTAGCATCTCAGTCAAAGTCTGTAATATCCTGTAGTCTGTGATGGTCTGTCTCAACTCCATAGCATAATCTCCATAACATAATCTCCTCCCACAGACCTCTTACCTCATCTTTTATACCCTTTATGCCACCCCCCAGAATGAGGTCACCGGCAACAGTCATCCCGGCAATCTCTGCTCTCCTGGCTACCCTTGACCTGCTTTCTCAGGGTCTTCCTCACACTAGCCGCTAGTTGGGAGAGTTCTAGGGGATTCTGCACCTCCCCCTTTGCTTCCAAACCTCCATCCTGTTCCTCCTGTACTTGGGTGGGTGATGGTGATACCTTGGGCAAATGACTGAGATCATGCTTCCCCAAACCATCCCCCCACAATACTTTGACAGGTAATACATTGGACATACCCCCTTCTTGGATCACACCTCCAGTACCCCATGCCATCTGCACTTGGGCCATGGGTACTCCTGGAATAGAACTGCACAGAAGAGACGTGTATGTCTCATACCGGCCGGACTCCTCCGGCTTCAAGGGAGTGAGGCTATTCATGGCGGTCTCAGCACCGACTCCAGGTGGTGTAGGCAACGGTTCAAGGGTCGGAACGCCCTCCACCCTTGTAGCACTCTGGCTGCGGGCTAACACCGCACTACCAGCAGTCCGTCCCTCACCTGGATCGGCCATAAGATCCCCATAGCCTACCTGACCACCTGGCACATGGTCAGCAGTTGGGTGCTTATCGGATGCACTGGGCGAAATAGTAGAAGTTGCTTCCAGTGACTCAGAAGAGCTACCCTGTACATTTTCACAACAAGCATTGGCAATTACATTGACAGTACCTTCATTAGCAGTTGTTAATTCACACCGGGCCTCAATGAGATCTGCAGTAGACATGTTAACAAGCTGGGAGGGAGACGCCCCCGCAGATGTGGGTGTGTCTACCGACCGGATCTCATTGGCTCCTAGCACCGGAGGGAACCAAGCATCAATAACATTTGTGCTGAGCTGGGTTGCAGGAAGCTCAGTTGCATATTCCCTGCTCTCAGCTGAAGGCAACTCATTAGCATGTACACTTACTGCCATGGGAAGTATCTCAGAGAGGGGGTTACGGGCCCTCTCTGCAGATATGGCAGACACATTATCAGCATTAATCATAGACAGTTTATCACAGTAAATTGGGTTGCTCCCCACCCCATATTGGGACATCATAGGTCCTAAATCAGTTCCCAACAGTACATTAGCAGGCAAATCAGTCAATAGTCCCACAGTCTGCATTCCTTTTTCTGCACCCCCGTCCAGATACACAGATGGGCCATCTGCTGTGGCTTGGGAAACAGGGAAGTTCTCAGGGCAGTTGGGGCACTCCTCCTTGAAATATCCTGTCTGGATACAGGCATGGCCCCGCCGCACCTCCTCTTGGGGTTTGGGGAAGGTCACCCGGGCGCCCAGAGTTCTTGGGACAGGGGAGGGACCACCCCGGGCATAGTTTGTCTCACCCGACCTGATAGACGGCTGTGGTGAACTCCAGCCTGGCCTCTCCTTCCAACTTGAGGGTCTGTGCAGGGTTGTGGGAGTTTGCGCTTGCTGGGAGAGCTCCATCCTTTTGAGCTCAAGCTGAAACTCCCTCTCGGACTGTTGCTCAGCAGCCTGTCGTTCAGCATCCTTCCTCTCTCTCTCTGCCTGTCGCTCAGCAGCCTTACGAACTAGAGAGAAATACACTACCCAGAGACCAAAATACCGCTCTGAATTATAGCCATATTTAAGCAGAATCATCACAGGGCCCGATATGTTTTATCAAAGCAATCTGGACCATTTGTAATAGGCTGTTTTCTCTTGTCTTGGAGAACTCCTCCACAATCTCCTTCTTGTATAACCCGCTCCTCAAGGAGGGACTGTCCTCTTCCATGGCCCTTCCTTGGTCCAGGGTTGGCCTGTTCAGACTGGCCGAAAAAGTTGACCCCTTGACTCTGGAGCTCAGTCCCTTTGACTACTTCACTGCAGCATTAAAAATTCCTGAAACCAAGCGGTTCTGCTACTGACAAATTGCCCACTTCATGTTTTCCTTATTTGGATCTCTGAGGGTCACTACCCCTACTGCCTTTGAGAGATTATGCTGAGCGGGTACCTCCACAAAAGGCCTGATCACTACGATTTATCAACTCCTATTCTCCTCTGAAGGTTTGTCACCTCCTGTTCACAGATACATGACCAGATGGGAGGAAGCCCTGAGACAGCCAACCTCCCCCACCCAATGGCAGATTATATGGTCACATGCGCCTAAATCCTTGATGTGTGTGACATTTAAGGAGGCGCAATATAAACTCTTAATGCACTGTTATCACACCCCTGCCCTCTTACATTCCCTGAATCTTATGACTCCCTCGGTTTGTTGGAGATGTAACTTTGCTGTGGGCACGCTCTATCACATATTCTGGGACTGTCCCCTGATACAAGGGTTTTGGAGGGCGTTTAAAGACATTACTGATAGCCTATTTCTGCAGGGAGTACCTCTCGAAACTCTCATCAATTTGCTTAATTTGCCTCCAAGACAGATAGGCAAGAAATCTGCCAAACTGTTTCTCTATCTCTGTACAGCAGCCAAAACTCTCATTGCCTTAAGTTGGAAATCTGTAACTCCCATGTCCAATGCTGACCTCCTTGCTTGTGTCAAGGTTGTCCGTAACCTGGAATACTTGACAGCTAGCCTGAACAACATGGTTGCAGCCTTCGACTCGATTTGGTCCCCATGGGATACCTACTGTACACTGCAGGGTCTCTGACCTCCCTTCTTCCCCCATTGCTCCCCTCTTGTCTCCCCTTGCCTTATTGTCTCATTTGTTATGCACTTTTTCTTATTTTTTTATATTTACACTGATTTTTTTTTTTCCTTGTGCTGTTTTGTCTTATTGTTTTCTTTGTTATATTTAAAACTTTAATAAAAATTACGGCAAAAAAAATAACTTCAGGAAGACAATGAATTTATGTTTTTGCATGCAGTGTTTTTGTAGCCAAAACTAGAAAATAAACCGAAAATAGGTAACTTTCCGTTAACTTCCCTTTACTCTATAATCCAGCTATGCATTTAACTTTTTTTTTTTTTTTTTTTTTTTTTAGCCAAAGAAAAAAATGCACCAAACATGAAAAATATATGGCTGTCCCCTTATGTCCAGGTTCTGCCCCTAAGATTGTCCTTCTTTGATCTAAATCAAGTTTTGCCCCCATGATTCTGGACTCAGTATCTCAGAATAAGAATGTTAAAACAGAATGTTAGAAATCTTTGATGATTTATTGAAAAGGAAAAAATTAAATATTGCATTGACATAAGTATTAAGACCCTTTACTGAGTACTTATTTGAAGCACCTCTGGCAGCGATTACAGCCTCCAGACATCTTGGCTATGAGGCCACAAGGCTTATACACCTGGATTTTGGGATTTTTTGCCATTTTTCTCTGCTGATTCAATCAAGCTCTGTCAGGCCTCTGGCTGGGCCACTCAAAGATATTGATAGAGCTATCCCTAAAACACTCTTGTGCTGTTTTGACTGTGTGCTTAGGGGCATTGTCCTGTTGGATGCTGAACCTTTGGCTCAGTCTAAGGTCCAGAGCACTCTGGATCAGGTTTTCATTAAGAATATCTCTGTACTTTGGTCCATTCTGCTTTCCCTCACCCTGGCCAGTCTCCCTGTTCCAGCCACTAAAAACACCCCCACAGCATAATGCTGCCCTTACCATACTTCACTGTAGGGGTGGTATTTGGCAGGTGATGAGCAGTGTCTGGTTTTCTTCAGACATGATGCTTAAAATTGAGGTCAACAAGCTCAATCTTTGTTTCAAAAGACCAGAGTCCTTTAGGTGCTTTTTTTGGAAAGATATACTGAATTTAGATTGTGAACTCTATATGCGACAGTGACTGACAATGTCTATAAAGCACTGTGGAATATGTTAGTGTTATACAAGTAAAATAAATAAATAAGTAAATAAATTCCAGGTGGGTCTCGTGTCTTTTATTGAGAAGAGGGTTCTGATCACAGATTGGTGGAGTTCTGGCCCAGTAATGGTTGAACTTCTGAATGTTTCTCCCTTCTGCACAAAGGATCTTTGGATCGCAGCCAGAGTGACCATTGAGTTCTTGGTCACCTCTCTTACCAAAGCCCTTCTCCCTCAATTACTTTACTTTGTGGGATGGATAGCTCAAGGAAGAGTCTAGGTTGTTCCAAACTTGTTCCATTTAAGAATTTTGGAGACCACTGTACTCTTGGGATCTTTCAGTGCAGCAGAAATATTTTATTACCCTTATCCACATCTGTGTCTCTGCACATTCCTGTCTCTAAGCTCTACAGGTAGTTCTTTCCTCCTTGTGGCTTAGTATTTGCACAGATATGTGTTTTCTGCTGTGAGACCTTATATAGACAGAGGCGTGTCTTTCCAAATCATGTTCAATCATCTGAATTTACCACAGGTGACTCCCACCAAGGTGTAGAAACATCAAGAGATCATGATCAAGAGAAATGAGAGACCTCAGAGAGAAATTTCAAGTGTCATAGCAAAGAGTCTGAACACTTATGTCCTGCTAGTTTTTCCTTTTTATTAAATGTGCACCCCTTTAATTAATGTGACCCAAAGTGTTCTTCCTGGTTTTGGGATCCTAAATACCTACAATAACTGCACCAATAATGCACTGCATGAAACCAAGCATAGAGCCTATGCACATTGAGTCCCTATGGTCTGTATTACAGACCTGTAGACACTCTGGGGCAGTGTAAAATTTTGTACAAACCTAGACCGGACAGTCTAAAAATGCCCCAGATCACAGTAGATAATGCTGGATAATAATTCTGGTGCATATTTAGGCTACATTTATGAGAACTATTAGTTGGTTTACTTTGCACTATATTCTTGCGCCAAAAGTTTGATGCAAATTGTTACATCTTAGGCCAAGCTTCCTTTTCACCAAGCCATGCCTTTTCCTGTTAAGCTGCACCCCCTTCTCACACAACGAGAAACAAATAAAAAATTTGGTGCATGGCACAAAAGAAAATTTGAAGGCCAGAATTCTGTGCATTTAGAATAGTAAACCTTCCTTTCTGCGTGCTGCTTAAAACCTTATTCAATGTCAGTGTTTTGCTCAGTGATTTCTACAAAATTTTTCCTTAAAAGTTGTGCTTTTATGTAACACTTAAGTGGTATGGAAATGTATCTCAATGTGTATCATGTAAAATAAAAGGTACACAGAGGTACGGTATGGGACATGCAGATCTATAAACAAGTTAAAATTCTTAAAGTGGTTTTCGAGCCAAGAAACTGAACTGACCTGCTGAGTTCAATTCAGCTAAG
This sequence comes from Leptodactylus fallax, assembly GCA_947044405.1. Classification (NCBI taxonomy): domain Eukaryota; kingdom Metazoa; phylum Chordata; class Amphibia; order Anura; family Leptodactylidae; genus Leptodactylus; species Leptodactylus fallax. The sequence goes on from CAMRHE010000041.1 coordinate 6,594,172, forward strand.
ATGGATTTGGGCCGGTGTGAAAGGCACTCTGAAAATTGGCCTAAACCTAAGGCCACATGTAGCAAAACACAACTTAAGAAAACACTACAAAAAAAGTCAGTGGAAAAGGCTATCCTAAAAATGCTTTTCTTTTTACTGCTTTTCTGCTGTGTTTTGCATTTTTACCTTCCCCCATATAAGTCTGTGATAAAAATGCAATTTCACACATACAGTGTACACCCATGAGAAAAGGGCTAAGCCATGAAAAGCTTTGTGCCCTAGTGGATCTTCAAAATACATTCTTCTTTACTGGATGCCGTTTTTTGGGTTCCTAATCTGATTGCATCAACTTATTGTCTTCATGATGTCCAGGATTCCTAATGGCATCTTTTGGCCACCAACCCATTTGACCACCTGATACATGCATGTAAGCTGATGTGTGACTTCCACTTGAGAGTCTACCTTATTACCACTACCTTTCTGTGGGCTTATTTGTTACGGCTTAATGCTATGAGACACTTGGCACTATTATTTTTTCAGTTTTATGCTGTTCATGTAGACATAAGCAGATGAAATATTTCCAGATATTTAAATATTACCGTTTTTTTAGTTCTTCCAATGACAGATGGTCATACCCCACAGACATAGTGCTGACAACTTTCAAGCTTGGACCTGTAAAAGTAGATCATCAAATTGTCAACAGGAGAGCAGGTAGAATTTACCCCAAACAGATTTTTCAAGTTTTTTTTTACATTCAATATTCTATAAGACACATATCCCCAGTATTCTTCTTCAACCTAGTAATGTATTCCATCATTGCAGGTTTTTAAAGGGTTGTGCAGGACTCAAAAACATAGCTGCTTTCTTCGTCTTAAAATGAAAGGGACTGAGCAGCATGGCCAGGTGACCAAAGGACATGATGTCACGTCCTAAAAGAAGAAAGCAGCCATGTTTTTGAAGTCCTGTACAACCCCTTTAATCCTGTATCTGTGGCTCCTATGGATGCCCCAGTTAGGGCTTCATTACATGTCTACTTTCACCAGACATGTGATGTCCATATAATCATCAGCACACGATCCTTGCTTTATTTTTGGGTCATGTGCAATCCATGGATGATCCATTTTTCACAATTGATTTTTATTTCTTTATTATACTATACTTTACCATGTCACTTGGTCCATGAAAAAGAGTCAGCACATGAATGGCATCAGAGACCCACAGAACGGTGTTCTGTGGTCTGCAAAGTGGACCAAAATAGAGCATGTCTCCATTCTTTTCCACAGATCATTGGTCCTTGGAAAAGGAATGGACATCTACATGTACCTACTAAAATCAATGTGTGTGTATGCAATCCTTGATTTAAACAGGCACCACTCTTCCACTAAAAGCAAACATGTGGCTAAGCCCTTACTGTTAAAAAATACAATAAAAATATATTAAAGTGTGAATGTCCCTCCGGGGGTCTTTTTAATGACCTCATAAGGGACATGTTATGCAACAAAAGCACATACACATACATCTAAAAACAAATGAAAAAGAAATACAAATAAGTTAATTAATTAAAAAAGGCTACACACATAATATATTAAAACATCCATAATACAAGTATAGTCAATTTAGTGTCAATTTGTAAATTTTATAAAAAAAAATTACTATCAATTTTAAAAAATATATACAGTATATTTTTTGTTTACTTTTGGTACAGGTTACCCTCAATAAAACAAAACAAAAATCTCTCTAAAAAGGATGTTAATGGACTAGAGGTTGTAAAAATAACAATGCAAAAATGATGTTCGTAGCCTTATAGGACCCCTCGCAACACTACTGTCTCCAGGTGTAGGGAATTTCATACTTACCTCTTCTTCCTGCAAAGCACTGATGTGATGCCCGGTTGTGCACCTCTTTTAATTTCTTTTCGGCTATGCTGTCACCTGCTCTATTCTAGCACTTGCCGTACCATAGTGCAGGTGACAGGATAGCCGGGAGGACAATAAAAAAAATTAGGCCTCCCTGCATCTACAAATGCCAGAACTACAAACACATAAAATATTTTTTCGTGAAATCCATAGTAGGAAAAAAAAAATTAAAATTGAATTTTTATTAAGATATTACAACATAACAAAAATATGTATATTTGGTATCGCCAAAATTGGAATCACCTGCAGAATATAGGTTACATGTCATTTTTGGCTGCACAGTAAATGCCTTAAAAATAAAATCCATAAGAGAATTTTTCTCCAATTCCACTCCATTTTTTTTTCCAGCTTCACAGTACATCCTATGGAATATTAAATGGTACCATAATAAAGTACAATTTGTCTCGCAACAACTAGGCCCCTATATGGTTCCCTGAATGTAAAAATAAAAAAAGCCATGGTTTTTGGAAGGCGGGGAGTAAAAAACCAAAAGTGAAAATCGAAAAATGCTGTGGAAGGAAAGGGTTATATTAAGAGGTCTAAATAATATACATATCCCAGAGAACTTATTTCATATCTTCAAGCTCCCATTCCCCTCTGCCTCATCAGAATTTTAAAAAGTTAAAAATAAAGTATAATAAAAAAAACTTTTAATCAAATAATCACATCATGTAAACAAAATAAAGTAAACAAACATGTTGGGTATCCCTATGTTTGTATAACTCTGAACTATCCAAAAATAGTGTTATTTATGCCATGTGGTGAACGCCATTAAGAAAAAATATACCACAAATATACCGCTTCCCTCAGCTAGTAAATGTGGTAAAACATAGTAAAACCAATATAAGATTGGGATGTACGGTCCATTTCTTTTTCTCTGTTTGGATATTTTACAGTCATATGAAAAAGTTTGGGCACCCCTATTAATCTTAATCATTTTTAGTTGTAAATATTTGGGTGTTTGCAACAGCCATTTCAATTTGATATATCTAATAACTGATGGACACAGTAATATTTCAGGATTGAAATGAGGTTTATTGTACTAACAGAAAATGTGCAATATGCATTAAACCAAAATTTGACCGGTGCAAAAATTTGGGTACCCTTATCATTTTATTGATTTGAATACTCCTGACTACTTTTTACTGACTTACTGAAGCACAAAATTGGTTTTGTAACCTCACTGAGCTTTGAACTTCATAGCCAGGTGTATCCAATCATGAGAAAAGGTATTTAAGGTGGCCAATTGCAAGTTGTTCTCCTATTTGAATCTCCTCTGAAGAGTGGCATCATGGGCTCCTCAAAACAACTCTCAAATGATCTGAAAATAAAGATTGTTCAACATAGTTGTTCAGGGGAAGGATACAAAAAGTTGTCTCAGAGATTTAACCTGTCAGTTTCCACTGTGAGGAACATAGTAAGGAAATGGAAGACCACAGGGACAGTTCTTGTTAAGCCCAGAAGTGGCAGGCCAAGAAAAATATCAGAAAGGCAGAGAAGAAGAATGGTGAGAACAGTCCAGGACAATCCACAGACCACCTCCAAAGAGCTGCAGCATCATCTTGCTGCAGATGGTGTCACTGTGCATCGGTCAACAATACAGCACACTTTGCACAAGGAGAAGCTGTATGGGAGAATGATGCGAAAGAAGCCGTTTCTGAAAGCACGCCACAAACAGAGTCGCCTGAGGTATGCAAAAGCACATTTGGACAAGCCAGCTTCATTTTGGAAGAAGGTCCTGTGAACTGATGAAACAAAGATTGAGTTGTTTGGTCATACAAAAAGGCGTTATGCATGGCGTCAAAAAAACACAGCATTCCAAGAAAAACACTTGCTACCCACTGTAAAATTTGGTGGAGGTTCCATCATGGTTTGGGACTGTGTGGCCAATGCCGGCACCGGGAATCTTGTTAAAGTTGAGGGTCGCATGGATTCAACTCAGTATCAGCAGATTCTTGAGAATAATGTACAAGAATCAGTGACGAATTTGAAGTTACGCCGGGGATGGATATTTCAGCAAGACAATGATCCAAAACACAGCTCCAAATCTACTCAGGCATTCATGCAGAGGAACAATTACAATGTTCTGGAATGGCCATCCCAGTCCCCAGACCTGAATATCATTGAACATCTGTGGGATAATTTGAAGCGGGCTGTCCATGCTCGGCGACCATCAAACTTAACTGAACTGGAATTGTTTTGTAAAGAGGAATGGTCAAAAATACCTTCATCCAGGATCCAGGAACTGATTAAAAGCTACAGGAAGCGACTAGAGGCTGTTATTTTTGCAAAAGGAGGATCTACTAAATATTAATGTCACTTTTCTGTTGAGGTGCCCATACTTTTGCACCGGTCAAATTTTGGTTTAATGCATATTGCACATTTTCTGTACAATAAACCTCATTTCAATCCTGAAATATTACTGTGTCCATCAGTTATTAGATATATCAAATTGAAATGGCTGTTGCAAACACCCAAATATTTAGAACTAAAAATGATTAAGATTAATAGGGGTGCCCAAACTTTTTCATATGACTGTATGCATAGCATTCTGTCTTTTCCATTTTTTTTGTTTTGCCTTGGTACCAGCACTCCTCCCATTTGGCCCAGGTGTTTTTAAATTAAGGGAGCCTTCTATTGGCCCAGTCCTCTGACTGAGACCATATGGCAAGGTGAACTCTTTGAGACCTGTTCACACATTGCAGTCCTTTGACTGACACCATATGGTAAGGTGAACTTTTTTGTGATCTGTTCACATGGTTCGGTGCTGTGTGGTGTCTGCCTTTGCTGTAGTGTGGTGCCCATGGGGCAATGGGGCCCAGAGCCTGGGGGCTTAGCCTGGCAGCAGGGGTGTTGCTGGGCTGCTGGGTCGCTCACCCTGTGGGCGCTGTATTGTGGTGGTGGCGGTTGCTGTTTGGTGCCGCACACAGTAGTGTAGGGACCCACTATAAAGAGGTCACTGTGAAGTGGCTAGTGGGCTTATGCTCCTTCATCAATATGTATACTAAGAACCTCATATTCAGTATTGTAGAATTTGCTAAGAAGCACAAGATCAATGTATAAGATTGGGATGTGCGGTCCATTTCTTTTTCTCTTTTTAGATAAAACCAATATAAGTATGGTATCGTCATAATAGTAATGAACCGCTGGAAAAAGTTGACGTCATTTTTAATGCAGAATGAAGGCTGTAGGAACAAAATGCAGCAAATTATGATAGAATTGTGTGTGGTTTTTTTACATGGACCCCCAAAAAAGTTTATAAAAGCTAATGAAAACATTACATGTACCCTAAAATGATGCCAATTGAAAGTATAACTTATCACACAAAGAATAAGCCTTCACATAGCTATGTTGATAGAAAAATAAAAAAGTTATGAATCTTGGAAGGTGGGAAGGAAAAAAAGTAGCCGAGCATTAACATCCAAACTACCCTGCATCCTAGGATGGAGGTGCTGTGTTACACTCAAAGGTCAGGGAGAACTGATACCTCTGCTGGGTACCTCCATTGGGGTCACTTAGCATAGAGTGTAAAGCGCTTATGATGATTTATACTTGATGTTCATATCTTGTATATGGAGAGGGGTCAGAATAACAAGATACTAACAGGCCAGTGACCTGAATCCTTATTGGCTCAGTGTTCAGGCTCACTGACCTCTACTGATAACAATCTTAATTATTCATAGAAGAAGCTGTTAAAAAAGTATGAATCATGACTTATACATGGGGTTAAAGGACAGGCTACATGGCACAATGTTTGGTAAAAAGAAACAGTCCACTGGAGATGTATATTGCCAGTCCACCTCTGCATCTACTTCTACACCCACAATATTATATTGCTCTTTTCTCACCCATCTTAACTTTCTGTTGAAATATTGTAGCATGTATAGCCAACTTTAACATTGATGACATAAAGGTTTGTTTTTTTATAAACTTCTATCTCTCTCTCTTAAGAAAAAACTTCCTACCTGCAGCATTTAGTAACTCTTTATCAATCTTCTCAGTCAAGAGACAGTACAATCCTTGAATTCCAGCAACCTTTTCCAGAAGTTTCCAGCGGGGTACAGGGTCATCAGAGTCCCACTGCTCAATATCGCAGCTGCCAGTAAAAATAATACATCAGTCAAAATCAGTTCTACAAATAGTTTGGAAATATAAGAAACACAAGCAAAGAAACTGTTTAAGTAAATATATAGCAGTTTCTTCTAAGAAAAAAAAAATAACTGGTTCAGGAGATACCAGTTTGACCTACTGTCAAAATTACCCAGTCCTCTGTGGTTCTACTGAACAAACTTGAACCCTAAATTAATGGGACTGCAGTGCTAAAAACAGCTGCTATAAAATGAACAGCAGTGTGATGTCCGAATGCTGCGGTCTTCTGAAACAGCTGATTGATCATTAATATCCTAGCCTGGAAAACCTTTAGGCCGGGGCCCCATGTAATTAAAACGCTGCGGCCACAGTGGAAACGCCGCAGCAAAAACTGCAGCGTTTTACAGTAACTGCAAAGTTGATGGGATTCTGGCTAATCCCATCCACACATTGCAGAAAAATAGCCGCAGAAGAAATGCAGCAGTTTCAAAAACCGTTGCGTTTTTATAAATTGCAGCATGTCAATTATACCTACAGAAATGCTGGCGTTTTCTGTGTAGGTATAATAGGGACAGAAAGTCCGCAGAGGAAAACTCTGTGGGCTGCAGCAAAAAAGTGCTGCGGGAAAAACCGCAGTGGAAATGCATCACGGTTTTTCCTGCCGCACTTTTCACAGAAAGTCTTCTGCTATAGAGAAACCGCTGGCATTTCCAAAACCGTTTTGGAAATCACAGTGTGTCTGGTGCGTGTATTTTTTAGCAATGTGTGGCTGGGATTCACTAGTCACTTTGCAGTGACTGTAAAATGCCACATTTTTTTCCGCGGCATTTCCACCACGTGGGGCCTCTGGCCTTAATGTGGATTCTAAAATACAGCCTTAGACTTTACTATATACTTTCAGTCTGTCTGTTCTCTTGTTTATGAAGAAATTACATCATAAGTCTCTTAGATTCCAAGTACTATATAGTATGGCTCTCTGCATGCATCTTACATTAAGTGCCAAAGATGGGATAAGTTTGGGAAAGTCTTTCCTGAATCCTATCCCATCATATATACTTAGTATCACAGACAGAGTGCAGACTCAGAATCAATAATTAACTGTGCGAAATACAGTCCAGTAGATAAACCTGTCCAGTAGATAAACCTGTGCCCCCATTTCAGCAACATATTAACAACATTTTGCCTAACATTGGACTTTATACATTGCTGCTTCCCATCTCAAAGTACAAGATAAATGCCAGTGCAGAAGACCTAATAACACTTTATGTCTGGAGTAACAAATGCTTTTCAATACAATATAGCATTTCTTAGAGTTAGGAGAATGTCATCTTATGGTATTTCTGGTCTTCATGTGCTGCAGTTACATTCATACACAAATAGCGTCATAAGAAGAACAAAATATACAAGATAATTTTAATCACGAGGGGCATGCTACTGAAAGCGTTTAGCATAACTCACCACGTACTTGGCACACATTACAAGTTGTTTAACCCCTTGATGCATATTTTTAAAATCTGTTGTTTATCTTTCATAAATATGGCTCATACACTTTATGTTATTACTTGTTACTACTTGTCTCACCTGTTTAAATTGTGAAAAGTGACTTATTGTCACAAATAATTTAGTCAAATTTGTGTGTTTTAGACGTTTCTTTTGTCTTGCCCCACAAAACGGTGGGGCTTAGTGGGAAAGGAGCAATGTTAAGATGCAATAATGCGTGTCAGAATTGCGCCAAAATTCAGGAGATAATGTTTGGTGCAAAATAAGCTAATACTGCAGACAATCTTCTCACCAGGGGGAAGAAGACTACTAGACTGGCTGACCAGTAGCGGCAGTAAGTGTAAACTAATGGACACTGCCCTGCTCCCGTCACTGCGATTGCGGGCATCACAGTCACCATGCTGCCCTGTGAACTGTGCTGTGCTTCTGTGCCTCCCTGTTTATTACCCCTTTTATTGGCCCTCACAAAGTAAATTGCCACCTTTACTGCTCCCCCAAAGTATATTGCCCCCTTTATGTCCCACACACAGTGATATGTCAGTCTTAGATTCAACCCGAATTTTCCAAAAGTTTTGGGGTCGGACTTAACCCAAAACGTTTGTTGTCTTCCTCATGAGGGAAAAGCTAACCATTCCCCCGCATTAAAGCAACTCAGCTGACAACTGGCAGAATTGTAAATTCAGCTCTGGGCTATGGTACAGACTATAACTCAAGATTAGTAGAAGACTAATAATGCAAGTATCAAGTATAAAATCAGATGTCTTTGAATTTAGGCCTGGAACTAACTCTTTCAGCAGGTGTTTCAGGAACACATTATTGCAATGCATGTAATGCACTGTATTATAGACTGTACCCTGTATTGCAGTATAAATACTACAGAAAGGAGATTTAACTGTAGGAATGGATTTTAGATTGGCATTAGAAAATAGAGGAATAAATTATATGTAAACTACTGCTATCTTTCACTTGTGTATGGTCATAGGATAAAGTGTGGGTTAGGTATGACTGTAAAATTAAAATTGTGATAAATGTAAATATTGTACAGAAAAATACTCAGCATTTTCGTGAATAAATATTACGTTTTTCTCACCATCCTGACTGATGGAGAATTTTTATGCCATCTGGTGGAATTCTTCTGGTTACATAAATCTTTGGTAAGTTTTTTCCTGAAGCCTTCATCGCTTGTGACCTACAGCAGATGTGGAGATCTGCAACTAATGTCTTGAGCAGAACTTGATGACTAGAAATCCACATAACAAGTACGATGATATTAACACAATTTCTGGAGGACTTTGGATCTCACTTGTGCCAGATGACCAGGTTTGGGGACTTGAATAAACAGTGAAAGTGGGAGGAAAGTGAATTTTGTAACCAATGAATATTCTCCATGTGCCACTCACATTCCCGGCCTCTGTACAGCATTGGTAGATGATTAATCAGTTATTGTACACAAGTTTGTTACAGTCCTAATTCTTCTGTGTAATGTCCACGGTATATCTTATCAGATGTGTAAATATATAGTATTTAATACAAAGGTAAGCACACTAAATATTTTTTTCTCACTAAAAGTTTTTATTATTTTGTAATAAGGAAAAATACATACAGAATAATGAGTAGAACAAAACAGTAGTGGAGGAGGGGACGGACGAGCAAGGTAGGGGCTGGAGGGGGAAAGAAAACAACTAGGAGGGAGTGAGGGAGCAAGAAGGGAGGGTAGGTAGCAAATAGCTCTGTCGCAGCAAAGCATCAAATAGAGACAATTTGAGCAAGTGAACAAATAACATATTATGTTGAGTCCAAGCGGACAAGGTCCGCAAATAATAAGCAAAAAATTGATAAAATTGGGGGCGGGTATCAAGAAGAGGAGGGTAGAGTAGATGTGGAGGGAGGAAGAGATTTAGGAGGAGGGAACGAAGAAGAAAGACAGAAAGTCGGTAGTAATAAAAGGCATTCCAAAGGAGCCACACTTTTTGATGTTCAGCTTGTTTGAGTTCAGCTAACGGATTCTCCATACAATGGATGTGCAAAACCTCCTGTAGCCAAGATGCCATTGTAGGAGATGTGGAGGGCTTCCACAACCTTGGTATGACAGCTCTAGCCGCCACCAACAGAAAACCAATCAACTTACGCCCAGGTTTTTGAATCTTGCATGGGAAAATAGAGAGGAGTGAGGCCGGATCATCATTGAACTGAACCCCAGCCACTGTCTTAATGATGCTGCATACTCCTGCCCAGAAGGAGCAGAGGAGGGGGCATTTCCACCAAATGTGTAGCATCGTGCCCCTGTTAGCATTACATTGCCAGCAGCAATCAGAGGTTGCTGGATAGATGTCATGTAGAACAGAGGGGATTGGTTTCTTGAGCTTTACATGAAATGGAGAATTTGTGACAGGATTTAAAGGCAGAGTGCCACACATCAGGCTGGAAGGAAACCCTAAGCTCTCTCTCCCAACTAGTAGTGTATGCTGGTAACTGATCCCCTGTGGCGTCTAAGAACAGGTTGTTCGAACGGCAAAAGGGATCTATGGAGGTTATGAGTTGACTTCAGGGATTTATATAGGTAGTGCAACTGTTGGTATGATGAATGAGAGGCAGAGTTTCCACCCTCAGGAGACTGCCTGAAGAAAACGCAGAGGCGTGCTGGTAGAAGAGTGGGAGAGGAATGGAGTATGGAGAATGGCCGGAAAGTCTGGATTGTCCGAGATAGTGGTCAATGGACCATCGTTCGTGAATAGGCGAGCGATACCACAGTATATTCTACAGGTACCAAGAACAAGGCAAGTCACATACGGGAGGTCTAGGGTGGTCCTATCCGACCAGTGGCATTTAGACAACCATGGGAGAGCTGTGAGTGGAAGAGGGCTCAAAGTCTCCTCCAGGGCAACCCAGGGGGGCAAGACGTGTCTAGGAGGGCCGCATCCTCTGACAACAGGCGAGGCAAAGCCGTGTCCGCTATGTATTGTGTGAGAGTGAGAGGGGGATCTGGTTGCCCAGTAGACGTGAGGGGAGGAGGGAGATTGTAGTGCAGCATCCCAGAGGGCTTCTGCTTTAATTGTTTGTCTTTTGTGCCTCTGGGTTGTGTTGGTATGTTCTGTGTTAAGTGTTACATCTTATTGTTTTGCAGCTTTTCCCTTGTTTTTCACCCTCAGTGTTCAAACTCTAACCTTGGTTCAGCCCTGGCCAATCATAGGCCACTGGGTGGGTTGTAGGAGATCTAGTCTCCAGGGCAACCATTGAGCCCAGTCAGTTCAGTAGTAGCAGTCAACCTATGCAGTTCAGGCTGGACTGTGCAAGAAGGACATCAGCACTGGAGCTCAACGGCTGTCCATACAGCCCCAAGGTGGAATGTTTGCTGCCTCAGGCTCATCCAGAGACAGCCCTGAGTAAGGGAGCTCAGCTGTCGGTACTTTTGGACAATTTCGGTGCCGTGCCAGGAGGAGCAGGAGAGGACCCTGACAGGAGGACCTCGTGCTGGCCTAGTATTCAGGTATCCAGATCCCTGTCAAGACTCCCTGTAACTCCATCCCCATCATCCATACCTGGGAGAGGCACAAAAGTGGCGGAATAGTTGGAGGAGAATCCTATTGTAGAGCCTGTAACATCCCTGGGCACCCTCCTATAACCAAGGCTGGGGGAATTAGGCACTGAACTACTACCCCCATTGGGAAGATGCTGTTTACTTCTGATCCAGTTGCTGTTAATAAAAACTGTTCCTGTTCAACTGCAGTGCTGTCTCCTGAGTCGTGCCTGCATAACCATCAGGGCCCTTCCGTCATCACACCGGATCAGAGAGGAGAGGTCCCCTCTCCAACTGGAAACGCCCTGGGGGAAACTACTACCACCACCATCCGGTAGTGCTGCAGGACCCCCCTCGACTGTGTACGGCCCAGGAGCGGGGCTGGAGTGCTTGGTTAGTGTGCTCGGCCTAGCAGGTGGCACACCAACGACTACAACTCCCATCCTCCATCTGGGTTGCAGCAGTAGCGGTTCTCGTAGTAGGTGCGAAAGGCAGAAGTTATATCGGTGGTGAGGTGTGAGATGGATCCAGAGGACTGTTTGATGGACATAACATGAGAGGTGGAATATCACTAACTCTAACAGCTCGGGCAAGGAGACGGCCCGCTTTGTTGACCCATTTGTAAAATGAGCGTTGGTGACGAAGCCTCTGTTGCTTATGCTCAAGGAGGGACCTCATTTTGTGGCGCTTCCCTGTCAAAGCAGAGAGCATAGAGCATTGGAGAGTTTGCTTATGCTGAGCTTCCAGATTGGCAAGAGAACTGAGCAGGGATTTCAATTTATGACCCGCTTTCCTTTTAATTCTGGCCCCATGTTTGATCAAGACCCCCCTGAGGATGCATTTCAAAGCCTCCCATCGGTTGGGTAAGGCGGTGTTGTCCTGGGAACGATCTCACTCAAAGTCCAGGATGGATTGTTTAAGGTCTGTCATATGCTGAGCATCAAGCAAGAGAGACTCATTGAGTCTCCAGGAGTTGGTTCAGTTAGTGGGGGGTAAGAGTTTGATGGAGCATATGACAGGGGAATGATCAGAATGAAGAGTATTACCTATTCCGGCTGCGGTTACCTTTGGAAGGACAGTGTGCGGAAGAAAGATTGAGTCCAGTCTGCTGTAGGAGTAATGAGCGTGGGAGTAGAAGAAGTCTCTGTCATCTGGGTGAAGGATGCACCAGGAGTCGCACAGCAGCATGGAGTGCAGTAGTTTATTGAGGGCATTATAGGGGACGTGGGTCTTTCTGGAGGAGTAGTCGAGCAAGGGATTGATGGTAAGATTAAAGTCACCACACAGAATGAGGTGACCCAGGGCAAATGAGTGAAGTGTAGTGAGAGTCAAGAGTAGAAAAGGCACTTGGGGGAGTAGACATTGGCCACGGTGTAAGCAACGCCATAGATTTTGTGTCAGGAATGTGACATCTGTTGTTGCTGCTTTAAGGTTGCCGTGTGAACATAAGGAAGCTTTCTGTTAGGATTGGTTGTTGCTGCTTTAAGGTTTCCATGACAACGTAGGGAAGCTTCCTGATCAGGCCTGTTTAAACCACTCCCTCATCACTCAGCTTTGCTGGCTATCAGTTTCCAAACTCCTGCTAAGCGCCTGACTGTGATTTGACTGCTCCTATACCTGACTGTTGGCTGTGTACCTGGATTCCTCTGTTGTCTTACGATTTTGTTCTGGCATTCCTGATCGGTTCTGACTATTGGCTTGTTTCCCGGATTTGTCTCCATCTCGTGATTTGGATCTGTGTTGCCCTCCTCAGCTGCTGACCCGTGATTGACAACCATTCTGTTATCTCTGTCCCTGTGAGTAGTGCGCGCATTTGGTGTAGGTTTCTTCTGCAGTGCATTTATTTGTAATACACTTTCTGTTCTGGTGACAATTCCAGTCTTCAGATTCAGCGAAAATCCAACTCTTCTTGCGAGGAGCTCTGGTGAAGGCGTCTGAGGCCGATCTTGGCTCGCAGTAGTGTTTTGCCTTTATATAGCATTTTCTACTGCTCGCAGTTGTCAGCCCATTTCTGCTGCTGCTCTCCTGTAGACCAGTACATTCCTTACCTTGCATCTGAACCTTAACATTTTGCAGATGATGAACAGGTATCGTGCATCGGTGTCAGAGAGCATATCTAGAATTTTCACAGATAGACTTTTGGGGAAAAAAGTGTCCACGCCCTTAGTTTTCCCAGAGGAGCTACTACTATGGGACCACAGAGGATAATAGTGATTGTTAAGCGTAGGCAAGAATGAGGCAAGAAAGTGGGTTTCCTGTAGGGAGAGGATGTGATGTCTGCGCTTATGAGAATCATACAGAATCTGTGAGCGTTTCTCAGGTGTGTTAAGGCCTTCACACTAAATATTTTTAATGATTTTAGGAAACGTGTTCAAGCAGCTGGTATTCTGTATATATGTCCTATTTCTGCCCATTTTTCATGGACCCCTTATAAACTCAAGTCCATGAGGTGTCTGTAAAAATGGGTGCCCCATGGATACAAAACAGCCTTTCATCCTTATTTCATGATCTTCTTTTCTTGAACTTTCTGGTGATTGAACTGGAAGCAGATCAATATGGAAATGTTACTGAACATAAGATAAAACTCTGCAAGCAGTATTGTCTCACATCCCCTAGTCACCCCACATTCACAACACGTGAAATTATGTGCATGAACCCTGTATGGGGTCACAAAGAGTTTTCACCAAATTCATGTTGTGTGCTTTTAGGGGAAATACCTGTTATACATCATGTGATAAAGCTTCAATTAAGTTTTCTCACTGATACTATAGTATAGATTTAAAGTTGGGTTGTGACACCTTATTATGGATCTGCATAACACTGATCGGTAATAAAAACAGGGCTGGTGTTGGGGGAAGCAGACTGGGCAATTGCCCAGGTACCCTTCCCCCAAAGGGACCACCCAGAATCCAGAGCCTGATGATTCAAATCAAGGTAGCTCTACTTAAAGCTATGTTACAGCGTCGGACCGGAGGGCCCAGGAAGGGCGGGGGCCCGGCCAAATTGCTAACGGAAGAAGCCTTCCCAGGGGAGGTCTGTAAAAATAAAAAAAACATTTATACTCACCTCTCCTGGGAGTCCTGTGATCCGGCATAATTTTCTGGCCATTTTCAGCCTGTAGCTGACGTCACATGTCCTGGACGTCACCTCTGAGTCCTGTGATCGGGCTTCAGTGGTTACATTATTTGCAGCATGCCCCACTGACTGCAGAGGCCCAATCACAGGCCTCAGCAGCTGAGACGTCTGGGACGCGTGACGTCAGCTGCAGACCTGAAGAGGAAGCCGACAGACAGCGGAGGTGAGGCAAGGTGAGTATAACTGTTTGTCCATCACCTTCCTTAGGCCTCTGATTATTATTCTCTGGGTTCTGAAGAGACCCCAGACTATAATAATAGCACCAAAAAAAACTAGAGGGCCAAACCTCACGAATATTCATCAAAATGAATTTCAAGGGGTTCGTCTGAAGCGGCTCGAGGCTCTGGGGAGTATATTATTTTGTATGGGGTTACTGTGGAGCATTATACTGGGGACCCTCTAGAGAGCATATTATATTGTGTGGGGGCCACTGTGGAGCATTATTCTGGGGGGGCGCTCTGGGGAGCATATTACATTGTGTGGGGCCAATGTGGAGCATTATAGGGGGGCACTATGAAGCATTTTACTACGGGGGCCTTCTGGGGAGTCACATTATATGGTGTGGGGCCACTGTGAAGCATTATACTGAGGGGGTCTCTGTGGAGCATATTATAATGTGTGGGGACACTGTGGAGCATCATTCTGTGTGGCACATTATACTGTATGGAGCCACTATGGAGCATTATACTGGGGGGACCCCCCTGGGGAGCATATTATGCTGTGTGGGGGCCACTGTAGAGCATTATACTGGGGGGCATTGTGAGGAGAATATTATATTGTGTGGGGCCACTATGGAGCATTATACTGGGGGGGATATGGAGAGCATATTATACTATGTGGGGCCACTGTGGAGCATTTTAGTATGGTGAGAGTGGGTATTATATTGCGTGGTGCTCCTAGGATCATATTATACTGTGTGGGGCCACTATGGGGTATTATACTGTGTGGGGGCTCTGGGGAGCATTATATAGTGTTGGGGCTCTGGGGAGCATATTATACTGTGTGCAGCATTACTGACTATGGGGGGCTCGGGAGAATTTTACACTGTGTGGGGCCACTGTGGATCATTATATAGCATGTGGGCCACTGTGGGGGCTCAGGGGAGCATTTTATACCGTGGAGGGCACTGTGGAGCATTATATACCATGTGGAGCATTATACTATGGGGGGGGGACTCAAAATTCCTGATTGCAGTCCTGTTTGTGCTACCTGCATCACAGCTCCCTCACTATAATCTTGTGCTTGAGTGGAATGCTCTGTGGCTGTGTTATTCCCCATACATACAGTACTGTTTGTGAACTGACTATGGAACTATTGGGGCATGCACAGTACTATAGGGAATGATGATACAGGGAAAATACTCAGTAACGTCAGTTAGTCAGCACATATGCAAGATTTTGATGAAGTAGCCGTGGTGTAGCCTATTATCAGGAAGTTGTTGGGTGGACCCCCGAAACAAGCTTCTCTGGTTGGTCCTAGGCCCTTCAGTCCGACACTGTATAAGGGGGCTATTATAAAGGAAAATTTTATATAAGGGGCAGTATACAGTTGTGCTGAAAAGTTTACATACCGCAGCAGATTTTTTTGGTTTTTTTTGCCTTTTTTCATAGAATATGAATGATAACACAAAAACTTTTTCTCCACTCATGGTTAGTGGTTGGTTGAAGCCATTTGTTGTCAAACTTCTGTGTTTTCTCTTTTTAAATAATAATGACAACCAAAAACCTCAAAATAACCCTGTTCAAAAGTTCACATACCCTGGTGATTTTGGCCTGATAACATGCCTAGAATTTGATACAAAGGGGTTTGAATGGCTACTAAAGGTAACATCCTCATCTGTGACCTGTTTGTTTGTAATCAGTGTGTGTGCATAAAAGCTGAGTAAGTTTCTGGGATCCAGACAGACTGTTGCATATTTCCTCCAGCCAAGAAAACAAAAAATCTGCCAGGGTATGTAAACTTTTTAGCACAACTGTATGTATGTGTGTGTGTGTGTGTGTGTGTGTGTGTGTGTGTGTGTTTATATATATATATATATATATATATATGTGGACAAAATTGTTGGTACCCCTCGTAATGAAAGAAAAACCCACAATGGTCACAGAAATAACTTGAATCTGACAAAAGTAATAATATATAAAAATTCTATGAAAATGAACAAATGAAAGTCAGACATTGCTTTTCAACCATGCTTCAACAGAATCTTTTAAAAAAGAAAACTCATGAAACAGACTGGACAGAAATGATGGTACCCTTAACTTAATATTTTGTTGCACAACCTTTTGAGGCAATCACTGCAATCAAACAATTCCTGTAACTGTCAATGAGACTTCTGCACCTCTCAACAGGTATTTTGGCCCACTCCTCATGAGCAAACTGCTCCAGTTGTCTCGGGTTTGAAGGGTGCCTTTTCCAGATGGCATATTTCAGCTTCTTCCAAAGATGCTCAATAGGATTTAGGTCAGGGCTCATAGAAGGCCACTTCAGAATAATCCAATGTTTTCCTCTTAGCCATTCTTGGGTGTTTTTAGCTGTGTGTTTTGGGTCATTATCCTGTTGCAAGACCCATGACCTGCGACTGAGACCCAGCTTTCTGACACTGGGCAGCACATTTCTCTCTAGAATCCCTTGATCGTCTGTGCCAGATGCAGCAAAGCAGACCCAGAACATAACAGAGTCTCCTCCATGTTTCACAGTAGGGACAGTGTTTTCAAGATATGCTTCATTTTTCCGTCTGTGAACATAGAGTTGATGTGCCTTGCCAAAAATTTCGATTTTTGTCTCATCTGTCCATAGGACATTCTCTCAGAAGCTTTGTGGCTTGTCAACATGTAGTTTGGCAAATTACTTTTGTCAGATTCAAGTTATTTCTGTGACCATTGTGGGTTTTTCTTTCATTAAACGAGGGGTACCAACAATTTTGTCCACGTGTGTATATACTGTATTTATATATGTTATATATTATAAAAGCGTTACTAGTGTTACAATGCATCAAAGCTTGAATGCAAATCTTTTAAATCATATAATTGTAAGCCATATTTCAGTACAGCTGGCTTATAATCCAATTTACGGGCTTATTCACACCCCTGAGTCTCAGCTGTGAAGCTCCGGTCCATGTGTGTGCTGGATTTACTGGCCTGAACATTAAGCAGGGAGACCGACTCCTAGTTTTATAGTTAGGAGTTACAGTATGGGAAGTATTTTGTGGCAATGCAGGGAGTAAAAGCTTCTCTTTGCATACCATACAACTGTGACCACCAGTTTGCAAGAAATTCAAACACTGACTGATTTTTTTTTTTTTTTTAGATTGTCGTGCTTAAAGAAACCCTAGGCCACAATGTGGCCCTTTCATTGACATTACTTATGACAGTTACAGGGTAGCACAGAAATTTTTGGTCAGGTGATGTGTATCCCCAGACTTAAAGGGGTTTTCCGGGCAAAAAATGTTTTTAAAAAAAAAATGTCTGTTAGTGCTATTAATGGGTTAATAAATGTACCCATATACCTTTAGCCGTGTTTTGAGTGATTTCTGGGTGTCTCTGGGAGCTCCTGGTATCTTCTGCATTTGTTTACATGGTTAGCTTCCTGCTATGTAACTTCCACACTAACCCCTCTCACCTTACTCCCCCCTCCTTCCTCTCTCCCTCCCTCCTTTCTCTCTCTCCCTCACATACACCCCCTCCCTGTTTCTCTAGCTGTCCCGCCCACTACTAGACCTTCCCTACCTATTCAGCCCAACCCCTGACCCCATTATATAATTACCTTTCTTCCTTCCATGGCTTCCTCCTGCGCGATGGCCCCTCATTCTTTACTGATACTGCAGGCGCGCACTCTTATCCCAGCGCTGCTCTGTGCTCTGCAGCGACTATCCACCTCTACTGCGCATGTGTGGGAGCTGCGCAGTAGAGGTGGATTATCAGCAGCAGTGCGCAGAACAGCGCTAGGAGAAGCGGCAGAAGTCAGAAAAGAAGGAGTCATCGTCGCGGTGGAAGGTAAGTATGATGGAGTGGATGGGGGGGGGAGTAGTAGAAAGTAGGAGGGGGAGGGTGTTAAGATTAGTGTAGGGATTTCCATTTATCCCGGACAACCCCTTTAAGTTAAATTATAAGATAGTGATCATTTCAATATATCTGGTGGAATATAACATTTAACCCTTTAAGGACGCAGGGTAGTTTGTTTGCTAAGGCTTGGCGACTTTATTTATATTTCACATCTTGAATTGTGCATTTATTTGGCATTTTGGGGTACATATAATTTTTTGCGTACATTATTTATTTTTGAAATGGGATAGAGTTTTTATGAACTTTTATTAATTATTTAAGATCTATACTTTTTTCAAACGTTTACATTTTAAAAACAAACATTTTATACTGTCCCAAAATGGGACTTAAATGTTGCAGTTTATGGTACATTTATGTCTGTGTAGTGTGTTAAATGGAATCTGTCAGGGAAATTTGGGACACTAAACCACCCACACGTCCATATGGACCTGGGGTTTAGTGTCCCAAATCACCCTGTTATAACGCAATCCATGGCTGCATTAAAAATAAAAAAGCTTTATACTCACCCGGCCGCTGTACTCCCCGCGCCTGCGCAGTTCTTCAGTGAAGCCAGAGGAGTACTCCTCGGCTTCAGTGCGCATGCCCCGCAATTATGCAGTGAAGCCGGGGTGTCCATCTTTGGCTTCACTGAAGAACAGCGCAGGCGCCGGGAGGCGTGCCTCATGAATAAATCGGACTGTTCTCACCAAACAGCGTTGATTGGACCCTTAACTAGGTAGGTATAAAGGTTTTTTATTTTTAATGCGCCTGCGGATTGCATTACAACAGGGCGATTTGGGACACTAAACCCCAGGTCTATAAAGACCTGTGGGTGGTTTAGTGTCCCAGATTGACCTGACAGATTCCCTTTAAAGCATATTAGCTGCCACAGCAACCTCTCAGAACCCCATGATCTCACCACAGTGGAGGGGGAGAAGAGGGAGTGAAAGAAGGGGCGCCGCTCCCAGAGTTTTGAAGATTTTCTCTAAATATTTTAGATGTGACATTCTTTTGTTTTGATAGGTTGCTAATGGATATGAGCATGAATGCAAGAGCTTTCTATGGTTCCACGGCATTTGTCAAAAACCCGGTCATGATATCCTTTTCGTGGACAGATTATCTTCTCATGTATGTAGTGTCCTTGCATGATAGCCTGTCCATAATAAGGAAATCATGACTGGGTTTCTGACAAGTCCCAGACCATAGAAAGTTTTTGCATTCATGGCCTTATCTATTAGCAACTGATCAAGCGAAAGACTGTCACCACTGAGATGGTTAGAGAAAACCTTTACAAATCTGCAACATTTTTACTTTTATTTACAAAATAATTATATTTATTTATATTCTGAAAATGTTTAATTTCTAATTTTCTACAAATTAAAATAGGGTTATGTCTGTGGGAAAGCCCTTTAATCACCAAAATAAATTTCAGTAATGCTTTTAACTTGACAGACTCTTTGGAGATTACAGACTGGGGTACTGTATTCAATATTGTGAATACATATAAACTATAGACTGCTATCTGTAGCCTCATAACCAGTGGTGAACTTAGCCTCTTTGCTGCCTGAGGCGGACTATCGAAAGACACCCCCCTCCCAAAAAAAATAAAAAATATGAAATTGAGTTTCCATGCTGTTAGTGTCACACATACACAAACTTATGAAACAGTTTTTAAGAATTCTTCTTCCTGTATTACTTCAGTATCAGAAATCAACAACACGGCATTAACAATGACAATAACTTCACACATCTTCTGCTCGGTGGATGGACGATCCCATGTGGCCCCCATTCTCTATAATAGGAGCGCCGCAGATAGCAGAGTACTGGACTTTGGCTATCTTTGGCACTCCCATTGAAGTGAATGAGAGCCCCGCGGGTTCGTCCTTCCATCAAGTGACACACCTATATATGGCTGTGGTCAGGCTGTATTCCCACCCAGTGGGGGAAAAAAAAACAATTCTCAGGCTCAGTGGGGGTCTCAGCAGACAGACCCCCCATCACTCAGGTATTTATCCTCTATCATTTAGGTGAATACAGGGCAGTTACATGTAGTGACTTACAGGTGACGTCTCTGACTAATCCTTCACATTTCCCTTCTCTTCCCTTTGGACCACCATGACCACTTCTTCCAGCTGTGACTTGTCTCTGTAAAGTTTGCAACACAGATATCTTTAGCTCCTCACTTTTCCAGGCACCTGAACCACATTGTCCTCACCTGCACACCCATCCTGCTGCTACCCCAATTATATAATATATGATATAACCCCCCATAATAAATAACTCTCAAGTGCATCTTTATATTAGTAATGTCTGTGTGTACCCTGTATAAATAGTGCCCCTTATTAATAATGCCCCAGGTGTTAACTAATTAAAAGGTTTTCCAGGTCATTAATAAACTAATCAGTGGAGCTCAAAAACCCAGGACCCCTACTGATCAGCTGTTTGAATGGTACCTGTGTAAGTGCCATGATCACTTCTCTGTTTACATAGGGTCATTAATCTCATAGCAGCCATGTAATGTAACTACAGACTCATCCTATACACGTCCATGTGACAAGGCTGTAAATACATCACACGGTCACTATAAACAGACAGTATATAATATAATATAATATAAACAGGCGCCAAAGCCTCTGTTTATAGCGCCCCATTTACACACATTATAATGTTCCACAGCAGCCCCTGCACACAGTATTACGGCCCACGGCGGCCCCTGCACACGGTATTATGCCCCATAGTGGCCCCTGCACACGGTATTATGCTCCCTAGTGGCCCCTGCACTCGGTATTATGCACCATAGTGGCCCCTGCACACAGTATTATGCTCCATAGTGGCCCCTGCACACAGTATTATGCTTCATAGTGGCCCCTGCACACAGTATTATGCTTCATAGTGGCCCCTACACACAGTATTATGCTTCATAGTAGCCCCTGCACACAGTGTTATGCCCCATAGCAGCCCCTGCACTCGGTATTATATTCCATAGTGGCCCCTGCACACACTATTCTGCTCCATAGTAACCCACCCATGAACAATTATACTCTGGGGTCTAAAAAACCCCAGAGTATAATGATCGGAGACCCAGGTGGTGACAAACATAAAACCAGTGTTACTTACCTGGGCTCCGGTGCACTCCCTGCTTTCGGCCCTCTTCAATGTCACACAGACCGGTGTCGCAACATAATGACGTTGGCCTTGCTCACATGACGCCTGGGACGTCACCAAAGAAGGCCGAAGCCTGCTCGGGCCTGCCTGCCTGCCACTATGAAGCATAATACCGTATAATAATAGTAGTATTTGAGGCCCGCGGCCTCACTTACCGATGCCCGCGGCAGCTCACTGTGGCATCCACTTCCCCTTCTGCGTCCCATAGCAGAAGGGGAAGCAGAGGCGGCCACAGCAGGAGCGGGGATCGGTAAATAAATAGGCCGTTACTTGCCGGGGTTACTCCAGAAGGTAACAACCTCTATGTATATATATATATATATATATATATATATAGTGAGTATGTGAACCAGAGGGGGCTATTGAGCGACCCAGGCCAGGCCAGAAAAGGCTCTCAGCCACGCCTTTGGGTGGGGGCGCGTAACTCCAGAAGGCTGGAGTATCCTGCAGGGAGAGGGAGATGGTGAACCAGCCAAAGACAGAGAGAGACAGTCTGTCCCAGAAGGGCTGGGGTCCACAGGGGACTGTTGCTGGAGCTGAGCAGTAGTCAGGCTAGTTAGGGGCTCAAGGAGTCAGTTAGTGCCCTAACTGTGGCCTAGATTTTTGTTGTTTTGTTAAGTTGCATGTAAGCTGAATAAAGCCCGTTGTTCTGACTCAACAGCTTGGCTGCAAGTGTGAGGTTGTGAGAGTGTCCTGTAGTCTCTATGCTAACCAGCAATTTACACCAAGATATCTATCAGATAGTGTTCAACTCAACTGAGGAGGTGTAGATAAGATTCCAGATGCTTTAATCCAGGTAAATCTTGTAGAACCTCATACAGCAGTAGGTGAAAAATGATGAAATACCAGGAGCTGAGCAGACATGTTGCTTACAAAGAAGTGAAACTAAACTGAGGGGGAGAGAGGAGGAGCTACAGCATCACAGCTAAGGATACAGAGAGAGAGAGGGGACAAACTACAAAGACACAGTATCACAGATATATGTCAGTGAATTAAACCAAGTCCTGGGACATGACACTCCCCGCCTGAAATCTTTAGATTTCACTGAAAACAAACATTAAATGTCCTGAGATGTCCATAAAGTCCTCTTCAAACCTGAAAAACAAAAAAGAAACATGCACAACAAACAATAATCAACAGTTAGTCCAAATAAACCAATCTTCAGATCGGGAAGCCGCAATTTGCCAACACCTCCACCGACCCACACTGTAATCCACAAGTACACGGTTTTAGTTCATGGAAGGAAGCTCCCCGCCATGAGCTGTGAATGGTGTCCTTATCTTCTTTTATGTGACATCTCCTCTTGGAAGAAGAAGCACCAGTTCATTAATTGGGCGGAAGAAAACTCGCACTGAGCCTCCCTTGGTTACCTTGACCTCCACTTTCCGAGTCTTCCCATCATCACTAGGGACAACTTTAGTGATGAGACCCATAGGCCATTCATTCCGATGGACTTCTTTATCCCTTAGAAGGACGAGGTCACCCACCTGGAGATTAGGTTTTGAGGTCTGCCATTTGTGACGGCTCTGTAGCATGTGGAGGTACTCTGTTTTCCAGCGGTGCCAGAACACATTGGACAGGTGTTGAACTTGTTTCCATTGGCGTCTGTAAATGTCACTGTGATCTAAGGTACGTGGACAGGTAGCAGCAGTACCAATTTTCTGAGTAAGAAGCGTTGCTGGGGTTAAGATAATTGGAGATTCAGGGTCTGAAGATACTGGGACAAGTGGCCTTGCATTGATTATCGCAGACACTTCAGCAAGAAAGGTTATTAACGTCTCATGGGTAAGCAGTGTCGACTTGTGGTCCATCAACATAGAGTCAAGGATTCTGCGTGTGATCCCAATCATACGTTCCCAGGAACCTCCCATATGGGATGAATGTGGAGGGTTAAACGTCCAAGTGCACCCATTGTTGGATAAGAAGTTGTCTAACTGCAGTTCTTTGCAGGCTCCAACGAAGTTAGTGCCACAGTCAGACCTCAGTTGTTTCTCAGCAGGCAGTGGAGTGTTCCAGTCCATGTTCTCAGTGGTAAGCTGTCTTAGTAGTAGCTTGCCTTGAATGGTGATGGGAGCAATGAAACCAAGAGGATCATAAATGCTGTTCACAACAGATAAAACTCCTCGTTTGGTGAAAGGTTTGTCACAAGAAGACACTTGGAATGTGAATGTGTCTTGTTCAGTGTTCCATAGCAATCCTAGGCTGCGTTGCATAGGAGGAGTATCAGAACTGAGATCAAGATCCTTCAAGTTGATTGCATGATCATCAGAGGGAAATGCCTTCATTACCTCCATATTTTTGGAGATGATCTTGTGAAGTTTGAGGTTAGCTACAGACAGCATTTCCTGTGTTCTAGAGAGGAGATCAATCACTTCTTCACATGCAGGTAAGGATTTAAGACCATCATCAACATAGAAGTTCCTCTCAACAAACTGACGAGCATCAGAGCCGTACTCTTTCTCACCTTCATGGGCGGTCCTTCTCAGTCCATAGATCGCTACTGCAGGAGATGGGCTATTGCCAAAGACATGTACCTTCATCCGGTAATCTATGACTTCATTGTTGACATCATTGTCCTTATGCCATAGGAACCTGAGATAGTTTCTGTCATCATCCTTAACAATGAAGCAATGAAACATCTGTTGGATGTCGGCCATCACTGCAACTGGTTCCTGTCTGAAACGGATTAAGACTCCTATGAGGCTGTTGTTTAGGTTAGGACCAGTGAGGAGCAGGTTGTTGAGAGAGACGCCTTCATACTGAGCACTAGAATCGAACACGACCCTGATTTGGTCAGGTTTGCGAGGGTGATTCATGCCAAATGATGGAAGATACCAGCATTCTTCTCCTTCCTTTAGTGGAGGTGCAGGTTCTGCATGATCTCTCTCAAATACCTTCTGCATGAAACCTACAAAGTGTTTCTCCATCTCTGGTTTCCTCTTGAGGGTACGTTTTAAAGAGGAAAATCTAGAAACTGCTTGCTTCAGATTGTTTTGTAGTTTTGATCTCGGGGAGGTAAGGATGCTACCCAGCTGTTGGAATCATCTTGAATGAATTCCTTGTCCATAAGTTTGAGAAATTCTTTATCAGCTATAGCCGGTGCCAGCTTGTTGTCATCACTTGTTGTATTGAACACTGTTAATCCAAGGGTGTCGTCCCCAGGCAGGAAAGTATTCACATTGTCTCGGTGATTATGCAGCCACTTACTGTTGCTTATCTTCTCTTTCACTTGGTAGTGATGTGGACATGGCTGAAAACAAGTGCTGCGACCATTTGGTAACATATACGTCTTAAATTAAGAAATATTGGTGGGCCTTTTCATCCTACCTATGCAGACGTTGCCAATGATTACCCATCCTAGATCGAGGCGCTGGGCAAATGGTGCATCATGTGGTCCATTAATTTGCTGGCGTATTTTGTGCAGTCTGAGAATGTCTCTACCTAGCAGAAGTAGAATGTCTGCATTTTTGTCAAGGGATGGTATTTCACTGGCTATAGCCCTTAGATGAGGGTGCTGGAAAGCCGCCTCTGGTGTGGGTATCTCCTCTCTGTTTGATGGTATCTGCTTGCACTCAACAAGTGTGGGCAAAGGTATCTCCAAATTGCCCTTGAGAGAAGCTATTACAAGACCACTGGACCTTCTTCCAGAAACCTCTGATATGCCACTACAAGTACCCAAGGTATACGGATAAGTATCACCCTTTAAGTTAAACAGATCAAAGAGTTCTGACCTTGCAAGTGAGTGGTTGCTCTGGTCGTCCAAGATGGCGTACACCCTCAGAGCCCTTTCTGGTTGGCCCTTGGGGTATATATTGACTAGGCATATCCTTGCACAGGACTTGTCACAAAGGTCTTCTCCGCAGACTTCTGTACATGAGGAAGATACTGTGGTAGTATTTGCTGCTTGATCTGTGTTCTCCCCGCCATGCTTAGTTGGGGGAGGGGAACCTCTAGGTGGTGTGGCACTAGGCTGGGCTGGATGAAGAGCTTGTACATGGTCCTCACTGCCACACTCTATACACTTAATAGCAATTTTACAGTCTCTAGCAACATGTTCAGTAGAGGCACAACATTTGAAACATATCCCTAGTTTCTTAAGAAGCTCTCTACGTTCCTGGATTGGTTTCTTCCTGAAGCCAATACACTTCTTGAGGGGATGAGGCTTCTTGTGAATAGGACACAGACGGTTAGGATTTTCTACCTTTTCGTCTTGGTTGTTGTTGCAACTGCTTTCTTCTGGTGCTGATGTAGGTATAGGAAGAATATCAGTCTTTTTCACCGAAACTGGGCCTCTGCGGTTTCTGTAGTTAGAATGTGAGCTGTCATACTTAATAGGAGGTGAACCAGGAACACTGGGATCCCCATAGGAAAAGCTTGGGTCATTCTTGGATTCTGCAATGTTCTTGATAAACTCACAGAAGTAGGAAAATGGAGGAAAGGAGACTCTATTCTCATTTTTGTATCTTGACCCAACTGTGGTCCACCTTTCTTGAATATTATATGGCAACTTGGTGACTATCGGGTTTACCCCACGAGCAGTGTCCAGGTAACTGAGGCCCGGTAGGAGAGTGTCCGCCTTAGCCAGTAGGAGCTCCAAGAGTAGGTCACTAAGTTCTTGAAATTTCTGATGATCCTTACCAGATATCTTTGGAAACCCTTGCAATCGTTTGAACAGAGCATTCTCTATTGCTTCAGGACTGCCATAGGTTTTCTCCAGTCTTTCCCAAGCAGCGGTAAGGCCTGCTATGGGGTTGTAAATGTGGACGGATCTGAGTCTTTTAGCACGTTCTGTGGACTGTGGGCCAAGCCACCGGATAAGCAAATCTAGTTCTTCAGCTGCAGTAATGCCAAGGTCACTAATTGCAGTTTTGAAGGCACATTTCCAGCCTCTGAGTTCTCAGGTTGGTCATCGAACCTTGTGAGTCCAGTCTTAGTAAGCTCACGGCGAACCATGTACCTTGCAAACTCTGACATGTCTGTTCTCTCTGACTTTAAATATTGAGTTGCTGGCTGAGTAGCGGTGATTACGTTGTTAGTGGGGTTCTGGTTAACAGAGGTAGGTAGCGTAGGGGCTGCATAGGCATTCAGCCTAGGAGCTAGCTTAAAGTCCATAGGTTTAGCCACATATGGATGTGAGACTGGACGGTTGTTTGCAGTCTGGTGGTATGGTGTCACATTGGTGTTTACCTGAGTATCAGTATATTGCATTTGCTGAGGTGCAAGGCTTTGGGAATCCATGAAGGAAGAAGAAACTGGATGCTGGACAGGCAGGGCATTGTACTGACCTTGAATGCGGTGTGCTGCAGAAGATACTGTGCCCTGTTGCTCTGGAGAAATGTCGTCCCTGACAGGAACATTTGTGGCAAATAGGGATTCACTGCTTTGGCTTAGTACATAGTCTCTTGTGCGCTTGAGGGGATCCTCTGCTTCCACATCACACAAACTGGTGCTGTCGCTTTCACTTCCACTGATGGCCTGTTCTAAAATGCTTAACCTTGCCATGGCTGCAGCATGCTCATACTGTTTCTCTAGAGCCTCTAGTTCTGCCCTTTTTTGAGCTGCATTAGCTTCCATTGCTGCTTTCTGTTGAGCTGCCTTAGCTTCCATCGCTGCTTTCTGTTGAGCTACCTTAGCTTCCATCTCTGCTTTCTGTTGTGAAAAGGCTGCCTGTATCTTAGTAGCTTCCGCCTCTGCACGTGCTTTTATAAGTTGCTCACTGAGTGTGGAAGATTTTGAGGAACGTGACTTAGATGTACGCTTTGAACGCTTGGTAGACTCAGAAACGTGGGATGCCATTTCCTGCAGTTGCGCAATTCTTGCCTCTGTCCTTAACTTAGTTTCATGTACTAAGCTGTCTCGTTCTGAATTGAGATGCTGGAAGCTTTGCAATTCAGCTAAAGAATCGTCTGTATGTAGTTTTCTCAATATGATTTCATACTCCTCAGCTTTCATTTTATAATGTCCATGCATAGCACAAAGCTGTCGCAGAGCTCCCTCTAGTGGTGATACATGGTATGCAGGCAAGCACATGGCAGATATCTTAGTCTGTATTTTCTGCCACCATTTTGAGAGTTCACAGGAAAGTTCATGCTTTAAACCTTCTAGATTGTCTCTAACCTTCCACGTAGGTTTAATCAAGCGTCTAGCCTTCTCACTGGGCTGCAGACTGAGGTCCATGCTACCTTGTGCTTCAGGGTGCCCTTCAGCCATGATGCAACACAAACAGGATAAATATAACTTTGCTGGAGTAAGATGGCTGCTTGATAGAATCTTCTATGCTGAGGGGTCTGAGCTGCAGATGCAACTTACGCAATGCTGATTCCTTCTGGCTTCAGGTAACTTGCTGTGACTGACTGTATGTCAGAAGTTGGTGAACTGTCTTACAGCCGTATCTGGCAGTCTTTATGCATCATTTTTCACTGTTCTGACTCAATAGCTTGGCTGCAAGTGTGAGGTTGTGAGAGTGTCCTGTAGTCTCTATGCTAACCAGCAATTTACACCAAGATATCTATCAGATAGTGTTCAACTCAACTGAGGAGGCGTAGATAAGATTCCAGATGCTTTAATCCAGGTAAATCTTGTAGAACCTCATACAGCAGTAGGTGAAAAATGATGAAATACCAGGAGCTGAGCAGACATGTTGCTTACAAAGAAGTGAAACTAAACTGAGGGGGAGAGAGGAGGAGCTACAGCATCACAGCTAAGGATACAGAGAGAGAGAGAGGGGACAAACTACAAAGACACAGTATCACAGATATATGTCAGTGAATTAAACAAAGTCCTGGGACATGACACCCGTTTATTTTTTACACTTGGACCGTCTGAGCACTATCTATCCGGCGCCCAGTACCACGAACCACTGCTGTCCGGACCAGGAGTCTGCCGCCATTTTGAGACTAATCCCCCCAAGTTGTCATATATGGTGGAGGATACGGGCAGAAAGAGATCCATGCAAGTCCTAGAAGACAAGTGGTTGGTGATTGCAGTACTGCTAAGTGTGCATTGTGGCCTACAGCTGGAAGAAATCTGTGATTTCAACTGAGAAACCCAGGAAGGGGTGAGTGAATTGCAACATAGCAAAGTGTGTGTAAAAACTGGTGAAAGTAAAACTCTGGAAGAGGAATCCAGGGAATGGACTTTGTGTATACTGTGGCACAGAAGTCTGTAAAGTGTTTGCTGATGGCAAGAAAGTAAGCAATGTGTTTAGAAGCTGGATGTTGCAAACAGTCTATGTGAAAGGCTATGGTGCCATGTTGTTGTTTTCTGTGGAAGACAGAAGAAAATGCTGGTTGTTGTAGTGCCACATAAGTTAACTGTTTGAATACATGTGACTGCAGAAGATAGCAAAAAGTTGCTGCCAGTTGAACCCAAGGTTGCTGTGGAATATTGTGTAATCTTGTTAGTAAACCATGGGCAAGAAAAAGAGAATGTCAGCTTGTAAAAAAGCAGAGAAGTTATGCACAGGTTTATTAGTGCAGCAGTCTGAATGCAGAGAGACACAAAACCCGGAACAGAGCATGTGGAATTCAAGTAAAGATAAAGGGTTGCATGAGAGTTACTCAGTTTTTCTAAAGCACCTCTGTTCTATGATTGAATATGTCCCTGCTGACTGTATGTCTCATACTGGAGTGCATCAAAGCCCCAAAGATGAAAATATTATGGTGCAGCAGCTTCAAGATGAGAATAAAACCATCAGGTTCATTGATGAGGATGAAATATCTGATTGGAAACGGCAATTTGAGGTATTAGAAAAAGAGAACCTTACTGTGAAGAATATCGCCTCGCCCAGCCGCCTGGCACGCCTGCGATCAAACTTCTTTCTTAACCTCCCACTCACACACCGTGAGTAGGCCGGGTCATAGGATAAAACGAAATGAGCGATATAAATTTTATATATTTAATAACCCAAGTGGGTCGGTATGGATTAATAGCATATACAGAAATATACAATATTAATATGATCAAGCATAAACATACAAGCAAAAGAGCGATGATACCATACAAAACAAAGTAAAAGGGAAATAAAAGTTTAGAAAAGATACCTGAGCACACAGCTTTGTCCTAGCTGTCTCTCTGCCATGCTCAGCACAATGAATACTTGTAGTCCTTTTCTCTAGGCCACAGCAGAGTTTTGGGCCTAGGGCGCAAGCTTAAGCAAGTTGCATAAAACAATCCTTTTACATGCTGTCCAGAACTAGGCCCTCAATGCATTCCTCAGTAGGGCAGGCCCTCTCATCTTCTCCCAGATCAGAGCTCCTTACTGCCTCTTTGCTGAATGACCCCAGAATCCAGGTCTGCCCACTGCATATGGCTAGTGCTCCACCCACCCCTTGCTCCCAGGCAGCCCCCCTTCTCCCACCTTTGCAGAACCCTTGGAGAGAAGGGTGAAGTTAAGGCTTGCTATCCCCCATCCCATCTGGCCAGGGATAATAAAAGTGCCTGGCTATAGCAAGCCATCTCCAATGAACACACATAAAACCAGTGAAGCGTATCGTCCAGCAATGTGGACTCCACTAAAGCACCGCATTCCAAGTGGGGGAAGGACTGACCTAAGCAAGTAAAACACACTTCCAAGAAAGATATAAAACTGAGGGTCGGTTCATCACACTGAAGTTAAAGAAAGATCTTGAATCTATAAGGAGTTCATATTCTAGTCATCATGAAAATGTGGTACTGGGTTTGCCTGGAATGGACTGTGTCACTAAGAAGGAGTTTGCTGAAATGAAATGTGCTCTATCTCATAAAGTTATACAGAGTGTAGAGCAAAAGCAAGTACTTGAGAAGCAATTGCAGGATTTAAAGGAGCAGCATGTTCAAGACTCCATTGCCAAAGAGAGTGTCATTGAAAAATTAAGAGATGACCTTGAAACTGCTAAACATGAGAGAAGTGAATTTTTGCAGTGTCAGTCAGAATGTTTGGATGACCAAGTCAGGAAGTGTGAAAAACTTTCTGCTGCATTAACTGACAAAGAAAATGAAATTGCAGAGCTGAGGAAGCATGTCTCTGACCAAGAGAGTGATTTAGAATCTGTGGTGCAGACATTGCAGACAGAGCAAAACTTGCATGAACTAATGCAGGTTCGCCTAAATTGTGAAGTCAATGTATGGCGGAGAAGAGCTGGAGTTCTGGAACAAAGAGAAATGGAACTCAAAGCTAGAATATGTAGCCTGGAGAGGGCGCTGTCAGGATCTTGTGAAGATAATGAGAAATTGTCTGTTTTGGTGCAAAATAAAGACAAAGAATTGATGGAGATGTCATCTGTCCATGCTCAGAAAGTGCAAGCCTTACAGGAGAGTCACAAAAAAGTAGAGACTCGACTTCAAGTGCTGCAACTAAAAGTCACAGAAGGGGACAGGTTTCAAGCAGAACTGCTAGACAAGGCAAACGGTCTGCAGGCGGAATTGAATAATGTCACAGGGCTTCTTTCTCAAGCAGACAGCAAGTTTATCAAACTTTCCAAAGATTTTTCTACACTAGAATCTCAGCTTCAGGACACTCAGGAACTTTTGCAAGAAGAAACTCGTCAGAAGCTTGACCTTAGTACAAAACTAAAACAAATGGAAGATGAGAAAAATGGTTTTCTTGAGCAACTAGAGGAAGAGGAGGAAGCAAAAAGAGATTTGACAAAGCAGATTTCAACACTGCAGGCTCAGGCGACTGATATGAAGAAAAAAATGGAGGATTTGGTTAGCTCCAAGGATGAAGTTGAGAAAAACCTGGAATCTGTGCAGATATTGTATGCGAACAAAGCTAATGCTTATGACAAGCTGGAAAAGGCCAAGAGAGAATTGGACCTCCAGATGTCTGATTTATCTGCTGAGATTGTAGATCTAAAAATGCTTGTTGCAAAACTAAAGGTGCAAGTGAACAAGCAGGAGGAAATTGCACGCATCAAGGAACAGCTGGAGTTTCAGATGGTTCAAGTGAAGCGCGAGTCAGAAATAAAGTTGGAAGAGCACACTTTTCAGATAGAACAGTTAAAAACCGAAGTGGAATCTAAAAGAGAAGAATTGGATTGATTGCAGCAGTTTTTATCCAATACTGAACAGTCGGCATCTGCACTATCTTCAAAGCTGGCAGCACTAGAAGCTGAGAAGGATTCGCTGCAGAGCCTGTTAACCTCTAAAGAATCAGAGCTGCTATCCCTGAAAAACGTGACTCAAGAGACAGAGTCTTTATTCAACCAAGAGCAAGATAAGAGAGCCACTGAGATACGGAACTTGAATGAAAGACTTGAAAAAGCTTCTGCTCATCGGCAAATTTTTTATCAGAAGATGTTGGAGGATCAGTTCAATATAATTCAGGGAACAGTGAAAGAAGCAGAAAATATCATCCAGGATGCAGTGCGAAGGATTGAGGAAGATCTGCAAGTTGCAATAGTAAAAACTGAGATGGAGGCTGCTCAGGAAAATGCGGCAATGAAGAAACTTCCGGAACTGGAATCAGAGATTTGTACGCTACAGAAGGCGGTAGAATTGGAGAAAGCTGCCAGCATAGAGGCAGAGAAAGCAGAGCCATTAAGGCAGCCAGAACATGTAACCAAAAAGCATCTGGGTACTGACAGAAAAAACTGTGATGGTGAAAACTTGGTATCCCAGTCCTCCGGTGTTAGCACAGAGAATGAAAATAACTGGGAGAATGTTGAGATGACGATATCGCCAGCTCCTGTACTGTCAGAAACGGATTTTCATGAAAATTCTTGCAATCTATCATAGTACCGCAACATGCCTCCAGGAAATTATGCGTATGAGAAAGAGGAGGTAAGACTAGAGTGTGGAAGTGGTTCTCCTGCTGCCGTACAGATGTGGAAGCATTATAAAGAAACCATTCCAATATATGATGTGGCAGTCGTTAAAGACATACCAGAAAATGTAGTTCAGCGTGATCTATTTTGTGAGGGTGTACTGTATGTGCAGAAGGAGAAGATATTGCGGTACAGAGCTTGTGTATCTCAAACAAAGAGGAGAGCAAGCAGCCTATGTCTCCTAAACTTCTAAGCCTTGATGGTGATGGCAAAGTTTGCTTTGAGATGAAGGTTACGGAAAAAGTACCCGTGAAACAGTTATACTCTAAAGACATTGATGTGCATGAAGTACGTGTTATTTGGTCGCTGAGCTCCTGTGGATTCGTGATAGGTGAAGATGAAGATTCTTACGGCTATTTACTAAAGGGATCAAAGTCATGCAATGGGATGGCTGAAGACTATGGCGAGAAATGTGATGAAAATGATGTGATTTCCTATATGGCGAATTGTGAAGGTGATGAAGTAAAACTTGCCTTTGCACAAAATGGCCAGGATCTTGGCGTAGCATTTAAAGTGAGGAGAAAATGGAAAACTCGACAGAGCGGAATTTGGAAGAAGAGACCGCCAGATTGGGACTTCTGGAGAGACACTGGACAGGAATACTTGGTTGAAGAGGGACTTCATCATAGGATGTCTCGTCCCATTGTAGCTCACCCCATGGGTAGTGAGCTGAGGGGGAGGGTATGTGAGTATGTGAACCAGAGGGCGCTATTGAGCGACCCAGGCCAGGCCAGAAAAGGCTCTCAGCCACGCCTTTGGGTGGGGGCGCGTAACTCCAGAAGGCTGGAGTATCCTGCAGGGAGCGGGAGATGGTGGACCAGCCAAGGACAGAGAGAGACAGTCTGTCCCAGAAGGGCTGGGGTTCACAGGGGACTGTTGCTGGAGCTGAGCAGTAGTCAGGCTAGTTAGGGGCTCAAGGAGTCAGTTAGTGCCCTAACTGTGGCCTAGATTTTTGTTGTTTTGTTATGTTGCATGTAAGCTGAATAAAGCCCGTTTATTTTTTACACTTGGACCATCTGAGCGCTATCTATCCGGTGCCCAGTACCACGAACCACTGCTGTCCGGACCAGGAGTCTGCCGCCATTTTGAGACTAATCCCCCCAAGTTGTCACAATATATAAAAAAATTCTCTTCACTTACCTGCGATGCCTTGATGGAGCCGCCGCCTCTTCTTCACCTGCGTCCGTGTCTCAGCGTAGGAGGCGCGATGACGTCATTGAATCGCCGCTTGCGCTGAGATGCGGAGATCTCGTAAACCAGCCCAAGACAGGTATCGCGCAGCTTTGTTTTTTTTTTTTTTTAAGCGGCCTGTCCTGGGCTGGATTACAGTAAATAGAAAGTAAAAAATGCCGCCCCTAGACAGTGACGGACAATGCCGCCTGAGGCAGACGCCTCACTTCTCCTCATTAGCGGTGCGCCCCTGCTCATAATTAATTGCAAACAACCCATAGGGAATGTATCAGGAAATGTTTCAGATAATAGTAATAATAATTATTAGTATAATAATAAGTATTACTATGATTATTGGTATCTACTGTATTGTATGTAGCTAATAATACATATAAACAACTCTATTATTAGAAGAGTTTAATGTTCTATTTGTAATTTTGACTGCAAAAAGCCTAATAAACCTTCCCCAAATTAGTATGCCATTGACGGCCTCTCCTCAGTGATTATAGGCATGCCATGTGCTTCCAAAGATTACATTCTGTACAATGCAGTTTTTGTGATGAATATGATGGCAGGCATCCATTTAGCAACAAAATAATCACAACGGATATAAATTCTGTTATTGGCCTACTAACTAAAACAAGAACAATTACAATTTTACACATGTAAAACATAAATGTCCTGCATGTTCCCTTTTGATCTGCAGGGAACTATGGAGCTCCACATTGTTTGTCAGAGTTTTCCATCATACAAATAATAATATTGAAGTGATTTATTCATCTTCTCCATAGGGCCTTCTAACAATTATAGAAGAATAAAATTAGCTCAATATTCAACATTTTATGAATTTCAGTTATTTTAATAAATATGTAAATGTACTGAAATTCCGTATATACTGTCTGCAATTAATAATGGACAGCATTATTTTGCTGTTCTATCACAACCATTAACCCCTTTAGGATTGAGCCAATTTTTGTTTCTGCATTTCCATTTTTTTCCTCCCCACATTCTTAGAGCCATAATTTTTTCATTTTTCAGTTCACATGATGGCTTATTGTTTGCAAAATAAATTGTAATGGCACGATGATTCAAAGTCCTGTGCAATGTACTGGGAAGCTGTAAAAAAAAATTCAGAATGAGATGGAATTGGAAAAAAAAACACATTTGTGCAAATTTCTTATGGGTTTAATTTCTACAGCATTCGCTATGTGGTAAAAATGACATGTTACCTGCATTGTGTGGGTCAGTATGATCACAGTGATACCAAATTTATATAGTATTTGTAATGTTTAGATACCTTTTAAAAATTAAAAACTTTATAAAATAGAAAAATGTCTTTGTGTCACCGTATTGTGACACCTGTAACTTTTTCATATTTATGTGTATGGAGCTGCATAAGGCATCTTTATTGCTACCATTTTGGGGAAGGTTTGATGGTTTTATATCTTTTTATTCCATTTTTTTATAGGAGGCAAAGTGTTGAAAAAAACAGCCATTTGGCCATGATTTTTTTTCCTCGCTACGACGTCCACTGTATGGATAAATATTTATTTATCTTTTACAAATTCTTTACTTAAGAAGTATAAAACAAGAACAAATAAACAGTACAAAACAGACTGCTGTAATAGCAGGGGCCACTGTACAGTAATGGGAAACAAATAAAGAAGCACAATCAAGCTCAAATCAGGGAGGAAGGGAGGAGTCGGTAGAGAGAGCAAGGGAGATGTGTGCAAAGTGGGAAGAGAGAGAAAGAGAAGGAGAAAAGAAAAAATAAGTAGAAGAAAAAAAGGGGGGGGGGGCGAGGTGACCCCATCAGCGGAGGAAGACCCACCTAGCATACAGCCTACCCCACAAGATCTCTATAGTCCTGTGAGCCCTGTAAAAGAATCCAGGTGGTCCAAGCTTTGTGGATCCAGTGAAGGAGTGAAGGTGGAGTGGAGAAGAGCAGGAATGCAAGCTGCATTAACCAGGTGTTTTAGGAAAGACTTACGGTAGGTGCGGAGGGAATGATCGGAGAGGTGGAGGAGATAGAAGGCCGGTGTCTGAGGGGGGCTGGTCTGGAATACCCTAGAAATCACTCGGTGGATCCCATCCCAAAAGTCCCTAAAACCGGCACACTCCAAGAATATGTGTCCCCTCCTCCGTGCCACAGCGCCAACATCTCGAAGAGGCAGATGGAAAAATGTGTGGAGGTTAGACTGAACATGGTACCATCTGATTAACAATTGCTTGCAATGGAGCCCTTATGGGCGAATTCCAGAATTCTGGAAGACTGAGTCAGACAAGACAAAATTCAAGACAGCCTCTCACTTGGTCAAGAAAGCAGGTCTGTGGCCAGGAGGAGGGGAAACCAGCAGCAAGTAGAAGTTCGAGATGGAGTGTCGAACCAGGCCAGATCTGGAGTAGGATCTCTCAAACGGAGACAGCGACCTGCCAAACCCTGCAGAAGAAGGTGGCGAGGACAGGAAGTGTGTAAGCTGAAGAGCTCTCCATGGACTCAGCGGGGGTAAGTCGTGGGCGGTGAGTAGGGCTCTCTCTGCGAGATAGCCATCGGCCGTCCAAACGGAAATGCCTGGGCCTATGTCTGCCCGCCTCATGCCACACTTCGAAAGGGCCGGGGATAAGCCTGCAGCATGTATCTAAAAATTGTGAATATATAGTTAGTTCTAAGGATGGATTTATACTGTGCTTTGTTACTAAAGAATTGCATCCGGTACATAAATGCAGTAATGCCTAGTACATGTTACTATACAAGTCATCTGTGTGCTAATAACCATTAAGCCTTTAAGGACATGGCCTAATAACAGCTAAGATCAGGCCCCGTTTTTCAAAACTGACATGTGTCACTGTATGTGGTAATAACTTTGGGACACTTTAACTTACCCAAGTGATTTTGATAATGTTTGTTTTTTTTGTCACACATTGTACTTTATATTAGTCGTAAAATATTTTTAAAAATAATAGGAAAGTTGGTGAAAATTTGGAAACCTTTTCAATTTTCAAAATGTGAAATGCTCTGTTTTTCAGACAGTCATAACACCCAAATACATTAAAGGGGTTATCCAGTTTCCAAAAATTATCTGCAAATACATCCATAGCAGTGCCAAAATTATTCCCTTGTGCACCCTTTGCTCCTTGTATCACTGTTCTTTACATGCAGTGAATCTGTGGACAAACTATGTTTCCCATGATTCATCTTCCTGCTCTCACTCTCTGTGTACCCCTCCCTTCTCCATTCTCCCCTGCAATTAAATCATAGGTAATAAATTACTCCCAAGTCTAAAGTCACATGCTGCTGTGATGTATCGTTTGCAAGCTCATTCTCCCAACAAACACAGAGAGTGAGAGTAGGCAGCTGTATCATGGGAAATGTAGTTTATTTACAAATTCACTGCATGTAAATAACAGTGATACAAGGAGCAACAAGTAAAATAAAGCCAAGCAAAGGCTGCACTACGGAACAGTGAGTATTTAGCACTGCTGTAGATGTATTTGCAGATAATTTTTGAAAGATGGATAACCCCTTTAATAAATATTATCTACCATATCTCAGATTTATATTTGCTTTTTGTTTAATGGGCGCTTCTTCCACCAGCGGCGGGGCACTGTAATGGGGAGCCCTGCCGCACCGACTTATGCTAACATCTTTTTGGGATGGTCGGAGGAGCGCCTAGTTTTTAGTGACCGCTATGAGAAATTTACATCATGTATCATAGTTTGGCTAAGATACATTGATGACATACTAATTGTATGGTTGGGTCCCTCTGATTTGTTTCAAGAATTCACTATTGCTCTCAATACCAACGATCTTAATCTCCGCTTTACGTCCTTTATTCACCCGAGATCTGTTCCATTTTTGGATGTGGTCATTAATATTACTGATGATAGGACACTCAGTACCACCTTATACAGGAAAGAGACCACCACGAACTCCCTTTTAAGGTGGGATAGTCACCATCCCCCATCATTGAAAAGGGGTATCCCTAAGGGGCAGTTCCTCCATGTTAGGAGGAACTGCTCCTTGGACAGTGATTATGAAACTCAAAGCAAACTTCTTATTGAGAGATTTAGCGCCAGGGGGTACCCTAGGACGTTATTGACTGAAGCCTGTGAATTGGCTAGAACTACTCCAAGGGAGTCCTTGTTGATACCCAGACAACGGGATCGGTCATCAAAATCAATACACATGATTGGGACTTAGGACACCAAATCTAAAGAGGTCTTGGATGTGTTCCGTATGTATTGGGACATACTCCAGACCTACATGATGTCATTCAGTCAAGACCGTCAATCACCTACCGTAGAGGGAGTAATCTTGGTGACTGGGTTACACATAGCCATTTGTCACCTATGAGGTCTTCCCTTACTTGGCTGGGAGCGGCCCGCATACCTGGCACCTTCAAGTGTGGTACTTGCAGGGCCTGTGCATATATATTGAAGGGATCTTCGGTTAGGCCTCATGCCACTGGACAGGACTTTAGTATTAGAGAGTTCATAAACTGTTCAACTATAGGCGTGGTCTATGTTGCGTCCTGTTCTTGCCCACTAAATTATGTGGGCAAGACTAAGAGACAATTACGGAGGTGCATCTTGGACCACGTCGGAGACATCGTACATAGAAGGGATACCCCAGTTTCTAATCACATATGGGAGTATCATAGCGGTGACGTTTTTTCGATCAAATTTCAAGGTCTGGAGCGAGTACATAAGTCAACATGAGGTGGGGACTGGGACAGGGCTATATTAAGCAAAGAAGCCCAAGGGATATTTAAATTCAAGTCAATTAAACCTTAGAGCTTGAATGAGGCCATTTCTTTTTCCCCATTCATTTGACTTATGTGTAGCCGGGTGATGTCATTATGAGTATAAGTAATACATATATACAGTTTATGTTGTGATTGCAATACAGTCCCCTTTTTAGGCCTATGTATAATCTCATCTACTAATTTTATATGGGGATTTCAGGTTATGTACATTATATTGTGTTTGCCGCTTATTTATATCTGCGGTATTATCTATAGGCAGCTGGTCAGATGCGTTATTTACTAGTATACAGTGGGGGAAAAAGTATTTAGTCAGCCACCAATTGTGCAAGTTCTCCCACTTAAAAAGATGAGAGAGGCCTGTAATTGACATCATAGGTAGACCTCAACTATGAGAGACAAAATGAGAAAACAAATCCAGAAAATCACATTGATTTTTTAAGAATTTATTTGCAAATTATGGTGGAAAATAAGTATTTGGTCACCTACAAACAAGCAAGATTTCTGGCTCTCACAGACCTGTAGCTTCTTCTTTAAGAGGCTCCTCTGTCCTCCACTCATTACCTGTAGTAATGGCACCTGTTTGACATTGTTATCAGTATAAAAGACACCTGTCCACAACCTCAAACAGTCACACTCCAAACCCCACTATGGTGAAGACCAAAGAGCTGTGGAAGGACACCAGAAACAAAATTGTAGACCTGCACCAGGCTGGGAAGACTGAATCTGCAAAAGGCAAGCAGCTTGGTGTGAAGAAATCAACTGTGGGAGCAATAATTAGAAAATGGAAGACATACAAGACCACTGATAATCTCCCTTGATCAGGGGCTCCACGCAAGATCTCACCCCGTGGGGTCAAAATGATCACAAGAACGGTGAGCAAAAATCCCAGAACCACACGGGGAAAACTAGTGAATGACCTGCAGAAAGCTGGGACTAACGTAACAAAGGCTACTGTCAGTAACACACTACACCGCCAGGGACTCAGATCCTGCAGTGTCAGACGTGTCCCCCTGCTTAAGCCAGTACATATCCGGGCCCATCTGAAGTTTGCTAGCGAGCATTTGGATGTTCCAGAAGAGTATTGGGAGAATGTCATATGATCAGATGAAACCAAAGTAGAACTGTTTGGTAGAAACACAACTCGTTGTGTTTGGAGGAGAGTGAATGCTGAGTTGCATCCAAAAAACACCAGACCTACTGTGAAGCAAGGGGGTGTCAACCTCATGCTTTGGGGCTGTTTCTCTGCAAAGGGACCAGGAAGACTGATCCGTGTACATGAAAGAATGAATGGGGCCATGTACGGTGAGATTTTGAGTGCAAACCTCCTTCCATCAGCAAGGGCATTGAAGATGAAATATGGCTGGATCTTTCAGCATGACAATGATCCCAAGCACACCACCAGGTCAATGAAGGAGTGGCTTCGTAAGAAGCATTTCAAGGTCCTGGAGTGGCCTAGCCACTCTCCAGATCTCAACCCCATAGAAAACCTTTGGAGGGAGTTGAAAGTCCATGTTGCCCAGCGACAGCCGCAAAACATCACTGCTCTAGAGGAGATCTGCATAGAGGAATGGGCCAACATACCAGCAACAGTGTGTGCCAACCTTGTGAAGACTTACAGAAAACGTTTGACCACTGTCATTGCCAACAAAAGATATATAACAAAGTATTGACATGAGATTTTGTTATTGACCAAATACTTATTTTCCACCATAATTCGCAAATAAAGTCTTAAAAAATCAGACAAAATGTGATTTTCTAGATTTGTTTTCTCATTTTGTCTCTCATAGTTGAGGTCTACCTATGATGTCAATTACAGGCCGGCCTCATCTTTTTAAGTGGGAGAACTTGCACAGCTGGTGGCTGACTAAATACTTTTTTTTCCCCCACTGTATGTGTACTTTATTCCATCTATATGTGTGCTATTTATCTGGGCTATATGTGGATATAAATTGATTATCTTTGATCTTGTGTACTCGCTTCCATATTCCCTTTATTTTCTTGTGTTTACCTCTATCTGTGGATTTCCTTAAAGAGGACCTTTCACATCCTCATGTATATGTGGTTTTACATACCGCTAGAAAGCTGACAGCGCGCTGAATTCAGCGCACTGCCGGCTTTCCCGTTATATGCCCCGGGGCTGGAGATATCGAGGGTCTAAATTTCACCATTCACTGTCAGAAGGGCGTTCCTGACAGTCTAGCTGGGCTGTGAGGAGCGCCCTCCCCGACAGTTCTCGTTCATAGACTTGTACTGGGGGGGGAGCGTTCCTCACAGCTGAGCATCATCGCTAGGCGGTAAGGAACGCCCCTTCTCTGTACTCGTCCATAGCTCTGTACTGTCAGAGGGGGCGTTCCTTACAGCCCAGTGATGACGCTGAGCTGTGAGGAACGCCCCCCTCAGTACAGCGCTATGGACGAGCACAGTCAGGGAGGACGTTCCTCACAGCCCAGCTAGAATTTCAGGAACGCCCTTCTGACAGTGAACGGTGAAATTTAGACCCCCGATATCTCCAGCCCCAGGGCACATAACGGGAAAGCCGACAGTGCACTGAATTCAGCGCGCTGTCAGCTTTCTAGCGGTATGTAAAACCGCATATACATGAGGACGTAAAAGGTCCTCTTTAAGCTGTTATTCAGCTGTCCATTTGTTTATTGTTGTGGCTCCGCCCATTTTTTTGAGTCGGCGATACCCATTGGAGA
This sequence comes from Leptodactylus fallax, assembly GCA_947044405.1. Lineage (NCBI taxonomy): Eukaryota > Metazoa > Chordata > Amphibia > Anura > Leptodactylidae > Leptodactylus > Leptodactylus fallax. Next base: position 6,634,953 of record CAMRHE010000041.1, read on the forward strand.
CTAGTTCACCTACAGTGATTTGCTGCCTCTGGGGGTTTACCGAGGGGCGGAGTTACAATCAGCTTACCGCTCTATATCAGAGCGGTATTAGCTAGCACTCGCCGTCGGCTATTTTGCAAGTACCAGAGCCTACCATTGAGGCTCTGGGAAATGTAGTTTTAACCGCAATTCTCCTTACTTATCTTGCTATTTACTATCTTCTGATGATCTTGCGCTATTCAGTAGGCGAGAGAAACATTTCATTTATAGGACTAGTAAAGGTATTAGCAATCTTTAGGAGAACATTTATGTATCTGCTCCTGATTGTTGGGACTTGTAGTTCACCTTCCCCAAGGTGGCGTGTAGGCTTTATCTTAACCAGTCAGCCCAAACCTTTCAGTGGGGGACTGATGCATGCTATCAGTTCCAGTATAAGAGTATATTAATTGGTCTCTTAAGCCCATATTTATCTATGGGGTATTTATAGGGACTATGGGTATCTCAGTGTAATGTAGATGTATGTTTGGCACGCATTTTAATCTATATCATTAAAGGTTAAATTTTATCTTACATATATTTGTGAAAACCAAATCCCGTGATTAGGCAGATGTATCATGGGAAATGTAGTTTATTTACAAATTCACTGCATGTAAATAACTGATACAAGGAGCAGCAAGTAAAATAAAGCAAAGGCTGCACTACGGAACAGTGAGTATTTAGCACTGCTGTAGATGTATTTGCAGATAATTTCTGAAAGCTGGATAACCCCTTTAATAAATATTATCTACATATCTCAGCTTTATATTTGCATCATCTTTTAATCATCCTTGAATTTATTTTAGATGTTAGAAAGCTTATAAGTCATAAAAGCAATTTAACAAATTTACAAGAAAATTTGCCAAACTCATTTTTAGGGACCATTTCTGTTATGGCCTATGCCTGGCCTGAAGGCCTATGAATTAAACTGCACCCCTCAAATAATTCTAAACCACATTTGGGAAGTTTGTTAACTCTTTAACTGTTTCACTGTAAATAAAACAACATGGAGGTGAAACTTAGACTTTTAATTCTTTTCCAATAATATGTTCATTTAGCCATAAAATTATACATTCAAAAGGCATTAAAAGAGAAAATGCATCTCACAATTTGTTATGCAATTTTTTCTGAGCACGGAAATACCCCACATGTGCATGTAAACTGCTGTTTGGGCAAATGGCAGTGTAACGAAGGGAAGGAGCGACACTGGGTTTTTATTTTGCTGGATTCGTTTTCAGGTGCCATGTCTCATTTGCAGAGCCCCTAGAGTACCAAAACAATGGAAATCCTCCAAAAGTGACCCCATTTTGGAAAGTACACCCCTCACAGAATTTATCAAGGGGTATAGTGAGCATTTTAACCCCATAGCTGTATCACAGATTTTATTAACAGTGGGACATGAAAATGAAAAATGACGTTTTTTTTTGTTTGTTTTTTAACAATAAGCGTTGCTTTAGCCCCAAACTATTCACCTACAGGGGAAAAGGAGAACATGCATACACAGTTCGTTACACAATTTCTCCTGAACATGGCAATACCAAATATTTGGTCGTAAACTGCTATATGGGTATATGGTGGGTCTTTGAAAGAAAGACTGCAATTTGTCTTTTGGATGGCAGATTTTGCTGGAATAGTTTTCGGATAACCATGTCTCATTTGCAGAGCCCTTAAAGTACTAGTACCAGAAGACCCCAAAAAGTGATCTCTTTTTGGAAACTAAACCCCTTAAGAAATTTATCAAGGGGTATAGTATGCATTTTGACTTCACAGCTCCACAGATTTTATTTACATAGGGACATGAAAATTAAAAATTACTTTTTTTTTTCTGTTAAAATGTCACTTTAACCATAAACTATTCATTTTCACAAGGGGTTAAGGAGAAAATGCACCCCCATAGTTTCTTACACAATTTCTCATGAACATGGCGATACCCCATATGTGGTGGTAAACTGCTGTATGGGTACATGGTGGGGCTCAGATCGGAAAGAGCGCTATTTGGCTTTTGAAGGGCAGATTTTGCTGGAATAGTTTTCAGGTACCATGTCGCATTTGCAGAGGCCCTAAAGAACCAATACAGTGGAAAGCTCCAAGAAGTGACCCCATTTAGGAAACTAAACCCATTAAGGAATTTATTAAGGAGTATAGTCAACATTTTCACCGCAAAGTTGTTTCACAGATTTTATTAACATTGGGTTATGAAAATGAAAAAAATTATTTTTTTTTCCAATGAAATGTCGCTTTAGACCCAAATTTTTCATTTTCACAAGGGGTTAAAAGAGAAAATGCACCCCACTATTATATGTAATTTCTCAGTACAGAAATATTCCTCATGTGGATTAAAGCATGAGGAATATTTATCAATGTGTATAATGATTATTTTGAGTGCTTACACCAAAAATTTATGTGCAAAGTCAAAAGAAAATATGCCACTTCAGTGTTATGTATGTAAATGTTATGCCCACTTTGTGTCATCAGAGACACACGCTCCTAAAACTTTTCAGTGGGTTATCCTGGATACAAAAAAGATGTATATGTGGACATAAACTGCTGTTGAGAACAAAGCAGGGCTCGGAATAGAGTGTAGATTTAAAGGGACTGGTTTTTGAACACCATGTTGCTTTAACAGAACCCGGAACTGTCAGTAAAGTGGAATCCCCCAAGAAATTACATCAGTTTGTAAACTACACCCCTCAAAGAATTTATAAAAGGGCATAGCAATAATTTTTAATCCTTGAGTGTTGCATTAATTTAGTTTCGTGAAAAGTTAAAATTGCAATTTTTCCAGGGATACATCATTTTAGCGTCCAATATGTTGAACCTAGCTTACGTCAGCAGAGACACACACTCCAAAATCTGGTAACTGGGTTATCCTGGGTAAAACAGCATATGAAGTGTTCAGCTGTGACACAAGCTGGGCATACAGTGGCTTGTAAAAGTATTCATACCCCTTGAACTTTTTCACATTTTGTCATCTTACAACCACAAACTTAAACGTATTTTATTGAGATGTTAAGTGATAGACCAACACAAAGTAATAGATAATTGTGAAGTGGAACGAAAATGATACATGGTTTTCAAAATTTTAATCAAATATATTGTGCACTGAAATAATACATTTCTGGAAGAACTGAAATTTTCACTTTTCACCATCAGCTGCACATTAATTTCTGGAAAATAAATAACGCAACACGTGTGTGGGGGGGGGAGTAAAAATGCTCACTACACCCATGGATAGATTTCTTGAAGGGTGTAGTTTCCAAAATGAGGTCACATATCAACGGATTCCAATTTACTGGCATTGCAGGTGCTCTGCAAAACTGGCATGGCATCCAAAATCCAAACTGTCTAAATCCATGCTCCAACAACCAAATAGAGCTCCTTCCCTTCTATGCCCAGCTGTGTGCCCAAACAGCAGTTTATATCGACGTGACATTAAGTGGGTTATTCTGGGAACAACAATGTCATACATGTGAGAATAAACTGCTGTTTGGCTATACAGCGGGATACAGAAGTGAAGATCTATGTGGCTTTTGGATTGCAGAGTTAGATGTTTGGGTTTTGGATGTCATGTCATGTTTGAAGTGCCCCTGAGGTGCCAGTAAAGTGGAATCCCCTAGGGAATGACCCCATTTTGAAAACTGCACCCCTCAAAGAATTTAGCAAGGGGCATAGTGAGCATAAGGTTTTGAGATTTTAATGCATAGCGATTTTGGGGGGCTTTGTTGCTGCAAGCTATATTTTTTTATTTTTCTTGAGAGGTAGCCATATGAGGGCTTTTTTGTGCAGGATGAGATACATTTTGACTATAACTTATTGTCTACATTTTATTAACGCTTTCTGAGTGGATTAAAAAAACATCAATTCCAGCATTTCTTTTTAACATTTAAAATTTTTTTTGCCATTCACTGTACAGCATAACCAACAAATTACCTTTTAATCTTTGGGTCGGTATGATCACTGCGATACTTTTACATTGTTGTTTTTACGTGTTACTAATTTTGGCAGAAAAAAAAACATTTGGGGAAAAAAGCAATTGTTTTTGCATCGCCAACTTTTGAGAGGTGTAACATTTATAGTTTTCTGTTGACAGAGCTAGTTGAGGGCTTATTTTTTTATGGTATGAGTGTTTTTTTGGTACCATATTGGGGTACATTTGATATTTTATCACTTTTTATACCATATTTTTGTAAGATGAGATGGCAAAAAATCATCACTTCCGGAATTTTATTCACAACGTTCACCATGCAGGTTAAATAATGTTTTAGTTTTATTGTGCGGGTTGTTACGGATACAGCAATACAAAATACGTATTGTTTTTTTATTTTTTCACTATCTGCTGCTGTATCTGTACTAGAAGTGGGTAATAACAAAGTTAGAGAAGTAGTGTGGGAGGTTTTTTTATCGCATTTTCATGTCGGAATAGGAAATTGGCTCCTTAGGCTAGGTTCACACGGAAGAAAATGTCACTGAATTTGATGCGGAATTTGCAAAGTGGAAAATTTCTGCTTCCGGAATTTTTGCAGATTCTGCTTGACAAAAAAAGCTGTCAAATCCGATGTAGATTTTCTGATTATTTCTCACCTATATTTAGCCAAGCCCACTAGGTAAAGAAAACTCCACCTACAGCTCTGCATAGGCCATTTTACACCTCACCCTTGCAGAAGACACATGTCTGAAACTGGCAGGTCTAGGGCCCTAGGCCACACTGGAGCCACTGCAGATCAGGGACGGATAAAAGTGAGGAGGAGAGAAATGGTCCTGCTGCTGAAGATATTAATAAATATTTTCCTGTTCATTCGTCAGCACTACACCATTGGGATATTATCCCCCTATATACATAAACCTCAATTAACCAATCAGGGCCCGCCTATAAGAGGCCTACTAACCCACTGATACCCTGTATTTTTTTATTTCTCTAGATTTAATACTCATACTGAGTTTTTTTTTTATTAGTAAATATTTTAAGGAGAATATAGAGGTACTATCCAAGAATTCTCTCTGGTCCCTTGGGGAAGAAAACCTCTCTGTATACCTTTTTATGTTTAATCAAAGTTTATTAAAATTTAGAAAATACAAGAACAAGTAGGAGAAACATAATAAGAAAACAGCATGAAGCGACAGGCCGAAAGGCCAGCAATTACATGTAAAGAACAATGGGCGTAAATGTCCCCATTAAACAGAGAACATACATAGCGGGGCATGGCCTCCACAAAACTCAAAAAGCAAACAGGCAATGTACTGCCGTAGAACCATTAGACCACGTGGACCATTGACCGTGATAAGAGCCCCAGTGGGGACATGCCAACCCAAAAGAGGAGCAAGCAGCCACCACCGAGAACCCAAGCAGGGCACCAGTAAAGAAAACAACTGGGAAAGAGAGGAAAAAGAAAGAAAACAGACAAGGAGGAAATTAAACAAAACAACATTAAGACCGGTCAGGAGTGGAGGGAAACACAAGCCAGAGGGAGAAGGGGAGTGGAAAGGGCAGAGCATCAGGAAAACTTTTCATGAACAGAGTAGACCAGATCAGGACAAGGAGACTCAGAAGAAGTCCACAGACTCCTGGAATAACAGCCACGGTCGCCAGAGAACGTCAAACTTGGAGGAGTCAGCGGACTCCTCTGCAACCAAGGACTCCATTCTTCGAATGTGGACAAACTTCTGGAGCCACTTCAATAACGTGGGACCAATTGTGCAACGCTAGTGTCTGGGAATGACCGTCCTGGCAGCCATGAGGAAGTGTCGCAAGAGATCTCCTTTCATCTGCCCGGTATAACTGAGAGGAGAGCGAGCTGAGGAGAAGGGGTCAAAGGGCGTCCGCTAACTCTGGAGTATAAATCAATGGCACTAAGGTAGAATTTATGAAGAAGGTCTCAACTACGATACCAATGGGACAAAATCTTGAAGTTCTTTTCCTGAGTGCTGCACAACAAAAAAGACCTGGACCAATCAGCAGGAGATACAGTCATATGAAAAAGTTTGGGCACCCCTATTAATCTTAATCATTTTTAGTTCTAAATATTTGGGTGTTTGCAACAGCCATTTCAATTTGATATATCTAATAACTGATGGACACAGTAATATTTCAGGATTGAAATGAGGTTTATTGTACTAACAGAAAATGTGCAATATACATTAAACCAAAATTTGACTGGTGCAAAAATTTGGGTACCCTTTTCATTTTATTGATTTGAATACTCCTAACTACTTTTTACTGACTTACTGAAGCACAAAATTGGTTTTGTAACCTCACTGAGCTTTGAACGTCATAGCCAGGTGTATCCAATCATGAGAAAAGGTATTTAAGGTGGCCAATTGCAAGTTGTTCTCCTATTTGAATCTCCTCTGAAGAGTGGCATCATGGGCTCCTCAAAACAACTCTCAAATGATCTGAAAACAAAGATTGTTCAACATAGTTGTTCAGGGGAAGGATACAAAAAGTTGTCTCAGAGATTTAACCTGTCAGTTTCCACTGTGAGGAACATAGTAAGGAAATGGAAGACCACAGGGACAGTTCTTGTTAAGCCCAGAAGTGGCAGGCCAAGAAAAATATCAGAAAGGCAGAGAAGAAGAATGGTGAGAACAGTCAAGGACAATCCACAGACCACCTCCAAAGAGCTGCAGCATCATCTTGCTGCAGATGGTGTCACTGTGCATCGGTCAACAATACAGCACACTTTGCACAAGGAGAAGCTGTATGGGAGGGTGATGCGAAAGAAGCCGTTTCTGAAAGAACGCCACAAACAGAGTCGCCTGAGGTATGCAAAAGCACATTTGGACAAGCCAGCTTCATTTTGGAAGAAGGTCCTGTGGACTGATGAAACAAAGATTGAGTTGTTTGGTCATACAAAAAAGCGTTATGCATGGCGTCAAAAAACACAGCATTCCAAGAAAAACACTTGCTACCCACTGTAAAATTTGGTGGAGGTTCCATCATGCTTTGGGGCTGTGTGGCCAATGCCGGCACCGGGAATCTTGTTAAAGTTGAGGGTCGCATGGATTCAACTCAGTATCAGCAGATTCTTTAGAATAATGTACAAGAATCAGTGACGAATTTGAAGTTACGCCGGGGATGGATATTTCAGCAAGACAATGATCCAAAACACAGCTCCAAATCTATTCAGGCATTCATGCAGAGGAACAATTACAATGTTCTGGAATGGCCATCCCAGTCCCCAGACCTGAATATCATTGAACATCTGTGGGATAATTTGAAGCGGGCTGTCCATGCTCGGCGACCATCAAACTTAACTGAACTGGAATTGTTTTGTAAAGAGGAATGGTCAAAAATACCTTCATCCAGGATCCAGGAACTGATTAAAAGCTACAGGAAGCGACTACAGGCTGTTATTTTTGCAAAAGGAGGATCTACTAAATATTAATGTCACTTTTCTGTTGAGGTGCTCATACTTTTGCACCGGTCAAATTTTGGTTTAATGCATATTGCACATTTTCTGTTAGTACAATAAACCTCATTTCAATCCTGAAATATTACTGTGTCCATCAGTTATTAGATATATCAAATTGAAATGGCTGTTGCAAACACCCAAATATTTAGAACTAAAAATGATTAAGATTAATAGGGGTGCCCAAACTTTTTCATATAACTGTAGGTGCAACTGGAGGTCTAACTCCCAAGATCTAGTGTAAGAGGGCGTACCCTGTGTCAAGACCCCTAGGAGAATGTGGTAGAGAAGGGAGAGGGCTTGCATGGGAGCAGAGGCATAGCTAGTGGGGGGGGCAGAGGGGGCAGCTGCCCCGGGCCCACTGAATTTTTGGGGCCCACCCTGGGGCCACCATTAATACAACCTTTATTTCTAACTAGATCGTGTCTGCAGACACCGATCTAGTTACAATGCTTCCTGGTGCTTAACTGTCTTGTAAACCGCAAGCCACTTGGACGGGCAGGTACTGTAAGGGAGGGCGTTCCTCACAGCGCAACTAGACAGTCAGGAACGCCCTTCTGACAGTGAACGGTGAAATTTAGACCCCCGATATCTCCAGCCCCGGGGCATATAACGGGAAAGCCGTCAGTGTGTTGAATTCAGCGCACTGTCCGCTTTCTAGCGGTATGTAAAACCGCATATACATGAGGACGTGAAATGTCCTCTTAAAGGGGTGCAAAGGGAAGTTATTAGTTTAAAGATGCACTTGGGGGTATTATTCATTATGGGGGGGTTATATTATATATTTTATAATTGGGGTAGCAGCAGGATGGGGGCTTTGTGTAGGTGAGGACAATGTGGGTCAGGTGCCTGGAAAAGTGAGGAGCCAAAGATGTCTGTGTTGCAAACTTTACAGAGACTGGAAGAAGTGGTCATGGCCGTCCAGATGAGAGATGGGGAATGTGACTGATTAGTCAGAGACATCACCGGTAAGTCACTAAATGTTACTGCCCTGTATTCACCTAAATCGTCTGCAGAGCCCACTATATACCACTATACGCTCACCGTATACTGATAGTATCGGTATACAAACATGTCCAAGTAGGGGGCCCACTTGGACATGTTCGCCCCCCCCTGTGCTAAACCCCTAGCTACGCCTCTGCATGGGAGTCTCAGCTTGTTGGAAAATGCTTTCCAGGGATATAGGGCTAGAGGAAAGAAGTGGCTGGAGGGCAAACTTGAGAAGGAAGGCAAAGAGCTGATTACATTTGAGTCAGGACAAGGAGTGGTCAGGGTTGGAGGCCTGCAGCTGGGGAAGGACTCTGAGCCAGCCACTCGACCCAACCGAAAATCATCACGGGCGGTCCAGCATGGGAGCTGTGCATCCCTGCAGGAACATAGGGTTGTTGAAAAGCGGGCTCAGGGGACCAGGGTTCCTGGCAACTAGCCCACACCAGGTTACCGAGTCCCACACGGTCAAAAAAAATGGTTGGAAAGAGACGAGTGTCTAATATATTTTGGCAGGAAATGGGAAGGGATCCACAGCAACCGGAGAAAGGGGGATGGAGAGCAGATCTGCCTTAATAGACACCCATTGTTTATCTGAGCTCCTATAATCAAACAGGCGCAAGAGGACTGCAGACTGATAATACAAGAAGGGGTCTGGGAGCCCCTCCATCACCTTTATGATGCTTAAGGGTGCGCCACCTCAAGCTGCTATGTGCGGGACCCCAGATAAAATGACCGAATACCAACTGCAGGTGAGAAAAGAAGGAAAGCAGGGCATGGATAGTCAGAGCTTGGAAAAGGTAAAGGAAACGAGGGACCACAGTCTCGGTCCCAAGGTCACTCACAGTCCTTTCTAGCAGAGGGAGGTTGTTACATTGGAAGAGGTCAGAGAGGCTCTGTATCCCCAAGTATTTGATCAAGTGAGTCTGCCATTTAAAGGGGAACTGGGAGGCTATATGTGCAACCTCTGCAGGAGGCAGGGTGACATTAAGGACATCTGTAATGTCCTGGTACTGCTCTTCCCTTTCCCTTTAATAGCCCTTGCAGACTGAGATAGTATGGACATTTACGTACGAGGTACGTATAGATATTTCACAAGAGCCAGAACACACATGGAAGGCGATGTAGGCGTTGGCCTTTTTCAGTAAATTCACCACGGCCACCTTGTGGATGTTTTGTAAACTGCAACTGTCTATACTTTTCATTGTGATTTATGTCTGTGATTGCATCATCATATTGTGTTAATGTAGGGAGCATCCAGTATTAGTAGGTGACCTCCAGGACCAATCAGGCTCCCTTGACTGGCCTGGAGGAGGGGTGGAGCTACAGCCCTCTCTGGAGAGGGTTGGAGACCCTGTTGGTCGGTGTGTCTGCAGTCTACACACGTGGGTGCAAGTTGGAGGACATGCTAGTCTAGTCAGCACCTGTAAATCTACTTCAACCAGAGATGTCTTTTCCTCTGTGCTCAAGCTTCTCCTCAGAGAGTGTTTTCCTCTGAAGTCCCAAGTCTGCAAGTACTAAAGCCTACTGACCTGTTTATCCATACACCTGGGAACTCCACACGCATCTCTCTACAAGTAAGTCTTTGGGACGAATATATATTAAGAGAGCCCAAAGCTAGTCTGACAGAACTTGAGGGTCTCCCGCTGTCAACACACCCATTTTCTCTTATACATGCGTGTACCCAGTTAGTTGAGGGATAACCCCCTGGGATACAGGCCATCCTTCCAAGTACCTACCAGTTAAACAAGTCAAAGCATTTTTGCCCACAGCCCAATCACCTGCTTAACTGGACACTATCTACAGGTGTGAAAGATTATAATGAACTTTTATAAGCTTATACTTTTATGGTTTTATACTTTATCTGTTTTATATTTTTATATCTGCTTAAAGCTGTATTGTGTGTAAAAACATTATCCTTAAAGCTGAATATTAGATGTGGTTGTTTATGCTTGAGACTAAGTGTAATGTAATGTTACACTACCAGATAGTGTCTGCATTCCAAAGTGAGAATCCTTTGTGTGCAAGAAGACAGCTCCCTGGATCACAGCGCAAGACAGGAAATGGCTGACCATATACGGAACTGCTGATATCTGTTATCTATGCATTCAAGATATACTACACCCATTAGGATTGAACATGAGAACTTAAGTTGCTATGTTAACCCTTTCCTATACTTGCTGCTATATGAACTTATGCTGTCTTAATAAAGTGTCAGTGTGCTCCTGTATTCGGCTAAGTAGAGGAACTCGTACATCCTGTGTCTGGTGTTAATGCCTCGCCACTAGCACTTAGTTCATATCAATTAGGACAACGACAGTTACCTGGGGGACCTGGTCAGCTGGTCCACAAAGGGTATCATGACCAGTGGAGAGTTCTTTCCTCATCTGTACAGTTGTATTATCTTGTCCTGCTAGTAAAAGAGCAACGACTACCCCCAAGATCTGGTTGGCTGTCGTCATTGTCAGGTACCATGTGGGGGCGGGTAGTCAGGGACATCAAAAAGGCTTTTCTGCACATTCGGGGTCAAGAGTCATTCTACAAGCCGGCCACATCCTACATTCTACCTGTGACATCATTCCTGGCCCTCCTTAGTGTTGAACCTCACTTTTGGAGAGATTGACCTTAAAATTACTTACACCAGAAGCGGCAAAACTCGTGTAAGATGGAAGGAAAGGAGATACGAAGCTGAGTAACAAAGTAGCAGGTTGTCTGCATACAACGCCGTCTTGACATGCCGATCTCCCATCTGAAGATTGTGTACACTAGGGCATCCCTACAGAGCCACTGCGAGATGTTCCATCACCAGGACAGAGCAGTGGGGACAAAGAACATCCTTGTTTAGTGCCGCCATGCACGGGGAATTAATCAGATAAAATCCGAATAGCACGCTCCTAAGCGGTGGTGTTGCCAGAGAGGGATCAGATCTTGCCCAGGAATCTCTCTCTGCCACTAACAGTCTTATAGATTTTATCCCCCGCCTCCCAACCTTTAATAAATCTAACCTGATCGGTATGAATTAGACCCGACCTCAAAGGGGAGAGCCGGTTAGCAAGCAACTTGGCATACAACTGATAAGGGAGATTGGCCGATAACTGGCACAACTAGTTGGATCCTTACCGTGTTTCGGGATAATCGTGACTAATGCTGAGAGGGATTGACAAGCGAACAGCATATCATTGTCAAAGCTATTAAAAACCCGAACTAAGGCAGGAGATAGAAGGTCTTTGAGTCTTTTATAAAATCGGGGCACAAAGGCCAGGTGATTAACTTGAAGGGGATGTCTGACTAACAATCGAAAGCTTCTTTTCAGTGAAAGGAACATCTAACGCCACCTGTTCAGAGTCCGAGATGGTGAAAAGGACGGTCTCAATTTTGCAGTTTAACCATCAGGGACTCCGGGTCGAGATCAGCATAATGACCTTGGATATTGTACAGATTGTAATAATAGGATTATGGACGCACGGTCCCACCTTGTCTCATTTCTATACTTTTTTTAAAGGTATTTCCAGCTGGATTTGTTCATTCTTAGATCCATTGAAGGATGCCTGCCCATTGGAGGTGACTAAAAATAAGAAATAAATACATACTTACCTCTCCTGAGCTCCTGACAGTCCTCTGCATCCTCTCTGGGGCTCTTCCAGCCTGTGACTGAGGTGACACGCCCCAGACTTCACTGCTGGAGCCTATGATTGGGAGATCCCAGAGTATAATAATAGCAACGAAGTGGAGGGCTGAACCTCACGAATATTTGTCGTATTTTGTGGGGCCACTGTGGGGAGCATATTATACTGTATGAGGGCCACTGTGGAGCATATAATACTGTGTGGGAGCCACTGTGGAACATATACTGTGTGGGGGCCACTGTGGAGCATATTATACAGTGTCACTATTCACATCACACAACAACTGTTTTATAGCATCAGTGCAGTATAATTACAGGCTGTAATAACATTGTATGGTGATTATAAAACAAATCCTGTGCAATGTAAATAGTGAAGGAGTCACGGCACTCGCAAAAGCACCACAGTACCTTCAAACAGTTGATCAGCAGGGGCCCTGGGTGTTGGACCTCCCACTGATCTCTTACATCTTAGACTGTTAGGACCCTGCAGACCAACTGTTTTCCACAGCACGCCAGGCAATGTGCTGCTCACTCACCATATTTTTGATAGCCACAGTTGTGGGTACTAAAGCTGTATCTCTTTCAAATATCTGCGATACCACTGCATCACCTGTAACTGTCAGGTTACAGGGAGGGGGTAGGGGGCCCCGCAAAAAAAGTTTGGGCCAGGGCCCACAAGACTTTAGTTACGCCACTGTTGATGAGGCAGCCGGTTCTGGGTATCATTAAAGCAGTAAAAGCATTAAAGCAGACCCTCAACTGTGTTGTATACAGAGTGTGGAACATTTATAAAGCCTGGTGTTCATCCAATAACGCAAGACCAGATATCATCCTATATATCCTACAATTCCTTCAGAATGGCTTTAACAAAGGCCTAAAATATAACACATTAAAGGTTTATTTCACAGCCAATAATGCACAACTACAGTCTGTTTTTTCCAGTCATTCTCTCATACGGAGGTTCTTTAACCCCTTCCCGACATCCGCCGTAATAATACGGAGGATGTTCAGTATTTAAATATGGCGGCCGCCTTAGCCACCAGGTCTCTGCTGTATTATACAGCAGAGACCTGGTGCTAATGCCTAAGATCAGTACCCGTACTGATTGCGGGCATCAACACCCCGAAACCTCAGTCAGAGCTGACCGAGGCGCCATTATGCCAGCAGCGCCTGGGCACCGCCATTTTTCTGGAGATCGCCGGCACCCAGAGAGATCCAGGGCCAGCATCCCGTTGGCATGACAGCCGGCTTGTCTGCCATTCATTTGTATGGCAAGCTGCTTTATGCAGGATTTAGGATTGATGGCCAAGAGAACTTGTGTAATAACACCCTTAGGCTAAAGCCCCACGTAGACAAAGAAAAAACATGCTGCAGAGAAAAAAAAAAAAAAAAAAAAACACGGCGGAAATGCCTTTTCTTGTCCACAGCATTTTTCATTGCAATTTCACAGAGTGTTCCTTTGCATACTTTCTGCCACTATTATACCAATACGGAAAAATCCAGCTTTTCCACGTGTATAATTGGCATGCTGCAATTTCCAAAAAATGCTAGTTTTTAAAAATGCAGCTCTTCCGCTGCAGATTTTTTTCTGCAATGTGTGGATGGGATTAGCCAGAATTCCATCCACTTTGCAGGTACTGTAAAACACAGCATTTTTTTTTTGCGGCGGCCAAGATTAAGGCCCCATGTTTTGGAAAAGTGGTTTTGTTGTTGCAGATTTTGCTGCATTTTTTTGAGCCAAAACCAGGAGTGCTTACAAGAAATGGGAAATATAAAAAGGAAGCTCTTATACTACTCACCTCTACTCCAAATCCACTTCTGCAGCAATAAACCACATCAAAATCTGCAAAAAAAAAAAAAAAAGCAGCTTTTCCACAACATGGGGCCCTTAGCCTTAGGGGTTGCTAGAGAATTCATTACAGACCCCATTATTGAGTTTCAAAGCTGCGACGACAACTTCTATGAGAGTTTTAATAGCAACCATTTCTGACTGGTCATCTTCAAAAGAGAGCTAGGGAAGAAATATAAACTAAACAAAAGGTTAAATAGAATTCTTACAAAACAAAAACAAAAAAAAAAAAAGACAATTTGCTGATTTGTATTTATTGGTGATTGTTTTGACATTTACTAAAGACAAAATATATAGCACATTAGATTAACATTAGATCAGATTTATAGCAACAAAAAAAAAAAAATCAGTTATGATTGTGAGTAAAGGTATAATGTAATGATAGATATAAGGTATAATGTCAGACTCGTAGAGGGGTTGGGTTATCCTATGGACTACTGGGGCAGATTTATGAAAACTATCTACATAAAACTCTTAGTTGCTCATATCAAGCAATCCCAGCACAGCTATAATTTATTATAGTGCTTTTGAAAAATGAAAGCTGTGCTGTGATTGGTTGCTATGGGCAACTAAGTTTTTTGCTCTAATTTACAAATAAATCTGAAATAGTTTATGTAAATAAAAAAAATAAAAAATCTAATGAGGCGTTATGACATTTACTTGCACTTTTATCGCTATCTGGTGCTTAAAGTGCATAGTAATGGACTCATCCTTCTACACAACTCAGTGCAGGTAGACACATATGTTCAGTCATTCTCCCCACATCCAGTTCTCTGCACAGCAGCTAATGGAAACCGCTTTCAACCTAGCTTGTAAAGGAAGGAGCAGAGCCTCCACATTAATATGGCAGTAAATTAGAAGATACATTGTTAGTTGGTTAGGATTAGAAAGATATGGCCATACACAGGAACATTCAGCGGCATTTGCTACTGCAAAACTTCAGCAGCAAAATACACCAGAAAAATTTGAAGGTTTTTGTCTGTGCCTCACCTGCAGATTTCTTCGCATTTCTTACATATCTCACACCAGTTTTTTGTCATACCAAGGCATCTCTGCTCCAACCCACATTCACAAAAAGTGCTGAGCGAGGTGCAGAATGAGGGATGTGGTGCTTCTTTTGGGCAATAAAAGCCCATGTGTTAAATATACACCATATTAACACCCACCTATGATAGAAAACTGGCATTTTAACCCCCAATATTTGCAGGAGCCAGAAGAGGAAAAAAATATCCAGAAACCACCTTTAGTACCAAAAAAGTAAAAGTTCACGAAAAAAACAAGTTTCTTTAAAAGCAGCAATTAACGACATTTCACAACTTTTGGTGCAAAAATGATTCATGGGATAACTTCTTTAATACTGACTTAATCACTGAATAAAGAGAAAAGTCAAAGATGGAGGTAGTATTACCTTATATGGACATTTGTAGTAGGTTATGTTTGGTATTACAGCTCAGCTCCATTTAGGTGAAGTCAAAAGTTGAGCTGCAATACCAGATTCTGGCCCCCAAAGTGTGGTGCCATTTTTAGGAAAAAAAAAGTCTGCTTTTCTTTCCGCAATCTAATACAACTGCTTAAATTTCTGGTATATTACATCACATTATTAAATATATTGTCCCCAAGTACATCAGGACAGACAAAAATATATACAGTTTATATACTGTTCAACAAAAATATATTGACAAGTATGCATTGTGAATGTAGATTTGTTTCACGTACCTGTGGTATGCACATGCAGATATTTTAAGTGTACATAGACTTTCACTGAATTAAATCATCGTCAGATATTGATTTTTTTTCTTGCAGGGCCCTTAAACATAAATCTGAGTTATGGCAAATCCATAAGACAGACACATATCCAAAAGGCAGAGAATTAGCTTGTTTTTTTCCCATAGGGTCATAATGAAATTTTACCCCTAAGACAGAACACATAATTTTGACTTTTCTACAACTATTCACATTTTAGGCTGTTATTCAGTGCAGGGTCCAATATATGAAACCATGGTAAAGACATTAGCTTTATTGCTTAGATCAGAAATAGACTTCCCAAACAAAAGTTTAAAATGCCTTTACTTGTGAGATACCTAGTCAATACTAGGTAAAGATAATGCAACGCCTCTCTTCATACAGCAAAGACAGCATTATTAAATAGAGATCATGAAATATACCGTTATTTTCCTTCAACAATTTTGAGATTTGGATCAATCCACACAAAAAGTAAAGGATTAAAAAGTATAAAACTCTGTATGTACATAGCCTTACTAAG
Organism: Leptodactylus fallax; assembly: GCA_947044405.1. Taxonomy (NCBI): domain Eukaryota; kingdom Metazoa; phylum Chordata; class Amphibia; order Anura; family Leptodactylidae; genus Leptodactylus; species Leptodactylus fallax. Next base: position 6,651,098 of record CAMRHE010000041.1, read on the forward strand.
GAGTTTTGTCTTTTCAACAAATGCATATAGATACAGTTGAAGCAAAGTATCAAAGCACTTATACACTCTAGAGACAAAAGGGGAAAAAAAAAAAAATAGTAGTCTTTACACTGGATCTTCAGTTAAGTCAAGTGACTGGACCTTGAATTTCAGTCTCCGGAACTTCTGCTGGGTGATCTTCAGCCTCCTTTTCACATTGTGAAGGCTACTTAAAGCTTCATCAAGCCTCTTTTTTAGAGCCTTGGGACTGTCTGTAATACAATAGTCATGTTCCACTGTAACACGTTTATCAGCTGGCTCTGGAGTAGGGGTCTTCTGTGGAAGTGAAGAGGGTGGAATGGTATACTTCTCCTCAACATCTTCAAACATTGGAGTAAAAATTTGAGATTTTCGATCCTGTAGGCATAAAACAAAGAATCAGAATACATATTACATACAAGCTGAAGGCAGTAAATTTTTCTTCACTGTGCATGTGCCCAAAGTGCTTAAGCGGACTTGTGTCTTTAGTAAGGGTAGGTTCACACTACCGTTGGATGTCCGTTCTGATAGTGTCCGTTCAAAAAAAAAAAAAAAAAAAAGTGGACACCTATCATAACAGACACTAATGGACACTAACTGATGTTAATCTGTCCGTTTTTTTAACTGATCCATTTAATGACACTGACACATTAGCATCACTTAGTGTCCGTTAATGTCTTTTTTTCATTTTTTTTTTTTTTTTAATTTGCGCATGCTCAGAACAAAAAAAAAAAAAAAGCAAAAAAAGGACAGTAATAACGGACAGTATAACAGACGCCCGTCCGTTACCCATAGACTTTAATGTTAAAAAATAACGGACGCTTGATGTCCGTCATGAAATCGTTATTTTTCACAGACTCACAGGTCCTGCATGCGGGATTTTTTGTCTGCGAAAAATAATGGACATGAGACGGATTTGGTGTAAACGGACACTAATGGGCACCAGATAATATCTCATTGAAATCAATGGAATTTTTAATGGATATGTGACGGTTCTGCTAGTGTCCATTGCTAAACTTTTGTAATGGACAATAGCAACGGACACTACTGACGGTCACCAGCGGTAGTGTGAACGACCCCAAAGACAGAACGTCATTTAGTACAGGGACAGGCCTGTATATACTATAAAGCCGATAACACATAGGATAGCCATCACGCTGAATATGCATTCATTCGACAGCCATGTTGCCATACACATGCGTGCTGGATTTAGTAGAGAATGAATATGTGAGAAAACCGCTACCTCAAACCTTAAGCACAAAAGGATCTGGCCATGGAAATCCACCTGCCTGAACCTTATCTCTTCCAACATTTGCTATTGGAGGAGTCAGGATGACCCCATAAACAGACTGTCAAAAGGTCCCACCAACATGCACTTAATGTGTATGGCCAGCTTAAAAACTACATATTAGGCAGAAGAGTGGTAGTCTACAGGCAAGAACAGACCTCTAGGTGTCATTTGTGGACTACAATGCGAAGATAAGAGGATATAGCCACAAGAACGATAGCTGATAGACAGATCTATTTATTGCCTTAACTGCATTTATATCATGGCCTGTGCACCTTAATATACTCAGGAGCACACTGTACTTGAATATCCCAGTTTGATTCTAAGGTTATTACATTTATTTGTCTGGGCATAATGTTTAATTGTTTGACACAGGCTATTTAGACCCATAGTCTCCTTACAGGTAACAATATAAATCAGTCAGCATCAGCTGACTTGTGGTTTCAGCATAGCAACAGGGGAGAGTAAAGTAAAAAAAAACTGAAAATTAAGTAGAGAGAGCAAAGAAGGTCATTTTCTGAATATAGGGCCAATGTCTCTTTAAAATTATTATTTCTCACCCTTGTTTCTAACACAATTAACATACCTTGGGTATATTATTTTCCCGGCATGAGTAGCCTCACACCGCTGCTCTCTGTTGCTCTTTAATGGTTTTGTGTTTCACACAGAATATCATTATGCTCCTACTAGTTTACAAAGCATTTTTCTCACTTCATTTGGCCTTTATAGCAAAATCATAGTGTATGGCTTGTACACAACCTGCCTTGACCATAAATATCTCCCCTCCATCCGGTCTTTAATGTCTAAACTTTGTTGCATTATCCTGTACATTATGCAGATACTACTGTATATTGGTGTTACCGTGTTTCCCCGAAAATAAGACATAGGAGAGGTTTCGTAGAATTGCCCAATATAAGGCATCCCCCGAAAGTAAGACGTATGTTCCCGAACAGAACATACGGTATGTGAGGCCGCGGGCCGAACCCCACAATCACTGCTATCATTATACTCCGGGGTCTTTGAAAAGACCCCGGAGTATAAAAATCGGAGGCCCAGGGGAGGTGAGGGAACATAAAAAACAATGTACTTACCTCTCCTACGCTTCTGAAAAGACCCCAGAGTATAATAATTGTTTATGGGTGGTCCACAATGGGACATATAGTGTGTGCAGGGGCCACTATGGGGAATGATACTGTGTGCAGGGGCCACTATGGGGAATAATACTGTGTGCAGGGGCCACTATGGGGCATGATACTGTGTGCAGGGGCCACTATGGGGCATGATACTGTGTGCAGGGGCCACTATGGGGCATGATACTGTGTGCAGGGAAATTAATGGTTTGGATTGTTATGATGATGTCCTAGACGATGATGACATAACGGTCATTGAATAAATTTTACTTTCTATTCGTACCGTAAATATTGGTAAATGTACCATACTGTTAATTGTTGTACATGGAAATAATGGTACGGTAGTAGTAAGAAATTCTTGATAGGATTCACAGTTTGTCTGGTTATGCTGGTTTGTGATGACAACTACTGTACAGTACCGTATATAATAAATGTTAATTTTTTTGTTCAGCAATAAATGTGAATTCTTCTTCATTGAAAAAAAAAGAAGACATCCCCTGAAAATAAGACACAGCACATCTTTGGGAGCAAAAATGAATATAAGACGCTGTCTTATTTTCAGGAAACAGGGTATGTGTTTAGTTTTTCAGTCCCATCATAAAAGCAGAATACCAGAATTCAGGCTGTGACTGATCAGTCATATGATTGACATCAACTGTGCCCAATGTATCCTATTGAGTTATATTGTGTTCCAAAACAATAGGGGTAACTTGTTAAACTTGTGTGAGATGTGCCAGAATGAATAAAATGCCCCAATCTGTTCTTGCACATCTCATGAGATACCATACACAAAATGGCTAAATAATGTATACCTACTGTCAGGCTCCTCTCTTTCCATTTCAACAAGCTCTTATGGACAGGGAACTCTACCTCCTTTTGCCTTGTTTGTTCTTTTTAACCCCTCGATGACATCCACATATTATGGCAGAAGTTGGTGATTTAATTATGACACTTGCTCCAGCCAGGGGTCTTTACCGCTTCACACAGCAGTGGCCTGGCGGCAGAGCCCATGATCACAGATGACTAACATCATGGGCATTTAACCACTCTGATGCTGTAGCCACTTTAAATTTCTGTTTGATGTTTGTTAACCCATTAAGTAAGCAGCCTAGATTGATACTTGAGAAAAAGGGTCCTTTTTCGTTTTTCTTGTCAGTCTAAAAGTCATAACTTTTTCATTTTAATGTTGAAATTTTTTTTACTGCTCTACTGCGCCATTTGGGGAAACATTTACCTTATTAACTTTAAGTTAATTTTATTAACTTTTTTGCCATCCTCTTTTATTATGTTCTAAATTTTGCAAGGTGCACTGGGCATCATAAATTAAGTTTCTTTTATTCTGCAAGACAGTAAGATTATAGTGATACCACTTTTATTTTATTTTGCTTTCTTATATTGTGCTACTGTTGCACAATACACTCACTTATTTGCCAAAAATAAGTTATTTTGCTGGCACCATATTCTGAGAGCTATAACTTTTATTTTTCCATCATCAACAACATAACAATTTCGGGTTATAAGTGACTTTTTGGTAAATTTTTATATATTTTTTGGAGGCAATATGACCAACATCAGCAATTTTGTTTTTTTTATTGTTATTTTTTAGGGCACTCACCATGTGGGATAAATAACATTTTTATAGTAGGGGTTGTTGGGATGCATCAATACCACATATGGCTATTTTTATTTATTATTATTATTCTTCTATTAAAAATATATAAATATTGGAAAAATTCCAATTTATTTGTTTTATTTTTAAATTTTTACATTCACACTTAGGCACATACTGGGACTAGGTGGAGTGATTGCTTCATTTGTACATTGATATGCTGTTGCATAAACATGTACAAAAAAATAGGAAACACTATAGCTATAAACCTTTCCTGCAGGCAAAGGCTTATAGATATAGCTAGAAGGCTGATGTGGGGGTCCTTCACTGGACCCCCTGTCACCATGGCAGTGCGTCGCCACCCCATATTCCCTTGGAGAAAACATACAGAGGCCCCTTAGATGCTATCAACATTATTGAATATTCGGTGGCACCATTACAAACTAAAATTTGTCCTGCAAAAATTCTAAAAATCTAACTACCCCTTTCAGGTTTCTTGGCACTTTACATTTACATAGTTTGGGGTCATAAGGTGTTAGGAACATACAATTACATACCCTTCTGATTTTCCCAGGGAAAGCAAACACAGTTGGAACAGCATCCACCCTAAGCCGAATGGTCTGACCTGTCCGGTCAAAGCAGCATTCCTCAAAGTGATCAGAGCACAGCACTGCTTTAGAAGATGGTTTAAAAGTATCACGTCGCATGTTTGTAACCCATTTTTTCAGAATCTCTGGTCGTCCATGTGGAAACCTAAAGAAAAGATGTATTGTTCAGTTGCACTATACAGAAATGTTGCAGACTTATGTGACATTGCAGAAATTTATCATCCTTTCCACACCAATTTTCTAGTGTAAAAAAGCAGCAAATTTTACGCAAATACTGTTTAATTATTTCTGTTATTGTATAGTGGCAACATATTATGCAGCACTTTACAGTTTTTGCAATATTTAGCAGTTTTCTGTTATCCATGACACTTTCAGAAAATAGGGTGAATATCCTACGGCCCAATAATTTTTCTATAGCTTACAATGGAAATAAATTATAGCTTAACCAGTTAGCGACTGACTTATAGACTTTCTCCGTCATTAATGGGCTTTATGCTTATTCTTTCTACATCAATTGTATGGGAAGTGTGTCTGAAGCAGGTGCAGTGAAAAACGTTAAAGAAAAAAGCCAGAATTGCTGTGTTTTTTGTCTGTCAGCCACCAAAAAGATATTGGAAAAAAAGATCAAACTGTGTCATGTTCCCCAAAATGGCATCCATAAAATTGTCTTTGAAAGTGGCAACGCTATAAAGAAAAAAAAGTTACAAAAAAGGGTTTTTACTTTGCAAAAGTAGTAAAAACTTAAAAAAAATAAATAAATTTGATATCAATTAAATTGTGAATAAACCCAGCGAATTAATGTATGTTATTCAGGCTGCACTGTGAATGGCACAAAAATTATAGCATAAAAAAAATGAATGGCAAAATTGCTGTTTCTTTTTGTCTATTCCTTGCCATAAAGAGTCTTATGATAATTAATGAGATATATCTACCCCAAAATAGTGCCGTTAAACACTAACTTGTCCCCACCAAAAAACAATCCCTCACAGTCACATTGACCGAAAAATTAAAAAGAAGTTATAGGATTGCTCACAATACAATATGCTTTTAACCTCCTGGCCATCCTGGTAAAACCAGACAGAAAAACCCATTGTCCAAAATGCAAAACAGAATAGGACTGATTTGTCCCATGGCCTCTGGACATGTGCTGACAGTCAGCAATTTTTGGCACAAGTTAAGCAATTGGTCCACTTAATGTCTCGTAGAGATTCCTCTACATCCCACGGCCTATCTTTTTCACTATCAAGACGACACTGACAGGGACAACACAGTACCCACCAAAACTTTTTCATGTCTGGTTGCAACTCACTTAACCTAGAATGCAATCAATATTAGACCAAATTAAGCATCTGATGCATATTGGGAAACTTGAGATCGAGAGTGAAAAGTCCTCCTGGACGGAGAAATTTTTCTGAAAATGGAGATCTTTCATAGGCACCCATCTCACTTCAGAGTAAATATTACAGGTAATGACCCCGTTCACTCTTACACAGTGGTATCCATTGTAAACCTTAAAAGGAACCTTGGGTTGCCTAAAATTGACCAAACCCTAGCACCCTCAAAATTTATTCCTAGTCAGGATATACTTTTCCCCATGAATCGGTGCTAGTAGAACCTACCCTCATCCTTTCACAGAGGACGGAAGAACAGCAAAATAACACTTAAACTTTATCCCTAAAATCTATGCAATCAGATTATGTGACCTAGATTTATTAATACTCTGTAAATTACATGACCTAATCGAATTACTATTTTTTGTTCCCATTACCAGGGTTTGCATACCCTTAATGTTGTACTGTGTTTATTTTTTCAAAAGGCATAAAACAAGCAGTCACTAAAAGGGCTAAATCTATGTTAGCTACTACCATAGCTGGTGTAGATTAGAGTTTCTGGAGTTTACCATCCAGTGGTGTAGCAGAATAGCCATAGGAATCATAGCATGCACGTTAGTAACCAGGCCCCTAAGGAAGTGGGGCCACTGGCATAAAACCGCTACATCTAGTGCAGACCGTGTGTAGACTGTTTAAGAGAAGAGCTGACTTAACATCAAATGCCCCACAAAACTCCCGATTACAGAAATGAATAGAATACCGCTGCTGAGCGCTATGAGCAGCCTCTTAAAGCATAACTAAACTTTCAGACAACTTTCGATTTTCTGGCAGTATTTGTATCATTAATAAATTTTGAAATATACTTTAACACATTTAGGATCCTTTCTGTGAAATCCTGCATTTTTTCATTCTTTCCCTTGCTTCTTTACTGAGAGCTGTCCCTGCTTCTCATTGAAAAATGAGGGTGGAGGAGGGTCACTTCAAACAGTTATATGTCAGGCTTTTTAAAAACCATAGAAGCTTGCTTTTGATGTCACATGAAAGATTACCTGTTATTTCCAGAGATAACACTTATATGCAGATGCTAGTGAGAATCTCTTCTTTTATATGACACCAAAAGCAAGTTTTTATGTTTTATAATGCCTGAAATATAACTGTTTGAAGTGACCCCCAGCCACCCTCATTTGCTCTACCCATTACTCTATAAAACAAAGACGATTGACAGTTCTCAGTACAAAAGCATTGGAAAGAATAAAGAGGTGCAGGATTTCACAGAAAGGAGCCAAAATGTGTTAATAAAGTAGTAAAAAAATTATTAAATGACAGAAATACTGCCAGAAAATTGAAAGTTGGCTAATAGTTTAGTTATATGAGAGACTGTATACTACCAATTTTGGATGTGTAGTTGGGCACTAGAGGGTGAAATTACATGTCTCCAGTCATATCACAGAATATGGACTAATTTCCATATTGTCTGGATATCAGACTGAAGTGAGCAAATACTTTGTTTTAAGAAATCCGTATAGTCTGTTATGCTAGGTTCACACTGCTCATGAGACGAACTGCTAAGACAGCGTTTATTGCTCGAAGCCCAGTAGACCCCATACTATGTATTGCCGTACATTGCACTGGAGATCTGAGATCCCAGGCTCAAGTCCCCTTGTGGGACAAGTTCAAAAAGTTTAAAATAAACAAATAAGTAAAAAAAACATATGTGGTCAATGTGCTGTATAGGTACATGGGGGGCTTGGAATGGAAAGAGCGTTATTTGACTTATGGAGTGCAGATTTTGCTGGAATAGTTTTCAGGTGCCATCACATTTGCAGAGGCACTAAAATACCAGTACAATAGAAACCCCCAAAACCCCCCATTTTGGAAACTACACCCCTCACAGAACATATCAAGGGGTATAGCGAGCATTTTGAAGCCACAGCTGTTTCACAGAGTTTATTAACATTGGGAAAATGAAAAAAAAAAAAAAAATGGATTTTTGTACTCGCCGTAAAATAATTTTCTCTCTTTTTTTTTGTAATTACTTTGGGTGCTTTTTCTCCTTTATCTTCTTGTGAAAATGAAAAGTTTGGGGCTAAAATAATGGTTTATTGGAATGGTTTATTTCACAGGGGGACATAGCACCATGGGTATAGATCTGGCCACTAGGAGTCTGACACTAGGAATAACAAAAAAGTCGGCTCTTTCTCTGGGCTATAACCTCTCCACTGACACTGTGCTAGCCAGTTTGTACAGCAGCAGTAGGAGAGACACACCAATAAAAAAAGAAAAAAAGAATGCAGAACATGGAACCGACAGTTACCATGTCCTAAACCCGAAAACGAAAAAACAGCCCGGGGCAGAAACAAGAAAACTAGGGTGGGATCTGTGTCCCCCAATGAATACAACGAGAAAAGGATATTACAGTGAGCTTAAAAAATGTTTCTCACTTATTTCATTGGGGAACACTGCACCATGGGATGTCCTAAAGCAGACCCAGTGGGTGGGAAATATAGAGCAACAACTTGGCACACAGCTGCTTACAGAACCTTATGACCCAAGCTGGAGAAGGAAGGAGCCACAGTATGGATCTGGAAGGACTCAGGAAAAGTGAGAACAGAGGACCAGCTGGCAGCCTGAAGACCTGGGTGGTAGAAGCTAGATGCTCAACAAACCAGGAAGGCTACAGCAGCTGTAGTAGAATGAGCCATCACACAGGGAGGCAGTGACCTGCCCTTGAGATAATAGGTCTCCCTGAGAGCAGGCCAAAACCACCAGGAATTAGAAGCCCAAGACACAGCCAGGCCCTTGAGAGGGCTCCCAGGGTAAACAAACAAAGCATCAGAACGACACAGGGGGTCAGTGCAACCAGATCCGGGTCCTCATTGATGAAGGGAGGAAAAATACCTTAAAAACAGAAGAGAAGGCAACCTGCCAGGACAGACGTAGAAGAGAGATCTCATGCAAAGACAGGAAGGGAGGGTCTTGGAGGGCCCAGAGGACAAGAATGAGGTCCCACGATGTAACTGGTAGGAAGGAACACAGAGCACCACTCCATGCAGGAAAGTCTTCTCTGAAGACAAAAAAAACAGGGTCTTCTGAAAAAAGATGGGCATCTGCCCCAGAGAATAAACAAAACAAGTCCCTGGTCCAGACCAGGTGGGAGGAAGCCAGAATCCTGGCATGGTAAAAGGAAAGCATATGGTGACTGATACTTACACACTACCACACGCAGCCTGCCACATGCAAAAAGAGAACATCGCAGACTGGGGTCTTTGTGCCCTTGAACATAGTTCAAAAAAGACTAAGACCATGAAGCCTCAGGAAGATGACTTGCAGATGAAGAGGCCAAGGAGGGTCCACCTGTAGGAACCAGAGGGCTGTGTACCAGGCCTGGCAGTGCCAAACTGGACATGCCTGGATAGCCGGAAACTCCTTGAACTTTAGGTTCTTGAGAACCTGGGGGAGAAGGAAAAGAAAAGTAAGACAGAAGTCCGACCAAGGGAGCATGAGGACGATGGCAGTGGTGGTCAGAGGGTCCAGGGACCTGGTCACGAGAGAGGGAGATTGAGGAGCAAGCGGGAGGTGAAGAGGTTGATGTCCAGCAAGCCCCACTGGTAGATTAACTGTAGAAAGCTCTGCTGGGGAAGTGACCACTATCCTGGAAGAGCTCTACTCTGTTTAGATAAACCGCTGCCCAACTGTCCCGGGGACAGACGGACGGGAAGAGACACTCTTTCCAAAGAAAGGGGCAGGAGGCTTTCTGCCTGGCCGCTCAGCTGCTGGAGACCCAAGGGCTCAAATAGGATACCGGATTGGAGTAGTCTGAATGGACACTGACCGGACGGCCCTGGTCCGACGAAATAGGCCAAGGAAAAGGGGGCCTCAGCTCCAGCAGGTTGATCTGTAGGGAGGCCTTACATTCGGACCACAGTCCCTGAGTGGTAGGCCCTGAAGATCTTTCCCAAACAGAAGACTGGAGACAGGGGAGGTCACCTACAAACAGAGGGGGGAAGAAGGACTTCCCTATGGAGATCCCCCAGGGGAGGACAGCCATCGAGAAGTTCCCTGTGAACCTAGAGAGGGGGAAGGGTCAGGAGGTCAAGACTGGACAGAGACTGGTCCCAGGGCACAGAATTGCCCTTTGGGGAGGACCAGAGTGGAAACAAGCATAGTGCCCAGGGCCCACGTGCAGAAAGAGACTGGGGCATTTATCCAGTGCCTTAGGCCACGCTACCTATCGGACAATAGGAGGGAAACACTATTCTGGAGAGCATGGATCTTGGGCTCTAGAAGAGGAGTCTGCCCTGGAGAAAACAGAAGATTATGCACAGAAAGTCAATGCGCTGAGAAGGTACAAGACCGGACCTTTCCTCGTTGATGAGCTCGTAAATTGATGGAGATCCAAAGTGACCCGGAAGCCGGATAGATTGGCCATCTAGACCAGGAGAATGTCCAGGTAGGAAAAACATGGCGACTCCTCCAGAGCAGAGGATCACCAGAGGGATGCCAACACCTCGGCAAAGACCCAGGAGGCTGAGGCCAGCCCGATGGGAAAGGAAATGACCTGAACCTGCCAAGAAGCGAAGAAAAACTCTAAAGACACAGTGCAAAGGCTATGCGGAGGAAAGCATTGGGAAAGTCATAGATCCTTGGACTCCAGAGATGCCACCAACTGTAGTGAGTCCATACGAAATCTGCAGACACGGACAACCCTGTAGAGCCCCTTCAAGTCCAGAAAGTGGTGAAATTAGCCGTCCATCTCGCAGACGGAGAAAGAGTGAAATAAAAACCCTGAGAATGCTTTAAAGCAGGAAAAGGAATAACAACACTCTGCAGCTGTAGAGTGGAGACTGCCTACAGTAAGACGGTCAAGCTGGGAAGATGGAGTAGCTGGTTGACACCACATCTCATTCCAGGCATCATCGACACTGGCAAGTAGATCTCCCACAGAGAGCACGCAGTCCCCCCCACTTGGGAAGTCCTAGAACCAGAAGAGGAAGGACTAGAGGATTGGGTGCAGATTGCCAGGCAGGTCTGGCCCTGAAAGAGGTCGTCCTGGAACGGGATTCCGGAAGACTGCCCTCGGCAGGAGAGGTGGAGTGGAAAGGAGTGGCAGGATGAAGATTGGCTGGCAGTAGAACACTGCTGGGGTAGAAGAAAGCTGTTTCCCACTGCCTCCTAATACCAAACCAAAAATAAAAAATGTCCGTCCTGTTAGTCCTAGAGAAGGGAAAGCCAAGACCACTATCCATTATAGATGGATAAGGAGTTTCCAAGACCAAAGGCAAACGGATGTTTTGCCACCACGTTGCCTGCTGCTTGGCAGTGTGACATCGCACAGATAGTTGAAGGCATACAGGAACTGAGACGAGAAGCTGATGTCCTGATCCTGAGGCTCCATGGAACAGCCTGTTACCTGTTCCGTCGTCTTCAGAAGTCACAGGATCACCCCTTTGATGGACCTCACAGATAATAGTGGTGTCACTGCTATTCCAGCCACCGATGCGGTAGTGGGGACTGGGTGACCAGCCGCAGGGAGGTGCGACTAGTGTGGTTTACACGCTGAAGACCCCCCCTACATCTGAAAAAGAAAGAAAAAATAAAAACGATGCAAGACAGAAGACCTGAGTAAGGTCGTGTCTACCTCCTATGGATACTAGGCTAAAACTGGCTAGCACATTGTCTGTGGAAAGGGTACAACCCAGAGGCGGAGTCAACTTTTTTTTTTTTTTTTTTTTTTTTGTCAGCCTCCTATTGTCCAGGTCTATACCCATGGTGTTGTGTCCCCCAATGAAATAAGCCAGAAATTACTTCTTTGGTTTCCAATAAACTGTTAATTTAGCCCCAAATTTTTCATTTTCACTAGAGGATAAAGGAGAAAAAGCTCTCTAAAGTCCACTACACAATTTCACCTGAACACGGGAATACCCCATATGTGGTTGTAAACTGTAGGGGCTCAGAATGGAAAACGTGTTATTTGGCTTTTGGGGGCAGATTTTGCCGGTACAGTTTTCGAGTGCCAGGTTATATTTGCAGAACCCCTGAAGTACCAGTACAATGGAAACCTCCAAAAAGTGACCCTATTTTGGAAAATACACCCCTCAAGGAATATGTGAGCATTTTGAACTCACAGCTGTTTCATGTCATTTTTGCAGAGACTCAAAGGTACCCTAATGAGTGACCCAATTTTGAAAAAAATCACCCCTCAAAGAATTTATCAAGGGGTGTAGTGAGTATTAGTATCAGACATGAATGCACAGTGGATGGTGAAAAGTGAATATGTAAGCTGTGGGGAGTACATTGGATACACCAAATTCCCTACTATTTCCCCAGTAGCTCCTATGATTGGGGGGGGGGGGGAGGGTCACTTCTGGTGTCTTTTCCCTTGTAAATTCTAAAATCTAATACATTCCCTTCTTGCTGAGCCAGTTTTGTTCTAATGATTTGGCGATTTTTGGGGTTTTTGTCTTTACATTCTGCAAGGGCTTGTTTTTTGTGGTATGCATTTTGTAAGGACACCATTTTTGGATGCATATGACTTACTGACTAAATGTTATTAATTCTTTCTTGATGGATTAATAGAAGTCCATCAATTCTGGCATTACTTTTTACATTTTAAATTTTTTGCCGTGCAGCATACAGCATAAGTAAAAATAATTTATTTTATTTTTTTTATGCGTTAATAATTTTGCATAACAAAAACACATTTGGGGACATAAATCAATTATTTTTGCATCGCCATCTTCTGAGATTTTTTGTGGGGCAAGGTGTGCTTATTATTGATACTGTTTTGGGATAACTTTTTGATCACATCTTATAGCATATTTTGTGAGGCGAGATGGCGAAACATCATTACTTCTGACTTTTTTTTTTGTTTCCTTTTTTTTTTACGATGTTCACATTGTAGGTTAAATAAGGTTTCAGTTTTATTGTATGGGTTGTTACAGATGTGGCTATACCAAATTTTGTTTTTTTTATTTTATATAGGAAAGGGGCATTTTGGGGGCGTTATACATTTATTTATTTTTTTTTAAACACTTGTTTTTTTTTACATTTTTTTTTTTATTTTTTAACATTTTCTTTATGTCCCATTAGAGGACCTGAACCAGCAACACTCTGATTGCTGGTTCAGTACTATACACTGCAATACACGTGCAACACACATGTACTGCAGTGTATAGAGAAAGTCAGCCTATGCAGACTTGGGATCTTGGGTGCAGGGATTGTTTAAAGGGGTTTTCCCATCTCCCTGTTTCAGCAGCTTTGCCTGCTGTCTCTTCTTCTCACTTCCTGTATTCCTTATCCAACAGTCAAAGACACCTCCCCCCCAGCTTGCTGAACAGGACACTATAAAGTACCACAATACTTATTATGATTACTAGAAATCTAATATAAATGCAGATGAAATAATATGCACATGCAAACTGCAATTAGCTGAACTGATTGTCCTGCTGGCAGAGCTGTACATAACAGTGAGAGGAGTGAGTGACATCACTTGTCCTGCTTATCACACAGGTCCGACACTATGGAAACGCTGTGTAAATAATGGAATAATTTAACATGGCAGGAAAACAAAGCAGCATTGCTAAAGGATTATATTTAGGAAAACTCTTCAATTTACATAAGCTAGCAGCATAGATAGGATCCTTGAGATGGGAACACCCCTTTAACTTACAGCTACAGATTTTGAGTGGACGGGCAGCTTCTGCTGTAATAGTACAGCGGCTGTCCTCAAGACCCAGGAGGCCAGGTGTCCATCAAATAAAGAGCCTTTACATATCTCCATCAACAAAACCGCACAAAAAGTTATAGGCGTCAGAATATGGTGACTCCAGGAAAATCGTGCATTTTCAAAAAACTACGTTTTATTTGTAAAAGCGATAAAACATACTAAAAGTAATATAAATATGGTATCACTGTAATCGTACTGACCTGCCGGACAAAGCTACCATGGCATTTTTAATGCAGAATAAACGCCATAAAAACAAAATGCAAAAACTTATGATAGAATTGTGTTTTTTTTTTTAAATAAGGACCCCCAAAAAAGTTAATAAAAGCTGATAAAAACATTATATGTACCTAAAATGGTGCCAAATCAAACTACTGTATAACTCAATACACAAAAAATAAAAAGTTATGAATTTTGGAAGGTAAGGAAACTACCCTGTGTCGTAGGTGCTTTGGCTCGCCTATGGAATCGCAGCACGAGGACGCGTCTGTAGCTGTGAAAGACATATTCAGCCTCTGCCTGCATCATAGTTATCGGAGTTTCCTGGATGATCTGCATGTCTATAAAAAGATTACCTCTGTATTACTTCAACGGTTTATGAACGCATCGCGGTTCTTCCCGCAGCGCTTTAGACAGCAAGTTCACCGAGGTTTTCTCTGCGGACTTTGCTTCAATTATACCTATGGGGAAACCACCGGCGTTTCCGTAGGTATAATGGACATGCTGCGATTTCCAAAACTGCGCCATTTTGGAAATCGCCGCATGTCCGCAGCAAGGTTTTTACCTCAAAGTGGGCATGAGATTCGTTAGAATCCCATCCACTTTGCTCTGACTGTAAAACACCGTGATTTTTTCCACAGCGTTTCTGCCGTGGGCGAGTCACGCAGTTTACGCCACTTGGGGCCCCGGCATTAGAGACATTTTGGCCCCGACAGACTCCCTTTAAAATTACAGAAGAGAATTAAACTATAAGAGGACTATCACTTTGTACAACGTTACACATACCGATGAAAAGACTTTCCACATCCACGTGTCTGTCGGCTTGTGCAGTTGATCGCAGCACATGCGGGCATTGTTAGATGCCATATAAAGCAACCTGTAGTGACAAAATGAAAAGTGTACTTAGTAATCAAGTAATACATTTGTCTTATTGTTACTGCATAATTTAAAGGGGTTGTCCAGCCCAAAAATATTACATAGACAACAGCATGTCAACAAAATATGCTGCAGTTAATTTCTGGATGCAGTGGTGACTGGTCCTTCAGGAACAGTAAGGTGATTATGTCTTCTTTCAGTATTATATTAATATGGATCTGTCACCTGGTCAGAAAAGCCCACTGACATAACTCATCTGTCACCCTGACCATTTTGGTATTTTGTTTATCCAAATCTGACCAGCTGTTCCAAAGATATAAGCACTTACAGAGTTGATGCAAATTAGGGTATACTAGCCAAGTGGGCGGTAACAGTGAGGTTTCTCTGGGAGTTGTGTCTGTGTGTGCGATGTGTTACCACTCTCTTAGCTAGTCTACACCAATTTGCATCAACACTAAAGGCTCTTATATCTTTGGAATGATTAAACATATTAGGGCAAACACAAAGATGCTCAGGGGGATAGTGCCTATCAGATGAGGTATGTCATTGGGCTTTTCAGACCTAATGACTGACCCTCTTTAAATGCCAAGCTGTTTTACATTTAATTTTTCCAAACTAAACAATCAGTTTATATTTAAGTATATTTGTACTGAGGGAAATCTATACATGCAGTTCACAACAATAGAGGAAAGGTCAGAAATTCTATAATGTTAAGACATACTGCCCAAGCCATATAACATCCCTCTAGAAGAACAGAGCCACACATGCACCTTGATGGCATGTCCACACAGGACACTGGAAAATGCTAGTTTCAGATTCGCTGTGGAATTTGTGACAAAATCTGCAAGTTTTACATGCGAATCCACGAAAGATTTTACCCTACGTTCTGTAAAGTGTGAAACCGTGGTGAAAACCTGCAGTATATAATGCCATACTGTGGATTTAAAATCCACATCAGTTTCCACACAGATTTTTTTCTGCAGTGTATAGATAAGATTTTGTAAAATCTTATCCACTTTGCTGCAGCTGTAATATGGTGCAGATTTCATTCCCAATTCCATAGCATTTCCATCCTGTGTGGGCATATCCTGTTTGTTTCATTTACAGACAACAAAACCAAGTAAAGTACTAAATTTCACTGTAGCCAACACCCTATCAAATATTTTGAAGGGGTTGGTCTCTGATGCCATCATGGTTTCCATACACATGACCTATTGGGCCTCACTAAGACCCCAACACCACTGAAGCACTAACCTTGAAGCCTTTCAAACTTTTTTCATGGAGCCAGGAAACATGGACTGCAAAATTATCTCAAAGAGCATGGGACCTCTAATTGTGATAAGTCCTTCTATTTGATGAATCTGGTCATCGGACACCTACATCACACATACCCAATTAGGCCCATTTCAGACAGGCAATGAAATATTTTATGAAGACTATCTGAGGTGGCTAAGAAAATGAAGCTTGTCTTGTGATATTTACAGCTGAGCATCAGAGGTTAAGATAAGATCACCACCTTCTTCCCACTAATCTGATGAGAATGTATGAACTAGTTACCACTCTTGCATTTCATTTGCAGCAATTTCAGAGACTAAAAATCCATTTCAGTCACAGAGAATGGAGATACAGTGGGGAAAAAATATTTAGTCAGCCACCAATTGTGCAAGTTCTCCCACTTAAAAAGATGAGAGAGGCCTGTAATGGACATCATAGGTAGACCTCAACTATGAGAGACAAAATGAGAAAACATATCTAGAAAATCACATTGTTTGTTTTTATTTATTTATTTGTTTGTTTTTATTTGCAAATTATGGTGGAAAATAAGTATTTGGTCACCTACAAACAAGCAATATTTCTGGCTCTCACAGACCTGTAACTTCTTCAAGAGGCTCCTCTGTCCTCCACTCATTACCTGTAGTAATGGCTCCTGTTTGACATTGTTATCAGTATAAAAGACACCTGTCCACAACCTCACACAGTCACACTCCAAACTCCACTATGGTGAAGCCAGTACATATCCGGGCCTGTCTGAAGTTTGCTAGAGAGCATTTGGATGTTCTAGAAGAGTATTGGGAGAATGTCATATGGTCAGATGAAACCAAAGTAGAAGCGTTTGGTAGAAACACAACTCGTCGTGTTTGGAGGAGAGTGAATGCTGAGTTGCATCCAAAGAACACCATACCTACTGTGAAGCATGGGGGTGGCAACCTCATGCTTTGGGGCTGTTTCTCTGCAAAGGGACAGGACGACTGATCCGTGTACATGAAAGAATGAATGGGGCCATGTATCGTGAGATTTTGAGTGCAAACGTCCTTCCATGAGCAAGGGCATTGAAGATGAAACGTGGCTGGGTCTTTCAGCATGACAATGATCCCAAGCACACCGCCAGGGCAATGAAGGAGTGGCTTCGTAAGAAGCATTTCAAGGTCTTGTAGTGGCCTAGCCAGTCTCCAGATCTCAACCCCATAGAAAACCTTTGAAGGGAGTTGAAAGTCCATGTTGCCCAGCGACAGCCCCAAAACATCACTGCTCTAGAGAAGATCTGCATGGAGGAATGGGTCAACATACCAGCAACAGTGTGTGCCAACCTTGTGAAGACTTGCAGAAAACGTTTAACCTCTGCATTGCCAACAAAGGATATATAACAAAGTATTGAGATGAACTTTTGTTATTGACCAAATATTTATTTACCACCATAATTTGCAAATAAATTCTTTAAAAATCAGACAATGTGATTTTCTGGATTTGTTTTCTCATTTTCTCTCTCATAGTTGAGGTCTACCTATGATGTCAATTACAGGCCTGCCTCAGCTTTTTAAGTGGGAGAACTTGCATAATTGGTGGCCGACTAAATACTTTTTTTTCCCCCATTGTATCTCTCTATCATGTTAATAGATCATATGGATCAGTCACAAATGTCTGCAACAATTTTGAAGTATGTGAGCAGACCGAAATTTGCCTTGATAAAGCTGGAAAAATCAAATACTAACCGGTAACAAAAGGTATTTAGAATTTTTGCTGCTCTCTCTCAAGAGCAGTCATATCTTTTACTCGCTTTCGTGGGTAGGCCAGAGTTGGTAGAAGACTCATATCTATTCAACAGCCATTAAATGGGAAAGGGTAAACTTTACTGTTCCTGCCAAAATAAAAGAAAGTCGCATAAAAGATGACATTCCAAGCACATGTGAATATTTGATATGGATCAGTGTTCAATGTGGCCCTATACGCAATAACTTCTAGTCACCCATCTTAGCAGTATGTAAAAGTCATCTGAAAGTGATCAACAACTGTCATTTATTGGGGCTCCGTTTCTCTTTCCTGTGCTACCTAAATACAAATATCTACAGCGTTGTTCCATATACATATGCTGTACAGTGGAACTTGAAGCCTACTATTGTACTTTATTTGCAGACATCTGGTGCTGCTGTGGAGCACTGTATTCTCTGCTTGATGCAGCAGACACTTGTGCATGTTTTGTAACATTTAAGGCTGGAATCTCCTATCTCCTCTTATTTGTGTCCATTTCTTGCTTAGGCTTTAAAAACTGAATGTGCACTTCCCTCATGAAGATGAATTTACACACAGGGTCTTTTGGAAAAAACATGGCTGTTGCAGGTTTTAATATTTTTTTTTCTTTTTTAGTCAAAGGCAGAAGTGTATTCAAATGAAACAGGAAAGGACTTTTTCTTCTTGTTAAATCCACTTCTGTTGTGGCTCAAAAAGCAGTGATGGCTTTCCAAAAAATGCTGTGTGTGTGAAACCATCCTATTGCTAAGGCCACACAGAGCAAAAATGCCACTGAATGTCCACTGTGAAACTGTGAGTTTTTTGCAGCTGGCTGACCTGCAGCTTCCCATCTTTGTAATGCAATGGTTGAAATCTGAGAGTAAAACCCATATCAATAATTGATATGCTGTGGGTTTAAAATCCACAATGCAAGTCACTATATGCTAGAGTTTTTCTTATGCGGAATGTGGTAGTTTGTTTACAAGTCATCCACCATGCTGAAAGTGTAAATCACTGAGTTAACTTGTGAGGATAACGCTACATGTGTCCCCATCTTAAAGGAGTTGGATCATAAACACAATGCTCTTAACCGCT